>CM033322.1:59206150-59806150 GCA_019359835.1 Pharus latifolius
ACTTGATCTTTGAAGACCAGCGTCATCAGGTGCTGGGAAGGTGGCTCCCGCATTCTTGAGCCGAAGGGCATATGGCGGTAGCAGAAGGTTCCGAGGGGAGTTATGAAACTCGTCTTTTCCTCGTCCCCCTCCGCCATCCGGACTTGATGGTATCCCGAGTAGGCATCTAGGAAGCTCATCAGCTCGCACCCCGCGGTGGAGTCAACGAGCTGGTCGATCCGCGGGAGCGGGAAGTTGTCTTTGGGGCAGGCGCGGTTAAGGTCGGTGAAGTCCACGCACATGCGCCACTTGCCACTTGATTTCTTGACGAGGACGGGGTTTGCGAGCCACTCAGGGTGCAAGACCTCCCGGATGAACCCCGCCTCTCGGAGCTGGGCTATCTCCGTCTTGATGGCTTCTTGACGTTCGAGGGAGAGCTTCCTCAACTTCTGCTTGACAGGGGGGTGACCGGGGGTTACCGCGAGCTTGTGTTCAATAACCTCCCGGGCGACGCCCCGCATGTCCGAAGGCTTCCACGCAAAAACATCGGAGTTTTCATGCAGAAAGGCTGCGAGTTGCGTTGCATGGTCTTGGGGGAGCTCTGCCCCGATTTGGACAGTTTTGTCCCTGCTGCCCGGGGACAGCGGGACCTTCCGGAGGCCCCCTTCCGGACGCAGCTTGAGGAGGGGCCTCCCAGGGGATGGCGCAGCGACGTCTACGTCCGGGGGGGGAGCCTCCCCCCCGGGTGCCTTGATCAGGTTGACGCTTCCTATTGTGGCAGCAGCTCGCTCGTATAGAGCACGGGCCATGTCTTGATCCCCCCGGACGTTGATCACGCCATGCGGCCCGGGGATCTTCATGCACAGGTAGTTTGGTGGGTGGCAGCCCCCAGCCGATTGATCGTAGTCCTCCCCATAATCACATTGTAGGAGGAGGGGAGGTCCACTACGTCGAAGCGGACTAGCTCGGTCCGGTAGTTCTCCGTGGTGCCGAAGGTGATAGGGAGATCTACCTTGCCCACGGGGTGGATCGCCTTCCCCGGGACAAACCCTTGTAGAGGCCCTGCCACTGGTTGCAGGAGCTTCTCATCCACCTGCATTTCCTTGAAGGTTTTGAGGAACAGGACGTCGGCGGAGCTTCCGCCGTCCACGAGGATGCAGGCCAAGTGGCAGTTGAAGATTGTCGCGGAGACAATGAGCGCGTCGTCGTGGGGGAAGCGAACCCCTCGCGCGTCTTCCGCCGTAAAGGTGAGGGGGACGTCCGACCACTTGGGCGGCACGGACGCGTGTAGCACCCCCACTACCTTAACTTCTCGCGCGTACTCCATGCGCTGGCGCTTGGAATCCCGCCCGAAGGTGGACCCCCCTACGATGACGTTGATGCGGCGCTGAGAAGTTTGAAAGGGGAGAGCGTCTGAAGGCTCCCCCTCCTGCACCTGCTGCCCCCCCGCGGGAGCGGGAAGGGCCGGAACAGGTGGCCGAGGGGGCAAGGAGGCCGGGGTCCCCCCCCTTGCCCGCGCTGGTCGAGGAACCCCGCGAAGTGCTGCAGCAGCTGGTGGCAATCTCGGGTGGCGTGGGTACTGGACCCGTGGAAGCTGCACCACGGTCCTTCCCGGCTTCTCCCCGCGGGGCCTTCGCGGCCGCGCGAAGACTGTCCTCCCCCATGGCCTCTCGGCTTGGGAAAGGGGCGGTTGCCCTTCGGGGGGTCGCGCGAGCCGCCTCCGCCCTCGAGGACAAAAGTGTCCCGAGGCCGTGGTTCGCCACGGCCCCCCTGCCTGGGGCGCCTGGGGGGATCCCGGGCCCCCCGCTCGGCGGGGGCAGGAGCCCCCTGGGTCTTCTTCCAGATGTCGTCTTCCTCCGCGCGAGCGTACTTTTCGAGTACGTTGAAGAGCTCGTCGGCGGAGGAGGGGCAGCTTCGAGAGAGTCTTCGGTGGAGTTCCCCCGGGAGGATCCCACTTTTGCAGGCTTCGATCACTGTGGAGTCCGGGAAGTGGGCCACTTTGCTTTTTACTTGGGCAAAGCGCCTGAAGAAGCTTCTGATGGTCTCCCCGGTTCTCTGGCGCACTGTGTATAGCTGTGAAGAATCCAGGGGACGTACGTAATTACCCTGAAAGTTGGCGCAGAACTCCCACTTCAGCTGCGAGAAAGACTTGATGGAGCCCGCCTTCAAATTGTAAAACCAGGAGCGGGCAATGCCGGTGAGGTAGAGGGGGAAGACGTTGCATTGCACGCTTTCATCCCCCCCCGCCGCGGAGATGGCTGTGGAGTAGATCTGCATGAACTCGTAAGGGTCCGCTTCGCCATTATAATGCTCGATGTGCGGGGGACAGTAGGGCCGCGGCCGTCGGATGCTGCGGAGTCTTCGACATAGAGGCTGGTTCGCCCCCTGCACTTCCCGGGGGGAGCCCAGTTACTGTCTTCTTTAACGGGGGACGCCCCCTCGTTATCTGAGTCAGGTAGCGGCCCAAGAGGGCCGCCAGGGTGGTGGTGACGACGCTTCTCTTCCGGGCCGGGACTGATTTCCCGGACGTCCGGGCTTCCCTCCGGGGAGGATGGTTCTTCGGCGGGTCTCTTCCCCCGACCGGTGCGAGAGCGAGGCTCCCTGCGACAACGACCGGGGGGAAGTTCTTCCCCGCGGCTGGGAGAATGCATTCGCTCGACCTCCCCCTGGGAGAAGCGGACCTGCTTCGCCGGGGGAGGGAGCTCCTGCACTGTAGCAGCCGGCCCGGAAGCTACCGGGGCCTGCTGGGGGGAGCCCCCTGCGACGGCCCCCGGGACCGGAAAGGGGGGAGCCCCTGCACCATCCGGAACCGGGGAGGGGGCGCCCGGGGCGACGTTTGGGTCTGAAGAGGGGGCCCCTGCGGCAACGACCGGGACCGGAAAGGGGGAAGCCCCCGCGACATCCGGAACCAGTGGGGGGTAAGCCCCCTCGGCGACGCCCGGGGTTGGGGAGCCAATGCGGGGGGAAATTCGCTGAGGCACGGAAGCTGCTCTGTCGACCGGCCCCAATGCGGTAAACGCAACGCGAGGGGCGGGACTGGCTCCCGGCGTAGGAATAACCCCCGGCATGAAATGACCTCCCAGCCCCGGAAGCGGGCCGGGGACGGGGTACCCCCCTGGTGCCACGAAGGGCCCAGGCATGAAATAGCCTCCCGGCACCGGGACGGGCCCGGGTGCCGAGAAGTGTCCGGAAGTATATCCCGCGGGGGGAGGGAACCCCCCAGCGGGATCATACGAGGTAGACAGCCCCTCGGAGACCGGAGGGGCCGCCGGGTATCCCACAAACGGGGGCATGATCCCCGGATATGTGTGCGACGAGAACGTGGGGGCCGGGGGCCGCGCCAACACACTGAGGAGCTCGTCCATAGAGCGCTGGGCGCGGAGCTGGCCCTCCACGAGAGCCTCCAGCAGGGCATCCCGGGGAGCCGGGGGAGCCGTCGGGGGGAAGCTCGTCCCGGCCGAGGTCCCCGCGGCCGCCGGGAGCGACCCGGAGGTGGAGGCACCTAGATTGAGAGGAAAGGTGGGAGGCGGTGCCTGGGAATGGTCGCCTCCGGACGGAAGCGCCGGAACAGCAGTGTCCCGGACGGGCGGCGCCAGGTCACCGGGACCGGCGTCACCGGGAAGGGCGCGGGCCCTTGTTCTCGGAGGAGCCATGGCGATTCGTCACGGGTCCCCACGGACGGCGCCAACTGTCGTGGTATTAAGAATACCCCGGCAGGTTTTGAAGACGATCCTAGCGGAGATTACGCAGCGCGGGTTGACCGGGCGACCGGTCCTCCCCCGCCGGACAAACACAAGAAAAGACACAAGGATTTATACAGGTTCGGGTCCCAGTGGGGGCCCTAGTCCTGTCGACGCGCTCCCGACCGGAGTCGGCTGGGGAGGCCCTCTCCAGGGGAGAGGCTTCCGGAGCACGTCTGTGAGATTAGCTATTCCAAATAATAATGAGTTGATCCTTTACATCAGGGGGGTACAAGGTCTATTTATAGCCCCAAAAAGAAGCAAAAAGTCTAAACTACCCCGGAAGCCACCGTCGGATTGAAGGGTAGGACCGTCCTTCTCCCAGTCAAACGTCTTGGATGCTTGACAGGTGGTCGCTGATTCCCGAGGCGTCCCTCGCGTGACCTGCATGTGATAAACAAACAGGGGTTTTACCTTTTAGGAGGGCGATGACGTCCGGGACCCCTTCCGGAGAGCAGGGTCCCAAGGATCCAAAAGGCGGCGCCCGGGGCAGGCACCGGAGGCCACTGTCCCTGGGCCAATGGCGGCGCCCGGGACATGCCCGAGGGGCACGGTCCCGGGGGCCAAATGGCGGCGCCCGGGTCATGCCCGGGGGGCACGGTCCCGGGGGCCAAATGGCGGCGCCCGGGACATGCCCGGGGGGCACGGTCCCGGGGGCCAAATGACAGCGCCCGGGGCAGGCACCGGAGGCCACTGTCCCCGGGAAAATGGCGGCGCCCGGGACATGCCCGGGGGGCACGGTCCCAGGGGCCAAATGGCGGCGCCCGGGGCAGGCACCGAAGGCCACTGTCCCCGGGCAAATGGCGGCGCCCGGGACATGCCCGGGGGGCACGGTCCCGGGGGCCAAATGGCGGCGCCCGGGGCAGGCATCGGAGGCCACTGTCCCCGGGCAAATGGCGGCGCCCGGGACATGCCCGGGGGGCACGGTCCCGGGGGCCAAATGGCGGCGCCCGGGACATGCCCGGGGGGCACGGTCCCGGGGGCCAAATGGCGGCGCCCGGAACATGCCCCGGAGGCACGGTCTCGGGAGCCTAAAAGGCGGCGCCCGGGGCAGGCACCGGAGGCCACTGTCCCTGGGCAATCATGAACTTACCTGGACTTAACCGCGTGGAGATTTCCCCCAATACATGGCCTTCTGCGGCCCACCAGTTCTCGCAAGACACTGGATCGACAACCATTGCAGGGAAAAGCTAATACTAAAGAAAGCTACTAAGTTGCGCCCGTCCCATAACCGGGAAAGTGGGTGGTATGTTTTTCATGCCGAATAGAAGCACAACACAAGGTTCTAGTCCTTATGAATCTCTAGTGAGGAGTCTTTCACATTCCCAGTGCGCACACAACACCATCCACTCAAACCATCCTCACTATCGATTCCAATCACATTTTCCTTCACAAAAAGGGTTTTGAATATAGTTTTCTCACATGTGACCATTCAACATTTAACATATAATCTTGAGCATAGTATAGCCTAAGCATGATATTCTAGGGTGACAAGGGTGCAGGGATATTCAATGTCAAAAGGGGCTTTACAATCTTTTTGGTCATATCTAATCACTTTATTGAAACATAGTTCTTATTTGAATTTAAGGCATGCATATACTTGAAAACAGTTAACATGCTTCATTTCAAAATAGTAGGCTAGACATGATCAAGGGTTTGAGACTTGCTTGCAGTGATGGGTCTAGCTGCTCAGATGAATCCTCGAAGATCTCTTCTGTTCCTTCAACGTCTGGTTCCACGGCGGACACAAACAACACATACACACTATATAAGCATACAAGCACTAGAAAATATCATGTAAACATATCATGCATGCAGGAAAAGGGTTTGGACAAGGTCAGTTGACATTGGTCGAAGAGATGGGCTCAAAAGGACTTGAATGTCGAAAGGCTGACATTCGGCTCATGGCTTGACATAGCCCTAAATTGGTTCTAGGTCTGTTTTCTGGAGATGCGATAGTAGGGAATGTTGTAGAACATGGTTCAAAAGGCTTAGTGGACAAAGTGGCATTTCAATTTCTCAATAGTAACAAGTCTAAATCATTCAATGCCACTGGTGGACATGCACTGACATAGTACTAGGCATGGCCAGAAACTAGGGCATTGGATAACTTTTGACTCAGGACTCCAATTGGTGCACAACTTTGTCTGGGGTTTAGGCCTTGATGACAGCTACAAAACTCTCAACAGGTTCAAGCACAGAAAGTGGCCAGGGGGTGGCCAAATCCGGTGAGCAAACACGGTGGTCTGGACATGAACTGAACCACTGGACAGTAATCTTGGCATGATCATAACTTTTGATCTAGGTCGATTCAGGGTTCGAGCCAGTGTAGTAAATTGCTCAGGGGGTTGATGCCTAGCTAGATGACAAGGTTTAATTGGCTGGTTTGGCCGGAAAATGAACTCCGGCGATCGGGGCCGAAGACGAAGGCACCGATTTGGGCGTTTTTGTTCCAGTGCGTTTGAACTCAATTCCACGCTCGGGAAGCATCTAGGGGCTGTCACGAAGCTATTGGCGCACTCAATTTTGCCAGAGAATCACTGGAGAAGCACAGCGGCGTTCTCCGGCGAACTGCCGAGGCTTGAACATGGAAATTCAACGCTCGGGGCAAAATTGGCGATTCTAAGCTTGCAGGCTCGTTCCTCCTAGCTCACTGGTCATTATTCTCTACTGGCACGAGGATCAATTTGGCTTGAATCACTCGGCATTACGGGAACAGGGGATTATAGCTTTTCTGGTGATTGCCGGCGTTGAGGTTCACCGGGGATCAATTAACGGCTATGAAACACACAGGGGGATAAGGGGACCTTACTGGTGGTGTCAGTTTGGAGGGGGAAGCTGCGGGCGAAGCTGGCGCCGTGAGCTTCAGGAATTGCTCGCCGGGGAAGAAGGTCTTCGCGGCGGTGCTGAGTAACTTGGTTGCTCTCTGGTGGTGGAGACTAGGGCTTACAACTGCGGGTGGTGTGAAGAGGTGCTGGGCATGGGGGGGCTTTATATAGCCGCGGGATTGAGCTCTTGGGAGTTGCAGCAATCACCGGTGAGATTTCTTCTGGCGCTGGAGCAGTCAACGAGGCACGTCGGGACATGGCGGGGCTCTGCCAGAGACGATGTATCGCGCGGAATCGGGATTTTGTCAGGACGGCGAGATGACGATCTCCGGGATGGCAGCCATGTGGCGTGAAGCTCCTGACAACAGCAGGCACGCGCGCGCGCGGGGAAGAACACAGCATAGCGCGGGTGAACTACTTCCACGGTGGCGATACAGTTGTGCGCAGGTGGAGGCTACGTGGCTGTGAAGGTGGCAGCGCGGGGAACTTCGCCGGCGGTGAGTTCAACGGCGAGGCAAAACGGCGGGGCGCTGGTCGTGGTCGAAAACGGTACAGGGACCTGGTTGCAAGCTTTGGACTGATTTGCGAAGATTTGGACTAAACTGCGAGGGTCTTGGCTTGGGAATTTGGGCCTATTTGCAATTCTGAAGATCTGAAGGGTTGATTTGGATTTTGACTTTGCAGATGAGTGTTACTAAATGTCTTAGACTCATCCAGCAGGAAAAATGGTAAAATCCGATAAGATTTGGTGGTTTTGACAAAAATCGAAAACAGGGTAATTAGGGTAAACAGGGTAATTAGGGTCTGAAACTTTTGTCGAGGCTGAAACTAGGGCTTTGGTTGAGATTCTGGAATTCTACCAGAAGGGAAAAATGTTCAGAAAAATGAAAGAAAGGTAATCACTCGATCAGATTTGGATTTGGAGGGGATCTAGGACTTTTAGCCTTTTTGGGCTTTCTGAAACTTCTGAAAAGGACTAAATTGAAACACTTTTGGACTGGAATGTGAAAACGATCTGGGAGATGAAGTTTAGCTGCCAACTTTTTAGGTTAAGGTAGTGGCATACCTAAGATCAAGATAGGGTTGAGACATCAGGGGTTCCAAAGAATATATGCTGACTCGTAAGCAGAAAAGATAGCCAAAAATAGGGATGTTACAGGGACCCCCCACCGGCCGCACTGGCGGCACCGGGCGGGAGACCCCTCGGCTTCCCGCGGAGGAGGTCGCCCGCTACTCGGAGGGCCTGCACACCCGGAAGGTGCAGGCCTTCGTCGCGGAAGGGACGCTCCACGAGCGTTTCGAGGGGCTTCAGTCCCTCGGGGCCCAGGTAACCCGAGTCGATGACGTCTTCATTTATTTCCTGCACTTGAGATTTTTCTAACTCTATATATTTTGTAGGTGGCAACTGTTACCTGGGGCCTTGAGCAGCGGGTCACCCGGCTGCTTAAGGAAGCGGAGGGCCGGGCCGCGGCCTCCGTAGGGCAGTGTGAGGAGGTCCTCTGGGAACGCGATGAAGCCCTCGCGGAACTGACCCGGGTCCAGGCCCAGGTTCATATTTCCGAGGCTGTCAACAGCCGCCTCCGGGAGGAGGCCAAGGCGAGGGAGGAGGCGCTCCGGGAGCTCGAGGGCTCGAGCGTCTGGGCGGTGGCGGACGCGGGCCGCTCCGTCCGTTCGGCCCTCGAGAGCCTTGGCGTATGCCTAGGCTCCGGGAGCAAGGAGGTGCCGCCGGAGACCATCGCGGAGGCTGTGCGTTTTCTCAACGCACAGGTCTCCGCCATTCCGGAGGCTGCCGACGCTCGGGCGCGGGGCCGGGCGATCCCCATCATCACGGCTACTGCGGGGCTCGTCGAGTTCCGGGGGGTCGGCGCCCGGGCGATCTGGGGCCGCATCCCCCGAAGCTTCCCGGACTCCTTTCGAGCCCTCGCGCCGGGAGGTCAAGCAGCTTGCCGGAGGATTCTACGACCGGATCATCCGGGCGAGATTCCCGGCTCCGGCGCCTCCGAAGGGGGACGTCCCAGCCCCGGCCTCGGAAGAAGTCCCCCGGGGGGAGGACACCAACGAAAAAGTATGAGCCTCCCCCCCGGGTCTTTAGATAGGACCCTTTACTTTCTTAGGACTTTTGATCCCGGTACCTTCTTAGAAGAAGCCCCGGACACTTGTAAAAATGACATTTTGAATGCAATGGAATTAGAATTTTTTCTAAGTTGAATTGAATGCACTGTTACCAGGGTTCCCGGGAAGTTGCTCCCGGGCGAAGGTTCGGGAGGGGCTCCCCGGGGGACGCTCAAGTGGCTTTAATCCTGCTAAGCCTTGTCTCTGGGAAGCGCGGCGGGGACAGCGTCCGGGAGCCGATCCGGTTGAGGTGGCGTCCGGAGTGGCACTTGGACCACTTTGACAATCATCGCGCCGAATTGACCCCCCCGCGTCCGGGGGTCCAGATGATACCCCCTCTCCGGATACTTCCGCCGGTGGGATACGAGTTCTGGCCCGAAGATGTGCTCCGGGACTCTCAGCGCCGCGTGCGCGCATTATACTGGGACTTGGCCCGGGAGCTGAGGGAGCGCCTCCAGGAGTATTAGGCCTAGGAGCCTTAGGATGTAGAGAATTCCCCGGGTTAGAACCCGGGTTGTACCGTTTCCGAAGCCCATCGGAGGGGGAAGATGTCCTCCTGGTTTGGCAATCAATAAAGCTGTCGTTGCTTCTTTCATTGTCCTTTTATTTTTTCTTCTTGGATGGTCCGGACGACTCCCTTTCTCAAGAATGAGCTAAGTTTGCTCGTAGGCGTTGTCACCCACACCCGGGGGTTCCATATCCCCCCCGCCCACAGCGGGCCAGAGGGTAGCTCCGCGCGCTATGGGGGTAACAAGGCCCCCGGGGTGAAAACAACCTGTAGCATAGGAATTTTTCTAAGTTAGAAAATTTTAAAACGAGGTTTCCAAGGAGAAGACCTTCCGGGAGACAATCGTCCGGTCGCCGTGAGAACGGGGAGCCGGGAATAAGGCCTCATGTGGAAGAAATGTCCAAGAAAACCCGATGAGATTTCCGGAGGCGAGCTTCCTAGGGGACAATCGTCCGGTCGCCGTGAGAACGGGCAGCCGGGAATGGGGTCTCTGGGAAGGAAAATGTCCAAGAAATCCGCGACTCCTCCGGGAGACAATCGTCCGGTCGCCATGAGAATGGGGAGCCAGGAATAGGGTCTCCAGGAGGCATTCATCCGGTCGCCGTGAGAACGGGGAGCCGGGAATAAGGTCCCCGGGAGGCATTCATCCGGTCGCCATGAGAATGGGGAGCCGGGAATAAGGTCACCGGGGACCAATCGTCCGGTCGCCGCGAGAACGGGGAGCCGGGAATAAGGTCGTCGGGGAATATCTTGCGGGTAAATTGGTACCTCTCTGCAGAGTTAAAAACGTATTCGAATACTCAGAGCTCCCGGGTTTATAGGAGTCTGCTGCGGTGGATTAAATCCACGGGGTGTGACACAAGTATTATTTTCTAAATAAAATGTGTTGAATCAAGATTACCCAAATGACATGTGTTGTCATGATAAGGAGTGCTACCGTGGGCTGTCGTGTGTCGACGTGTCGCGGTAGTGCTATAATTTAGTGAACATGAATGATGATGTTATATTATGAAAAGCGCTGCCATGGGCTGAAATAAGATGAGATGAGAAAGAAAAAGATTATTTTACAAATATCCATAATTCTTGACTAGTCTAGGTTCATATCATTACTACTATATGTATCTACTCTTACCTATGACTTGCTGAGTACGTAAGTGCTCACCCTTGCAACCTACAATTCAGTAGATGGAGCGTTCTACAACCAAGACGAAGGCATGGAGGACTTCTTGGATCCAGAAGGAGGAGCGTCAGTCCCGTCATTGCCCTGATGTGTTGTTCTGCCGTCCACTTCTCTTTGTGGGTGGGTCACCTATCTTCTGCTGTGTAGATGTTATTTTGCTAACCCATGTATGCCGTGAAGGCATTGTAATCTCTTTATGTAATATTAAGGCCAGCAGGCCACACTGCTTAACTATTTTGTAAGTTACTCTGTTGCAATGTGATATACTCCTGTGCTTGACTTATCCTGGGAAGTCAAGGGTATGTGTATGCTATGCATATATGGGACTAGCTGCAGCGAGCTAGGTCTCTACAGGAGTGGTCGTAGTCCCAGTTTCGGGGCCCGACACGCGGCGGGAGGCAAGGAGGGCCTATGGTGCACCTTCCACAAGTCCAATACCCACGCTACTCGGGAATGCCACCAGCTTCTCCAACACTTCACCGCATTCCTCGACCAACATGGGCAAGGGGGCGGAGTCCTGCCTCCTTGCCCCCCCAACGGCTTTGCCGGCTCTTCCTGCCCCCTCGGGGGAGCAGCAAGGACAAGCGCAGGAAGAGGGCTCAACAGAAGAGCTGCCCTTCCAAACCTCCCAAAGCCGTATCACTGTCATCACGGGCGTGTCTGCCTCGGGGCGAGACTCCAAGCTCCAGCGCAAAGAGTATGCGCGTGAGGTAAAGGTTGTGGGGGTGCTGCATACGTCTCAGCCACCAAAGTGGTCGGACGTCCCTCTCACTTTTACAGCAGAAGACGCGCGTGGGGTTTGCTTCCCCCACGACGATGCGCTCATCGTCTTCGCCACCGTCTACAACTGCCACCTGCGCGTATCCTCGTCGATGGCGGAAGCTCCGCCGATGTCCTGTACCTGAAGGCATTTAGAGAGATGCAGGTCAACGAGAAGCTGCTGCAGCCCACAGCCAGGCCCTTGCAGGGCTTCATCTCATGGAAGACGATCCACCTTGTGGGGAAGGTGGATCTCCCCATGCCCTTCGGTACCCCAGACAACTATCGGAGGGAGATGGTCCGGTTCGACGTGGTGGACCTCCCCTCTTCATACAACACAATCATGGGGAGGACCGCAATCAACCGCTTGGGGGCGGTGATCCACCAGAGCTATCTCTGTGTGAAGATCCCTGGGCCTCACAGTGTGATCACCGCCCGAGGCGACCAAGACATGGCCCGCGCTTTGTACGAGCGCGCCGCCGCAATGATTGGGAGCGTCAACATGATCAAGATCCCAGGGGGAGAGACCTCTTCCCAGGTGCCGGACGACGCAGCCGTCCCCTCCGGGAGGTCTCCCCCCAAGCCGCGTCTAGAAGGGGACCTCCGGAAGATCCCACTGTCCCCAGATGACATAGACAAGACCGTCAAGGTCAGGGCAAACCTCTCTGAAGAGCACGCGGAGCAACTCGCGGCTTTCCTGCGCAAGAACTCTGACGTCTTTGCGTGGAAGCCCTTCGACATGCAAGGCGTCGCCCGGGAGGTCATAGAGCATAAGCTCGCTGTGACCCCCGGTCACCCCCCAGTCAAACAGAAGCTGAGAAAACTCTCCCTTGAACGGTAAGAGGATATCAAGGGGTGCGAGCTTCTTGGACGCGTACTTGGGCTACCACCAAGTCCGGATGGCGGAAGGGGACAAGGAAAAGACGAGTTTCATAACTCCCCTTGGGACCTTCTACTACGTCCACATGCCCTTCGGGCTGAAGAACATGGGAAACCTTCCAGCGACTCATGTCACTGTTCTTGAAAGACCAAATCGGCCGCAACGTCGAAGTCTACGTCGACGACGCGGTTGTCAAAAGCTCCCGTGCGACCAATCACGTCGATGACCTCGCAGAGACCTTCCGCAGCCTCCGTGAGTACGGGTTAAAGCACTCTTGGCTTCCTTGTGTCTCAGCGAGGCATAGAGGCCAACCCCGAAAAAATTCGGGCCTTCCTAGACATGCCTTCCCCGTGTTCCGTCAAAGAGGTGCAGCGACTTATCGGCCGCTTGGCCGCGCTAAGCCGCTTTGTCTCGCGGTCGGGGGAACGCAGCCTCCAGTTTTTCAAACTCCTTCGAGGCCTTGAGGGGTTTTAATGGACTCCCGAGGCCCAGGAGGCCTTCGACGACTTGAAGAGGTATCTCATGAGCCCTCCAATGCTTGTGATCCCGTCTCTGAGAGAGCTCCTACTCCTTTACCTAGCTGCAAACCCAGTCGCGATGAGCACGGTATTGGTAAAGGACCAGGACGGGTAGCAGCGCCCCATGTACTACGTGAGTGAAGCCCTCCAAGGGGCTAAGACTCGGTACACAGAGATGGAGAAGATCTGATACGCCTTCCCCATGGCGTCTTGGAAGCTCCACCACTACTTCTTGGGACACCCAATCACGGTCCCGTCGTCCCTCCCTTTTGGGGAGGTACTGCAGAACAAGGAGGCAACCGGCCGAATTGGGAAGTGGGGGGCCGAGCTCGCTCCCTTCTCCCTGTCCCTCACAGGGTGTTCAGCCATCAAATCACAAGTCCTCGCTGACTTTGTGGCAGAATGGACCCCCGCTCCCGGGACGGAGGTGGAGACTCTCCGTGAGCCACCCCAGCGTAATGACCATTGGACGCTCATGTTTGATGGCTCGCTGGGGCTGGCACGGGGGTGGTCCTTCGGAGCCCTAAAAGCAGGACGCTGGAGTACGTAGCGAGGCTCGAGTTCCCCGCCACCAATGACATCGCTACGTACGAGGCCCTTCTTTTGGGACTGCGCCTCGCGCGCTCCTTGGGGAACCATCACCTCCTCGTCAAAGGAGATTCCTAGCTCGTGGTCTGCCAAATGAACAAGTCCTACTTGTGCCATGACGCGAACCTGAGCCTGTACTTGGAGGAGGTGCGCAAGATGGAAAAACACTTCGAGGGCCTGGAGGCCCAGCGCATCCCCAGAAGGGAAAACGACTGGGTCGACGCCCTAGCCTGGGCAGCCAGTGCTCGGGAACCTCTTCCCGGAGGTGCCTTCCTGGAGATTATCACGAAGCCCTCAGTGACCCCCCCCCCGAACACGGGCTCTGAGTCCTGTGTCTCAGAGGTATCTGAAATCGCCCGGGTGGTGTCCTGGATGGATCCCCTCATCTCCTTCATAAGAGGGGAAGGGGACCCTCCCAGGGAAACCGAGACAAAGCAGCTTCGCACCAAAGCACGAGCATACCTTTTGCTAGAAGGGAAGCTCTACAAGCGGGGGGCCTCCGTCCTACTCCGCTGCCTCCCACGGGCGGAAGGACTTCAACTCCTCGAGGACATCCACTCGGGGAGCTGTGGATCTCACCTGGCTCCACACGCCGTCACGGCAAAGGTCCTTCGCCAGTGCTTCTATTGGCCCAGAGTGGTTCGCGACACGCGAGACCTTATCTCCGCTTGCGAGGCCTACCAGAAGATGGCCAAGGGTTCCAATGTGCCCTCCGCAGTGCTACAAACCATCCCCATCACTTGGCCATTCACGCGCAAGGGGATAGACCTCCTAGGTCCTTTCCCCCCAGCACCCGGAGGCTACAAGTATGCAGTGGTTGCGGTTGATTATTTCTCCAAGTGGGTTGAGGCCGAACCCTTAGCTAACATCACCTCCCGAGCAGTACAACAGTTTTTCTGGAAGAATATTGTGTGTAATTTTGGGGTCCCCCGGGAAATCATTATCGAGAATGGGACCCAATTCAACTCAGCATATTTCTGCGAATTCTGCGAAGGCTTGGGGGATACCCTCCACTTCACCTCTGTGGCTCAATACTAGAGCAACAGGGCTGTTGAGAGGGTCAACGGCGTGATCCTACAGGGATTACGCCGAAGGCTTGAGCAGGCCACCTCCAGGCAGGGTGCATGGGCAGAGGAGCTCCCGAGCATCCTCTGTTCCATGCGCATGACACCGAGCCGAGTGACGGGGCGCACGCCTTTCTCACTCGTGTATGGGGCTGAAGCGGTTCTCCCCTCGGAGATCGGCTTCTGGTCACTGCGGGTCGAGCTCCTGGATGGAGCTACGACCGTGGCTTACCAAGCCAATGAAGCCAATCAACGGCTGGAAGTCGACCTCGTCGAAGAAAACGCGACCGAGCGCTCCTCTGCCACGCCATCTATGAGCGCGAAATGGCACGCGCATACAACCGATGCGTCCGTGCGAGAGCTTTCCACCTTGGGGACCTTGTCCTCAAGCACGTGACCGATCCCCAAGCCCAGGGTAAACTCTCCCCCAAGTGGGAAGGCCCCAATAGGGTCTCTACAGTCCTGGGCTCAGGGGCTTACAAGCTCTCCAACCTCCAAGATCAAGAGCTTAAGCATACAGGGAACGTAGACTTGCTTCGCAATTTCTATGTCTAGCCTTCGGGCCTTGTCCCTCCCCTGTCGTGACTTCGCATGGGGAGGCATTGTCCCCCACCGCGGTTACACGGGGGGACATTGTATTCACTTTCCCTCCCCCGCCGCGGCTTCGCGGGGGGAGGCGTTGTATTTCAAGTTCTATCAATACTATTGGGTCTTTTCTCCAACTCGAGTTCATTGCAGGTTCTTACCTTACCGTCTCTTAGATGATGCCCTCCTGTTGAGGATGCCCTCTCCGTGAGGACGTAGGCTATCGCAGCCTAAAAGTCCCTATGACGGGAGAACCACTCCTATAGGGCAGCTTACAATCACCCCTCGTGGACTGAGTGGGTAAGCGGCAACCCAGTCCTCAAGGACTATGGTAACGAGTCAATTTGAGAGACTAGTCCCCCCTCAAACACTCAGACCCGTCATCGGGCTCACCCTCCTCCAGGAGCAAAATTGTCTCCCTAGCAAGACGGAATTTTTGGAAAATCTTCTTGGAGAATTTAACCGGGAGACGGAGCCAAGCTATAACCTGCTGTGGGGGGGGGGGGTAACTCGTGCCCGGACCGTCCTGTCTCGGACCATCCTTCGGACTCAGAAAATTTCAAAAACAAGTTTTAAGGAACAAGCAAACTTAGCTTTATTGATATATTTAACTGGAGGACATCTTCCCCCCTGCGGTCGGTATCGGTACATTTAACCGGGAGACAACCCCTCCCAGTGGGCCAAGACGTCCCAGGGAACAAAGCCTTGGGTAAACGCGAGATACTAGGGGAATTTAACTCCCCCGGGAAATACAAGGGGGGACAGCCCCCCGGGGGCTCCTACACCTAATAATCCCGGAGGCCCTCCGATAGGTCCCGGGCCAGGTCTCAGTACAAGCTTCTTATACGCCGCTGGGCCTCCCGAAGCAAGTCCTCGGGCCAATACTCGTAGCCTGCCGGTGCGAGTATTCGAAGCGGTGGAACCCTCCAGGATCCCGGTCGCAGAGGAGACAACTCGGCGCAATGGTTGTCGAAGTTATCAAGGTGCCATTCTGGGAGCCACCGCAACTGGATCGGCTCCCGGGAGACACCCCTGCTACGTCCTCTGTAGATGAGACTTAGCAAAACTAAGGCCGCTTGGGCATCCCTCGGGTGATACCCTCCGGAGCTCGGAGGCCTTATCTCTGGAGAGGCCCCTTGCTCCACTGGGACGCCTCTAAGGTTGCGCCCAACTCCGGGGAGCCCTTCCCCGGGAGCAACCTCCCGGGGCGCCTGATGAATTCAATCCAAGACTTAGCAAAAAATCTGTTTCTTTTCATTAAAAAAAAGT
The DNA here is from genome assembly GCA_019359835.1 of Pharus latifolius. NCBI lineage: Eukaryota > Viridiplantae > Streptophyta > Magnoliopsida > Poales > Poaceae > Pharus > Pharus latifolius. The sequence goes on from CM033322.1 coordinate 59,222,161, forward strand.
TCTTTGTACAAGTCTCCGGGGCTTCTTCTAAGAAGCTACCGGGAGCAAAAATTCTAAAACAAAAAAGAGGACCTATCTAAAGGCCCGGGGGGAGGCTCAGACTTGGTCATTGTTGTCCTCCCCCTGGGAGGTCTCCGCTGGAGCCATGGTGTCCGCCCTCGGGGGCACCGGTGCCTGGAATCTCACCCGCACGATCCGGTCGTAGCAGCCCCCGGTGAGCTGCTCCACCTCTCGCCGCAGCGGCTTGAAGAACTCAGGGAAGCCTAGGGGGATCCGACCCCCGATCGCCCGATGCCGATCCCCCGGAGTTCCATGAGTCCTGCAGTGGCACCGATCCCCCGGGCCCAAGCACCGGCGGCGCCGGGAACACGGAGACTTGTGCATTAAGAAAACGCATGGCCTCCACGAATGTCGCCGGCGCCGTGTCAGAGCTGCCCCCCGGGCCGAGGCTCACCCCGAGCCACTCAAGGGCCGAGCGGACGGAGCGACCTGCTTCTGCCACCTCCCGGGTGCTGGAGCCCTCGAGCTCCCGGGGGCGTCCTCCTTCGCCCTCGCCTCCCTCCGAAGCCAGTCGTTTGCACTCTCCGAGGCGCGGAGTTGAGCTCGGACCCGAGCCAACTCCCAGAGCGCATCTTCCCACTCCTCAGAAAGGCGGTAGGCTTCCCCTCCAACTCCTTTAGTGCCTTCTCGAAGCACGCCTCGATGCCCTGGGTGAGGGCCGCCCCCTGTAAATACAAAGGTTATTTGAAGCCCAAAAGTTAGTGAAATCCTAGAAAGAAACGGCTGGGCGTTTCAGGAACGAACCTAGATGTGGAACGACTGCTGCTCCCAACACCGATCACGGAGCGTCCCTTGTGAGACCTACTCCTGCGCCTTATGGGTTTGGAGCCCCTCGGCAAACCGGAAAACCTCACCCGCGGACAGCAGGGGGCCTCCCTCCCAATGGCTCTGGACCCGTCCGCGCTAGTAGGCCCCCTCACGAAGGTTGCGGGGGTGATGTGGACCGGTGTGGCACCGGCCGTGGTTCTCACCACTGACGAAGTGGCCGAAGAGGAGGTGGATGAACTCTCCGAGGGGGTGCCACCCCGGGGAGGGATGAGGAGCCCTTTCCCCTTTCCAGACCATGGGGCCCCCGGGACCTCCGTCGCCACGGGGACCTCGTAGACCGAGTGGCTCCCCACCTCGTCCACCGGCCATTCAACGCGCGGAGAGAAAGCCTCTTCAAAACGCACCTCTGGGCGCTCCGGGTCCGGTAGTTCCGGCGCCACCGAAGGTACGATCGCCAGAGATGGCGAGGGGGCATAGTTCGCCGAATCAAACACCCCCTCGTCGTCGGCCGCCCCCTTCCCCCAGGTCTCTCCCGAGGCCTCGAGGAGGCGCGCAAACTCTTGCGTCCCCGCCGACCCCCGGAGTGCTCTTCCGGGGGGGCGGCGTTGCCTCGCGCCTGGGGGGTGCTTGCGCACCTCTTGAACTGGGGGTCACGTCCCGGGCCTTCACGGGCGTCAAGCCCGATGTCGTCGCCGGACCAGGGCCCTTTTGAGCATTTGCGCGCTTCGGCTCGGAACCCTCGGCGGTCTCCTTCCGCTACTTGTGGGAGCTGGGGCTCTAGAGAGGCGTCCTCTCTGGTAGCCTTAGCCCAAAGGCCTCGGCCACCAAGTTCCGGGGAGGACCCTCCCCGATGACGCGCACGATGCGCTCGTGCTCGTCAGTGTAGTACCTCCCGAGGAGGTTCTCCGCCTTCCCCCGGGCGGCTGGGTATGGCCGGACTGCGAAAACGAAGAGAGTTAGCAAAAATAACAAAAGTCAAAGTGAGTCACCGGGTACTTACGTCGGGTCATTGGCTTTTGCGGGGGCCACTGCGCCGGGCACATCCCAATCCCCCTCCTCCTGTGTGAGATGGGGCAGAGCTTGAGTAGTGTCAGCTCCTCCACGGCGTCTCTCATGGAACGGACGCCTCGGGAGCCCACCACCTTGGTCAGGAGCTTCAACTCCTCCTCGGTCCATACCGAGGGCTTGGGGGCTGACGATCGGCTATAGGAAGGGGGCTCCAGTGAATAGGTCACCTCGGCGTCCCGGACCCATAGGTAAAACCACCTCTGGACCCATCCCCCCAGTGGTCCCGGGAGGCCGCCACCGGATACTCCTATACCCTCGACGGCAGGAGCTGTATCGTGACGGAGCCGAACGGAGACTTCGGCCTCCCTTCACCAAATGCGAGCTCCTCGCCGTCGGCTCGTAGAAGTACTGGAATAGTCAGGGCGTCGGCTCCCGTCCGATGGCTGTCTCGAACATCCAAATGAAGAGCCCCATCCGAACGAAGGCGTTCGGCGTCAGGTGCTTGAGCGCCACCCCATATTCCCGGAGAAACTCCCAGAGCAACGGATGCACGGGGAGCCGAAGCCCAGCCTCGAGGAAAGCCTTGAAGACGACAACTTCTCCAGGCCGAGGGTGGGGCACACCATCCTTCTTTGAGGGGATCCGGATGTCCCCATCCGCGACGACCCCCCGATCCACGAGGGACTCTAAGTCCCCCAAAGTGAACTCGGAGGCCCAGAGGAAGTCCGCAGTGACTTCCTCCGGAGGCACCTCAGCGGCCTTGGCACGACCCTTGGGACCCATTTGGGTTTCCGGTGGGTTAAGCTATCGGGGAGCTAAGTTTGAGGGGCTTAGGTTTTCGGAGACTAAGCTTCCGTGAGAGCTTAGGGCACCGGTGATGTTTGAGGCTCGAAGGTTCGAGTGTCCTCTCTGGGCCCCTCGAAGCCTCATTTATAGGGCTCAAACGCAGCCCTGATGGGCACCACATGGACCCTCGTGATGAATCCACGCCATTCAATTCAAACGGCTCGCGCGAATCAAAGGGACATGCGTGAGAAACGTCGCGTCGGCGATTCGAACCGCGCAAGGCCATTATGGTCGACGGCGCACAACAATCGAGACTATGGGTGACATGATGACTGACGGTGCTGCCATAAGTGTCTAGCGCAGGATTCAAGGTGTCGACAAGTAGTCGGAAATCCCTTCTGATGGAGATGTTCTCAGTAATGTGAACCATCCCTTCCAGGGACTCGAGCAACGCCCCCGGAGGACATGGGGGGCAACTGTTGGGGGAAATCTACGTGCAATTTGTCCCGGTAAGGGGCAAGGGTCCCGAAGCATTCGTGCCGGGTGCCGCCTTCGTCCCGGGGACAAGGGTCCCTGTGACCCCAGTCCCGGGCGCCGCCTTTTGCCCGCAGACAACAGTCTCGGAGCCTCTGGCCTAGGGACAAGGGTCCTGGTGACCCCTGTCCTGGGTGCGCCATTTGCCCAGAGACCAGGGCCTCAGAGCCTCTGTTCCGGGTGCCGCCTTTTGCCCGGGGACCAGGGCCTCGGAGCCTCTGTTCTGGGCGCCGCCTTTGCCCGAGGACAATGGCCCCGATGACCCCCGTCCCGGGTGCCGCCATTTGCCCGGGGACCAGGGCCCCCGGAGGCCCCATCCTGGGCGCCAGCTTTTTGCCCGGGGATAATGGCCCCGGTGACCACCGTCCCGGGCGCCGCCATTTGCCCGGGGACCAGGGCCCCAAAGCCTTCGTCCCGGGTGCCGCCTTTTTCCCGGCGACAATGGCCCTAGTGATCTCGGTCCCGGTCGCCGCCATTTGCCCGGGGACCAGGGCCCCGGAGCCTCCGTCCCGGGCGCCGCCTTTTTCCCTGGAACAATGGCCCATGTGGCCCCCCGTCCCGGGCGCCGCCATTTGCCCGGGGACCAGGGCCCCGAAGCATCCATCCCGGGCGTGACCTTTGGCCCAGGGACAAGGGTCCTGGTGACCCCCGTCCCGGGTGCCTCCTTCTACCTGAGGACCACAGTCCCGGAGCCTTTCTCCCAGGCGCTGCCTTTGGCTCGGGAGGAAGGGTCCCGGTGACCCCCGTCCCGGGCGCCGCCATTTGCCCGGGGACCGAGGCCCTGGAGACCCCGTCTTGGGGGCCGCCTCTTGGCCCGGGGACAAGGTCCCCGGTGACCCCCGTCTCGGGCAGGGCCTGGTGAGGATCACACGAGGCGAGCCTCAGGATCTGGCGAGGATACTTGTCAAGCATCCGGCCTCCATGACCGGGAAAAGGACGTTGGTGCCCTCTGATCCAACGGCTGTAGCCGGGGCAGTTTTGTCTTTTTGCATCTTTTGGGCCTATATAAGCCCTTGTATCCCTCTGTTGTAACCAAGAACGATTCACTTTTATCAATACAAAAAAAAGAATAGGCGTGCTTAGGAGCACTCTCCCCACGAGAGAACTCCCCTAGCCAACCTCTGTTGGGAGCACATCGACAGGAGTAGGGTCTCCACCGAGACCCGAACCTGTATAAATCCTCGTGTCACTTGTTGTGCTTGCCCAACGGGAGAGGACCAGTCACTTGGTAAGCTCACGTCATCTTTGTTTATCTAGGAAACTCTACAAAACCAGCTGGGGTATTTGCAATACCACGACACATAGCGAATTACTACCGACCAGATTATATCAGACTACTACCGACTAGATCCATTACGCATTCGACCTGACGTATTCGACCTGAGATCCTCCCAGCAAGGAGCCAACTCCCGTTGGTGACCAACTCAATCAAAACTGGAGAAGTGGAAATTGAGATTGACCATCTTCACGGGTGTACCACTTTGCCGCTTCGCGTGGTTGTCACCCTCTTCCCCAAGATCACATCTTCAGGAAGTGGTGCTTCTTGTTAATAAACCAAGTCTTCAGCAGATGGTATGAGGGTATCGGGCTCATCATCCAGCATCGAAGGCTCAAAGAGTTTAAGGTGCTCAACATTGACAACCAAGTAAACATCCATGTATGGAGGTAACTCGAGCTGACAAGCATTACTAACAATTTTCGCAAAATCCGAAAAGGACCATAACGAATTGGTTTAAGCTTTTTACCTTCACCTTTTAGCCTCTCTTTGCTTAGATGTAACCATACCAGATCACCTTCATGAAATTGAGCTTCAACTCAATGTCTATCATATCGTGCCTTGTACTTAAGCTGAGCTTTAAGCAAGTTCTGTTCAACCTTACCATGGAGTCGTTGAATATCTTCCAGGAACTTTTATGCTTGACCCTGATCAGCTTCCTCCATGCTGTTTTGTGCTGAGGTAGAGATCACAAACTCCACATCGAATGGACTCTGCAGTAGAAATCCCAAACAAACCTCAAAAGGAGACTTCCCAGTCAAACCATGCACTACTCAATTAAAAGCAAACTGCAGGTACGGTATACTTTCATCCCAAGTCTTCGAATGCTTGGAGTTATAACCCCTCAAGAGATGAACGACTGTTCGGTTTACCACTTCGGTTTGACCGTCGGTTTGAGGATGAAACGCAATACTCCTCTTCAGCTTAGTATCCATCATCGTCCAAAGCGTTCGCCAAAAATGACTAAGGAACCAGGTTCACGATCAGAAATAATAGAATTTGGCAGACCAAATGTGTCCAAATGTGTTGAAGGAATACCCGAGCTACTTCTACTCCCGTAATAGTCTCCTTACGGGGTATGAGAACTATCATCTTGGAGAACCAATCAACGACCACAAAGAGATAGTCATTGCCATGTCAGGTCTTAGCAAATTCTCCCAAGAAATCCATGGATATACTGATGGGGCAAATCCTGTACCTTTCGGTAGTCTTCGAAGTGAGCTCCTGAGAGCCCTCGGTCCTCCGTGTGGAGAAGGTCCCTGGTGGGTCCTGGGCGTCCGGGCCCCGAGTCCCGTGGGGTCTTCGGAGCACCTCGGTCCTTCATGCGGAGAAGATTCCTGGTAGGCCCCTGATCCCATGGGGTCTCCAAAGCTCCTCGGGCCTTCGTGCAGATAAAGTCCCCGGTGGATCCTTGGGGCTCCAGGCCACGAGTCCCAGGGGACCTCCCGAGTGCCCTCGGTCCTTCGTGCGGAGAAGGTCCCCAGCGGGTCCTGGGCCTCGGACCCTGGGTCCTACGGGGTCTCCGTACCGCCTGGGCCCTTGGTGCGGAGATGGTCCCCAGTGGGTCCCGGGGGCTAGGCCCCGGGTCCCAGGGGCAGCGGGCCCCTAGTCCCGGGGAGTCCCAGAGATTCACCGGGCCCCCGGTGAGAGTCCCGGAGGGTCACCGGGTCCTCGGAGGGTCTTCGGGCCCCCGGAGAGTCCCGGAGGGTCCCTGGGCGTCGGAGGTTCACCTTCCCGTAAGGTCATCGAGTCCCTGGAGGGTCCCCAGGCCCCGGGTCCCGGGGAGTCAACGGGCCCCGGGTCCCAGGGAGTCACCGGGCCCCGGGTCCCAGGGAGTCACCGAGTCCTAGATAGTCCCAGAGAGTCACCGGGCCCCCGGTGAGACCTGGAGCATCACCGGGTCCCAGAGAGTTCTGGAGGGTCACCGGGTCCCCGGAGGATCTACGGGCCCCCGGGGAGTCCCGGAGGGTCACCGTGTCCCTGGAGAGTCCCAGAGGGTGTTCGGGCCCCCGGAGAGTCCCGGAGAGTCACCGAGCCCCCGGTGAGACCCGGAGCATCACCGGATCCCAGAGAGTCCCGGAGGGTCACCGGGTCCCCGGAGGGTGTTCGGGGCCCCGGAGAGTCCCGGAGGGTCCTTGGGCCCTGGAGGTTCACTAGGGTTCCGGAGGGTCCCTGGCCCTCGGAGGGCCCCTGAGCCTCAGAGGTTCACTGGAGGGTCCTGGAGGGTCCCTGTGCCCTGGAGGTTCACTGGGGGCCAGGAGGGTCGCTGGGCCCCATAGGTTCACTTGGGTCCCGGACGGTCCCAGGCCCAAGAGGGTAACTAGGTCTCAGAGAATCCCGGAGGGCCACCTGGCCTCGAAGGTTCACCAGGGGACCAGAGGGTCCCAGTGGGCCACCGGGACCGTGCCCCAGAGGGTCGCAGGGTCCCGGGAAGCCACTGGAGGATCGGAGAGCTCCCCGAGGAATGCCGGTCGCCCCACGCGGTCGATCCCGACGACATGAAGGGTCACGTGCTGGTGGCATGAGGAGCGCTTTGGGAACTGACAAGGACACTTGTCAAGCATCCAAGCCCTTCGGTCAACGAAATGACACCCGCGCCCCTCGATCCAACGGCCGTAGCTAGGGCTTTTTGGTCTTTTGCATGTTTTGGGGACTATATATACCCCCCTTGTATCTCATTTGTGACTAACTCTAATTCATTTACAACACACTCAAACAACAGGCTCCCTTGGAGACCTCTCTCCCCGAGAGAGCACCTCCCCAGCGGACTAGCGTCCGGAGAGTGCAGACAGGACTAGGGCCCCTACCGGGACCCGAACCTGTATAAAAATCGCTGCGTCAATTGCTGCGTTGCCCGGTGGGAGGTGACTGGTAACTCGGTCAGCTTGCGCCATTGTACACGTGCTACGCATGTCCGAAGAAACCTGCCGCGGTATCCGTAATACCACAACATATACTTTTTCATGGTCGTGACGAAACTGGCAAATGAGTGTACAAACCCAATTTTTGGTTTGCAGGTTTTGAGATGTTGCAGAGACCACAGCCTCGAACAAAACTAGCCACATCCTGCTGCATCCGCGGCCAGAACACATGTCGATGAAGATTTTATAAGATCTTCGTTACCCCGAAATGACCAGCAAGTTTCAATGTATGCACCTCTCGTAACCGCTGTACTCAAGGTGCTCCACAAAGTATACAAAGCAAATTGCCCTTGTATAAGAGTCCTTCTCGACGAACAAACTCTGTGGGTTTCCCTGTTTCGAGCTCAGCAAGTGCTGATCGAAAATCAAGATCTTCGCTGTACATCATTGCATAGTCCTTGTGACACGAAGGCTCGATCTACATGAACACCGATAAGCAAAGCGCAATAACTGGTGGTCGTGACAACATGTCATCCAATTTTTTGTGTACTCCCTTCTTATACTTAATCACTAGGTTGAACTATTGCAGATACGACATCCACTTCATATGTCGAGCTTGCTGTAGCTTGGATTGAGTTCGCAAATATTGTAAAGGCTGGTGGTTGGTGTGTACCACAGTCTATTTACCCAAAAGATAACACTACCAATGTTTTACGACCTGATGCAGTGCACATAACTCCTTGTCATAGGTCAGATAGTTCTTCTAAGCTCCCTGGAATAACTCGAAGTGATATGCTACAGGTCGACCTTCTTGCATGAGCACGGTGCCCATTGCATAATCGGAGGCATCGGTTTCTACCTCCAATGGCTTTTGTAGATTCAGTAAAGCTAGGACAGGTGCTTCACTGATCTTCTTCTTTAGGAGAAGGAAGGTATCCGCGTGCTTTCCGCTCCACTCCACTCTTTCCACTCCGCTTCAACCTTGTCCTCCCAGGTAAGAACTCTCAATCTTCTAGGCTCGTTCTAGTTAGTAGATCCTTACTTCGGAGTAAGTTGAAGGTCATATGTAGGGGAACGAATCCGGGGAAGAGTTGGACAACGTGAAGGCTGAGCTGTGTGATAGAGATATGCCTTAAGAGATAATCATAGAGATGACTATATCATGATATGTTTATGAATTGTTACGAATAAAATGTTATTACATTCCTTCAATAAAGTATCACTTCTATTGATCAAACAAGTGTGTGGCTTGTTCGTTGAACTCTTTATTATGATATATGTATTGTCGACATTATCAGTGATTCTAAACATCCCTAACTTTTGGCATTATATAAAATAATAATGTAAGATAAGTCAGCACGATCATTAATTGATAGTCAAGTTTCACGGACCATAGATATGAGATATCAACTCAATGTCATAGACACATGTTGGAGAACATGTTGGTTGGATTGACCCATCTTGAGACACTGTTGAGTTTTTTATGTGTCATCAGTTGGTTTCTAATAGTTATTTTGGTTTATCTTTAGACTTGAGATCATCACGGTTTCATACATGTGTAGTAGCATACTTGGTATCATCAATTGCTACTTTTAGCCGAGTAGTCATAAAAGTGACATACAAATATGTTATGAACCATGTGGTTGAAAATGAATGGTCGAGATGGAATTTGCCCTTCTCATAACTTGAGAGAGATGTGTCTGGGCCCCTTGATGTAATTGGCCTAAGAAAGTGCATGGCCATGCCGAATATAGTTGAGAGTCAACTATGAAAAAGTTAGTCCATTACAAGATCAAGAAAGAACCGAGCTATTCAAGGATGACACGTTTCTCACCTTGAGTTCGATCTGGTATCGTGACGCAAAGAGATAATCCATGATAAGTTGTATAGGTTCATCAGATATGATCTTCGTGTACATGCAGGTAGTCATAATGTCTTGCTAGCGACCACTTATGACTTGTGATTTGGGAAGTTGTTTCCAGTCGCGTCCAAATATACACGAACCTATAGGGTCACACACTTAATGAGTTGGAGTATTAATTCGGATGGGATCTGAAACGGGTCCCCTATTGGTAATGGGATTACCATTAGGATTAGGGTTCGCATTTGAGTAGGACTTATCTGCAAGGCCCTATAAAAGGAGATGCAGTTGACATGCATTAATCATCTGATCTATTTTGGCTGCCACCACCATCCACCAGATAGATCTCGTGAAACCCTAGCCGCGTGTGCTGGTGCTAGCACACGAACACGCGGTGCTCCTTCCCCGGACTTGCGGACTTCTGTAGAGGTGCGACTGTTATTGCTGCACTGCTGGCCATGATCCGGTCGCGACATCGACTCTTCGTCTGCTGCTACGTTGTCGCATCCGCACGTCTAGTGGTAAATCTCTTGATCTATGATCTATTGCTTGCAGGCTTCTTGGGATTTCGGGTAAAATTATTGAAATTGCGCTAGACTAGCGAGCCCGTTCCCCAACACATCCCACGAACAACTATAGGCCAGTATGTCGTCGAGGTAAACAATCACAAAGTCATCGATGAACTATCGCAATACGTCATTCATGAGACGCATGAAAGTGGCCAGTGCATTGCAATGCCCAAACGGCATGACCAGCCCTTCAAACAGACCTTGTCAACTTTTGAACGTGATTTTCCAAGTTCCTCCTCTCGAATGCTGACTTGATGATACCCTGATTTCATACCCAATTTTGAGAAGACAGCAGCATGCTTCAATTTGTACTAGGTGCTGTGCGACTCGACCCGTGCAGTGCTGTAGCTAAAAGGTTAAGTATCCCGAAACTACTAGAGGAACGAATTTTCAATAGCATAACTTGGGCTCCTAAAATATGGGACCACAAGTCGTCGATATGAGGAAGAGAGTACCAGTTCTTGATGGTGATCTTGTTCAGTTTCGGTAGTCGATGCACATTCGCCAAGACCTATCCTTCTTCCGTACTAGTACCACAGGAGATCCACAAGGCAAGGTACTTGGTTGAATGATACGATCATTCAACAATTCACCAAGTTGTCTTTTAATCTCTTTGTTCTCCAATAATGAGTTGCGATACATACTCAGATTGGGAAGTGTCGCATCGGACACAAGATGAATATCGTGCTCGACTGAACATTTTGGTGGACGACCCTGGATAATTTCAAACATACCACTGTATTTCTCCAGCAGTCCCGACAAACGACCAGATTCCTCTCGGCACACCAACGACAACACTGCTTGAGTACTATCACCCTGACCAACTGGTCAAATCATAACAAGCACGTATTTATGACATGCATTGATGATTCGTTTGGCCTGATTTGCGGTATTCAAGTTCAAAGTATTGACGTGGATGTCTCTACTGATCACATACTTAACCCCATTTTTTGTGAGCTCATACTCTTGCAGCCTTCGATGGCAATGAGCGTCCCGATCGTACAAGAACGGACTCCCAAATATCACCTGACAAATATCGATAGGAACAACGTTGCATTGGACCTCATCGATATAACAAGCAGAGATCACAAATTCCAGCACACACTGACTCGTAATCTGTTGGTTCACGTCAGATGTAAACCAACCCAAGGGATACGGTCGTGGGTGTGTGGTCTTCTTCAACCCAAGTCATTGAACCAATCCAGCGGAAACCAAATTCTTCTGACTTCCGGGATCAAATATTGTTGCAACCACTTCGTGCTTCACCTGGATGTTGATAGTGAACAAGTCCTCTGTTGAGTGATGGTCGTGAGATGAATCCGAACCTTTCTCCTTCAGCATTGCCATCAAAGACAAGGTCGTATCTGCCTCATCAACTGAATTCACTCATACAACTCCTTCTTTGGGTGGAGCCATAGTACCTGTGGATGTTCTTTTCCCTAGTCTGTTTCTCTTTCGTCGAAGCTCAAGATGGAGCTTATAGAACTTATCCTCTGTGTGCCCAGCAACGTGACAATGTTCACATAAGATGCTCGTACCAGATTTCGGAGTACTTTTCTTTGGACTCAACATCCTTTTTGACGAGATCGAATTCTCCTTCATGTTCTTTTCGTTGTGGGATTTGCTCTTCTTTTTTATCACCATAGTAGTCGTGCTCATGGTCGTGATGTCCTGGATGCCGAATAGGCTTAGCTCAACACTGATCAATTTCTGAAGTCCAGACGTATATTTTCGGAACACTTGAGGATCAAAGAGCGAGATGCCAATGACCATTGCTTATCTCCGAAACTCCATCGTATAATCCTGGACGGATTGGTCGCGCCATTGATACAATGTATGCTAATGATCCCATCTCTCCTCAAAATAAACCATCAAGTAGAACTCTTGTCGCAAGAGTCACTTGAATTGTCCCCATGTGAGATTGTCTGCTTCCCCACTAGCAATAAGGGCCTTCCACCATGTCTTGGCGTGGTCTGTCATCTTCAAAGGCGCAAACTTCACCTTCTGAGTGATACTGAATCCTCGCAAGTCAAAGTAGGTCTCAAGTTGATTAATCCAAGAATCCAATTTCTAGGCATCGATCATCCCATCATATATGGGTATGTCAATCTTAGCCTCGACCTTAAAAGATCCGACAGCTAAGGATGTGTTGGCGAGGTTGTCAGCCCTATAGTCGCCTTCATCTTTATCTTCGTCTGGCCTGCACGAGCCTTCCCCAATTTTCACACCGGTTGCATTTCCTTTTGAAACATCAACTTCAGGAGGCGTAGCCATGGCCTGCTGCTTAATCCAAGCAAGCACGGTATCCATGTCAGTGGAGAGTTTAGCTACTTGTTCGGATAGGTTAGCTTGAACAGAGGTTTCTTCAGACATTGTCAGAGACGCAACTGTCGCTATCGTCAAATGTTCGCCTTCAGTTTCTTGCGGAATTTCGCCAGAGGTTTTATAACTCTAGTGAGTTTTCACCATCCACAGAACAAGATAGTTGCTCTAATACCAACTTGATCCGACTGAGATATAGATGGGTTTCGACTATACTCGACCAAATGCAGAATAACGGGATCTTACTCAAAAATACCGAAACCCAGGTGATCGAAAGCACAATTCAAGAGGATAGCACAACTCTTTATTTCGAAGAGGAGCTTGTATATGTCGAATGTTGATCACACTCGATCTTACGTCGATGAACTAGGTGTCTAAGACTTGAATAAGTTCGATACTAAACTTGATCTATTACAAAGTATTTATAGTCCGATCAATCGAGATCATATCAGACTCGATAACTAACTAAAACCTAATCGTATAGGACTCAGTTATATATTTCATATCGGATTACTACTGACCAGATTATATCAGACTACTACTGACCAGACAGAGTTCGAATCCATTACGCATTCGACCTAACGTATCAGACTAGGAAACCTAACATTAGACTCTCCTGCAATTCAGATAAAATTCATTATGTGATATCGTACCACATCAGGAAACCAAATGTGGTACTGCAGGACTCTATATAAAGAGTGGCATGATGGATTTTGATGAGATCAAAAAACCCTAACTATCATCTCCTCTAAAGCGATAGCTCCTAAACTCTTATCATGCGTGTACGTTGGTGCTACCACACCATCGTATGATGTTCCATCCCGGAATGTGTGGATACCAATAGAGGTGTTGTTGCAATTGCTACATTCATCAGGATGATCCGCGAGTAGTCGTTGTGCACATTCGATCGCTTCACCAACTCTCCTTCCATTGTTGTAACAATCTAATCTATGGTCTAATATTTATAGTTTTCGAGTAAAAAAATTTTAAAAATTCTGCTACGCAGCTTATTCGGTTTCCAACATGTGCCGCAACTGAGAGAGAGGGAGGATCCTGGTGAGAGTGTGTGTGTTTGAAAGCTAAGAGAGGGAAAAATAGATGTGGGAGTGTGTGTATGCAAGAAACTGAGAGAGTGACCTACGAGAGAGTGTGTGTTGAGTCAGAGAGAGAAGAGAAGGCGGATTGCCCGTGTGTGCGTTTTGTGTTATGTGTGCTGCTATGTGTACATGCAAGAGGTGTGAGTCTGTGTGTTTGTGTTGTGTGCAAGCAGTGAGAGGGAGAGAGGGAGTGATATGGAAAAGAGAAAAGATGGAAGGGCTAAAATGCAAAAGGGGAAAGATAGAGGGAGTAAACAATTTGGATAAAAGGAGAGGGTTAAAGTAAGGGATTGATGAAGAATAAAATAAATTAGGGTTTCAGGGGGACTAGAATGGAAAATGGGATATCGTGATTCATTTTAGTAAGAAATTTTCCAAATATTTTTGTAAATTAGAAAAGAAAGGAGAATTGAGGAAATTTCTCATAAGAAATTTTAAAAAGAATTTTAAAAGGTCTAATTTGAAAAAAAAATTCAGGGGCAGATTTCTGGAAAAATGAAATTTTGAGGGCTGAATTTCGGGATGTTACAATTTCATATTTCATATTTCATATTTCAAATTTGAATTTGAATTTGAATTTTAAATTTAAAATCCAAAATTCAAATGTTACTTTCAATTCTAAATTCATTTTAATTTAATACAAAGTCAAATTTGAAAATTTTCATTTAAATTTAGTTTAAGTTAAATTGAAGATATGAAGTCAAATTTGAATTGAGAATTCTGTACGAATTGGAATTAGAATTTGAAATTCTACAAATCAATTCCAATTCGTACATCCAAACCGTAATAGTTTTATCATACCATATAACAGCTTCAAATTTCTTCTCAAAATTATCTTTCAAATACAGTCCACTAGAATTCACAACAAACCACCCAACATTCTAAATTCCACCTCTGAATTGAGATTTTGAAACACAAAATTAGTACAATCCAAGATTTTAACCCCAAGTTAACGATGCATCTCAAAATCATATATTTTCCACCAGCCACAAAGATAAAATAACATATAAACCATCCCCTATTCCTCCGATTCCCACCAAAATTAGGGCTCTCACAAACCCAACCAACAAATTAACACCTTATTTCGATCCAGCAAGCCATTTGAAATCACAAGTACACAGAGCCATTTTGATTTTTACATCATCAAAATCATACAACTCGAAAAAAAAACAAAATGAACAACAAATAACGAGCAGTCCGATACTACCTTTGTCGAGTTGGCCTTCTCAAAGACCTCGCTAGAGAGAGATACCTCAGCGAGTGTACAGAAAGTGGCGGCAACAGTAAGGAGGAAACGACGGTGAGGCAAGAGGCAGCATTGTGTCACGACTCACAAGTGCTCGTGTGGTCAGACGAGGCCGCAAAAAAAAAAGATTTTTTAACGAATAATCCAATAAAAAATTAATTTCAAAAATAACCCAAAACTTTTTAAAATTGCAGAAATGGCTTTCAGTCGCGAGCTGGCATTCGCAACTGATCTTCAGTCGGGGATTGGTTGCACAGCCCATATGAACCGCTGACCTAGAACCGTGCCACGTCTGCTTTGAGTCGTGATCCCAACTCATGACTGAAACCCGCAGTGTTTCAGTCGCGACCCCGGCTCGCGGCTGAAAGCTAGGGCTTCACTTGATCCGAAAGCTAGAGTTTGGGTTTGAAATGCACACAAATTGAAAACTACAGTTTCACCTGATTCGAAAGCTCTAATTCATAAAATATTTGGTAAGATTATTTAGTAGAACATAGAAAATGCTTCACAAAGCTATTTATTAATTTTCATATCACCTCACTACTATCCAGTCGAAGAGTTTGGGTGCGTTTTTCTTCTTTGAAGTGTCAATCTTGTGAAGTGCCGACAAATCAAGTAGCAAGGATCAGCCTACTAATGAGCTAGGGTTTCAATTGTAACCTTGTCTCACTATTGAAAGTTAGGGTTTTGGTTTCTAGAGAACAAAGGCTAGGGTTTCGGTTTTCAATACAAAGTCTTGATGTGATAGATAAAATAGAAAGTTACACGCGTATGTGACAATTGTAAAAACAATTGGAACGAGGTTACATCAGCAAAAGGTGATCAAACTGCAATCCGCCACTTGATCTGAGTGGAGAGTGTCAACTTGCCTAGAAGATTATTTATATTGTTCCTCTCTATCTCATTCTAGTCCGGGTCGAGCCACGACATGTAATTGCATCTATCCCTCTCCTCTTTGTGGCCACAATGTATGTAATTTCTACCGACAGTGTCGCAGGCCCAAAACGTACTTAGTATAACATCAACTCAACATCTGCACATAAAGTCATCTGTGTCGGAGGCATCATCGGGCCAGTTGTACTCCTCCGCAAGATGCGTGTAACACCCCTGTTTTCTCAAATCTTGACTTGCCTCGTCTCTCTTTATTTCAGGCTGAGATCCCAGTTGTATCAGTGTTTTATCCCCAAAAGTTGGCAGCCAAATTCCTTCGTTCAAACCTTTTTTGCAAATCAGTCCAAAAGTATCGCAGATTAACCCTTTTCAGATTTTTCAGAAGCCCAAAAACACTAAAAATCACATACCATCTCCAAATCTTGATCTAATTCAGGGAATATCTCCCATTCACTATTCTGAGCAAATTTCCCTTCTGGAAGAATTTCAAAATCTCACCTGAAGCCTTAGTTTTCAGCCTTGCCAAATCTCCAAACCCTAATTACCCTGTTTTCATTTTAGCTCAGAACTTGTTTAAAATTCCAAATTTTGTCTTCTATCACTGCTAAACTATTTGCTAAGTTTAGTGTGTTCAATTGGTGAAATCAAATCCCTTTTTACCTAAGCCAATTGCCAATTGCCAGATTCATAGATAAGTTTTTGAAATTGCAAATCAGCCCTGATTCTCTTTTTCCAGTCCTTTTCGACCAGAACCCTGGCTGCTGTTTCAACCAGAGCTCCAGTGCAGTTCGACCAGATTCCTGCAGTGTTTCTCCGCCGTGTCTCGTCGCCGCCGGTCAATTTCTCCCGTCACCCGTGCTCATGCTCGATCGTGCCAGCTTGTGCATTCGTGTCCACGCCAGGTTCGTCGTCATGGCAGTGCTTCAACCAGCAGCAACAGCAACAAGTTTTGCACTTGCCCGTGAAGATTTGACTTGCATGCGGGTACGTGTCACCGCCAGAGCTGTTTCGCGCCTCCGTATCTGCACCAGACCAGAGCGAGTTCCAACGTCCCAACCGTTGTTGGCAAAGCTGGGAGGCCGCCTGTGCGCCCTCGCATCGCCGTTCACCGCTGTTCCTCCTGTGCCCAGACAGTCTTTTCCCCGGCGCATGTTTCGTTGCCATTTTCCTCATGGCCTTGATCATATCTCACCCCAATAGCTTGAAAATGAATTAGATTGATCGTTTTCCAAATATATGCATGTGGTATATTCAAATAAGAACTATGTTGGAAAAATGTGAATAGATATGACCCAATTTCTTGTAAAGCCCCTTATGATTGTATATCTTGTGCACCCTTTTCACCCTAGGATGCTATGCTTAGATGTTGCGTATACCTAAATACATATGTTGAGTGTTAAATGGAAAATGTGTGATAAATGAATTTGAAACCCCTTTTTATGAAAGAAAAGTGAAATAGGAATTAATAGTGAGGATGGTTTGAATGGTTGGCTGTTGCGTGCGCATCGGGTATGTGAATGTCTCCTCACTATTGGTTCATAAGGACAAGAACCTTGTGTTGTGCCTCTCTGCGGTATGAAAATCGTACCAACCACTTGCGTGGTATGGGACAGGCACAACTTAGTAGCTTTCTTGGTATTAGCAGTTCCCTGCATGGTATGTAGGTCCGGTTTCTGGCGTGGAAACTGGTGGGCCGCAATTCGGCCGTGAGTGATCTGAGATCAGAAAAATAATGAGAGGATAAGGTGAATAGAAGGAAGTCACCCTACGCCTGGATTAAGTTGTGTGCGGCTGTAATCATCGGTCATGTGTCTTGCGAGGACATAGACCAAGGCTAGAAGTAAGGCAGTGGGGAGGACCCACAACGGTATTTTAGACTTCATGGTCTATCTACCGGGCAGGGATACTGTTAATACTAGATTGCAAAAGCGTTGTGTGAGCTCGGCCTTGTCACATGTGTTTAAGTCGCATGGAGTTGGCCCGACTTGAAAGTTGAGTGAAGAAGTAGATTTAAAATGAGGTACACCTTTGCAAAGAAAAGAATCGGTTACTTTGCACTCCCAGGTCATGGAGTATGCTCGTGGTGGATTTATCCATGTGGTTCAGCACAAGTAATATTTGAAAAGTTTTCATAATGTTGTTAATAAAAGTGGTGACTCACGAAGGACCGCCACACATAATGTTTTCTTAAAATCTATCTTAAGATTTCCAAAAATCTGCTTTTGAGAATAAAACCTTTTTCTAGAAATTTTAGAGTGAAAATCTATACTACTCTTATCTATGGAACTTAGACCTCTTTCCTTGAACACCCCTCATCTATACACTTGCATTATTATAACAAAACTTGCTGAGCATTGTGTAAAAACATGCTCACCCTTGCCTTTGCACAAATTCAGAAGAGGGATTCTTTGATCCCGATTCGTTTGGTCATGAGTATGAAGCAGAAGATGGGAACGCTCCCAATGATCCAATCCTCTAGAAGGGTCTTTCGCCGCGTCGAGTTGTATGTGGTGGAAGCCCTCCCAGAGCCGTTGCCATCTGAAGTGAAGATCTTTGTCATTGCTTTTTGTATTGTTCTGTGTGTTCGGTATCTCGATACCGATTCCTGTATTGACAAACTCATTATTTTTGTAGCAACTCTATCTAGCGTCATTCTTGGTGCTACGTTATTGTAATATTGGTCCTTGTGACCTTGTACCTGTCTATTTATCCTTATTGCAGTTATTACTTTTTGATTGTTGTGAGCTTGTGATGTACCTATCTGAGTGCAATCCACCTGGGCGATTGCCACCGGATTCCTCAAATGAGGGTCCCACAGATGATGGTATTACAGCAAAGGCTCGACTGTAGGCCGTGACCCTTAAATAGATATTGGCGTCCGTAGAGCAAAAATTCGTTAGTTTATTTGCTAAAAGTTAATTATGAAAATCTAATTTGTTTAATAAAAATAATACTATGTAACTCATTCTCTTGTCTTGTCTATTTGAAAAAGATTTAAAAGAAACTGTTTTTAACTTTTAGGAGTTTTGCATTCTGTCTCCTCAGATGGTTTCAGGGAAGAAGTTCGTGCATTGGACAGTCAGAGGCCAGTGTACTACATCTGGCAAGAAGAAGTAGACAGTAGACAGTAGACCCTATGGCTTTCGCACCTCAGTAGTGGTCTATGAGATCCTGAAGCTTGGAAGAGGTTCAGTAAAGTAGGAAGCCTGCAGAGCTGAAGAGGAAGACGCTATTCTGGATGCAGCTCGTCGCGCCGTAGGTACCATCCGGCAATTGTACGAGGATTTCCTTGTAGATTCCCCTTTTCGTTTTGTGCCTTGTCAGATTCCCAGGTCAGATCGCCAAGTCGTTCATCCATCCAGCGACCAAAGGGATCCAGTGCTAACGAAGACCAGGGACATCGTTCAAGCCTGGAGACCGGATACACCCATTTGCTGTGTGAGCATGAGAACACTTGGGATGACCGTCATTATCTCGAGGGCATGCTCTCAAGAGCTCATGTAGATCTCCAGGAGAAAGAGAAGCAGATCCAAGAGTTAGTTGGTCTCCGTAGAGGACGGAACCCCGAGACTTCAGAGTCTATCAACAAGAGAAGCCATCCGAAGCTGAGGATCACTGCCCGCAACAGTGTGGGAAGGCCTAAGGATTACCTTGGCTATTTCACACCTACATCGCGTGGCATCGTCATCAATTCCCAAACACCAAAGCGCTTCAATGTTGAAGGAGGGAGAGAAGCTCCCATCGGCAAAGGGAAAGAAGTCATCGAAGACAACACCGACACTTCGTCCGAAGATGAAGAAGAGGATGATGATATGAAGTTGGATCCAATGGATGCTGATGAAGACCAGGAAGAAGAGGACCCAGAAGAGGTAGAGCCCTGTGGTTCTTCCGAAGCCGATGTGTGATTCTAGACTTCCTCTAGCTTAACCCCCTTTTTTTCCTGTGCCTAACCCTCAGCAGTCGTTAGATCTCCTTGTTTGTTAGCTGCTTTTGTTTGTAGTTGCTTTAGTTGTGATGGCTGTATAATATCTCTGTAAGCCGTAGAGGCGAAACTCTGTATTTTATGAAGGCTAATTTATAAAAAGCATCTTGCACTTTCCCATCCCTGTCTCTTGGATTGAAGTCAGTACCCTGTTTGCGCCTCTCCTGTGATTCCTCGAAATCATCGATCATTTCTGTGACTCTCCTATCAGAACAGAATGGTTAATACCCGCGGACAATCCCAAGGAAGAGTACCCGAAGAGGATGCTAATGATGCAAGAGCCACCTCTGGAAGTAGAATTCATACCAACCGGAATCAACCAGGATCATCTTCCATACCGCAGGGAAGTAACATCAGTGAAGTACTAATATGGCTGGAGCAAAACAGACAGCAGTCCATGGCTGTGCAAAGCTAGATGTTGGGACAATTGATGCAAGAATTCTCATCGGGACAAACTGAAGGATTAGTAATCAGAGCAAGACTGACAGACTTTCAGAAAACACGCCCTCCGACTTTTTCGAGCACCGAAGATCCTATTGTGGCTGACGATTGGTTGAGGGATGTAGAGAGAAAATTGAACACAGTGAGATGCAGTAACGAAGAAAAACTTTTGTATGGACCACACCAGTTGGCTGGACCCGCCGCAGCCTGGTGGGAAAACTATCAGTCCGTACACCCCAACCCAGACACGATCACGTGGGATGAATTTAAAGAACAATTCCACAAGTACCACATCCCAAAAGGCGTTATGCAAGCAAAACGCCGAGAGTTTATAAACCTCAAGCAAGGGAATAAATCAGTCAAGCAATACCTACATGAGTTTATCCAACTAGCGAGGTATGCACTGGAGGACATAGCAACGGAAGAAAGAAAAATAGACAAGTTCTGTGAAGGCCTGTAAAACTCTTTACAGTACCAGCTAGCATCACATGAATTCACAGATTTTCACGTTCTGGTCAACAGACTACATAAGATGGAAGAGAAGCGAGATATAGTTTAGGAAGATCGGAAAAGAAAAGCCTTTCCCAGCCCTTATCAACGAAACACAAGTTGAGGAAGACCAACGCCGAATTTTAGACTGAACTTCAGACCGCCTCAGAGAACGCCAAGACCAACACCAACTGCAACACTGCAATGCACTAGATGCAAGGGAAATCACCTTTACAAGGACTGTACTTTAAAGAATGTGGAATGTTTCCACTATGGGAGAAAAGGTCATCGCAAAGAAACTTGTCCACTCCAACACTTGCCATTCAGCGTTGCCAGAGCTCGAGCAGCAGGATCCCCTACTCCAGTTCAGAACCTTAGTAGAAGTGTTCCAATGTCAAGAGGAGCAAGAGTCCAAAGCAATAGAGGAAGATGAGTACCAACTACAGGTCGTGGTCGACTGAACTATGCATCCACAGCTGAAGCTGGAGAAGCCTCCGATGTTGTGATTGGTAGAATTCTAATCCACTCTAAGCTTTATGTTACTTTGTTTTACTCGGGTGCTACTCATTCATTTGTATCGAGGTCTTTTGTTTTGAGAAATGAATTGCATGTGTCTACATTAGAGTTCCCTATTCTAATTCAATCCCCTGGAGCTAGAATGCCAGTCAGATCCATCTGTAGGAATATTGCCTTCTGTATCGACAACCTAGAATTCCTAGCAGATTTGCTAGTTTTGAATCTTCAAGGGCTAGACATCATTCTTGGAATGGATTGGCTAGCAAAACACAAAGGCCAGATGGACTGTGAGAAGAAGACCATAACTCTAACCAACGCCAAAGGAGAACAAGTCACATTCTACGCAGAAAAATCTTCAGTGAGTGACCATATGGATAGTCTGAGCAGTGTTGAAAAGATCAAATTCGAGAAGATCCCCGTAGTCAACGAATACCTAGAAGTTTTTCCCGAAGAACTCCCTGGAATGCCACCAGACTGGGACATAGAGTTCGCCATTGAGCTGAAACCTGGATTAGCTCCATACGCAAGGAAACTTGCACGTATGATGAGCCAAGAACAAGAAGAACTGAGAAGGCAAGTAGAAGAGTTGGAAGCAAAAGGATTCATCAGAACAAGTTCTTCACCTTGGGGAGCCCCAGTACTCTTCGCCAAGAAGAAAGATGGTAGTTTGCGTCTTTGCATCGACTACCGGAAGTTGAATGATATGACGATAAAAAACAAGTACCCTCTGCCAAGGATCGACGATCTCTTTGACCAACTCAGAGGAGCAGAAATATTTTCAAGGATCGACCTGAGATCCAATTATCATCAACTAAAGATGCGAGAGGAGGATATCCCAAAGACTGCATTCATAACAAGATATAGATTATATGAGTTTACAGTGATGCCATTTGGAGTAACGAATGCACCAGCAGTGTTCATGAACTTGATGAATAAAGTTGTCATGGAATTTCTAGACAAGTTCATTATTGTGTTTGTAGATGATATTCTCATTTTCTCCAAGATGGAAGAAGAGCATGTTTAGCATCTCAGATTGGTGCTCAAGAAGCTGCCAGACCATCAGTTGTATGCCAAGTTCGATAAGTGTGCCTTTTGGTTGAAAGAAATCTCCTTCTTAGGCCACATTATCTCTGGCAAAGGAATACTAATGGACCCGTCAAAGATCCAAGCTGTCATGGAAAAGCAACCGGAAACAGTGACGGAAGTAAGAAGTTTCTTAGGGTTAGCTGGCTACTACATACGATTTGTCGAAGGATTCTCTAAGATCACCAGGCCACTTACCCAACTGGTTAAGAAGAACGTCATTTTTAACTGGACTGAAGAATGTAAGAAGAGCTTTCAGGAGCTGAAGAGAGTGCTAACAACCTTACCTGTTCTTATACTACTAGACAACAAGAAAAGCATTGAAGTTTATTGTGATGCATCAAAGCAAGGACTAGGTTGTGTACTGATGCAAGAAAGGAGAGTTGTGGCATATGCTTCAAGACAGTTGCGACCACATGAAGAAAATTATCCCACCCATGATTTGGAGTTAGCCGCTATTGTTCATGCATTGAAGATTTGGTGACACTGTCTCTTGGGAAACAAATGTGAAATCTACACCAATCACAAGAGCTTGAAGTACATCTTCGCGCAACAAGACTTGAACATGAGACAACGAAGGTGGTTAGAACTCATCAAAGCTTACGATCTTGAAATACATTACCACCCTGGTAAAGCAAATGTAGTAGCGGATGCCTTGAGCAGAAAGTCCTACTGCAATCAAATGAGGAATTTAGGATTGGCACCCCAACTACTCAGAGATTTTGAAAAGCTACGATTGGAATTGGTTGAACAAGGGATCGTTGCCGCCTTGAGAATAGAATGCGAGCCAAAAGATCAAATTCAAAAAGCTCAATTGACGGACCCAAATATCCAAAAGTTGAGGGAAGACATGGAGAGAGGAGATGCAATCAATTTTAGAGAGGATGAACAAGGAATTTTATGGCACCATGATCGAATATGTGTTCTAGATAATAAGGAAATCAAAGATGCAATCTTACATGAAGCTCATTATGCCCCTTACTCAATCCACCTAGGCAGTACGAAAATGTAGCAAGATATGAAGAACCAGTTTTGGTGGAGTAGAATGAAGAAAGAAATTTCTGAGTTCGTAGCATCTTGTGACACTTGTTGTCGATGATTTGGACTCGGGATCCTCAATCGATATTACATATATTTATGAGTTGTGAGACGTTTCACAGTGCTCCTCCGGGAAGGTAAGATAAGTAATGTCTACAGGGACACAAATGAATTTATACAGGTTCGGGCCCTCGATGGTGGGAGTAATAGCCCTACGTCCTGTTATGATTTCACTATGTAGGAAAAAAGCATTTACAAGAGGGAAGAAGAGATGATCACATGCAAAGATCTCTTCTATATTATTGTCTATCTAACTATTCCTAAGTCTTCAAGCTTTGTTGACTTGTTGTCGTGCTTGTTAACCGCCCTTTACATCATGCATCACCATCCTTTTATACTAAATGAAAGGACATCAAATGTGAAGTGGTTTGGGATGGTTGTCCTGGTGCAGTTCATATAACCGCACTCATCTCCTTCACCGACTAAGCACGTGCAATTATGGATAACCGCACATGTCAACCTCCTGGCGGTTGTCTTCACACGTGGAAGAAGTTGCTTTGTGCTTGAGAGCGTGTCTAGTAGAGTTTTGAACACCCCCCAGGCTACCTTGGTTGCGTATTGATTTAGGAGGATCTTTAGGTCGAGTCGCATACGGCTTCGCGACCTTAACCGTGTTTGGAAAGGTTTTGCGACTATGGATTGGTTCGCGACCATGAAAAGGAATTCATTCCCTGTTCGGAATTGTAATCCGATCCGAATTATATATAACTGAGCTTATCCGTTTAGGATTAGTTAGTTAGTTAGTTATATGAGTCTAATACATTTAGGTTACTGAGTCTGATACGTACTCATATGATTGGACTATAAATACCTTGTAATAGGTCTAGTTAGATCATCGAAAAGTCATAGAACTTATTTGAGTTTTAGACACTTATAATTCCTTCGACGTAGGCAAGTGTGTCTAACATTCGACGTGTAAAGCCCTCTTTGAAATAAAGAGTTGTGCAATTACTTTGGGTTTTGGTATTTTCGAGTAAGATCCCGTTATTCCGCATATTAGAATCTGGGCGAGCCTAGTGCGAAAACCAAGGCTAGGTCTCAAACGGACCAGGGAAAAGAACAGCCACGATGACTACAACTTCACCTGACGAAGAAGTTGTCAGAGTGAATTCGGTTAATGAGGCGAATACGACCTTGTCTCTGATGGCAATGCCGAAGGAGAAGGGTTCAGATCTACTGAATGACCATCACCCAATGGAGGACTTGTTCACCATCAACATCCAGGTGAAGCACGAAGTGGTCGCAGTGATATTCGATCCTGGAAGTCAGAAGAATCTGGTCTCTGCTAGAATGGTTCGGCGACTTGGTTTGAAGAAAACCACACACCCGCGACCATATCCGCTGGGTTGGTTTACATCCGACGTGAACCAACAGATTACCAGTCAGTGTGTGTTGAAGTTTGCAATCTCTGCACGGCATATCAATGAGGTGCAATGCGATGTTGTCCCTATCGATATCTGTCAGGTGATCTTTGGGAGTCCGTATCTGTATGATCAAGACGCTCACTTCCATCGGCGTGCGCAAGAGTATGACCTCACCAAAGATGGAGTTAAGTTTGTGATCAGTAGAGACATCCACGTCAACACTTCAAATTTAATTACCACAAATCAAACCAAACGAATTGTCAATGCATGTCACAAGTACGTGCTTGTCATGATTCGACCCATTGGTCAAGGTGAGGGTACTCGACCAGCGTCATCGTTGGCATGCCGAGAGGATTCTGGTCGTCTGTCGGGACTGCTGGAGAAATATAGTGATCAGTTCGAGACTACCCAGGGTCGTCCGCCGAAACGTCTAGTCAAGCACGAAATTCAGCTCATGTCCGATGCGACACTACCCAATCTGAGTATGTATCGCAAACTCAGTATTGGAGAATAAAGAGATCAAGAGACAGCTTGATGAGTTGCTAAACGATGGTGTCATTCAACCAAGTAGTTCACATTGTGGATCTCCTGTGGTGTTAGTGCCAAAGAAAGATGGGACTTGGCGTATGTGCATCGACTACCGAGCACTAAATAAGATCACCATCAAGAACCGGAACCCCCTTCCTCATATTGATGATCTGCTAGACCAATTGAAGCATGTTGTTGTCTTCTCCAAATTGGATCTTAAGTCAGGATATCATCAAGTCAGCATCCGAGAGGAGGATACGTGGAAGACTGCGTTTAAAACACGACAAGGTCTGTTTGAATAGCTGGTCATGCCATTTGGTCTCTGCAACGCCCTGGCAACTTTTATGCGTCTTATGAAGGACGTATTGAGACAGTGCATCGATGACTTTGTGATCGTTTACCTTGACAACATACTGGTTTATAGTCGTTCGTGGGATGAGCACCTCATTCATGTTGAAAAGAAGACTGAGGAAATGTCTTCGGTCATTTTGCATCTAGCAGAATGTTGTGACAACTCCTGCGAAGAGGCGCGCAAATTCCATGTGGAGAGAGACTATGCTCGACAGCAGTGAGAACTCTCTGATATAATAAGGAACAGTTGCACACCTTTGCTTCGGGACGACGTAGATAGGCTTAGGGCTATAGCCAGTTCTCTTGGAGCAGCCAGTGTAAATCCTACTGACGCCAATACGTCCCTTGGAGAACTTTGTAAGCGGCTATCAGATCAGGTCGACGCTTTGGTCGCCTGTATCCCTTTTGTATGTAAAGATTGCCAGAAATAAAGAATTTCTTTTCCTTATATACTTGACTCCTTAAAAATATTATGTAAAACTTATAATCCCCAATTAAGGTTCTTTACATTTTCTGTGTGAAAAATGGTTACTAAAAAACGTCTCTTGTGACCAATCATACACATGTAAATTTCTGTCTGAGATCGTCTCAGGATAGTTCTTTAGTCTCAGAATAGCATTGAGACCATGTACTGTGATCAAAACCAGTTGCGACCACTTTTCATCATCACAATGGTACGGCGATCATAGAATTGCATTGCGATCACCCATAGTACATCGATCACAGAATTGCGTTGCGATCAGTGTAAAGAGCATAAGTTTATCCTAAAATCATAAGGGATTACTTCTTAAATAAATTTTAAGAATTTCTCATATCTTTATCGGTACCATAGCTCCCGAATGTGAAATAAAATGATCCTTAATAAAGATACATTTTGCTTCAGATTCATAACAGGGTACTGATAAAGGGTTCCAAGAGGAAAGGCACCCATTATGGGAAATTAAAAAAATATCTGGCGAAGGGTCGTGTCGATGATTCGGACTCGGGGTCCTTAGTCGAACTTATGCAGAATTTGTGAGTTGTGAGGCCTTTCCAGGTGTTCCTCCGGAAAGGGATGATGAGCAATGTCAGTTGGGGCACAGAGAGATTTATACAGGTTCGGGCCTTCGATGGTGGGAGTAATAGCCCTACGTCCTGTTGTGATTTCACTATGTATGCAAAAAGGTTTACAAAGTTGAAGAAAAGATCATCACAGGCGAGGATCTTTTCTGTGTGATTGTCTAAAAAAAACGACTAAACTAACCCAAGAAAGCTTCTGGTTCTCTCGATCTATATGATCTATTGGATTTGTCTCCTCGTCTTGTACATTTTCTCACCCTTTTATACTGGTCGAAAGGGCGCCAATGCACAATGGCTTTGAACGGTTGCTTGGGTGCAGTTTTGATAACTGCACTTAACTTCCACACAGGCTTAACACGTGCAATTGAGGGATAACCACACATGTTAACCTCCTGGCAGTTGTCTTCATATGTGGAGGAATCTTCATGATTCTCGGGATATGCTTGTACAAAGTGCTAAGCAATCCCGAGTTACTCCAGTCGAGGGTAGTCAACGACCCTCTGACCATGCATTGTCTGTGGCCTCCTGACCGCGTAACGTCTGTGATCTCATGATCGCGCAAAGCCTGCAACCATGTGTCTGTGCTTCTTAGGTCGTCTGAGATCATAGCAACGGATCTCCAGACACTTGTCTTGTTCGAATCTGTCTTGAACCAAATGTACATTACTCCGAACTAGCTCGAGTAACAATCCTCGTCAGCTAGCCTCCAAATTTGAAGAAAATGAAGAGACATATTTACTTCAAATTTTAATCCTGCATTGGATAAGTGATCCGACGCTTCAACTTCCACACTTAGTGGCACACTACATGCGGCGCTTTATTTCCCGAGACGGGTTCCGGGTTGTTTTTTGATAGGTAATGATAGCGCTGCTGACTTGTTTTTTAACCAGAGATAAAATTGTAAATATGTTTTAAGAACTCAAGGCATTCGAAAAATGAACCGTCACCCCTGAGTGCTATAAATACCGAACCTCTTAGCACTAAAACTTCACAAGTTCTTTCTCGGCTAAGTCTTTTTCAAAGCTATCTTTCCTTCTCTTCTGCTTTCACCTCAATGGTAGATCAAGACTCCAAAAACATCATTTAGATTGAAAGTGATGAAGAGGAAGTGATACCTGAACTTGACCAGGACTTCCAGAAGGTAAGTCTTCTCTGGAACTTTTGGTTCAAGTTGCCATCTTATATTCTGATCATTTCCAAAATGCTTTTTGGGAATTCACAGGTAACCGAAGAGCTGGTTCCCCCAGGGAAGAAACCCAAGGTTGACGAGGGATCCCCCAGTGGTACAAAGGTTGGGGATGTATCATTGCGCTCTCCTTCCTTGTCCCATGTAGTTCTTTCTGTCCATGCAACTCGGCAGGTCGAACCCTGATGTCCACCTTTGGAGATCCAAAATACTACTTCAAGGATTTCTCTTTCTTCTGATCAGCTTTCTTCATTGCGATCAAGCGATCCCCATCTTTTGATGAGTTATCAATTTTCTGGTGGGAAGGTTGCATTCCCGCGACCAGATGATCCTCAGCTTTTGTTGGGTGATCTACTTTCTGGAGGAAACACCTCATCCTCCCATCCAATCTTACCGCGAGGATTGGTAATTATTTCCATTTCCTCTGCTGGTCATTTTATCTTGTAAAACTAACACATACATATGCAGGAGATGAAAATTTCTGGAGCCCCTAGCGACCAGCCTGCTGAGGTCCAACCTCTTTCCCTCAAACAAACTCTCCAGAAGGAAAAAGAGGCTCTGGAGAAGAAGACCGAAGAAATGTCTTCGGCCATTCTGCATCTGGTAGAATGATATGAAAACTCCCGCGAAGAGGCACACCAACTCCGCCTGGAGAGAGACCACACTCGGCAACAGCGAGAACTCTCCGACACGGTTAGGAGTAGTAGTGCTTCTTTGCTCCGGGATGATGTAGATAGGCTTAGAGTAGCTGCTAGTTCTCTTGGGGCGGTCAGTGTAGATCCTATTGACGCCAATATGTCCTTAGGAGAACTTTGTAAACTTCTCTCGGATTAGGTCGATGCTCTGGTCGCCTGTATCCCTTTGTATGTAAAGACTGCCAGAAATAAGAATTTCCTTTACCTTACATACCTTGATTTCTCAGGAAGGATTATGCAAGACTTATAATCTGAATTGAAACTCTTCACAATCTCTGTGCGAAAACATGATCACAAGAATGCCTTAGCAACCACACATACACAGGTAAATCTGAAGTAACAACTTTTTCGATTAGAAACGCATTGATGTGTTATACCACGACCAGTACTGGTATTGCGATCAGAACTGAAATCGCGATCAGAACATAATACCTTGATCGAATGATAATCGTATATGTTGCAATTACCTACTTGCAGCGATCATAGAGTTGCATTGCGATCAACATGCAAATCTCGAGCTGATCGCAGAACTGCACTGTGATCAACACATAAAAAATTATGTTGGGGGAAATCTCCACAAGACTAAGTCCAAGTAAGAGGCCATTTGCCCGGGGACAAGGCCCCCCGGTGGCTTGTCCCAGGCGTCGCCTTTTGCCCGGGGACAAAGTCCCCCGGTGGCTGTCCCGCCGCCTTTTGCGCTGGGACAAGCCCCCCCGGTGGCTTGTCCCGGGCGCCGCCATTTGCCCGGGGACAAGGCCCCCCGGTGGCTTGTCCCGGGAGCCGCCTTTTGCCCGGGGACAAGTGTGGGACCCTCATTTGAGGAATCCGGTGGCAACCGCCCAGGTGGGTTGCACTCAGAAATGGTACATTGCAGCTCACAACAACAAGATGCATTATATAAAAATGCGAGTAATTAAAAACAAGTGCTGATCACAGGGACCAACATTACAATAACATAGCACCAAAATGACGCACTTTAATGTTGATACAAAATTAAGGAGTTTTCGACACAAAGGTCGGCAGAAAATAAAACAACAATAATAAGCAAAAGGACTTCATCTGTCTTCTTCTTTAGTAGCAGCGGTATTGCATGGGCCTTCTCCACATCGGACTCCATTTGGTACGTGGCCCTCTAACAAGCTGGGTCTTCTGGGGCAGTTTCTTCTTCTTGTTCCATGTTAGGTTCAAGACCGTAGGACTCAGGGTCAATGAATCCTTCCTCTAAATTTTGTTTGTAAAAGCAAGGGTGAGCACATTGTCCACATGGTGCTCAACAAGTCCCAAATAAGAATGCAGATATATATAGATGAGGGGGAAATTCTCAAAGAATGGCTCTTCGGCTTTGTATATATGAATAGAATAGATTTTCACACTTAGTTTTGAAGAAAAGGTCTTTGTTTTCAAAAGTGAGGCTTTTAAAACCCTAAGCTAGATTTTCAAAAATGTTATGTGTGGCGGTCTTTCATGAGTCACCACTTTACTCAGATTTTGGGAAAAACTTTCCAAAAGCTACTTGTGCTGCATCAACGTGGATAGAATCCACCGCGTGCAGGCTCCATAACGTGGGAGGTCAGAGTATCCAATACTTTTTATACTTTGCAAAGGTATACCACCTTAATCCACCGATCACTCAGCTTTCAAGTCGGTACCTCTCCATGCCACTTTTACGCATGTGACAAGGCCGAGATGACTGTCGTGGTATTACGAATACCCCGGCAGGTTTTGAGAACGATCCTAGCGAAGGTTACGCGGCGCGGGTTGACCGGATGACTGGTCCTCCCCCGCCGGACAAGTACAAGAAATGACACACGGATTTATACAGGTTCAGGTCCCGGTGGGGGCCCTAGTCCTGTCGACGCGCTCCCGACCGGAGTCGACTGGGGAGGCTCTCTCCGGGGGAGAGGCTTCCGGAGCGCGCCTGTGAGTTTAGCTATTCCAATAAAAGTGATTCGATCCTTTACAACAGAGGGGTACAAGGGCTATTTATAGCCCCAAAAAGGAGCAAAAAGTCTAAACTGCCCCGGACGCTACCGTCGGATTGAGGGATAGCAGCGTCTTTCTCCCGGTCAAGCGCCTTGGATGCTTGACAGGTGATCGCTGATTCCCGAGGCGCCCCTCGCATGACCTGCACGTGATGAATAAACAGGGACTTTACCTTTTAGGAGTGCGATGATGTCCGGGACATGCCCCAGAGGCAAGGTCCCGGGAGCCAAAAGGCGGCGCCCGGGACGGGCACCGGAGGCCACAATCCCTGGGCAAGAGGCGGCGCCCGGGACCTGTCCCGGAGGCAAGGTCCAGGGGGCCAAATGGCAGCGCCCGGGGCGGGCACCGGAGGCCACAATCCCCGGGCGAATGGCGGCACCCGGGACGCACCCCGGAGGCAAGGTCTCGGGGGCCAAATGGCGGCGCCCGGGGCAGGCACCGGAGGCCACAGTCCCCGGGCGAATGGCGGCGCCCGGGACGTGCCACGGAGGCAAGGTCCCGGGGGCCAAATGGCGGCGCCCGGGGCAGGCACCAAAGGCATGGTCCCGGGGGCCAAATGGCGACGCCCGGGGCAGGCACCGGAGGCCACAGTCCCTGGGCGAATGGTGGCGCCCGGGACGCGCCCTGGAGGCAAGGTCCCGGGGGCCAAATGGCGGCGCCCAGGGCAGGCACCGGAGGCCACAGTCCCCGGGCGAATGGCGGCGCCCGGGACGTGCCCCGGAGGCAAGGTCCCGGGGGCCAAATGGCGGCGCCCGGGACGTGCCCGGAGGCATGGTCCCGGGGGCCAAACGGCGGCTCCCGGGGCATGCACCGGAGGCCACAGTCCCCGGGCGGATGGCGGCGCCCGGGACGTGCCCCGGAGGCAAGGTCCCGGGGGCCAAATGGCGGCGCCCGGGACGTGCCCGGAGGCATGGTCCCGGGGGCCAAACAGCGGCGCCCGGGGCAGGCACCGGAGGCCACAGTCCCTGGGCGAATGGCGGCGCCCGGGACGCGCCCTGGAGGCAAGGTCCCGGGGGCCAAATGGCGGCGCCCGGGACGTACCCGGAGGCAAGGTCCCGGGGGCCAAATGGCGGCGACCGGGACGTACCCAGAGGCAAGGCTCCGGAGGCCAAATGGCGGCGCCCGGGGCGGGCACCGGAGGCCACAATCCCCAAGCAAGTGTGAACTTACCTGGACTTAGTCTCGCGGAGATTTCCCCCAACAATGACACAACAGTTTACAATCCTAGCATTAAGAATTCCCTGCCCGGTAAATAGACAGTTAAGTCTCAAGTACTGTTGTGGGTCCTCCCCACTGCCTTACTTCCTAGCCTTGGTCTATGTTCTCGCAAGACACATAACCTCTTTTGATTACAGCCGCGCACGACTTAATCTGGCATAGGGCGTCTTCCTTCTTTCCACCTTTTCCTCTCATAATTTTTCTGAACTCAGATCACTCATGGCCCTCACTGGCCCACCAGTTTCTCGCAAAAAACTGGACCGACAACCATTGCAGGGAAAAGCTAATACTGAGAAAGCTACTAAGTTGCGCCCGTCCCATACCGGGCAAGTGGTTGGTACGTTTTTCATGCCGCATAGAAGTGGAACACAAGGTTCTAGTTCTTATGAATCTTTAGTGAGGAGTCTTTGACATTCCCAGTGCGCACACAGCACCATCCAATCAAACCATCCTCACTATAGATTCCAATCACATTTTCTTTCACAAAAAGGGGTTTTGAATATTTTTTCTCATATGTGACCATTCAACATTTAACATATAATCTTGAGCATAGAATAGCCTAAGCATGATATTCTAGGGTGACAAGGGTGCATGGATATTCAATCACAAAAGGGGCTTTACAATTATTTAGGTCATATCTAATCTCTTTATTTGAATATAAGGCATGTATATACTTGAAAACAGCTAACATACTTCATTTCAAAATATTAGGCTAGACATGATCAAGGGTTTGAGACTTGCCTTGCAGTGATGGGTCTAGCTGCTCAAATGATTCTTCGAAGATCTCTTCCGCTCCTTCAACTTCTGGTTCCACGGCGGACACAAACAATACATACATACACACTATATAAGCACACAGAAATAGTTGTACTAGAAAATAATAAGTAAGTATATCATGCATGCAGGGGAAAAGGTTTGGACAAGGTCACTTGGTGTTGATTGAAGAGACGGGCTCAAAAGGACTTGAATGTCGAAAGGCTGACATTCAGCTCATGGCTAGACATAGCCCTAAGTTGGCTCTAGGTCTGTTTTCTGGAGATGTGACAGTAGGGAATATTGTAGAACATGGCTCCAAAGGCTTAGTGGACAAAGTGGCATTTCAATTGCTCAAATAAAAAGGGTTAAACAGGGCCAATGTCAGTGACTAACATACATTGACACTGCACTGACATTGTCAAAAACTAGGGCAGAGGGTTAAATTTGGTTCTGGGCTTCAAACTCTTCGCCAACTATGTCTAGGAGGTAGGCGTGGATGCCAGGAACATATTGGCGGTGGTTTCAGGGCAAAAGATGGCCGGACGGCGATGAACGGCGTCGATGAACTACGGTGGCGACACGGCATAGACATTGTTCTGGACAAAACCTTGGCAAGGCGATAACTTTTGATCTAGGCTGATTTAGGGTTCGGGCTAGTGGAATAAAATACTCAAGGGGTTGAGGCCTAGCTAAATGACAAGGTGGCATCAGCTAGATCGGCTGGAAAGCGAACTCCAGTGAACGGAGCCGAAGACGAAGGCACGGATTTGGCGTTTTTGATCTAAGGCCCTTGAGCTCAATTCCATGTTTGTGAAGCATCTAGGGGACAACAGGAAGCTATTCGGGTATTAAATTTAGCCAGGGGGTTACTGGAGAAGCTTGGCGGCAATCTCCGGCGAACTGCCGAAGTCCAAAATTGGGGATTCGTCGCTCAAGGAAAAATTGAGGATTCCAATCTTGCAGGCTTACTCCAATAGGCTCACTGATCATCTTTCTCTAGTACCACGAGGATCAATTTGGCTTGAATCGCTCGGCATGGGGGGAACAGGGCAAAAGGAAAACTCGGTGGTCGCCGGCGCTAGGTCTCGCCGGGGTTCAATTAAATCATATGGAACAGAGAGGAAGGTGAGGGGAACTTACCGGTGAACTTGGGTTGAAGAAAGATGCAGAGACTTGGGCTGGCGGCGAAAGCTCCTTCGGTGGCTCATCGGGGAAGAAGACGATGGCAAGCTCTAGAGCTAATGCTACGGGTTGCTGGTGAACTGTGGTGTGAAGTGAAGCACTGGGCGAGGGGGCTGTATATAGCCAGGGGGCTGGGTCCTCAGGAGTTGCAGTGAATCGGGCGGGGATGCTCGTCTGGCGCCGGAGCAGTCATCGAGGTGGTGTTGGAACACGGCGGAAGCTCTGCCTGAGGCGAAGGAATCGCGCGATATCCGATTTTGCAGTTCGACGGGATGGCAAGCCTCGGCATGGCAGCAAAGTGGCAGTAAAGCTCTGATAGCAGCAGGCACACGCGCACAAATGGTGATGCTGGCGGTCTCCGGTCATCGCCATGGTGGAGCTTCTTTGGCGCGACGTGAACACGTGCGGACACGTAGGATATGGCCGTTGGTGGAGGCACAGTTGGCCGGCGGTGAAGGTTACGGTGGTGGTTCACGGCAAACAGCGGCAGCTACGGTCGAAACGACCTCTGGTCGTGGTCGTGGTTGTGCACGCGCTCAGCTCTGGTCGTGGTCAAAAAAGGGGCCAGGGACTATTTCGCGAGGTTTTGGACTGATTTGTAAAGATTTTTTTGGGATTTAGGACCTCATTGCAAATTTGGGAATCTGAAGGTCTGATTTGAAATCTGACTTTGCAGATGAGTGTCACCAAAATACTTGGACTCATCTAGCAGGAAAAATGGCAAAATCCGATAAGATTTGATGATCTTGACAAAAATCGAAAATAGGGTAATTAGGGTTTGACATTTTTGGCGGGGCTGAAACTAGGGTTTCGGTTGAGATTTTTGAGTTCTTCCAGAAGGGAAAAACGTTCAGAAAAGTGAAAGAAAGATAATCATGGGATCAGATTAGAATTTGGAGGTGATCTGAGACTTTTAGCCTTTTTGGGCTTTTGACAATTCTGAAAAGGACTAATCTGAAATACTTTTGGACTAAAAGGTGAAAATGATCTGGGAGATGAAGTTTAGCTGCCAACTTTTTAGGTTAAGGTAGTGTCACACCTAAGATCATGATTTTGAGATAAGAGATCAAAGTAGGGTTGAGACATCTAGAATTTCAAAGAAGATATGCTGACTAGCAGCAGAAAAGATAACAAAAACTGGGATGTTACAACAAGGCCCCCCGGTGGCTTGTCCTGGGCGTCGCCATTTACCCGGGGACAAGGCCCCCCGGTGGCTTGTCCCGGGCGCCGCCTTTTGCCCGGGGACAAGGCCCCCCCGATGGCTTGTCCCGGGCGCCGCCATTTGCCTGGGGACAAGTCCTCCAGTGGCCAGTCCCGGGCATTGCCGTCCTTCCAGGGACAGGGGTCTCCGGTCCTGGGTCACGTGAGGGCCACGCGAGGAGCGTCTCGGGAATCAGCAAGCATCCAAGGTTGCTGACCGGGAGAAGGACGTCGCTACCCTTAAATCCTTGTACACCTCATGTAAGAGAGGGGTTATTCATTATTACTTGGAATAGACAATCTCATAGGTGTGCTCCAGAGCCATCTCTCCCCCGAGAGAGCTCCCCTAGCCAACTCCAGTTGGGAGCACGCCGACAAGACTAGGGTCCCCACCGGGACCCGAACCTATATAAACCCTCGTGTCATTTGTTGTGCTTGTCCGACGGGAGAGGACCGGTCACCCGGTCAGCTCACGTCGTATTTTCTTCGCTAAGATCGTCCACAAAACCTGCCGGGGTATTCGTAATACCACGACAAATTAATTTACAAAAGACATGAGGGATCATTTCCTTCATAATCTTTGCAAAATTTTGATGTTTTTGTGTGCACCCTAGCCCCCGAATTCTAAACAAAAAATAATGAAAATATATTTTATTCCAGATTCGCTGTAGGGGGTGCATAACGGGTTTCCAAAGAGAAGGCACCCATTATGGGAAATTAACAAAGTATTCGACGAAGGGTTGTCTCGGGCATATAAAAGGAGAAGGTAGCTTCCTGAGGAAGCTTCACAAGCCAAAACCCTTCATTTGCCTTAGAGTTTCTCACCGCACAAATCCCCTGTTTTGCATTCCTCATCTTCATCGCCTCCAAAGTCACCACCTTTCTCCCCAATCCTTCGCAAGAAATGGCATCCTGGAGCCGATCCGTTCACCATACAGAGGAGAGCCTGGTGGCACTAGAGAAAGAAGATATTCTCCCTCCACGGCTGCTGATCAACTGGCGACCAGCGGAGAAAGATCAAGAAACCCCAATCGTCCAAGAGGGTGAATTGGTGATCTTCGAGGAATACCTGCGCTGCAGGTTCTGATTCGCCGAAAGCGAGTTTCTGTGGGGAATCATGGAACACTACGGGCTGGTGTCGATGATTCGGACTCGGGGTCCTTAGTCAAACTTATGCAGAATTTGTGAGTTATGAGGCCTTTCAGGGTGTCCCTCCGGGAAGGGATGATGAGCCAATGTCGGACGGAACACAGAAAGATTTATACAAGTTCGGGCCCTCGATGGTGGGAGTAATATCCCTACGTCCTGTTGGGATTTCACTATGTGTAGGAAAAAAGGTTAGAAAGCTGTGGAAAAGATCATCACAGGCGAAGATCTTTTCCATGTGATTATCTAGAAAATGACTAAACTAGCCTATAGAAGCTTGCTGTTGTCGATCTCTGGGATTGTTGAATCTGTTTGAGTTATCTCTTCCCAATGTGCATGTCCTCGTCTGGTGCATTTGCTCACCCTTTTATACTGGTCGAAAGGGCGCCAACGCACAACGGCTTTGAAAGGTTGCTTGGGTGCAGTTTCAATAACCGCACTTAACTTCCACGCAGGCTTAACACGTGCAATTAAGGGAGAACTGCACATATTAACCTCCTGGTAGTTGTCTTCACACGTGGAAGAATCTCCGAGATCCTCGGAATATGCTTGTTGTTGGGCCTAAGCAACCCCGAGTCGTTCTGGTCGAGAGTAGTCCATGACCTTCTGACCACGTATTGTCTGCAATCACCTGACCGTGCACTGTCTGCGACCTCCTGTCCGCGCATCGCCTGCGGGCTCCTGACCGTGCACTGTCTGTGGCCTTATGTTTGCGCAAACCCTGCGACTATGTGTCCGCACTTCTCAAGCCATCTGAGATCACATCAACGGATACTTACATGGTTCGAATCTATCTTGAACCAAACGTGCATTTATTCTAAGCTAGCTCGGGTAACAATCCTCATCAGCTAGCCCCCAACTTTAAAGGAAATGAAGGGACATATTTACTTGAAATTTAAACCTTACATCAGATAAGTGACTCGACGCTTCAACTCCTCCACTTAGTGGCGCACTAAGTGTGGCGGTTTATTTCCCGAGACGGACTCTAGGTTGTATTTGACTGGTAATGATGGTGCCGTGGAATTGTCTTTTAACCCGAGATAAAACTATAAATGTTTTAAGAACTCGAGGCATTTGAAAAATGAACCATCATCCCTAGGGGCTATAAATACCGAAGCCTCTTAGACCTAAAACTTCACAAGTTTTCTCCCGGCTAAGTCTTTTCCAAAGCTACCTTTCCCTCTCTTCTGTTTCCACCTCAATGGAAGATCAAAACATCATTGAGATTGAATGTGATGAAGAGGAAGTGGCACTTGAATTCGACCAGGATTTCCAGAAGGTAAGTCTTCTCTGGAACCCTTGGTTCAAGTTGCCATCTTATGTTCTGATTATTTCTCGAACACTTTTGGAAATTCACAGACGACCGAAGATTTGGTTCCTCCCGGGAAGAAACCCAAGGTTGACGAGGGATCTTCCAGTGGCACAAGGGTTAGGGATGCATCATTGCTCTCTCTTCCTTTGGCCCCTGTAGTCCTTCCTGTCCATGCAACTCGGCAGGTCGAACTCTCATCTCCACCTTTGGAGGTTCATAACAATCCTTCAAAGCCTTCTTTTCAGCTTTCTCCATTGCGATCAAGCGATCCCCATCTTTTGATGGGTTATCAATTTTCTGGTTGGAAGGCTGCACTTCCGCGACCAGATGATCCTCAACTTGTGTTGGGGGAACAATCTTCTCGTGGAAAAGTTGCACTCCCATGATCTAATAGTTCCCGACTTTTGTCGGGTGATCTACTTTCTGGGGGAAATACTTCATCCTCTCACTTGCGAGGATTGGTAATTATTTTCATCTTTCCTGCTAGTCATTTTAACTTGTAAAACTAACACATTTATGTACAGGAGATGAAAATTGTTGGAGCCCCCAGCGACCAGCATGCTGAGATTCATCCCTTTCCCTCGAACAGACTCTCCAGAAGGAGAAAGAGGTTCTGGAGAAGAAGACTGAAGAGATGTCTTTGGCCATTCTGCAACTGGTAGAATGTTTTGATAGATCCCGTGAAGAGGCGCACCAATTCCGTTTGGAGAGGGACTATGCTCGACATCAGCGAGAACTCTCCGATTCGATCAGGAATGGTAGTGCTTCTCTGATCCGGGATGATGTAGATAGGCTTAGAGTAGTTGCTAGTTCTCTTGGGGTGGTTAGTGTAGATCCTACCGACACCAATATGTCCCTAGGAGAACTTTGTAAACTTCTCTCGGATCAGGTCGATGCTCTGGTCGCCTGTATCCCTTTTGTATGCAAGGATTATCAGAAATGAAGATTTCTTTTACCTTACATAACTTGCCTTTTCAAGATGGATTATGCAAGACTTATAACCCAAATTGAAACTCTTCATAATCTCTGTGTGAAAACATGGTCACAAAGAATGTCTTCACGACCAAACATACACAGGTAAACCCGAAGTGACAAGTCTTTTCGATCAGAAATGCATTAGTATGTTACACCACGACCAGTACTGGTACTGCGAATAGAACTAAAACTGTCATTAGAACTGAAGTCACGATCAGAACTGAAGTTGCGATTAGAATTGTTATCGCGATTAGAACCGACATCACGATAACATAACGCCTCGATCAGATGATAACCGTCTATATTGCGATTACATACTTGCAGTGATCACAGAATAGTATTGTGATCAACATGCAAATTTTGAAGCGATCACAGAAACACATTGTGATCAATACATTAAAATTAACTTACAAAAAACATGAAGGATAACTTCCTCCAAAAATCTTTTCAAAATTTCCATGTTCTTATGTGCACCCTAGCCCCCGAATTCGAAATAGAAATAAAAAATATATTTCGTTTCGGATTTACTGCAGGGAGTGCATAACGGGTTTCTAGAGAGAAGGCACCCATTATGGGAAATGAATAAAGTATTGAACGAATGGTTGCCTCGGGCATATAAAAGGAGAAGGTAGCTTCCTGAGGAAGCCACACAACCAAAAGCCCTTCACTTTCCTTAGAGCTTCCGCTGCACAAAACCCTCTTTTACACTTCTCATCTCCGTCACCTCCAAAGTCACCACCTTTCCTCTCAATCTTTCGAAAGCAATGGCCTCCTGGAGCCGATTTGTCCACCATACCGAAGAAAGTTTGGTGGCCCTTGAGAAGGAAGAGATTCTTCCTCCGCGGCTGCTGATCAACTGGCAGCCCGCGGAGAAAGATCAAGAAACCCCAATCGTCCAAGAGGGCGAGTTGGTGGTTTTTGAGGAGTACCTGCGTTGCAGGTTTCGATTCCCTAAGAGCCAATTCTTGAAGGGAATCTTGGAGCATTACGGGTTGGAGTACGTGAATCTCCACCCAAATGCTGTTCTTATCCTGGCGATCTTTCAGCATTTGTGCGAAGTCTTCGTTGGAGTGCTCCCAAGTGTAGAGCTTTCCGACGGTTTTACTATTCGGCATGGTCGAAGAACGCCAATGCCGCCGGATGCATCTACTTTCGGATAAGGGAGAAGAAAGAGTATCCCTTCCCACCCCTCCAAGATTCTGTACACGGGTGGTACCAGAAGTGGTTCTACTGCACCCCTCCGTCGGAGAGTGGGTTGTGGTTTGAGAACTCTCGCCCGGAGAAGTCCATTGAGCTGGACTCCCTTCCTGCTCTGAGCGCAGAGCAGAAGAAGCAGGCCCAAGTCATTCTTCACTTAGTCCAGCAAGGGCTGACTGCGCGTGACATCATACGCGACTTTGTGAAGAACTAGGTGAGCCCCCTACGTGAAAGGGCTCATCCGGCTTGGGAAATCCAGTCCATGGCGAATAGCACCTTGGACTATAATAACGGTATGTCTTCTAGTCAACAAAGCATACATTTTTACTAAAAAAATGTCATATTTGTTAACATGCTTGTTTGTGATGCAGCTCTGCCTTTGTCC
This sequence comes from Pharus latifolius, assembly GCA_019359835.1. Lineage (NCBI taxonomy): Eukaryota > Viridiplantae > Streptophyta > Magnoliopsida > Poales > Poaceae > Pharus > Pharus latifolius. Next base: position 59,261,586 of record CM033322.1, read on the forward strand.
AAAATTGAAAAGCAGACAAATTATCTCCTCAAAGGGTATAGCGCCGATGTGGAGGGAACCAGGGGATCGCCTCGCCCCCAGAGCCTAATCAATGCCAGTGACGATCTCAAACAGGAGCGCCGAAAGGTATGGACTTTCTCAACAGGCTCTGTTTGTAGACCATTCGCTCATCTTGTATTAACAAGAACATTTGGAATGACATAGCTCCTGGGGAAGTTCGCCGAGGTAACGCGTCCAAGCGAGGACCTTAGTCTCTTGGGGAAACCAGCTACGAAGAGGGTGAAGAGGATCTCTTCGAAGCGCGGGACGAAGGAACATGCTCCCAAGAAGTCCAAGAAGATTCTGGGAGAGAAAGACTCCCCTTACCGCGAAAAGGACTGCAATAAGATATTCAATGCCTCCTGTAACCCTAGGTACGAGCAAGAATTATTTCTTCGTCGTATAGGGTGAAGGGAGCGAGGATGAGGAGCGTGACGTCCCCCTGATTCATCGCAAGAGGAAGATGATCGCTCCCTCGTCCACCGAGGTCCTGTCTCTGCCCGCAGGGATAGAGACAACTGCAATAGGCCCCGCGACCACTGATAACCCTGTGGTTGCGGGTGAAACCCCAGTACCTGAAGCCCATGAAGCTTCAGGATTTGCAACACCTCCCCTTCTGACAGAAGGGGTGACTGTGGTAAGATTTCCCATAGTTCTGAATGTTGTCGTTTGTCTGTGCACAACCATTAAATCATGTTGTGCTCATACAGGAAGAGGAAGACGATATTCCTCTCATCCATCACCAAATGACTCCCGCCAGTCCTGGGGTGGTGAGTACTCCATTCCTGTCAACAGGAATGGGAATAACTGAACTTGCGACCACAACCGGTCCTGTGGTCGTGGATGAAGTTCCGGTGCCAGTGGTCCAACAAACTTCAGGACCAAGGACTTCATCTGTACCAAAAGAAGTCACCCTGGTAACGACCATTATAATCTTGGTTTTCATCATTCCTCATGTGTATCCTCATAGATTTGCATGCAAATAGGGAGAAAAGGACGAGGTCTTGTTTAGGAAGAGAAAGACCAGAACAGATGATGATTGTCCTCTTTTCCTCGGGGAACCCTCTTCGAAATCCCAGAAGTTGGTAGGATTTTGAGTAAGGTAAGAATCTCCCCTGTTTGGACAAGGTCGGATTACAATGATCAATTGAAAAGATTCTAACCGATGGTCCTTCTCTTTGTTTAGGTGCAGAGATACAGCGCCAAGTCCCCCAGTGGCCTCGGAAAGTGTTGAAGCCTCCCCTGCTACTGAGGTCACGGGCGAACAAAGTTCCATCCCTTCGGCCAGAGAAGTCCTTCGGGCCATCATAGACGGGATGGCAGCAGAAGTCCAATCGCAGAGATTGGAATCTGCGACCCCAGCAATGGAGGAGGCTCAGCAGAAAAATTCATATGCTGCTCCTGCTGAGGACAAGGCGAGTGCAGTGACCCAACCTTTAGCCGAACCGAAGGGTGGCTCGTTCAGGGAGTATGTTGAGGTATGCCGATCATCCCTTGTGATTTTTCAGTTCGCATTTGCATAGGAGTATCCAGGTTCTGAAACTGATTTCCTTCCATGTCATAGGAACTGACTCGTATGGCGACCAGATCAATGGCTATAGTGAATAGCATCGAGGTCGCGCAAGAGGAAACGAGTCACCCGCAACGGTAAGGAAGATGTTTCTTCGTTTGCCTGAATGTAAGCCCTATCTTGACAATTGTCTCTTTTGTCACAGAGAAAATGCCTATCTGATGAAGAGCCTCGCTGATCGGGAAGACCAGGAGTTCAGGGCAGCTGCCAGGATCTCATTCCTGGAGACCGAACTCCAAAAACTACGGTCACAACTCTCCTGTAAGCATACTCCCGACCAGAGTGAATTAGTTTTGTCATACGAACTTGTTTGTGATGGTCTCCTATCGTAGCACGAGATGACCAAATAAGCCAGCTCAGTCGAGAGAAGAAAGATCTCCAGACGACCATCGAGTAACAAAACTCGAGAGTTGATTCTGTCTGTAGGGAGAACAAAGACTTGAATGCGTCACTCTCCGCCTGCAGCAGTGCTCAATAGAACATCTTCGAAAAACTGAAGATGGTGGCCATTTTTCTAAGGGCTGATGTGGTCGAAACCGAGATGGACGACCTTAGCCTAGGCGACTGGACCACACTGGTCGCGACTCAAGCAGAGTCACTACTTGAGTATCTTCTTGAAGATACAAGGCGGCAAAAAGAGGCGATCAAGACAAGAGTGCGATCAGCAGCCTCCGCCATCCTCTGCCGACTTCATCTTCACCATGGCCCAGATCTTGATCTGAATCCTGTGGTGGGAGAGGCAAAGGTCAAGAGTGAAGACCAGCTTGCGGTCATAATGGAGGAAGTCAAACCTCTAGTAGAAGATCTATTGAAAGAGCTTGGCCTAATGTAAATCCTGTACCTGTACAGATACAATTTATACAATGCGAATGTATGCATTATTTTTTGAAAGGAAGCACTTCTTTTTGTTTCATGTTGTGACCATATTCCCCTAGCCCCCGCCTGTGATTATGTATATTGAAGACTTAGTATTATAAGCACAGGAACAATATGGGTGTAACGACGACCAGGGATACCCGATCAGACCGACAATCATATTCGATACAATACCCAACCTTATTGCAAACTGGCAGCCAATCTGATGACCAAGGACATGCCAGCAAGCCCCGTGTGCATTGAGAAACGGCTTATTGAGGGGTGTCTTGTCTGGAAGTGATCACGAGATTAGCCAGCGAATCCGATCAATGTATTGTAGTGATACAACTATCGGCGACCAGCCCCCGAGCCAGATTCATAACATATGGGTAAAAGGAATAATTATCACATGAAACAATGAAAAGTACTGATTTTGTTAAATCATGCTAATTGAAAAGGAAAAGGGATTGGGAACTTACACGTAGACCTTGCATAGTTGATCGATGTTCCAAGTATTGGATAAGATTCGACCATCCTCCATTGCTAATCGAGCCGAACTTGGTCGCGGTACTAAGACAACAGTGTAGGGACCTTCCCATTGTGGGGAGAACATGTTGCGATTAGATTGATTTTGTATTTTACGTAAAACTAGATCGCCCATGTGAAGACTACGTGGTTGCACCCTTTTGTTATGGTATTTGCACAAAGCTTGAAAATACACCGCGGACTTGACCAGAGCTCGATCACATTTTTCTTCTAGGAGGATGAGATCTTGCAATCGTTGTCCGTTCTGATCAATTTTTTTGAATTGATCTGTTCGGACAGAACCAATACTAATTTCCATGGGTAACACAGCCTCAGCCCGTATACCAGATGGAAAGGTGTCTCACCAGTGGCTCGTCTAGAAGTAGTGCGTAGTTCCCACAGAACAGTATAGAGCTCGTCTACCCAAGCCCTTGAGTGTGTCTTAAGGCGATCAAAAACACGCTTTTTGATGCCCTGCAATATTTGTCCATTGGCACGTTCGACGGCACCATTGCTCTGCGGATGAGCTACAGAAGCAAAGCACACCATGGTTCCAACAGTGTCGCAATAATCCAGAAAGAGACCACTAGCGAACTGGGAACTATTATCAGTGATAAGGCGATTTGGAACACCGAATAGAGTCACAATGTTCTTATGAAAGAACTTTTGTGTAGCAGCAGCAGTAATATTGCGTACTGGTTCGGCCTCAATCCACTTTGTAAATGTGTCAATAGCTACAAACAAGAACTTTTATCCATTGACCGCTTGTGGCATAGGACCAACAATATCCATTCCCAGACCGCGAAGGGCCATGATAGAGGAATGGTTTGTAGAGTGTAGGCAGGTTGATGAACCTGTCTCACATGGAATTGACACTGAGGACATGTCTTGACCATATTCTTGGCATCATCAAGTGCCAAAGGCTAGTAAAATCCTTGTCAGAAAGCCTTTCTGACCAGTATATGAAATGACGCGTGCGCACCGCATACACCGTCATGGATTTCTTTCAAGAGGGATTTACCTTCCTCTTGGGACACACAACGCATGAATACTCCTTGATTACCTTTTCTATACAAAACTCCTTCTATAAGTTTGTATGGATGCGCTTTTCGAACTAACCGATCGCTTTCGATTTCATCCTTGGGCAAGGTCCCATGTTTGAGATAGACCCTCAATGGATGGGTCCAATCTCGTTCCTGTCCGAGGTTGGTAACGCAGACTGTTACCGGACCATCCTCGACCGTAGTCATGATCGAGGGATGTTCCAAGTGTTCCACGAACACTCCTACCGGATCGGATGTGCGTGAGGACCCAATTTTGAATAATTGGTCTGCGAGAATGTTGTCCTTTCGCGGGATGTATTGGACTTCGAAATGACTGAAGTGTTTTTCCAATCTCCTCAGTTCCCCCAGGTAATGAGCCATTGTCTCATCGGAGGTGCTGTACCCCTTGTTTACCTGGTTTACAACCAGCTGTGAGTCTCCCCTCACCACTAATCGACGAACTCTGAGGAATTTTGCTGCCCAGAGCCCTGCAATAAGACCTTCATGCTCTGTTGTGCTGTTGGTCGCAACAAAGTGTAGTTGAATGACATACTTCAATTGTTCACCCTGGTGCGTAACTAAGACCACTCCAACTCCCGAGTGTTGAAAACTACGATGATCGGGGCATTCCAAATCTTTGGACGCCTGCACGGGCTGCTCAGGGTTAGTCCATTTGACCACGAAGTTGGCCAAGACCTGAGACTTGACTGCGGTGTGGGGCGTGAAATGGATGTCGAATGCTCCGAGTTCAACAGCCCATTTGGCGATCCGACCAGATTTCTCTGGATTCCAGACAATGTCCCCCAAAGGAAAAAGATGAGGGCACTGTGATCTTATGTGCTTGCAAGTAATGTCGTAGCTTACGGGAAGCCATCAGTAGCACATAAACTATCTTCTGGATCTCAGGGTACCGCTCCTTAGGACCATGAAGTACCTCACTTACGTAGTAGACGGGTTTGTGTACACCCTCCCTTTCCGCGATCAGAACAGCGCTGACCGCGTGAGGTGTGGCCGCCAAGTAAAGGAGTAATGGTTCCTCTTTCTCGGGGGAAACCTAGACCGGCGAACTGGATAGATATGCTTTTACCTCCTGAAATGCCTTTTCGGCCTCATCGGACCACGTAAAATTGTGATGTTTGTGTAGGGCTTTGAAGAAAGGTAGTCCCCTTTCGCCTAGTCGTGATATGAACCGGCTCAATGCCGCCATGCGACCTGCTAGGTGCTGAACATCCTTGATGGTTGAGGGAGGCCTCATTTGTTCGATAGCCCTGATTTTTTCAAGATTGACTTCGATTCCTCTGGAACAGACAAGAAAACCAAGAAGTTTTCCCGATGAAACTCTGAAAGAACATTTTTCCGAGTTTAAGTTTATTCCATGTCGATTCAAATTACAGAAGGTTTCAGCAAGATCGTCTAAATGAGATGAACTTTTAAACTTTTTACAACCAGGTTGTCTACATAAGCTTCAAGATTACGCCCCATCTGGGAAAGAAAGGTCTTTTGCATCAAGCATTGGTACGTGGAACCTGCGTTCTTGAGACCAAACGACATTCTGACGTAGCAGTAGGTGCCGAATGGTGTTATGAAGGCAGTCTTCTCTTCATCTTCTTCCGCCATGCTAATTTGATATCCTGAGTAAGCATCCAGGAAACTCATCAGTTCGCAACCCGCAGTAGAATCGACCAGTTGATCGATGCGGGGAAGGGGAAAGTCATCCTTCCGACAGGCACTATTTAGGCTAGTGTAGTCGACGCACATGCGCCACTTGCCATTTGTCTTGCGGACCATGACCGGATTTCAGTAGAGTTGTTGAGTGGACACCATCTCTTGCCTTCCTGCGGGTTAGTCGACTTCTCTGGCTGGTCGGCACTGTGACCACCAGAAGCAGTTTTATTTTTGAACGAAGGTTTGTTACCTTTGGTCGATGGAGGCTTCTCTGCGACTGCGACCTCTCGGTACTGTCCAAATCGACTCCTTTTTGATTTCTTCGACTTCCCACCTAATGAAGATTCTGGCTTCTTGTTCGAATCCTCCCTCTTCATGTCCTTGACGCCTGGTTGAGGCGGTAAGTTACCCCTATCCAACATCCGATTCCACTCAACGGCCTCGGCCGCGTCGGAATATCGATCAGCCATATCAAAGAGATCGGCTACTAATCGAGGAGGATGGATGAGCAAATCTTCGATGAACCTCTGATATCGAACGGCGTGTTTAAACGCCCTGATAACAGACTTATCAAATATGTTCAGGATTGTATTTCTCACCCTGACAAATCTCTTGACAAACTGACGAAGAGTTTCGGTCGAAGTTTGTCGTAGTGGATGGAGGTCGTCCTCTTTACCCAGCTTCTGATAACAATTTAGGAAATTGTTGAGGATGGCATCGCACAACATTTCCCAGTTATAGATTGAACCCTCGGGTTGATTAAACAACCAGGTTCTTGTCGGTCCCTTGAGGACTGTAGGAAAATAGTTGGCCATGACCTGGTCATCGCCGCCTGCTGCCTGAATAGCTGTGATATAAATTTGAAGGAACTCCGATGGATTCTGAGTTCTGTCAAATCTCTCTATGGCCCCTAGTTTAAACTTGTCTGGCCAAACGACGGCACGAAGGCCGGGCAAGAAAGCTTTACAACCAACATAAGGACCATGGATGGATCTGTGACTCTCGACCTGATTTCTGGCGACCTCACGCGAAGGAGAGGTCACACGTGGTCCCAAGCGAGAGTGGACAGGAATCCGATCATGAGAATTCCCCGCCTGTCTGGCTTTGTCATGCCGAGATGGCACTGGTGGTGGACGATTCTGTCTACCCAAACCAGAGTTAGAGTATTCTCGGTCATGGGAACGTGTCGCTGACTGGGAAGAGGCTGTTGGGGTCGCCTCGGATGCGACCTCGTCCAACCTCTCTGCTAGGATTCTAGTGAAAGCTGGTTTCTGCGCATCTGTGACCGTAGGAGGAAAATTATGCAGGACCTCTGCGATGGATCGAAGCCGGCCATGCGTACTCCTCCTGGGTGCGCCAGGTGTCACCGTCTCTTCGTCCACCGACAAACATTCCGGGGGTAAAGATGGTGTCTGGTCGCGTCTGTGACCACGTGATCGACGGGAGGAACTCAGAGCAGCGTCGTAACTAGCTTGTGCATTTTGAAGAGCCTCTAGGGCTGTTCTGTGAAGTTCGTTATCTTGTTGCTCACGATCTTGATCCTCCTTCTGTTTGTGTTCCTGTTCTTCCCTAGCAGCCTGTTGATCGGGAGTTTCTTCCAATAAGGCAGCGAATTGTCTAGGGAGCGAGGTCGCCGATGGAGAAAACAGGATGAAACCTCCCCGGGCTAAATTCCTGGTCGACATCGCCTTTACCCTCAGTAGGGTTGTGCGATGGACCGGATTCAAACTCTAACGCAGTAGGATCCACAGTGGGTTCTGGTTCCGCGTTGGATGCTTCCTGGTCGATAGACATGACCTGAGTGGTCGAATCATCCTCTGGGACGTCTTCTCCCTCGGCTTCCTCCATTGGAACAGGATCATTGGGTAAAGTGTAACACCCTGAGTTTAGGGGTGAAAATTTCCTTTTTCATAAATAGCATGCATGCATGTATCTGTAGTAATAGCCAGATCAGTATCTATCCTGAACCCTAAAATCTCCAAAATCTATCCTGTGAGCTCAAATCAAGATCAGATTGTTCAGATGTGATCTATCAGTTACTCTAAACTTAGAAGTCTTCAGAAGCCAGATCTAATTCCATCTCTAAATCCCAGATTTATCAACTCCATTCTGTTTTCGAAAACAGAATATCTTATATTACCCAATTACCCTAAGTTTCAGAAATCCAGATTTAATCCAAATCTTGGCCAAGTGCAGACCAAATTATTCTTGGATTATGATCAAGGGTATGCCAATACCTTAATCCAAAAAGTTGACAGCCAGATTTCATCATCTAGACCCTTTTCGCAAATCAGTCCAAGAGTTATTTCAAATTAGTCCTTATCTGATTTCTGAAGACTCAAAAAGACTAAAATCTCCAGATTAACTCCAAATTCAGAATTTCTTCGGCAAATCTTTTCTAGATGCTATTTGAAACAAGTTCTTCTTCTGCGCAGATTTCAAGATTTCATCCTAATTACTATAATTTGAAATCAATTGAAACTCAGATTCAATTACCCTAAGAATACCCTATTTTCAGTCCGTACTAAAGACTATTCAAATGTGCCAAATTTTATCAACTGTTCTTGCCAAATATCCTGTTGAATATAATCTGCCAGATCAGTGTAATCAGATTCAGCTTAAACCTTCCAAAACTCCAGATTCGCAGATCAGTCCTTTTTCCAGATTTTCTAAAAGCCAGAAAAGGCAAAATGTTGCAAATCATCTTCAAATTCAAATCTAATTCAGGGAACACCTTCCAAATGCTTTTCAACACAAATTCTTCTTTTATGAATATCTCAAAATCAAACCCTAAATCCCAGAATTCGAGATCAATAAGTTTCAGACTTATTTTACCCTAATCTACTCTGTTTTCAGTTCATATCAAAAGTCATCCAAATGTCTCAAATTTTATCTTCAATCTGTGCTAAATCATCTATGGAATTAAGTATACCAAAACAGCAGAATCAATTCCAGATCAAACCTTCCAAATCTTCAGATTTACAATTCAGTCCAAATCAAGAAAATCAATAATTGCAAATTAGCCCAAATTCGACCAGGGCAGTAGCCAGTGCACGACCAGAAGCTTCGCCGTGCATTTGCGCCTTGCTTGCTCGCCGCCAGCCACGCCTCGCCTCGCCTGAGCTCGTGCTCACTTGAATCTGCATGTGCGCACGTGTCCGTGTCCTAGCCTTCGCCGTGGCAGCACCGACGACAACAATTTCTCCTGTGCGCGACCAGCAGCAAGCTTTTGTCAGAAACACCGCGCCACGTTGCTTTGCATTGCCAGCTCCAGTTGCCACTGCTTGCACCACCCGACAATGTGGAGTTCCAACGAGCCGACAAACTGAGCAGTAGTCACCTCACCTGAGCACCGTCGCTTCACCGCTCGCCGTTGTTGCAGCTGCGCCTGGCAAATCTTGTCATCTGGCACAAATTCAATGCTGTAAATCCTTGCAAGCTTCGCCCTCTGGTCTATTTAAGCCACCAGTGCCTTGTATCATCTCCTCTTCACCAGGACTTAGCCAATTTTGCAAAATCTCTCACTGCAGTCGTCTTCTCCGGCGAGCCAGCGAGGAGCTTCGCGGTGACAGCCTCAACCGCAGCCTCAACCACCAAATTGACAGCACCAGTGAGTTCCCCTTATCTCTCTCATCGTGCTGTATCACTTAATTGGATTTCCTTGCCTCCTATCGCTGGCGATCATCGGAATTTGCTGAAACTTGAAGAATGCCCTGTTCCGGCAATGCAGGCCAAATTACCTCGAATTAGCTTTCGATCCTGTGGAAGAAGTTGATCAGTGCGCCATTTCCAGCAAGACTGTGCATCAAGATCTCCCGATTGAGCTTCAACCGAAGCTTTCTCCAATTTTGAACTTCTCCAGAAACCGGCGATCGTCGCCAGGCTCCTCCGGCCATCCTCCGGCCAAATTGATCGTGCAGGTAGATTCCTCTTATCTCTCTTTCACTCTCCAAGCTTGGAATCGAGTTCATTCGGCCTAAAACAAAAACCCCCAAATGGCAGTGTTCTTCTCCGGCGTCGATCACCGGAAAACCTATTCCGGGCCGTTTCAGCTTCATCCACTTTGTCATTCAGGTGTGCTTCAACCTCCTGAACATTTTTGCCTTCTAGCTCGATCTCTGAAACTGCCCAGAATTCAAGTTATAGCCATGCCAAAATCTTGTCCAGAACTGCTCCAGTGCAACTAGTTCACCTCAGTTCATCACAGAATTTCATCACCTTCTAGCCATCTTCTGCCCTAGATCCTGTTGAATGATTTGTTCCTGTTATCAATGCCTACCTCCCAGACAAAGTGGTGCATCATTTGGAGCTCTAGATCAAAAGTTATGCCAAGCCCTAGTTTCTGGCCATGTCAAGATCAATGCCAGACTATGTCAGTCAGTGGCATTAGCCCTTTTCACTTCCTTCCAGATGTGCATTTTGGGCATAACTTTGTCCCTTAGATTCCTGAGGTTGTGATCAACATTTTCTTCTTCTATCACAACTTGATTTGAGCCCTTGAATTATATTTGCTGCTAAACCCTAGTTTTTGACACTATTCTGGTGCATGCCAGCCAATGGCATTGGCCTTGTTTACCCACTTCTGATTATGCATTTTGAAAGCCACTTTGTCCACTGAATTTATAGAGTTATGATCTACATTTTCTTCTACTGTCATAACTTGAGATAAGCTCTCTAGTTTTCCTTGAAGTTATGTCAGATTCTTGATCCGAATGTCAATCTGCTGACATTCACTGTTTTTGATCAAACCAGCCACAAAACTGATGTTTTTATTGTAACCTTGAGATCCTAAGAGCATCTAACATCCATTCTTAGCCAATTCCTTGAAACCCTAGAATCTTGACTCAGTTCAGCTTGTAATCTCAATTATCTCCAGTATCGTTCAATCTTTCTTGTTGAGCATATCTGCATATAGATCCTAAATCATCTTAATATATAAGTAATATTTGTGTGTATTGTTTGGTTTGTCGTCGAGCAGATCTAGAAGCTGAGATCGAGGACTTCGCTGTTGACCCGTCATCAACTGCTGTTTCTTACGACGCGGAAGGCAAGTCATATCCTTGGTCATCTTGAACCTATATTTTAAATGTTGCTATAATATAACCTTAAATATAGGCAATATTGCATGTGAAAGATTGGAAATGGTTGATTTATGAATTGGCAGTACTAGACTGGTTATCTGTGAAATGTGAAATAAACAAGTTTTGAGCCATGAACTATTATATGTATCTATATACTTATATTCATGAAATAAAACCCCTAGCCGTGACCAGAAAAATGGTATGGATGGCTGTAGCACTGGAGGTGCTAGACTGCAAAGGAATGCAGGCACTGAAGGTGCAGGGTTGTGGATGGTCTGGTCACTGGCATATAAGGACTAGAACCTTGTGTTGTGCGTCTAGTGGCATGAACAACGTGCTAACCGCAAGCCTGGTATGGGACAGGCCTGAACAAGTACTTATGTGGATCATACATGAAACCCCTGCATGAGTTGTGTTGTGATGATTGACTTGGAGGCTGACTCCTACTATCACTGAAGGTGATCTGATATTTGACCCAGTAATGGGAAAATGAGGTGGGGTGGAGGTTATGATACAGCCTACCACAACTGTGTTTCGCGGAGAGCCACAGGGTCAGGGGTGAATTGTAAGTGATGCATAACAAAAGTTCTTGTTATCTCCACCTTGCCACTCACACATGGTTGTGAGGAGGGGTCTAATCATTTTGATAGGATGGGCTTGAAAGTGGAATATCTTGCGGGTAAATTGGCACCTCTCTGCAGAGTTAAAAACGTATTCGAATACTCCGAGCTCCCGGGTTTTATAGGAGTCTGCTGCGGTGGATTAAATCCACGGGGTGTGACACAAGTACTATTTTCTAAATAAAATATGCTTAAATCAAGATTACCCAAATGACATGTGTTGTCATGATAAGGAGTGCTGCCGTGGGCTGTCGTGTGTCGACGTGTCGCGGTAGTGCTATAATCTAGTGAACATGATTGATGATATTATATTATAAAAAGTGCTGCCATAAGATGAGATGAGAAAGGAAAAGATTATTTTACAAATATCCATAATTCTTGACTAGTCTAGGTTCATATCATCACTACTATATGTATCTACTCTTACCTATGACTTGCTGAGTACGTAAGTGCTCACCCTTGCAACATTCAACTCAATAGATGGAGCCTACTTTGATCAAGATGATGGTACGGAGTACTACGTGGATCCAGAAGGAGGAGAATCAGTTCCGCCAGAACCCTGAAGTGTGTTGTTCTGCCGTCAACTTCTTTTGTGGGTGGGTCACCTATCTTCTGCTGTGTAGATGTTATTTTGCTAAACCATGTATGCCGTGAAGGCATTGTAATCTCCTTATGTAATATCAAGGCCAGCAGGCCACACTGCTTAACTATTTTGTAAGTTACTCTGTTGCAATGTGATATACTCCTGTGCTTGACTTATCCTGGGAAGTCAAGGGTATGTGTATGCTATGCATATAAGGAACTAGCTGCAGCGAGCTAGGTCTCTACAGGAGTAGTCGTAGTCCCAGTCTCGGGGCGCGACATAAAGGCATCTGGATGTGGGCATAATCCTCGAGATCGAAGTCGTTCTCAGAATCATATGCTCCAAACATGGCTTACCGAACCTCCAGATGGAAATAAGAATGCCTTGAGAAAGGCCCCACGATGGGCACCAGCTGTCAACGATTCAGACTCGGGGTCCTTAGTCGAACTTATGCATAATTTGTGAGTTATGAGGCCTTTCAGGGTGTCCCTCCGGGAAGGGATGATGAGCCAATGTCGGACGGAACACAGAAAGATTTATACAGGTTCGGGCCCTCGATGGTGGGACTAATAGCCCTACGTCCTATTGGGATTTCACTATGTGTAGAAAAAAATGTTACAAAGTTGTGGAAAAGATCATCACAGGCGAAAATCTTTTCCGTGTGATTATCTAGAAAATGACTAAACTAGCCTATAGAAGCTTGCTGTTGTCGATCTCTGGGATCTGTTGAATCTTTTCTAGTTATCTCTTCCCGATGTGTCATGTCCTCATCTAGTGCATTTGCTCACCCTTTTATACTGGTCGAAAGGGCGCCAATGCACAACGGCTTTGAACGGTTGCTCGGGTGCAGTTTCAATAACCGCACTTAACTTCCACGCAGGCTTAACATGTGTAATTATGGAATAACAGCACATATTAACCTCCTGGTAGTTGTCTTCACACATGGAAGAATCTCTGGGATCCTCGGAATATGCCTGTTGTAGGGCCTAAGCAACCCCGAGTCGTCCTTGTCGAGAGTAGTCCATCACCTTCTGACCACGTATTGTCTGCAATCACCTGACCGCGCACTGTCTGCGACCTCTTGTCCACGCATCGCCTACGGGCTCCTGACCGCGCACTGTTTGTGGCCTTCTGATCGCGCAAAGCCTACGACCATGTGTCCGCGCTTCTCAAGCCATCTGAGATCACATCAACGGACACTTACCTGGTTCGAATCTATCATGAATCAGACATGCATTTATTCTGAACTAGCTCGGGTAACAATCCTCATCAGCTGGTGTTAGTGAATCTCCACCCCAATGTAGTTCTCATTCTGGCGATTTTCCAGCACCTCTGTGAAGCCTTCGTCGGAGTGCTTTCAAGCGTGGAGCTTTTCCGACGCTTCTACTTTTTGGCATGGTCGAAAAGTGCCAATGCTGCCGGGTGCATCTACTTCCGTATAAGGGAAAAGACATAGTACCCCTTCCCGCCCCTACGGGACTCTGTACACGAGTGGTACCAGAAATGGTTCTACTGCACCCCTCCATAGAAGAGCGGACTATGCTTCGCGAACTCCCAATCGGAGAAAGCCAGTGAGTTGGACTCCCTTCCCACTCTGAGCGCAGAGCAAAAGAAATAAGCCCAACCAATTCTTCACCTAGTCTAGCAAGGCTTGACCGCGCGTGATATCATACGCGACTTTGTGAAGAATCAGATAAGCCCCCTGCGTGAAAGGGCACATCCAGCTTGGGAAGTCAAGTCCATGGCGGATAGCACCCTGGACTACAATAATGGTATGTCCTTTAATCAACAAAACATACATTTTTACTGACTAAAAATGTTCTATTTGTTAACATGCTTGTTTGTGACACAGCTCTATCTGTCGTGGTATTGCGAATACCTCGGCAGGTTTTGAGAATGATCCTAGCGAAGATTACGCGGCACGGGTTGACCGGATGACCGGTCCTCCCCCACCGGACAAGCACAAGAAATGACACACGGATTTATACAGGTTCGGGTCCCGGTGGGGGCCCTAGTCCTGTCGACGCGCTCCCGACCGGAGTCGGCTGGGGAGGCTCTCTCCGGGGGAGAGGCTTCCTGAGCACGCCAGTGAGTTTAGCTATTCCAATAAAAGTGATCCGATCCTTTACAACAGAGGGGTACAAGGACTATTTATAGCCCCAAAAAGAAGCAAAAAACCTAAACTACCCCGGAAGCCACCGTCAGATTGAAGGGTAGGACCGTCCTTCTCCCGGTCAAACGCCTTGGATGCTTGACAGGTGGTCGCTAGTTCCCGAGACGCTCCTCGCGTGACCTGCACGTGACAAACAATTCGAGACTTTACCTTTAGGAGGGCGATGAGGCCCGGGACGGCGCCGGAGGCCAGGTCCCGGGGGCCAAAAGGCGGCGCCCGGGGAGGGGCCGGAGGCCAGGTCCCGGGGAGGGGCCGAAAGCCACGTCCCCGGGCAAATGGCGGCGCCCGGGACGGCACCGGAGGCCAGGTCCCGGGGGCCAAAAGGCGGCGCCCGGGGAGGCCCCAGAGACCAGGTCCCTGGGCAAATGGCGGCGCCCGGGACGGCGCCGGAGGCCAGGTCCCGGGGGCCAAAAGGCGGCGCCCGGGGAGGCCCCGTGGGCCATGTCCCCGGGCAAATGGCGGCGCCCGGGATGGCGCTGGAGGCCAGGTCCCAGGGGCCAAAAGGCGGCTCCCGGGGAGGCCCCGGCGGCCAGGTCCCCAGGCAAATGGCGGCGCCCGGGACGTCCCCGGGCAATCGCGACGCAACTTACCTGGACTTAGTCCCGCGGAGATTTCCCCCGACAGCAGCTCCCCATGCACGCCGGGGACGATGCTCAAGTCCCCGGTGGGTATGGTACACGTCACCGGGAAGATCTCTGGGCCATGTCACCAGAGCTGTGGTGCTTTGGTTTCCGTGCCCCGCGCTTAAAGCCGCGCCGTTTCGCCATAAATGGGCTCGTGGTTCGAACCGGCGCCTTGATTCGCGCGATCGTCCCTTCGTTTCCCGCGCACGGTTTGAACTTCTACGGTCCAGATTGCCCCGCGGGTGCCACGTGGCGCGCATCTACACCACGTCCCGCCCCTATAAATATGGTCTTGTGGGGCCCGGAAGTTCATTCCAAACTTTCAGCCTTAGCGATTTTTGCTCTCCCGGTAGCTCTTTCCGGTAGTTAGCTCCCGGTAGCAGACGTCCGGAAGTTTTAGTACTAGCCTCCTGAAAGGTTAGTCACCGAAGAAAAAAGAAGACACTAACCTCATGGCACCCAAGGGTCGAGCAAAGACCACGGAAGTGCCCCCGGAGGAAATCCCTCCGGATTTCCTCTGGGCGTCGGAGTTCACGGCCGAGGACGCCGAGTCCTTGGTCGAACGCTGCATCGTCGCGGACGGGGACATCCGAGTCCCCGTGAAGAAAGACGGAGCCCCCCGCCCCAGGCCCGGAGAGGTCGTGGCCTTCGAGGCCTTCCTGGAGGCGGGGCTCCGGCTCCCGGTGCATCCCATGCTCCGGGAGTTTCTGAAGGAGTTTGGGGTGGCGCTCAACCACCTCACCCCGAACGCGCTCGTTCGGATGGGACTCTTCATCTGGCTCTACGAGACGGCGATCGGGCGGGAGCCCACCCTTCGCGCCTTCCGGTACTTCTACGAACCGGCGGCACAGACCTCCCACCTGGTGAAGGGGGGCCCCAAGTCCCCCTTCGGTTCGGTGATGGTGCAAATGCTGTCGTCCAAGGTGGCCGACTACCCGGCGGCGGCCTCCCGGGACCACTAGGGCGACTGGGTCTGGAGGTGGTTTTACCTCCGGGTCCGGGATGAGGCGGTGGTGTACGCCCCGGAGCCCCCCACCTACAGCCGATCGTCCGCGCCGAAGTCTCCGGTGTGGACGGACGAGGAGTTCGAGCTCCTCGGCAGGGTGGTCCTCTCCAAGAAGACCCGCTCAATGTGGGACACTACCGAGGAGATGGCTCTCCTCCGGATCTTACCCTTATCGCACGGGAAGAGGGGAGTCGGCATGGGCCCAGAACAGCGGCCCCCGGTGAGGCCGGTGACGCGACGTAAGCCCCGGGAACCTGCTGCATTATACTTACGAATTTTTGAAAATTTGACTAACTCTTTACCTCTTGCAGTCCGGCCGTACCCGGCGGCACGGGAGAAGGCGGAGAACCTCCTGGGGAGGTACTTCGCCGACGAGCACGAGCGCGTCGTGCGCCTCGTGGGGGAGGGCCCTCCCTAGAACTTGGTAGCGGCGGCCTACGTGCTAAAGCTGCCGGAGAGGAAGCCTCTCCCCACCCCCGGGTCGCACAAATGGGGGAAGGAAGCGGCCGGGGGCTCGGAGCCCAAGAAGGCCAGGGTCCAAAAGACCCCCGGCCCGTCGACGACGCCGGCGACGACACCGGCAAAGCCCCGGGACGAGACCCCCGGGACCGAGCGTGCCCGGGCACCGGCCCAGAGGGGAGCAACACCTCCTCCCCCGAAGAGCCCCATCGAGGTCCGGGGGAAGGAGGCGGCCACGGGTGGGGCGGCATCCGACTAGGCGAACTACGCCCCGTCGCTACCCTCGGTGGAACCCCTCCTGCCCCTTCCGGCTTCTTTGGAGCCGGAGAGGCTGGAGGTGAGATTCGCGGAGGCCTCGCCTCCGCGGGTTTGGTCGGTGGACGAGGGGGGAGCCCGTCGGTCTACGAGGTTCCTTCGGAGGAGGAGGCCCCGAGGACCTTTCGGCCCGGGGCGGGGAAAGGTCTGATGATCCCCCCCCGGGCAGGGACCCCCGCCCAAAGCTCCTCGGCCACGTCTTCGGAGGAGACCTCGGCCACGAAGACGCCGGTGACGCCGGCCGCATTACCGGACTCACAGGTCCGGGGACCCCCCGCCGGCAGCGACGCCGGCACCGGGCGAGAGGCCCCTCTGCTTCCCGCGGGGGAAGTCGCCCACTACGCGGAGGGCTTGCACACCCGGAAGGTGCAGGCCTTCGTCGCGGAGGGAACGCTCCATGAGCGTTTCCAGGGGCTTCAGTCCCTCGGGGCCCAGGTAACCCGAGTCGATGACGTCTTCATTTATTTCCTGCACTTTGAGATTTTTCTAAGTCTATATATTTTGTAGGTGGCAGCTGTTACCTGGGGCCTTGAGCAACGGGTCGCCCGGCTGCTTAAGGAAGCGGAGGGCCGGGCCGCGGCCTCCGTAGGGCAGCGCGAGGAGGCCCTCCGGGAACGCGATGAAGCCCTCGCGGAATTGACCCAGGTCCGGGCCCAGGTTCATATTTCTGAGGCTGTCAACGGCCGCCTCCGGGAGGAGGCCAAAGCGAGGGAGGAGGTGCTCCGGAAGCTCGAGGGCACGAGCGTCCGGGCGGTGGCGGACGCGGGCCGCTTCGTCCGTTCGGCCCTCGAGAGCCTTGGCGTAAGCTTAGGCTCCGGGAGCAGCTCGGGGGTGCCGCCGGTGACCATCGCGGAGGCTGTGCGTTTTGTCAACACACAGGTCTCCGCCATCCCGGAGGCGGCCGACGCTCGGGCGCGGGGCAGGGCGATCCCCGTCATCGCGGCCGCTGTGGGGCTCGTCGAGTTCCGGGGGGTCGGCGCCCGGGCGATCGGGGGCCGCATCCCCCGAAGCTTCCCGGAATCCTTCGAGCCCTCGCGCCGGGAGGTCGAGCAGCTTGCCGGAGGGTTCTACGATCGGATCATCCGGGCGTGGTTCCCGGCTCCGGCGCCTCTGGCGGGAGACGACCCAGCCCTGGCCTTGGAAGAAGCCCCCCGGGGGGAGGACACCAACGAACATGTATGAGCCTCCCCCCGGGTCTTAGTTAGGGCCCTTTTTTGTTTTCTTAGGATTTTGATCCCGGTAGCTTCTTAGAAGAAGCCCCGGACGCTTGTACAAAAACATTTTGAATGCAATGAAGTTAGAATTTTTTTCTAAGTCTTAATTGAATGTTTTTACCAGAGTTCCCGGGAGGTTACTCCCGAGCGAAGGTCCGGGAGGGGCTCCCCGGGGGATGCCCAAGCGGCTTTAATTTTGCTAAGCCTTGTCTCTGGGAATCACGGTGGGGATAGCGTCCAGGAGCCGATCCAGTTGAGGTGGCGTCCGGCGTGGCACTTGGACAACTTTGACAATCATCGCGCCGAATTGTCCCCTCCGCGATCGGGGTTCCGGATGATACCTCCCCTCCGGATACTTCCACCGGCGGGATACGAGTTTTGGCCCGAAGACGTGCTCCGGGACGCTCGGCGCCGCGTGCGAGCCTTGTACCGGGACTTGACCCGGGAGCTAGCGGAGAGCCTCCGAGAGTATTAGGCGTAGGAGCCTTAGGGCGTAGAGAATCCCCCGGGTTAGGACCCGGGTTGTATCGTTTCCGAAGCCCACCGGAGGGGGAAGATGTCCTCCGAGTTTGACAATCAATAAAGCTGTGTTGTTGCTTCTTCTTTCATTGTCTCTTTATTTTCTTCTTCTTGGATGGTCCGGACGACTCATCTTAACAAGGATGAGCTAAGTTTGCTCGTGGGCAGTACGGTCGACACCCGGGGGTTCCATATCCCCCCCCCCCCCCCCCGCCCACAGCGGGCCGGAGGGTAGCTCTGGGCGCTGTGGGGGTAACAAGGCCCCCGGGATGGAAGTCACCTGTAGCATAGGAATTTTTCTAAGTTAGAAAATTTTAAAACGAGCTTTCTTGGGAAAAGACCTTCCGGGAGACAAGCGTCCGGTCGCCGTGAGAACGGGGAGCCGGGAATAAGGCCCCGTGTGGGAGAAACATCCAAGAAAAACCCGATGAGATTTCTGGAGTCGAGCTTCCTAGGAGACAATCGTCCGGTCGCTGTGAGAATGAGGAGCCGGGAATAGGGGCTCCGGCAAGAAAATGTCCGAGAAATCCATGACTTCTCCGGGAGACAATCGTCCGGTCACCGTGAGAACGGGGGGCCGGGAATAGGGTCTCCGGGAGGCATTCATCCGGTCACCGTGAGAACGGGGAGCCGGGAATAACGTCGACTCCCGGATGAGGAAGACAGATCCAATCAGGCCGCAGGGGGCTGATCATCCGGTCGCCGTGAAAACGGGGAGCCGGGAATAATGTCGACTCCCGGAGGAGGAAGTGCCCGAAGACGGGTCTTGAGTGTTTGGGCAGGGGACTAGTCTCCCAAAGTGACTCGTTACCGCGGCCACTGTGACCGGGTTGCCGCTTACACCCTCAGTCCACGAGGGCTAATCGTAAGCCGCCCTACAGGAGGGACTTGCTGGGCCTGGCCCACTTCCTCGCGGAGAGGGCATCCTCACGAGGAGGGCATCCTCGCGGGGAGGGCTTCCTCGCGGGCAGGGCATCGCCGCTAGGGGCGGTAATGAGAAAGACCTGCAATGAGACAGTTTGAAAAGCAAGACCTATGTATTGCTAATAAAATGAAGTACAGGGCCTCCCCCAGCGAAGTCGCGAAAGGGGAGGAAAATACAGCGTCCCTCCACCCCCTCCGGCGTGAACGCTCCAGGGGAGGGGACAGGCCCGTAAGGCTAAACATAGAACTTGCGAAGTAAACGCAAGTTCCACGTGTGCTTCAGCTCTTGCTCTTGAAGGTTGGAGAGCTTGTAGGCCCCCGAGCCCAGGACCGCGGAGATCCTGTAGGGGCCCTCCCACTTGGGGGAGAGCTTACCTTGGGCCTGGGGGTCTGTGACGCGTTTGAGGACAAGGTCCCCAAGGCGGAAAGCTCTCTCGTGCACGCGCTGGTTGTATGCGCGCGCCATCTCTTACTCATAGATGGCATGGCGGAGGAGCGCTCGGTCGCGTTCCTCCTCCACGAGGTTGATCTCCAGGCGCTGGTTGGCCTCGTTGGCCTGGTACGCTGCGGGCGTGGCTCCTTCCAGGAGCTCGACCCGCAGCGACCGCAGGCTGATCTCCGGGGGGAGGACTGCCTCCGCCCCGTAGACCAGGGAGAAGGGAGTACGCCCCGTTGCCCGGGACGGGGTCGTGCGCATGGAGCAGAGGATGCTAGGGAGCTCCTCTGCCCATGCACCCCGCTTAGAAGCGGTTTGCTCGAGTCTCCGGCGCAACCCCTGTAGGATCACGCCGTTGACCCTCTCGACAGCCCCATTGCTCCGGGGATGGGCCACTGAGGCGAAGTGGATGACGAGCCCCAGGCCTTCACAGAATTCCCGGAAATAAGCCGAGTCGAATTGGGTCCCGTTGTCCACGGTGATTTCCCGGGGGACACCAAAACGACATACGACGTTTTTCCAGAAAAACCGCTGAACGGCCCGGGACGTGATGCTGGCCAAAGGCTCCGCCTCAACCCACTTTGTAAAATAGTCGACTGCGACTACTGCATACTTGTATCCCCCGGGCGCTGGGGGGAAGGGCCCTAAGAGGTCCATCCCCCAGCGCACGAAGGGCCAAGTGATGGGGATTGTCTGCAGCGCTATAGGGGGGAGGTTCGAGCCCTTGGCCATCTTATGGCATGCCTCGCACGCGGAGACAAGGTCTCGCACGTCGTGCATGACCGTGGGCCAGTAGAAGCCCTGCCGGAGGGTCCTGGCCGCGATGGCACGCGGGGCTAAGTGAGAACCACAGCTCCCAGCGTGGATGTCTCCGAGAAGTTGAAGTCCCTCCGGCCAGGGGAGGCAGCGTAGGAGGGCGGAAGCCCCGCGCTTGTAGAGCCTCCCCTCCAGCAGGAGATATGCCCGGGCTTTAGCCCAGAGGCGTTTAGCCTCGGTCTCACTAGGAGGGTCCCCCTCCCCCTTGATGAAGGAGATGAGGGGGTCCATCCACGACGGAGTCCGGATGATCTCGGCGACCTCCGGGACATGAGGCTCGTCGCCCGTGTCCGGGGAGGCCAACGAGGGCTTCGTTATGATTTCCAGGAAAGCCCCCTTGGGGAGCGATTCCCGGGCACTTGCTACCCGGGCCAAGGCGTCGGCCCGGTCATTGTCCCTCTGCGGCATATGCCGGGCCTCGAGGCCGTTGAAATGCCTCTCCATCTTTCGCACTTCCTACAAATAAAGACTTAAGTTTGCGTCATGGCACAGGTAAGACTTGTCCATTTGGCAAACTACGAGCTGAGAATCTCCCTTGACTAGGAGGCACCGGATCCCCAGGGAGGGTGCGAGGCGCATCCCGAGGAGCAAAGCCTCGTATTCGGCGATGTTGTTGGTTGCGGGGAACTCGAGCCGCGCGGCGTACTCGAATTCCTTCCCCTCGGGGCTCCGAAGGACTACTCCCACACAAGCCCCGGCGAGACACAGCGACCCATCGAACATGATGGTCCAATGATCACTGCGTCGGGGCGGCACAGAGAGATCTTCGTCCCTGGACCCGGAGGCGGGAGTCCACTCTGCGACGAAGTCGGCGAGGACCTGCGACTTGATGGCGGAGCGGCCGGTAAGGGACAGGGAGAAGGGGGCGAGCTCGGCCCCCCACTTCCCGATCCGGCGGGTGGCTTCCTTGTTCCGCAGTACCTCCCCGAGGGGGAGGGATGACGGGACGGTGATGGGGTGCCCCAGGAAGTAATGCCGAAGCTTCCGGGACGCCATGAGGAGGGCGTAGCAGATTTTCTCCATCTCCGTGTACCGAGTTTTGGCCCCTTGGAGGGCCTCACTCATGTAGTACACGGGACGCTGCTGCCCCCCTTGCTCCTTCACCAAGACAGCGTTGACGGCGACAGGGGTCGCGGTGAGGTAGAGGAGCAAGGGCTCTTCTGGAGACGGACTCACGAGCATTGGAGGGCTCGTGAGGTACTTCTTGAGGTCGTCGAAGGCTTCCTGGGCCTCGGGGGTCCAGCGGAACCCCTCGAGCCCTCGGAGGATCTTGAAGAACTGGAGGCCCCGCTCCCCCGACCGGGAGACGAAGCGGCTGAGTGCGGCTAGGCGGCCGGAGAGCCGCTGGACGTCCTTGACGGAGCGCGGCGGGGGCATGTCTAGGAATGCCCGGATCTTCTCGGGGTTTGCCTCTATGCCCCGTTGGGACACGAGGAAACCTAGGAGCTTCCCCCCGTGCACCCCGAAGGCGCACTTCTCCGGGTTAAGTTTGAGCCCGAATGCGCGGTGGTTGCGGAAGGTTTCAGCCAGGTCGTCGATGTGGGAGGCTGCGTGGGGACTCTTGACGACCGCGTCGTCTACGTAGACTTCAACGTTGCGGCCGACTTGCTCTTTGCAAACCAACGTCATGAGGCGTTGGAAGGTTGCCCCCGCGTTCTTGAGCCCGAAGGGCATATGGACGTAGCAGAAGGTTCCGAGGGGAGTAAAAAAACTCGTCTTTTCCTCGTCCCCTTCCGCCATCCGGACTTGATGGTGGCCCGAGTAGGCGTCTAGGAAGCTCATGAGCTCGCACCCCGCAGTGGAGTCGACGAGCTGATCAATCTGCGGGAGCGGGAAGTTGTCTTTGGGGCAGGCGCGGTTAAGGTCGGTGAAGTCCACGCACATCCGCCACCTGCCGGTTGATTTCTTGATGAGGACGGGGTTCGCGAGCCACTCGGGGTGCAGGACCTCCCAAATGAACCCCGCCTCTCGGAGCCGGGTGATCTCCGCCTTCATTGCCTCTTGGCGCTCGAGGGAGAGTTTCCGCAGCTTCTGCTTGACCGGGGGGTGACCGGGGGCCACTGCGAGCTTGTGCTCAATGACTCCTAGGTGACGCCCCACATGTCCGAAGGCTTCCACGCAAAAACATCGGAGTTTTCACGCAGAAAAGTCGCAAGTTACGCTGCGTGCTCCTCGGGGAGCTCCGCCCCGACCCGGACGGTTTTGTTTTTGTTGCCCGGGGACAGCAGGACCTTCCGGAGGCCCCCTTCCGGACGCGGCTTGAGGTGGGGCCTCCCGGGCGGTGGCACAGCGGCGTCTAGTTCCGGGGGAGAAGCCTCCCCCCGGGCGTCTTTATGAGTTTGATGCTTCCGATTGTGGCCGCAGCGCGCTCGTATAGAGCACGGGCCATGTCTTGGTCTCCCCGGACGTTGATCACACCATGCGGCCCGGGGATCTTCATGCAGAGATAGTTTTGATGGGTAGCAGCCCCCAGCCAGTTGATTGTGGTCCTCCCCATTATCGCATTGTAGGAGGAGGGGAGGTCCACTACGTCGAACCGGACCAGCTCGGTCCGGTAGTTCTCCGGTGTGCCGAAGGTCATTGGAAGATCTACCTTGCCCACGGGGTGGATCGCCTTCCACGGGACAAAACCTTGCAGGGGCCCGGCAGCGGGCTGCAGGAGCTTCTCATCCACCTGCATCTCTTTGAAGGCCTTCAGAAATAGGACGTCGGCGGAGCTCCCGCCGTCCACCAGGATACGGGCCAGATCACAGTTGTAGATGGTCGCAGAGACAATGAGCGCATCGTCGTGGGGGAAGCGAACCCCCCGCGCGTCTTCTGCAGTGAAGGTGAGGGGGACGTCCGACCACTTAGGTGGCGGGGACGCGTGTAGCACCCCCACAACCTTCACCTCGCGCGCGTACTCCTTACGTTGGCGCTTAGAGTCCCGCCCGGAGGCAGATCCTCCCATGATGACGTTGATGTGCCGCTGCGAAGTTTGAAAGGGGAGAGCTTCTGAAGGCTCCCCCTCCTGCGTCTGCTGACCCCCCGCGGGAGCGGGAAGGGCCGGAACAACTGGCCGAGGGAGCAAGGAGGCCGGAGTCCCCCCCCTGCCCGCTCTGGTCGAGGAAGTCCGCGAAGTGCTGCAGCAGCTGGGTACAATCTCAGGTAGCTTGGGTACTGGACCTGTGGAAGCTGCACCATGGTCCTTCCCGTCTTCTCCCTGCGGGGCCTTCCCGGCCGCACAAAGACTGTCCTCCCCCATGGCCCTTTGGTTTGGGGAAGGGGCAGTTGCCCCTCGGGGGGTCACGCGAGCCGCCTCCGCCCTCGAGGACAAAGGTGTCCCGAGACCGTGGCTCACTACGCCCCCCCTGTCTGGGGCGTTTGGGGGGATCCCTGGCCCCCCGGTCGACGGGGGAGGGAGCCCCCTGGGTCTTCTTCCAGATGTCGTCTTCCTCCGCCCGAGCATACTTTTCGAGCACGTTGAAGAGCTCGTCGACGGAAGAGGGGCAGCTCCGGGAGAGCCTTTGGTGGAGCTCCCCCGGGAGGATGCCGCTTTTGCAGGCTTCGATGACCGTAGAGTCGGGGACGTGGGCCACTTTGCTCTTCACCTGAGCAAAGCACTTGAAGAAGCTTCTGATGGTTTCCCCAGTCCTCTGCCGGACAGTGTACAGCTGCGAGGAGTCCAGGGGACGCACGTAGTTCCCTTGGAAGTTGGCACAGAACTCCCGCTTGAGCTGCGAGAAAGACTTGATGGAGCCGGCCTTCAGGTTGTAGAACCAGGAGCGGGCGACGCCGGTGAGGTAGAGGGGGAAGACGTTGCACTGTACCGTCTCGTCCCCCCCGGCCGCGGAGATGGCTGTGGAGTAGACCTGCATGAATTCGTAAGGGTCTGCCTCACCATTGTAGTGCTCGATGTGCGGAGGGCGGTAGGGCCGCGACCACCGGATGCTGCGAAGTCTTCGGCACAGGGGCTGGTTTGCCCCCTGCACCTCCCGGGGAGAGTCCCGGTCGCTGTCTTCCTTCACGGGACCTTCATTGTCTGAGTCTGGAAGCGGTCCGAGAGGTCCGCCAGAATGGCTGTGGCGACGCTTTTCCTCCGGACCGGGACTGAATTTCCGGACGTCCAGGCTCTTCGCCGGAGAGGTTGGCTCTTCAGCGGGTCTGTTCCCCCGACCGGTGCGAGAGCGATGCTCCCCGCACCCGCGGCCGGGGGGAAATTCTTCCCCGCGCTCTGGTGAATGCATTCGCTCGACCTCCCCCCGGGCGAAACGGACCTGCCCCGCAGAGGGAGGGAGCTCATGTACTATAGCTGCCGGCCCGGAGGCTTTCGGAGCCGGTTGGGGGGAGCCCCCTGCGACGACCCCCGGGACCGGAAAGGGGGAAGCCCCTGTATTATCCGGAACCGGGGAGGGGGCGCCCACGGCGACGCTTGGAACTGAAGTGGAGGGGGCCCCAATGGCCACGACCGGAACCGGGAAGGGGGGAGCCCCTGTAACATCTGGAACCGGCGAGGGGGGAGCCCCCGCGGCGACGTCCGGAACCGGGGAGCCCATGCGGGGGGAAGTCCGCTGCGGCACGGGAGCTGCTCTGTCAACCGCCCCCGATGCGGTAAACGCAACGCGGGGGGCTGGACTGGCTCCCGGCGTAGGGAAAACCCTCGGCATAAAGTGGGCTCCCGGCCCCGGGAATAGGCCTGGGACGGGGTACCCCCCTGGTGCCACGAAGGGCCCTGGCATGAAGTAGCCTCCCGGCACCGGGACGGGCCCGGGTGCCGGGAAGGATCCGGACGTATATCCCGCAGGGGGAGGAAACCCCCCGGCAGGATCGTACGGGGCGAACAAACCCCCGCAGGCCGGAGTGGCCGCCGGATAACCCATAAACGGGGGAATAGTCGCCGGATATGGGTGCGACGCAAATGTGGGGGCCGGAGGCCGCGCCAACACGCTGAGCAGCTCATCCATAGAGTGCTGGGCGCGGAGCTGGCCCTCCACGAGAGCCTCAACCAGGGCGTCTCGGGGAGCAGGGGGAGCCGTCGGGGGGAGACTGGTCTCGGCCGAGGTCCCCGCGGTCACCGGGAACGACCTGGAGGTGGAAGCACCTAAGTTAAGAGGAAAAGAGGGAGGCGGTACCTGGGCCAGGTCGCCTCCGGAAGGGACCGCCGGGATAGCGGTGTCCCGGACGGGCGGCGCCGGGTCTCCGAGACCCGGGTCACCGGGAAGGGCGCGAGCCCTTGTTCTTGGGGGAGCCATGGCGTCTTGTCACGGGTCCCCACGGTCGGCGCCAACTGTCGTGGTATTGCGAATACCCCGGCAGGTTTTGAGAATGATCCTAGCGAAGATTACGCGGCGCTGGTTGACCGGATGACCGGTCCTCCCCCGCCGGACAAGCACAAGAAATGACACACGGATTTATACAAGTTCGGGTCCCGGTGGGGGCCCTAGTCCTGTCGACGCGCTCCCGACCGGAGTCGGCTGGGGAGGCTCTCTCCGGGGGAGAGGCTTCCGGAGCACGCCAGTGAGTTTAGCTATTCCAATAAAAGTGATCCGATCCTTTACAACAGAGGGGTACAAGGGCTATTTATAGCCCCAAAAAGAAGCAAAAAACCTAAACTACCCCGGAAGCCACCGTCGGATTGAAGGGTAGGACCGTCCTTCTCCCAGTCAAACGCCTTGGATGCTTGACAGGTGGTCGCTAGTTCCCGAGGCGCTCCTCGCATGACTTGCACGTGACAAACAATTCGAGACTTTAACTTTAGGAGGGCGATGAGGCCTGGGACGACGCCGGAGGCCAGGTCCCGGGGGCCAAAAGGCGGCGCCCGGGGAGGGGCCGGAGGCCAGGTCCCGGGGTCCAAAAGGCGGCGCCCGGGGAGGGGCCGGAGGCCAGGTCCCGGGGTCCAAAAGGCGGCGCCCGGGGAGGCCCCGGAGGCCGGGTCCCCGGGCAAATGGCGGCGGCCGGGACGGCGCCGGAGGCCAGGTCCCGAGGGCCAAAAGGCGGCGCCCAGGGAGGCCCCGGAGGCCACGTCCCCGGGCAAATGGCGGCGCCCGGGACGGCGCCGGAGGCCAGGTCCCGGGGGCCAAAAGGCGGCGCCCGAGGAGAGCCCGGAGGCGACGTCCCTGGGCAATCGCGACGCAACTTACCTGGACTTAGTCCCGCGGAGATTTCCCCCGACACTATCTTTGTCCGAGATCAAGAAACGGACAAACTACCTCCTTCGGGCGTACAATGCCACTGTGGAGGGAGCTAAGGGATTGCCTCGCCCCTAGAGCTTAATCAACGCCGGCGACGATCTCAAGCAGGAGCACTGAAAGGTATGACCTTTCCTAACAAGCTCTGTTGTAAACCATCCACTTGTCCTGTATTACCAAAAGCATTTGGAATAATACAGCTTCTGGGGAAGTTTGGTGAGGCGATGCGTCCAAGCGAGGATGTTGGTTATTCGGGGAGACTAGCTGCGAAGAGGGTGAGGAGGACCCCTTCGAGGCATGAAGTGAAGGACCCTGCTTCCAAAAAACCTAAAAAGATCCTAGAGGGGCTCCTTCACAAAAGAAAATCACAACCGCAAAAAAGACTTTGGGAAGATATTCAGTACACCCTATAACCCCAAGTACGAGTGGAAATTACTTCTTCGTCTTACAGGATGAAGGGAGCGAGGACGAGGAAGATGACATTCCTCTAGTTCGCCGCAAGACGAAGGCGATTGACCTTTTGGGAACAAGCATCCCAGAGAGGTCGGCTTCCCTTCAAATCGGTGGAATCTTGTCTCTGACTGCAGGGACAGAGACGGCAACAATGGACCCCGTGACCATTGACAATCAAGGTGAGGAAGACGAGATTCCTCTTATCCGCTGCAAAAGGACTCCTGCCAGTCTGGGGCGGTGAGTACTCCACTCCTGACAACAGGAGTGGGGATGACTGAACGGGATCCCGCGACCACTACTGATATCATGGTTGCAGACGAAATTCCAGTGCCTGCGGTCCAGGAAGCTCCAGGACCAATGGCTTCATCTTGCCAACAGAAGAGGTTACTCCGGTAAGGACCCTTACAATCTTGTTTTTCATCGTTCCTTAGGTGTATTCTCATAAACTTGCATACACACAGGGAGAAAAGGATAATGTCCTATTCAGGAAAAGGAAGACCAGGGCAAATGACAACTGTCCTCTTTTTCCCGGGGAATCATCCTCGAAATCCCAGAAATGGACAGGGTTTCGAGTAAAGTAAGAATCTCTCCCGTTTAGATAGGGTCATATCGAAGCGATCGACTGAAGACATTCTAACCGATGATTCTCTTGTTTGATTATGCTAGGCGCAAAGATGCAGTGCCAAGCGCCCCTGTGACCTCTACAAGTGTTGAAGCTCCTCCTACTGCAGAGGTCATAGGCGAACAAAGTCCCATCCCCACGGCCGAAGATGTTCTTCATGCCATTGTAGAGGGGATGGCTACAGAGGTCCAATTGCAGAGATTGGAATCTAAAACCCCAGCCATGGAGGAGGCTCAGTAGGCGAACTCATCTACTGCTCTAGCTGGGGACAAGGCGAGTCTAGAGACTCAGCCTTTGGCTGAATCGGACAACAGCTCGTTTAGAGAGTATATGGAGGTATGTAGAACACCTCTTGCAATTTTTAAGTTCGCATTTGTATAGGAATACCCAAGCTCTGAAACTGATCTCCTTCCATGTCATAGGAACTAACTCGTGTGGCGACCAAGTCGATGGCTATTGCGAAGCGTATTGAGGTCGCCCAACAGGAAACAAGTCGCCTGCAGCGGTAAGGAAGATGTCTCCTCATCTGCCTGAATTCCAGTCCTATTTTAACAATTGTCTCTTTTTTCACAGAGAAAATGCCTTTCTGATCAAGAGCCTCGCTGACCGGGAAAGCCAGGAGATCAAGGTAGCCACCAAGATCTCTTTCCTGGAGACAGAACTCCAACAGCTACGACTGCAGCTCTCCTGTAAGTGCTCTTCCAACCAGAATGAATTAACTTGTTATGCGAACTGTTTGTGATGGTCTCTTATGACAGCACGAGAGGACCAAATAAGCCAGCTCTCTCAAGAGAAGAAAGATCTCTAGGCGACCATCGAGTTGCAAAACTCAAGAGTTGATTCTGTCTGCAAGGAGAACAAGGACTTGAACGCGACGCTCTCAAGAGTTGACCTTGCGTAGTTGATCGATGTTCCATGTATTGGATAAGATTCTACCATCCTCCATTGCTAGCCGAGCCGATCCTGGTCGCGGCACCAAGACAACAGTATAGGGACCTTCCCATTGAGGGGAGAATTTATTGCGATTAGATTGGTTTTGTATTTTACATAAAACCAGATCACCCACGTGAAGGCTACGTGGCTGCACCCTTTTGTTATGGTATTTGCGCAAAGCTTGCAAATACACCGCGGACTTGACCAAAGCTCGATCACGTTTTTCCTCCAGGAGGATTAGATCTTGTAATCGTTGTCCGTTCTGATCAACTTGTTTGAATTGATCTATTCAGACAGAACCAATACTAATTTCCATGGGTAACACAGCCTCAGCTCTGTATACCAGATGGAAAGGTGTCTCACCAGTGGCTCGACTAGAAGTAGTACGTTGTGCCCACAGAACGGTATAGAGCTCGTCTACCCAAGCCCCCAAGCGTGTCTTAAGGTGATCAAAAACACACTTTTTGATACCCTGCAATGTTTGCCCGTTGGCATGTTCAACGGCACCATTGCTCTGCGGATGAGCTACAGAAGCAAAGCACACCTTGGTTCCAATATTGTCGCAATAGTCCAAAAAGAGACCGCTAGCAAATTGGGAACCATTATCAGTGATGAGATGATTTGGAACACCGAATCGAGTCACAATGTTCTTATGAAAGAACTTTTGTGCAGTAGCAGTAGTGACATTGCGTACTGGCTCGGCCTCGATTCACTTTGTAAACGTGTCAATAGCTACGAACAAGAACTTGTACCCATTGACCGCTTGTGGCATAGGACCAAAAATATCCATCCCCCAAACCGCGAAGGGCCATGATAAAGGGATAGTTTGTAGAGCATAGGCAGGCTGATGGACCTGTCTCGCATGAAATTGATACTGAGGACATGTCTCGACCATATTCTTGGCATCATCAAGTGCCGAAGGCCAGTAAAATCCTTGTTGGAAAGCCTTCCTGACCAGTGTACGAAATGACGCGTGTGCACCGCATACACCATCATGAATTTCTTTCAAGAGGGATTTACCTTCATCTTGGGACACACAACACATGAATACTCCTTGAGTACCTTTTCTATACAAAACTCCTTCTATAAGTTTGTATAAACGCGCTTTTCGAACTAACCGATTGCTATCAGTTTCGTCCTCGGGCAAGGTCCCGTGCTTGAGATAGACCCTCAATGGATGGGTCCAATCTCGTTCATGTCCGAGGTTGGTAACGCAAACTGTTATCGAATCATCCTCGGCCGTAGTCATGATCGAAGGATGTTCCAAGTGTTCGATGAACACTCCTGCCGGGGCGGATGTGTGTGAGGACCCAATTTTGGATAATTGGTCTGCGAGAATGTTGTCCTTTCACGGGATGTACTGGACTTCGAAATGACTGAAGTGCTTTTCCAATCTCCTCACTTCCCCCAGGTAATGAGCCATTGTCTCATCGGAGGTGTTGTACTCCTTGTTTACCTGGTTTACGACCAGCTGTGAGTCTCCCCTCACCACTAATCAACGGAATCCGAGGAATTTTGCTGCCTGGAGCCCTGCAATAAGACCTTCATACTCTGCTGCATTGTTGGTCGCAACAAAGTGTAGTTGAATGACATACTTTAGTTGGTCGCCCTGAGGCGTGACTTAAGACCACCCCAGCCCCCGAGTATTGAAAACTGTGAGAGCCATCAAAATACATTGTCTAGTGATCGGGGCATGCCAAATCTATGGACGCCCTCACAGGTGGTTCAGGATTAGTCCATTCGACCACGAAGTCGGCCAAGATCTGAGACTTGACCACAGTGCGAGGAGTGAAATGGATGTCGAACGCTCCGAGTTCCACAGCCCATTTCGCGATCCGACCAGATTTCTCCACATTTCGGACAATGTCCCCCAAAGGGAATGATGAGGGGATTGTGATCCTATGTGCTTGGAAGTAATGTCGTAGCTTATGGGAAGCCATCAGCAGTGCGCAAAGTATTTTCTGGACCTCAGGGTACCGCTCCTTAGGACCATGAAGTACTTCGCTTACGTAGTAGACGGGTTTGTGCACACCTTCTCTTTCTGCGATCAAGACGGCACTGACCGTGTAAGGTGTGGCCGCCAAGTAAAGGAGTAATGGTTCCTCTTTATTAGGAGAAACCAAGACTGGCAGACTCAAAAAATATGCTTTGACCTCCTGAAATGCTTTCTCGGCCTCGTCGGACCAAGTAAAATTACGGTGTTTGCACAGAACTTTGAAGAAAGGTAGTCCCTTTTCGCCCAGTCGCGAGATGAATCGGCTTAATGCCGCCATGCAACCTGCTAAGCACTGAACATCTTTGATGGTCGAGGGAGACCTCATTTGTTCGATAGCCCCGATCGTATCAGTAGACATTGTGGCGATCTGAGCTTCTCGGAGGGGAAGCTGGTCTACCATCTGCAGGGATAACCGATCACACGTCAATTCCACATTGCGACTGCCTCGGACCAAAATAATGCCCTTGGGGCCAGGCAACTTGCCGCACTGGTAAGCATAGCGCGTAGCCATCATGAACTTAGCGAGAGTTGGCTTGCCAAAGATTGTGTTATAAGCCGAATCACAATCAATTACATCAAATGTAACTAATTCTGTTCGGAAGTTATTTGGTTCACCCAACGTGACCGGGAGCACCACCTGTCCCAATGGCATCACAGAGGGACCAAGAATTATCCCATAAAACGGATGAATTATGGGTTTAATTTTTGAATGAGGAATTTGCATCTCGTCGAGTGCCTTGACCAATAAAATGTCCATGGAACTACCTCCGTCAATCAGGACCCTTTCGACTCTGGCATTACTGATAATTCGGGTAATGACCAAAGGTAGCCTCAATGGTCGAGTAAGCCCCACAGGGCAATCAGAGCGATCAAACGTCAAAGGAGTATCCGACCAACGAGGGTACTGAGGTTCACCAAGGGAAGTCTCCGCTTGGTTCACTTCTCGATAAAAAGCTTTAAATTGTTGTTTAGAAACAAAAGAGGAGGAACCTCCGAAAATAACATTGACATGATTACGAGGTACCTGGTAGGACATCTCTTCGTCCCTGCTGGCGTCTCTGAGCCCGCAAGTCTGTTCTTTTGGTGGTAAGGTCGGCATTGGTCCGATCCCCTGGTAGAAGTCATCCAACTGTTTCAACCAACTCCGGCAATTCTTGAGGTCGTGGCCTGCAGAATTGTGGAGTGGACACCACCTCTTGCCTTCCTGCGGGTTAGTCGACTTCTCTGGTTGGTCGGCACTGCGACCACCAGAAGCAGTTTCATTTTTAAATGAAGATTTATTACCTTTGGTCAACAGAGTTTTCTCTGTGACCGCGACCTCTCAGTATTGTCCAGTTCGACTCCTTTTTTATTTCTTTGGCTTTCCGCCTGATGAAGATTCTGGCTTCTTGTTCGAATCCTCTCTCTTTACGTCCTTGAGACCTAGTTGAGGTGGTAAGTTTCCTTTGTCCACCATCCCATTCCACTCAACAGCCTCAGCCGCGTCGGAATATCAATTAGCCGTATCAAAAACATCGGCTACTGATCGAGGGGGGTGGATGAGCAGATTCTCCGTAAACCTCTGATATCGAACAACGTGCTTAAACGCCCTGATAACGAAATTACCAGATATGTTCGGGATGGTATTTCTCACCCCGACGAATCTTTTGACAAACTAACGAAGAGTTTCGGTCGATGTTTGTCGTAGTCGATGGAGGTCGTCCTCTTTTCCTGGCTTCTAATAGCAATTCTAGAAATTGCTGAGGATGGCATCGCACAACATTTCCCAGTTATGTATCGAACCTTCAGGCTGATTGAACAGCCAGGTTCTTGCCGGTCCCTCGAGGACTGTAGGAAAAAAGTTGGCCATGACCCGGTCATCGCCACCTGCTACCTGAATAGCACTGATCTAAATTTGAAGGAACTCCGATGGATTCTGAGTTCCGTAAATCTTTCAATAGCCCCTGGTTTAAACTTATCTGGCCGAACGACCGCACGAAGGCCAGGCAAGAAAGCTTTACAACCAACATAAGGACCATGGAGGGATCTGCGACTCTCGACCTGATCTTGGGCGACCTCACGTGAAGGAGAGGCCACGTGTGGTCCCAGGCGAGAGTGGACAGGAATTCGTTCCCGATCATGAGAATTTCCCACCCGTCTGGCTTTGTCATGTCGAGACGGCACTAGTGGTGGAAGATTCCATCTACCAGAACTAGAGTTAGAGTATTCTCTTTCATAGGAACATATCGCCGATCAAGAAGATGCTGTAGGGGTCGCCTCGGATGTGACCTTGTCTAACCTCTCCACCAAGATTCTGGCGAAAGCTGGTTTCTGCGCATCTGTGATAGTAGGAGAAAAATTACGCAGGACCTCTGCGATGGATCAAAGCCAGACATGCATGCTCCTCCTGGGTGCACCAGGTGTCACCATCTCCTTGTCCGCCGGTAAATGTCCCAGGGGTAAAGAAGGTGTCTAGTCGCGTCTGCGACCATGCGGACGACGGGAGGAACTAGGAGCAGCGTCGTAACGAGCTTGCGCATTTTGAAGAGCCTCTAGGGCTATTCTACGGAGCTCATTATCTTGCTACTCAGATCTTGATCCTCCTTTTGTCTGCGTTCTTGTTCTTCTTTCTGCTTGCGCGCCTGTTCTTCCCTGGCGATCCGCTGATTGGGCGTTTCTTCCGATAAGGCAGCGAATTGCCTAGGGAACGAGGTCGCCGATGGAGAGAACATCTCTGTTTGTTCTGAGTTAGACTCAAAATCAAAGAGATGGTGGAGGTTATCAGGATCAAACCTCCCCGGACTGAATTCCTGGTCAACATTGCCTTTGCCCTCGTGGGGTTATGCGATGGGCTGGATTCAACCTCTAACGCAGTAGAAACAACATTGGGTTCCTGTTCTGTGTGGGTCATCTCCTGGTCGATGGACATGACCTGAGTGGTCGAATCGACCTCTGGGACGTCTTTGCCTCCGGTTTCCTCCATTGGAACAGGATCACTAGGTGAAGGCATCTGTATGTGGGCATAATCCTCGAGATCAAAGTCGTTCTCAGAATCATATGCCCCAGACATGGCTCACCGGACCTCCGGATAGAAAAAGAACGCCTTGAGAAAGGCCCCACGGTGGGCGCCAACTGTCGACAATTCAGACTCGGGATCCTTAGTCAAACTTATGCAGAATTTGTGAGTTGTGAGGCCTTTCAAGGTGTTCCTCCAGAAAGGAATGATGAGCAATGTCAGTTGGGGCACAGAGAGATTTATACATGTTCGGGCCCTCGATGGTGGGAGTAATAGCCCTACGTCCTGTTGTGATTTCACTATGTATGGAAAAAGGTTTACAAAGTTGAAGAAAAGATCATCACAGGCGAAGATCTTTTCTGTGTGATTGTCTAAAAAAATGACAAAACTAACTCCAAAAAGCTTTTGGTTCTCTCGATCTATATGATCTATTGGATCTGTCTCCTCGTCTTATACATTTGCTCACCCTTTTATACTGGTCGAAAGGGCGCCAATGCACAACGGCTTTGAACGGTTGCTTGGGTGCAGTTTTGATAACCACATTTAAGTTCCACACAGGCTTAACACATGCAATTGAGGGATAACCGCACATGTTAACCTCCTGGAAGTTGTCTTCATACGTGGAGGAATCTTCGTGATTCTCAGGATATGCTTGTACAAAGTGCTAAGCAATCCCGAGTTACTCCAGTCGAGGGTAGCAACGACACTCTGACCGCGCATTGTCTGCGTCCTCCTGACCGCATAACATCTGCGATCTCATGATCACGCAAAGCCTGCGACCATGTGTGCGCGCTTCTCAGGTCATTTGAGATCATAGCAACAGATCTCCGGACACTTGTCTGGTTAGAATCTGTCTTGAACCAGATGTACATTACTCCGAACTAGCTCGGGTAACAATCCTCGTCAGGTCGTCTCGGACATATAAAAGGAGAAGATAGCTTACTGGAGAAGCTTCGCAACCAAAAACCCCTTCGTTGCCTTAGACATTCTCGCCGCAAAAAAACCCTCTTTTGCCCTCCTTGCCCTCGTTGTCTCCAAAACCGTCGCCTTTCTTCAAATTTCGATAGCAATGTCATCCTAGAGTCGACCCATCCATCATAATGAAGAAATTCTTCCCCCACGGCTGC
Source organism: Pharus latifolius (assembly GCA_019359835.1). Classification (NCBI taxonomy): domain Eukaryota; kingdom Viridiplantae; phylum Streptophyta; class Magnoliopsida; order Poales; family Poaceae; genus Pharus; species Pharus latifolius. Next base: position 59,296,345 of record CM033322.1, read on the forward strand.
TGATCAACTGGCGGCCAGCGGAGAAGAATGAAGAAACCCCATCTGTTCGTGAGGGCGAATTGGTGATCTTCGAGGAATATTTGCGCTGTGGGTTTTGATTCCCAGAAAGCGAGTTCCTTCGGGGAATCCTTGGCCACTATGGGTTGGAGTTGGTGAATCTCCACCCAAATGCTGTTCTTATCGTGGCGATCTTTCAGCACTTGTGTGAAGCGTTCGTTGGAGTGCTGCCAAGCGTGGAGCTTTTTCGATGCTTCTATTTCTCGGCGTGGTCAAAGAGTACCAATGCCGCTGGGTGCATCTACTTCCGCATAAGGGAGAAGAAAAGTACCCATTCCCTCCTCTGCGGAATTCGGTGCACGGGTGGCATCATAAGTGGTTTTACTACACTCCTCCGTCGGAGAGCGGACTCTGGTTCGTGAACACCCGACCGGAGAAGGATAGTGAAATGGACTTTATTCCTTCTCTAAGTGCAGAATTAGAGAAGCAAGCTCAAGCTATTCTTTACCTAGTCCAACAGGGATTAACTGCGCGTGACATCATCCGCGACTTCGTAAAGAACAGGATGAGCCCCCTGCATGAGAGGGAACATCTGGCTTGGGAAGTGAAGTCCATAGCTGACAGCACTTTAGATTACAATACAGGTATGTCCTCTGGTTTATGCAATTTTACTGACGAAGGATATCATATCGAGTAATTTTGCGCTTTTGCAACGCAGTTCTTTCTTTGTCCGAGATTGAAAAACGGACGAACTACCTTCTTTGACCGTACAATGCTGCGGCAGAAGGAGCTAAAGGGTCACTTCGCCCCCAGAGCTTAATAAATGCCGCGATGATCTTAAACAAGAGTGTCGAAAGGTACAATCTTTTCCAATGAGCTCTGCTGCAAACCATCCATTGGACTTGTATTACCAAAGCATTTTTTTTAAACAACACAGCTGCTGGGAAGAATCGCTGGGACGAAGCGCCCAGGCGATGTCATTGGACCTTCTGGGGGATTATCAGCGAAGAAGGCGAAGAGAACCCCCTCGAAGCGCAAGATGAAGCAGCCTACTCCCGAAAAGTCTAGGAAGATCTTGGGAGGGGCTTCTTCACAAAGGAAAACTATGGCCGTGAAGCAATTTGCGGTAAGATTTTCTGTACAGGGTGAGGGGAGTGAGGACAAAGATGACGATGTCCCTCTCATTCGTCGCAAAAGGACATCGACCGATCCTGATACTGCTGGAACCTTGTCCCTTACGACAAGAACAGGAGTGGCAACATAGGGCCCCGTGACTACTGATGATCTTGTGGTTACGGATGAAACCCCTACACCTGAGGCTTGTGAAGCCCCAGGGCTAACAATTCCTCCCCTACTAATCGAGGGAGAGACCGTGGTAAGAGTTCTCACAATTTTGTATTTTGTCATCTCTCTGCATATACCCAACAAATTGTGTACATACAGGGAGAAGAGGAGACTGTCCTGTTCAAGAAGAGAAAAACAAGGACAGATGACGATACTTCCCCAGGAGCACCCAGTGAGCTTCTTTCGCCCAGGAGCTCATCACCGAAACCCAAGTCATGGATGGGGTTTCGAATAAAGTGAGAATTTCCCCCTATTGATACTTCGATGTGATCAACAGGAGACATTCTAAATCATGATGTGCTTGTTTTTTTTTTAGGTGCAGGGATCCTGCGCTCAGTACTCCGGCGACGTTAACTAGCCTTGGTGCAACATCTGCCGTAGAGGTCGCGGGTAAACCAAATTCTGCTCTGACGGCCAAGGAAATTTCTCAGGCCATTGTGAAGGAAATAGCAGTGGAGACCCAATCCCAAGGGATGGAAACCACAGTCCCGACCACAGAGGAGGATCAGTAGGAAAGATCATCTACTGTCCCTGTCGTGGAAAAAACAAGTCTTGAGGCTCAACCTCACGCTGATTTTGAGAGCAGTTCATTCAGTAATTATATAGAAGTACGTAGAACTCTTTTTATAATTCTCGAGTTCGCAGAAACTTAGGAATATTCAAGCTTCTAAGAGCAATTTCTTATCGTGTTCCAGGACTTGACCTAGGTAGCGACCAGATCGATGGCTGTAGCAAAGCATATCGAGGTTGCGCAGCGAGAGATCAGCCGGCTACAACAGTAAGTGAGATGCATCTTATTTGCCTGAATTTGCATCTAAGTTTAATCGTTTGTTTGCCTTGTTATAGAGAGAACGCCTTTCTGAACAAGAGCCTGGCTGATCGGAAAAACCAGGAGGTAACAGTAGTTGCCAAGATTTCCTTTCTGAAGAGAGAACTCCAGAAATCATGATTGCAACTCTCCTGTAAGTATACTTCCGACCAGAAGAAATCATCTTGCTCCATGAACTGTTATAATAATTGTTTACTACGTTCATGCAGCGCAAGAGGATCAAATAAGCCATCTTTTAAAAGAGAAGAAAGACCTCCAGGCGACCATCGAGTTACAAAACTCGAAGATTGACACTGTCAGCATGGAGAACGAAAGCTTAAACACAACAATTTCATCCTGCAGTAGTGCTCAACTGAACATCTTCGAAAAGCTTAAGATGGTGGCAACTTTGCTAAAAGCGGATGTGGTCGAATCACAAAAGGATAATCCAAGCTTTAGCGAGTTAGCCACATTGGTCGCGGCTCAAGCCGAATCACTTCTCGAGTATCTTCCTGAAGATACAAGGCGACAAGAAGAGGCAATGAGGGCAAATGTGCAATCTATAGCCTTCGCCATCCTCTGCAAACTCCGTTTTTACCACAGCCCTGATCTTGATCTGAAACCGGTGGTAGGAGACGCAGAGATCGAGAGTGAAGAAAAACTCGAAGCCATATCGAAGTAAATGAAACCTCTGCTAGACGATCTTTTAAAAGAGTTAGGATTGTTTTGATTATTGATATAACAATTTTTGTACCTGCAAGTATGTGTTTATACAATGTAGATGCATGCCTTAAATTTTGAAAAAGAATGTGCTTTTCTTCATCTCATGTTATGACCATATTCCCTTAGCCCCCTCCTGAGATCATAAGTACTGAATACCTTGGTATTATAATCTTAGGAGGAAATATGAGTGTTCTGATGATCAGAAATATCTAAGAAATGTTTTCACTTAGATACGATCATCCAATCATATCGATACTGACCTTAATACGACACCTGGCCTTATTACAAACTGGCAGCAACTCAAACGATCAGGAACATGCTAACAAGTCCCGTATACGTTGAGAAACGGCTTATTGAGGGATGTCTGATCTGGATGCGACCATGAGATCGGCCAGTGAATCCGATCAGGGTATCGTAGCAAGATGATTATTGGCGATCGGCCCCCGAGCAAGGCTCGTTATTGGTATGGAAAATAAAGAAATGAATGTAACATGAGGGAAATGAAAGTACTCACGAATTTTATCAAACCATGCTAATTGAACAGGAAAAGAGATTGGAGAACTTACACGTAAAACTTGCGTAGTTGATCTATGTTCCAAGTATTAGACAAGATTCTGCCATCCTCCATTGCTAACCGAGCCGATCCTGGTTGCGGTACTGAAACAACAATGTAAGGGCATTCCCATTGAGGAGAGAACTTATTGCGGTTAGATTGGTTTTGTATTTTTCGTAAAATCAAGTCACCCACGTGAAGACTACGCGGCCACACCCTTTTGCTGTGAAATTTTTGCAAAGCTTGCAAATATATCGCTGATTTTATCAGCGCTCAATCACGTTTTTCTTTGGGGAGGGTTAAATCCTGGGTACATTGTTCGACTTGACCAATCTGATCGAATTGATCTACTCAACCAGAACCAATACGAATTTTCATGGGCAATACCGCCTCAGCGCCATATACCAATTGGAAAGGTGTCTCACCGGTGGCTCGACTACAAGTAGTACGTAATGCCCACAGAAGGGAGTAGAGTTCATCTACCCAAGCCCTCGAGCGCATCTTAAGGCGATCGAAAACATGTTTTTTGATGCCCTGTAATATCTGCTCATTGGCACGTTCGACGGGACCATTGCTCTGTGGATGAGCTACAGAAGCAAAGCACACCTTAGTTCCAATATTGTCGCAATAGTCCAAAAAGAGACCGCTAGCGAATTGGGAACCATTATCAGTAATGAGATGACTTGGAACACCAAATCGAGTGATGATATTCTTATGATAGAACTTTTGTTCCGTAGCAGCGGTGACATTACTGACCGGTCAGCCTCGATCCACTTTGTACATGTGTCAATAGTTACGAACAAGAACTTGTACCCGTTAACCGCTTGTGGCATAGGACCCACAATATCTATCCCCCAGACCGCAAAGGGCCATGTTAAAGGGATAGTTTGTAAGGTATACGCGGGCTAATGAACCTGTCTTGCATGAAATTGACACTGAGGCCATGTCTTTACCAAGTATTTGGCATCATCGAGTGCCGAAGGCCAGTAAAAACCCTGTCGGAAAGCATTCCCGACCAGTGTGCGAAATGACGCGTGCGCACCACATACACTGTCATGGATCTCTTTCAAGAGGGACTTACCTTCCTCTTGAGAAATACAATGCATGAATACTCCTTGAGCACCCTTCCTATACAAAACCCCTTCTATAAGTTTGTAACATCCTGAGTTTTGGGGTGAAAAGTTTCTTTCTTAAAAATCATGCATGCATATGTCTCTTCTAGATCAACCAAATCAGCCTCAGCTTTATTCTATTCTAGCCCTAAAATCTCCAAATCTATCCTGTGACCCCAAGTCAAGATCTGACTTGCCAGATTTGATTTATCAGTTATCCTAAATCTAAAAGCCTTCAGAACCCAGATTCAATTCTATCCCTAACTTCCAGAATTATCAACTCTTTTCTGTTTTCGAAAACAGAATATCTGTTATTACTTTTTACCCTAAGTTTCAGAAATTCAGATTTAATCAAAATCTTAGCCAAGTTCAGACCAGATTATTCCTGGATTTCAAGGGTATGCCAATACCTTAATCCAAAAAGTTGGCAGCCAGATTTCACCATCTGAACCTTTTTCGCAAATCAGTCCAAGAGTATCGCAGATCAGTCCTTTTTCCAGATTTTCTAAAAGCCAGAAAAGGTAAAATGTTGCAAATCATCTCCAAATTCAAATCTGATTCAGGGAATACCTCCCAAATGCTTTTCAATACAAATTCTTCTTTTATGAGTATCTCAAAATCAAACCCTAAATCCCAGAATTCGAGATCAATAAGATTCAGACTTATTTTACCCTAAACTACTCTGTTTTCAGTTCATATCAAAAGTCATCCAAATGTCTCAAATTTTATCTTCAATCTGTGCCAAATCATTTGTGGAATTAAGTATACCAAAACAGCAGAATCAATTTCAGATCAAACCTTCCAAATCTTCAGATTTACAATTCAGTCCAAATCAAGAATTAGAAATTTCAAATCAGCCCTATTCGACCAGGACAGCAGCTGCTGTGCACGACCAGAGATCGCCGTGCAATTGCGCCGCGCTTGCTCGCCGCCGGCCACGCCTCGCCTCGCCTGAGCTCGTACTCACTTGAGTTGCATGTGCACACGCGTCCACGCCCCAGCCATCGCCGTGGCAACGCCGTGGTAGCACCGTTGAACAGCATGTGCTCCTGCGCGCGACCAGCAACAGGCTTTTGACAGCAACATTGCGCCACGTTGCCAGCCCTTGTCGCCACCACCTTGCACCGCCCGACATGGTTGAGTCCCAATGTAGCACAGCTTCGCCTTGCCAGTGCACCGTCGCTTCACCGCTCGCCGTTGTTGCAGCTGCGCCCGGCAAATCTTGTCATCTGGCACAAATTCAATGCTGTAAATCCTTGCAAGCTACGCCCACTGCTCTATTTAAACTACCAGAGCCTTGTATCATCTTCTCTTCGTCAGAACTTAGCCAATTTTGCAAAATCTCTCGCTGCAGTCGTCTTCTCCGGCGAGCCATCGAGGAGCTTCACGGTGACAGCCTCAACCGCAGCATCTCCTGCCAAATTAACAGCACCAGTGAGTTCCTCTCATCTCACTCATCATGTTGTACCATTTAATTGCTCACCGGTGACCTCTAACGCCGGCAATCACCGGAATTACCGATTACCCTGTTCCTGCAATGTAGCTTAATTCAGCCCGAATTAGCTCTCGATTTTGTGGAAGAAGATGATCAGTGACTCATTTCCAGCAAGCCTATGCATCAAGATCTCCCGATTTAGCTTCAATCGAAGCTTTCTCCAATTTTGAGCTTCTCCAGAAACCGGCGATCGTCGCCAGTCTTCTCCGGCCATCCTCCGGCCCATCTAATTGTACCAGAAGCTTCCCTATATCTCCTAGATGCTCTCCAAGCTTGGAATCGAGTTCATTCGGCCTAAAACAAAAACCCCCAAATGGCAGTGTTCTTCTCCGGCGTCGATCACCGGAAAACCTATTCCTGGCCGTTTCAGCTTCATCCACTTTGTCATTCAGGTGTGCTTCAACCTCCTGAACATATTTGTCTTCTAGCTCGATCTCTGAAACTGCCCAGATTTCAAGTTATAGCCATGCCAAAATCTTGTCCAGAACTGCTCCAGTGCAACTAGTTCACCTCAGTTCATCACTGAATTTCATCACCTTCTGGCCATCTTCTGCCCTAGTTCCTGTTGAATGATTTGTTCCTGTTATCATTGCCTACCTCCCAGACAAAGTGGTGCATCATTTGGAGCTCTAGATCAAAAGTTATGCCAAGCCCTAGTTTCTGACCATGTCAAGATCAATGCCAGACTATGTCAGTCAGTGGCATTAGCCCTTTTCACTCCCTTCCAGATGTGCATTTTGGGCATAACTTTGTCCCTTAGATTCCTGAGGTTGTGATCAACATTTTCTTCTTCTATCACAACTTGATTTGAGCCCTTGAATTATAATTGCTGCTAAACCCTAGTTTTTGACACTGTCTCAGTGCATGCCAGCCAATGGCATTGGCCTTGTTTATCCATTTCTGATTGTGCATTTTGAAAGCCACTTTGTCCACTGAATTTGTAGAGTTATGATCTACATTTTCTTCTACTGTCATAACTTGAGATAAGCTCTCTAGCTTTCCCTGAAGTTATGCCAGAGCCTTGATCTGAATGTCGATTTGCTGACATTCACTGTGTTTGATCAAACCAGCCACAAAACTGATGTTCTTATTGTAACCTTGAGATCCTAAGAGCATCTACCACCCATCCTTAGCCAAATCCCTGAAACCCTAGATCTCAACTCAGTTCAGCTTGCAATCTCAATTATCTCCAGTGTCGTTCAGTCACTCTTGTTAAGCATATCTGCATATAGATCCTAAAACATCTTAATATATAAGTAATATTTGTGTGTATTGTTTGGTTTGTCGTTGAGCAGAACTAGAAGCCGAGATCGAGGACTTCGCTGTTGACCCGTCATCAACTGCTGTTTCTTACGACGCGGAAGGCAAGTCATATCCTTGGTCATCTTGAACCTATATTTTAAATGTTGCTAAAACATAATCTTGAATATAGGCAATATTGCATGTGAAAGATTGAGAATGGTTGATTTATGAATTGGCAGTACTAGACTGGTTATCTGTGAAATGTGAAATAAACAAGTTTTGAGCCATGAGCTATTATATGTATCTATATACTTATATTCATGAAATAAAACCCTAGCCGTGACCAGAAAAATGGTATGGATGGCTGTAGCACTGGAGGTGCTAGACTGCAAAGGAATGCAGGCACTGAAGGTGCAGGGTTGTGGAAGGTCTGGTCACTGGCATATAAGGACTAGAACCTTGTGTTGTGCGTCTAGTGGCATGAACAACGTGCTAACCGCAAGCCTGGTATGGGACAGGCCTGAACAAGTACTTATGTGGATCATACATGAAACCCCTGCATGAGATGTGTTGTGATGATTGACTTGGAGGCTGACTCCTACTATCACTGAAGGTGATCTGATATTTGACCCAGTAATGGGAAAATGAGGTGGGGTGGAGGTTATGATACAGCCTACCACAACTGTGTTTCGCTGAGAGCCACAGGGTCGGGGGTGAATTGTAAGTGATGCATAACAAAAGTTCTTGTTATCTCCACCTTGCCACTCACACATGGTTGTGAGGAGGGGTCTAATCATTTTGATAGGATGGGCTTGAAAGTGGAATATCTTGCGGGTAAATTGGTACCTCTCTGCAGAGTTAAAAACGTATTCGAATACTCCGAGCTCCCGGGTTTATAGGAGTCTGCTGCGGTGGATTAAATCCACTGGGTGTGACACAAGTATTATTTTCTAAATAAAATATGTTTTAATCAAGATTACCCAAATGACATGTGTTGTCATGATAAGGAGTGCTGCCGTGGGCTGTCGTGTGTCGACGTGTCGCGGTAGTGCTATAATCTAGTGAACATGAATGATGATGTTATATTATGAAAGATGCTGCCATGAGATGAGGTATGAAAGAAAAAGATTATTTTATAAACATCCATAATTTTTGACTAGTCTAGGTTCATGTCATCACTACTATATGTATCTACTCTTACCTATGACTTGCTGAGTACGTAAGTGCTCACTCTTGCAGCCTACAAATCAATAGACGGAGCGATCAACAATCAAGATGAAGGCATGGAGTACGTCGTGGATCCAGAAGGAGGAGCGTCAGTCCCGTCATTTCCCTGATGTGTGTTGTTCTGCTGTCCACTTCTCTTTTGTGGGTGGGTCACCTATCTTTTGCTGTGTAGATGTTATTTTGCTAAACCATGTATGCCGTGAAGGCATTGTAATCTTCTTATGTAATATCAAGGCCAGCAGGCCACACTGCTTAACTATTTTGTAAGTTACTCTGTTGCAATGTGATATACTCCTGTGCTTGACTTATCCTGGGACGTCAAGGGTATGTGTATGCTATGCATATATGGGACTAGCTGCAGCGAGCTAGGTCTCTACAGGAGTAGTCGTAGTCCCAGTCTCGGGGCGCGACAAAGTTTGTATAGGCGCGCTTTTCAAATCAACCGATCACTCTCGGTTTCATCCTTGGGTAAGGTCCCATATTCGAGATAGACCCTCAATGGATGGGTCCAATCTTCTTCATGTCCAAGGTTGGTAACGTAGACTGTTACGAAGTCATCTTTGACCGTAGTCATGATCGAAGGATGTTCTAGGAGTTCGACGAACACTCCTGCCAGAACAGATGTACGTGAGGATCCAATTTTAGATAATTGGTATGCGAGAATATTGTCCTTTCGCGGGATGTATTGGACTTTGAAATGACTGAAGTGTTTTTCCAATCTCCTCACTTCCCCCAGGTAATGAGCCATTGTCTCATCGGAGGTGCTGTACTCCTTGTTTACCTGGTTTATGACCAGTTGTGAGTCTCCCCTCACCACTAATCGACAGACTCCGAGGAATTTTGCTGCCCGAAGCCCTGCAATAAGACCCTCATATTTTGCCGCATTGTTGGTTGCAACAAAATGTAATTGAATGACATACTTGAGTTGGTTGCCTTGAGGCGTGATTAAGACCACCCCAGCCCCCGAGTGTTGAAAACCACGAGATCCATCAAAATACATCGTCCAGTGATCGGTATATGATAAGTCCTTAGATTCTTACATAGGTGGGTCAGGGTTAGTCCATTCGACCACAAAGTATGCAAGGATCTGAGACTTAACTGTCGTGCGAGGGGTGAAATAGATGTCAAATGCTCCAAGTTCCACAGTCCACTTCACAATTCAACCAGATTTCTCTGGGTTTTGAACGATATCTCCTAACGGAAAGGACAAGGGCACTGTAACTTTGTGTGCCTGAAAGTAATGTCATAGCTTGGGGGAAGCCATCAGTAGTGCGTAAAGTATCTTCTGGACCTCAGGGTAGCGCTCCATAGGACCATGAAGTACTTCACATACGTAATAGACGGATCGTTGTACACCCTCTCTTTCTGCGATCAGAACTGCGCTGACCGCGTGAGGTGTGGCCGCCAAGTAAAGGAGTAGCGGTTCCCCCATAGTTGGAGAAACTAACACTAGCGGATTGGATAAGTATGCTTTAACCTCCTAGAATGCTTTCTCGGCCTCATCCGACCAGGTAAAACCATTGTGTTTTCGGAGAGCTTTGAAAAAGGGTAGTCCTCTTTCGCCTAGTCACGATATAAATGGACTTAAGGCCACCATGCAACCTACTAGGCACTGGACCTCTTTCATAGTCGAAGGGACCTCATTTTCTCAATGGCCCTGATTTTTTTGGGATTAACCTCGATTCCTCTAGAACAAACAAGAAAACCTAGAAGTTTACCGGATGAAACCATGAAAGAACATTTTTCTGGGTTTAACTTTATTCCAAATCGGTTTAAATTATAGAAGGTTTCAACAAGGTCATCCAAATGAGTCAAGATTTTTAATCTTTTTACAACCAAATCATCCACGTAGAATGGTGTAATCGACGCACATGCGCCACTTACCATTTGACTTGTGGATCATGACCGGATTTGCGAGCCATTCTGGATGATCTACTTCACGAATAAATCTGGCCTTTTGGAGTTTATCTAGCTCCGCTCGGATAGCTTCTTGCCGATCAACAGCAAAGCAACTGAGCTTTTGCTTTATTGGTCGCTGTCCAGGTCGAATTGCTAACCTGTGCTCAATTACCTCACTTTGGACACCGGGCATGTCGGATGTTTCCACACAAATACATATGCATAAGCTCAGAGGAAAGTAATGAGTTCGAGTACCTATTTGTCATCCAAGCCTGATCCAATCCGAATTGTTCTGGATGGATCATCTAGGTATAATGGAACTAGTTTCAACTTTTCATCTGGTAGAGGGGCGGCCTTGATCGTATCCGCAGCTGTGGTAGAGATCTTGACATCTCGGAGGGGAAGTTGATCTACTAGCTCTAGGGATAACCGATCGCAAGTCAATGCCACATTGCGGCTGCCTCAGACGAGATAACGCATTTGGGGCCAGGTAGCTTGCCGCACTGATAAGCATAGTGCGTTGCCATCATAAATTTAGCGAGAGTTGGCCTGCCAAAAATTGCGTTATAAGCCGAATCACAATCAATTACATCAAGTTCGAAAATTATTCGGTTCACCCAGTGTCACTGGGAGCACCACCTGTCCCATCGGCATCATCGAGGACCAGGAATTATCCCATAAAATGGATGAATTATGGGTTTGATTTTTGAACGAGGGATTTGCATCTCGTCCAATGCCTTGACCAATAAAATATCCAAGGAACTACCTCCATCGATTAGGACCCTTTCGATTCTCGCATTACTGATAATTGGGGTAATGACCAAGGGTAGCCTCAATGGTCGTGTAAGCCCAATGGGACAGTCAGAGCGATCAAATGTCAAAGGAGTGTCCGACCAACGGGGGTATTGAGGTTCGCCAAGGGGAACTTCCGCTTGGTTCACTTCTCGGTAAAATGCTTTAAACTGACGTTTAGAAACAAAAGAGGAGGAGCCTCCAAAAATAACATTAACATAATTATGAGGTACCTGGTAGGACATTTATTCGTCCCCGTCGGCGTCTTTAAGCCCACAAGTCTGCTCTTTAGTTGGCATTGGTCCAATTCCCTGGTAGAGGTCATCTAATTGCTTCAACCAGCTTCGGCAGTTCTTGAGGTCGTGTCCCGGAGAGTTGTGCAGCGGAGACCACTTCTTGCTTTCCTGCGGGTTAGTCAGTTTTTCTGGCTGGTCGGTGTTACGGCCGCCAGAGGCAGTTTTATTTTTAAATGAAAACTTATTACCTTCGGCCGACAGAGGCTTTTCTACAACTGCAACCTCCTGGTACTGTCCAGTTTGATTCTTTTTAGACTTCTTCGATTTCCCGCCTGACGAAGACTCCGGCTTCTTGCCTGTATCCTCTTTTTTCACGTCCTTGAGACCGAGGGGGTGGATAAGTAGATCTTTTGTAAACCTCCGATATCGAACAGCGTGCTTAAATGCCCCGATAACGGAGTTATCGGATATGTTTGGGATGGTATTCCTCACCCCGATGAACCTTTTGACAAACTGGCGAAGTGTCTCCCTAGAGGTTTGTCGTAAGCGATGAAGATCGTCCTCTTTTTTGGGTTTCTGATAACAATTATGGAAATTGTTGAGGATGGCTGTTGGGGGAAATCTCCGCGAGACCAAGTCCAGGTAAGTTGCGTCGCTTTTGCCCGGGGACATTGCCTCCGCGGCATACCCCGGGCGCCGCCATTCGCCCGGGGACGTGGTCTCCAGTGCCTGCACCAGGCACCGCCTTCCGCCCGGGGACATTGCCTCCGGGGCATACCCCGGGCGCCGCCTTCTGCCCGGGGACGTGGCCTCCGGTGCCTGCCACGAGCGCCGCCTTTCGCCCAGGGACGTGGCCTCCGGTGCCTGCCCCGGGCGCCGCCATTCGCCCGGGGACATTGCCTCCGAGGCATACCTCGGGAGCCGCCATTCACTCGGGGACGTGGCCTCCGGTGCCTGCGCCGGGCACCGCCTTTCACCCGGGGACATTGCCTCTGGGGCATACCCCGGGCGCCGCCATTCGCCCGGGGACGTGGCCTCTGGTGCCTGCCCCGGGCGCCGCCTTCCGCCCGGGGATATTGCCTCCGGGGCATATCCCGGGTGCCGCCATTGGCCCGGGGACATTGCCTCCAATGCATGTCCCGGGCGCCGACTTTCGCCCGGGGACATTGCCTCTAGGGCATACCCCAGGCGCCGCCATTCGCCTGGGGACGTGGCCTCTGGGGCATACCCCGGGCGCCGTCTTCCGCCCGTGGACATTGCCTCCGGGGCATACCCCGGGCGCCGCCTTCCGCCCGGGGACATTGCCTCTGGGGCATATCTCGGGCGCCGCCCTTGGCACGGGGACGTGGCCTCTGGTGCCTGCCCTAGGCGCCGCCTTCCGCCCGGGGACGTGGCCTCCGGTGCCTGCCCCGGGCGCCGCCTTTCACCCGGGGACATTGCCTCCGAGGCATACCCCGGGCGCCGCGATTCGCCCGGGGACGTTGCTTCCGGGGCATACCCCGGGCGCCGCCATTCGCCCGGGGACGTTGACGAGGATTGACACCCGGGTCACTTCTAATGAACTTTCGGTTCAAGACAGGTTCGAACCAGACATGCATCTGGTGATGCGAACTCAAGCTATTCTGAGGGGCATCACCATGAGGTCGCAAGCTTTACGCGATCAGGTCGCAGCTTTACGCGGTCAGACCGTAAGCCTTGCGCGGTCAGAAGTTCGTAGGCTATACGCGAACTACACATTCGGGATATTGCGCGGTCAGCCAATATCCCGCGGTCAGAACATCTACCGATCAAGATACTTGAGATCTATTTATTCGGTTGCCCATACAACAGGATATTCTAAGTATCCCGAAGATTCCTACACGTGGAGAATCAACCGTCAGAAGGTTAACACATACAGTTATCCGTGAATAACACGTGTTTAACCTGCGTGGAGGTTAAGAGCAGTTCCAAAAAACCGCATCCAACCGTCCGTGCAACCGTTTGATGCAGTTTCCTCTACATGGCACCCTTTCAAACAGTACAAAAGGATGGCATGGAGCATCAATCAAGAAAAATCATCCGAAACATCAACCGAGAGATCGGAAGATCAAGAAACCCAAAATAATCCAAGTTAGCCAAGTCTACGGCACACCTCATATAGCATTTTAATAAGCTTTCTTTGGCTTATCTTTGTACACTCTTACAGGAAAAAATCCTCGCATGTGAGGACTTTTTCCTCCATTTGTAAACCTTTTACCACACTTAGTGAAATCTCAACAGGACGTAGGGCTTTTACTCCCACCATCGAGGGCCCGAACCTGTCTAAACTCTCTGTGCTCCTGTTCACTATTGTTCAGCATACCTTCCCGAAGGGTCATCTTGAAAGGTCTCACAATTACAAATTCTGCATAAGTTCGGCTGAGGACTCCGAGTCCGAATCGTCGACAGCTGACGCCCACCTTGGGGCCTTTCTCAATGCGTCCTAATTGAAATTCGGAGGTTCGCTGAAACATGGCTGGAGCATATGATTCCGAGAATGATTTCGATCTCGAGGATTATGCCCATATACCCATGCCTTCTCCAAGCGATCCTGTTCCGATGGAAGAGGTCGAAGGCCAGAATCTTCCACAGGTTGAATCATCTCCCCAAGTCATGTTAATCGACCAGGAGGTAACTGGCACAAGGTCAGAACCCGCAGAGGTTCTTAATGTGCTAGGCGATGAATTCGGCCCGTCATACGATCCCGCTGAGGGAAAATATGATGGTGACCCTGAAGTTAGCCCAGGAAGGTTCGACCCTGATAACCTCCACCGTCTCTTTGATTTCGAGTCTGACTCGGAACAGACCGAGATGTTCTCCCCATCGACGACCTCTCTCCCTAGGCAGTTTGCTGCGTTGTCGGAGGAAACTCCCGATCAACAGGCTGCCAGGGAAGAACAAGATCGCAAACAAAAGGAGGAGCAAGATCTCGAGCAACAGAACAACGAACTACGCAGAACTGCCCTAGAGGCTCTTCAAGATGCGCAGGCTCGTTACGATGCTGCCCCGAGTTCTTCTCGACGGTCGCGTGGTCGTAGACGTGACCAGACTCCTTCCTTACCACCGGAGCATTTCCCAGTGGACGAAGAAACAGTAGCACCTGGTGCCCCTAGGAGAAGTACCCATGGTCGACTGCGATCTATCGCGGAGGTCATGCGTAATTTTCCTCCTACGGTCACGGATGCGCAGAGACCGGCCTTTTTCAGGATCCTGGCGGAAAGACTGGATGAGGTCGCATCCGAGGCGACCCCAACAGCCTCTTCCCGCTCAGTGACACATTCCCGTGAACGAGATGGTGTCACGTCTGCCACGACAGTGACATCACCTGTGAGGAGCCCAGCTCGGTGCAGCTGGCCCTTTAACCACTTGACTTCCCAGGATGAGTCAATCACAGGATTACATTGCAGCAGCAAAATAGTACAATAGTCATAATTGTATGGCCATCAGGCCTTAGTACAAAACGAGATACAGTGCCGTACAAGGCACAAGGGTCTAACAAAATAATACATCTAGTCGGCGGAAGCTAGGCCCAAAAGCAATCCACAGGAAACAGAGGTTGACAGCAAGACAGCACCACATCAGGGTTCCGGAGGAAACTGCTCATCATCTCCTGGGTCCGCAGCATCTTCGGGGTATCCTCCAAGGTCGTAGAATGCTCCATCTATTGATGAGTTGTTGCAAGGGTGAGTACTTACGTACTCAGCAAGTCATAGGGAAGGTAGAGATACATATATATATATGACATGAACCTATGCTATTGGGGAAAGAGTGAAAGGTTTTTCCCAAAATACATTCCTTTCTCAATTCTTACTCAACTTCTGATCATACCCATGGCAGTAAATAAATCGTATTGATGGTGATACATATATCCCATATCCAAGGCGATATATCCTCATATCACACTACTCTTATTCAAGTCTTTCAATCATATGCTCTTAGCAGTATTTCATAACTTAGGGCATAAACCACATGCCTCTTAATTATCATATGATCTCTATATTATGGTATTACCGCGACACGTCAACACATGACAGCCCACGGCAACGCCCCTTATCATGACAACACATGCCACTTGGGTAATCTTGAGCTAACAAATTTTAGTTTATAAACAATACTTGTGTCACACCCCATGGATTTAATCCACCGCAGCATACTCCTAGAACTCGGGAGCACGAAGTATTCGAATACATTTTTAAACTCTGCAGAGATGTACCTCTTTTTAAATCCACTTTTTCACTCGACTTCCAAGTCGGGCCAACTCCATGCGACTTATACGCATGTGACAAGGCCGAGATCACACAACGTTTTTGCAGTCTAGTATTAACAGTATCCCTGCCCGGTAAATGGACAACACCATCCCAAGTATCGTTGTGGGTCCTCCCCACTGCCTTACTTCCTAGCCTGGGTCTATGTTCCCGCAGGACACATAACCTCTTTTGATTACAGTCGCGCACGACTTAATCTGGCGTAGGGCGTCTTCCTTCTTTACACCTTATCCTCTCATAATTTTTCTGATCTCACATCACTCATGGACGAACTGCGTCCCACCAGTTTCCATGCTAGAAACCGGATCGACAAGCCATGCAGGGAACTGATAATACTATGAAAGCTACTAGGTTGCGCCTGTCCCATACCAGGTAAGTGGTTGGTACGTTTTTCATGCCACTAGACGCATAACACAAGGTTCTAGTCCTTACATGCCAGTGACCAGATCATACCACAACCATGCACCTTCAGTGCCTACACATTCAGTGCAGCCAAGCACCTCCAGTGCTTCCACCATTCCATACCAAAATACTGGTCACGGCTAGGGGTTCTATTTCCTGAATATAAATATACATGTTTATACTTTTATTAGTTCGAGGCTTGCTATCTTATCAAGTTCACATTTCTCAAGTATTCAATCTATCACTGCCATAATATCATTGATCTCAACATGTGCAATATTAATGAAATATCTACTCACGGAATAGCATAGCAATTCATAAAATATGGGTTTCAATATGTTCAAAGTATGACTTGCCTTCCGCGTCGTAAGTATCCGCAGTCGATGGCGGTTCAGCGACAAGATCTTCAACTCCGGACTCTTGCTCTGAACAATATCAAACAAGCAAACAGGCATTACAATCAATTCTATTCTACTAACTTGCTACATGCAAAGGTGCAAGGAGAAAATGCTCTGGTGATACAAGGTTTGAAAGCGATGTGGTTTTAATTATGGAAACCAGGGTTAGAGTTAGCTGTTAAGGTTTACAAGGTTCCAAAATATCAGGGTAATATCAAGGTGGTGACTGGTTCGCCCAAAAACAGCGAATGTCTTTAGGTTGGCATTCGGTTCAAGGCATCGACATAAGGTCGGTGGGTGATAGAGGGCTCAACTCAAGTTGTGACAGTAGAGAAAAGTGTAGATCTCAACATCAGGAGTCTAAGGGACAAAGTTATTTTCAAAGTGCATGGCTGGAAGTGGGTGAAAAGGCTCAATGCCACTGGCTGACACAGGCTGGCATAGGCTTGACACGGCCAGAAACTAGGGTTAGCCATATCTTTTGACTCAGGACTCCAAATGATGCACCACTTTGTCTGGTGGTTAGGCATTTGTAACAGGAACAAATGTCTCAACAGGACCTAGGGCAGGAGATGGCCGGAAAGTGATGAAAGCCGGCGAAGAAGTTGGCTGGCCTGGAGCACATGCAGTGTGAACAGTACAGCAAACTAGGGCATAGCTATATCTCACAATCTAGGCCGAATTAGGAGTCGTGATAGAAGACAAAGTTGCTCAGAATGGTCCAAAACATCTAGATGGCAAGGTTTCTATGGCTGGATTGGCTGGATTTAGGGGATATTGGCCGGGGAAAAGATTAACTCAAGCCTGATTTGGGCATTTTTGATCTAGGGCAAATAAACTTAATTCCTTGCTTGTGGATAGTCTCTGGGGCATAAGTAAGCTACTGGTGAAGTTAGATTAACTAGAAATGCACCAGAAAAGCTTGAACAGCAAGCTCAGTTCACAAGCAAAGTTCCAATTTGGGGTTTTTCACATTTTAGCAAATCTGTCGATCTTGGTTGCTTAGGGATGTTAAGCAAGGTCTAGTGAGCATATTTGATTACTAGTTCGAAGGTTGAATCGATCTGGTTGAGGATTAATTGCTCGCCGGAGTTGCTGGAGAGAAATGGAAATTGCCGGCGACCGGAGAGGTTTGAAGTCAATTACATGCTCGAGTACGATGAGGGAGGTAAGAGGAGCTTACTGGAGTAGCTGGAATCGAGGAAGAAGCAGTGTAGAGGCTTGGCACCGTGAGCCTCTTCTCGAGCTCGCCGAAGAAGAAGAAGACACGGTGGAGGGTGGCGATTTCTGGTGCTTTGCTATGTGGTGGAGTTGGCTACGTCCTGAGGGCTATTTATAGGCGAATTGGGGAGGCTGCAACGGCTGGAAAATGCCTGGAGACTTGGAGCGGCGAATTGACCGGCCGAGCGGGACAGCAGCGAAGCGACGTGCTCCAGCGGCCGTGCCGGCTTTGCAGGCAGGCGTGCGCTGTCCCGGGTGATGCAGCGGCGAATTGATGGGCTCCTCCGGCATGCTTGCAACGTGGCATCGATCTTCTGCAGTGGCTGCAGCGATGGCGTGCGCGCGCGGGCAAAATCGGCGATGCTGGTGCGGCCGCGGTGGCTCCACGGTGGCGAACGGCGTGCGCACACGTGGCAGGGACGCAGTGGCAAGGGTGGCGACCACGGGGCTTCACCGGCGATGAAGTTCCTGGCGTGGCAGCGCGGTGGTCGCGGTCGTGCACGGCTGCTGGTCGCGCACAGTGCCTCTGGTCGAACCAGGGACCAAAATGCAAGGATTCTTATTTGAAATCTGGACTGATTTGTAATTTCTGTCTTAGAGGTGGTTAATTTGAGAATTGATTTCATGGCTGAGTATAACATTTCTATTAGTACTCATCCAGCTCAATTTTAGAGAAAATTTGATAAGATTTGGGGGATTTCACCTATTTTCGAAAATAGGGTAAAATTAGGGTAAAATAGATCTGGATTTTGTCAAACTCGAATTCTGGTAATTAGGGTGAGATTTTGAAGTTTAAACAGAAGGGAAATATGTATCAAATAGTATTTGGGAGGTGTTTCCTGAAGAAATTCTGAAGTTGGAATTGATTTGCAGATTTTAGCCTTTTCAGGCTTCCAGGTAAACAGAAAAGGACTTATTCGCAGTAAAATTTGGACTAAACTGCGAAAAGTGTTTAGATGAATTAATTTGGCTCCCAACTTTTTGAAGTGAGTGGAGGATAAACCTAGGAACATATTCCAGGGGTTACTTGAGTCCGAATAGGGTTAAATCAAAATAATTCAATCATCTGAAAACTGGGGTACTTAGGGTAAATCTGAATTTTCCTGTTTTCGAAAACGGAGAGAGGCTTAGGTACTGAGAGTTAGGTTCAGAATTTGATCTGGCTCCTAAAGACTTTTATCCTCAGGGTAACTGATAGGTTAAATCTGGATGGTCAGATCTTGATCTGGAACTAGAGAATAGATTTGGAGATTTTTAGGGTTTGGGAGAGATTAGAGTTCAACTGCTCTGGCTACTACTACAGGGATACATGCATGCAGGATTTTCATGCAAAACTTTTCACCCCCAAAACTAGGGTGTTACAGATGGTCCTCATTCTGGCTCTGGCCGACGGAATTACCCGCCGCCTATACCGTCCCGACAGGACAAATATCGGCGAATGCTATATGATGCCATCCTCAGCAATTTCCAAAACTGTTACCAAAAGCCGGGTAAGGAGGACGACTTGCATAGACTGCGGCAAACTTCGACCGAAACGCTTCGGCAGTTTGTCAAGAGGTTTGTCGGGGTAAGAAATACCATCCCGAACATATCTGATGGCTCCGTAATCAGGGCATTTAAGCATGCCGTTCGATACCGGAGATTCACTGAAGACTTGCTTATCCACCCTCCTCGATCAGTGGCCGATCTGTTCGATATGGCGGATCGATACTCCGATGCAGCCGAGGCAGTCGAATGGAACCGAATGGTTGATAAGGGGGACCTACCGCCCCAACCAGGCTTCAAGGACGCCAAGAAAGAAGATTCAAGAAAAAAGCCGGAGTCTTCACCGGGTGGGAAGTCAAAAAAGTCGAAGAGGAACCGCTCTGGACAGTACCGTGAGGTCGCAGTCGCGGAGAAACCACCTTCGACCAAAGGTAATAAGTCTTCTTTTAAAAGTAAAACTGCTTCTGGCGGCCGGGATTCCGACCAGCCAGAAAAATCAACTAATCCGCAGGAGGGCAAGAGGTGGTGTCCACTCCACAACTCCGCAGGCCACGACCTCAAAAACTGCAGGAGTTGGTTGAAACAGCTGGATGATTTCTACCAAGGAGCTGGGCCAATGCCAACCTTACCGCCTAAAGAGCAGGCGTGCGGGGTTAGAGACGTCGACGGAGACGAAGAAATGGCTTACCAGGTACCTCAAAATCATGTTAATGTCATTTTCGGAGTCCTCCTCTTTCGTTTCCAAAAGGCAGTTTAAAACCTTTTGCCGAGAGGTTAACCAAACGGAGACATCCCTTGGCGAACCTCAATATCCCCGTTGGTCGGATATGCCTTTGACGTTCGATCGCGCTGACTGTCCTGTGGGGCTAACTCGACCATTGAGGCTACCTCTGGTTATTACCCCAATCATCAGTAACGCGAGAGTCGAAAGGGTCCTGATTGATGGGGGAAGTTCCCTTGATCTTTTATTGGTCAAGACACTCGACGAGATGCAAATTCCTCGTTCGAAGATCAAGCCCATAATCCATCCGTTTTATGGGATAATCCCAGGCCCCTCCATGATGCCATTGGGAGAAGTGGTCCTCCCGGTCACTCTGGGAGAACCAGATAACTTCCGAACAGAATTGGTTACTTTCGATGTAATCGATTGTGATTCAGCTTATAATGCAATCTTTGGCAGGCCGACTCTTGCTAAGTTCATGATGGCAACGCACTATGCTTATCAGTGCGGGAAATTGCCTGGCCCCAAAGGTGTCATTTCGGTCCGAGGAAGTCGCAACGTGGCGCTCACGTGCGACCGGCTATCTTTGGAGATGGTCGATCAACTTCCCCTCCGAGACGCTCAGGTCGCTACTGTCGCCACCGATGCGATCAGAGCTGCTCCTCGACCAGATGAGAAACTCAAACAAGTTCCTTTGTACCCAAATGACCCATCCAAGACAATTCGGGTTGGGTCAGCCCTGGATGACAAATAGGAACTCGACCTCGTTGCTTTCCTCCGGGCTAACGCAGATGTGTTTGCGTGGAAACCGTCCGACATGCCCGGTGTCCCAAGGGAAGTAATTGAGCACAGGTTAGCAATTCGACCTGGACAACGACCAATAAAGCAAAAGTTCAGGCGTTTTGCCACCGACCGACAGGAAGCCATCCGAGAAGAGTTAGACAAACTCTTACAAGCCGGGTTTATCCGCGAAGTGAATCACCTGGACTGGCTCGCCAATCCGGTCATGGTCCGCAAGTCAAATGGCAAGTGGCGCATGTGCGTCGACTATACTAGCCTCAACAGTGCCTGTCCGAAGGACGACTTTCCCCTTCCCCGCATCGACCAGCTGGTTGACTCCACTGCCGGTTGCGAACTGATGAGTTTTCTAGATGCCTACTCAGGATATCATCAAATTAGCATGGCAGAAGACGATGAAGAGAAAACTGCCTTCACCACCCCGTTCGGCACATACTGCTACGTCAGAATGCCGTTCGGTCTCAAGAACGCTGGTTCCACGTACCAGCGCTTGATGCAAAAGACCTTTCTTTCCCAGATAGGGCGTAATCTCGAAGCATATGTAGACGATTTGGTTGTAAAAAGCACCAAAAGATTGTCTCATTTGGACGATCTTGCTGAAACCTTCTGTAACTTGAATCGCTTTGGAATAAAATTGAACCCGGAGAAATGTTCTTTCGGGGTTTCTTCAGGAAAGCTTCTTGGTTTCCTTGTGTGTTCCAGGGGCATTGTGGTTAATCCTGAGAAAATCAGAGCTATGGAACAAATGAGGTCGCCCTCGACCATGAAGGATGTTCAACGCCTGGCTAGTCGCATGGCAGCTTTAAGTCGCTTTATATCGCGATTAGGCGAAAGGGGACTACCTTTCTTTAAAGCCTTGCGGAAACATCATAACTTCACGTGGTCCGACGAGGCCGAAAAAGGGTTTCAGGAGGTAAAAACATATCTGTCCAGTCCGCCAGTATTGGTGTCTCCTGAAAAGGAAGAACCATTACTTCTGTATTTGGCGGCCACCCCACACGCGGTCAGCGCAGTTCTGATCGCGGAAAGGGAAGGAGTACACAGACCCGTCTACTATGTGAGCGAAGTACTTCATGGTCCTAAGGAGCGCTACCCTGAGGTCCAGAAGATACTTTACGCGCTACTGATGGCTTCCCGTAAGCTACGACATTACTTTCAAGCACACAAGATCATGGTACCCTCCTCTTTTCCTTTAGGGGATATTGTCCGAAATCCGGAAAAATCTGGTCGAATCGCCAAATGGGCGGTCGAATTCGGTGCCTTCGAGATCCTTTTCACCCCTCGCACGGCGGTTAAGTCTCAGGTTTTGGCCGACTTTGTGGTCGAATGGACCAACCCTGAGCCACCCATGCAGTTGGCAAAGGAACTGGAGTGCCCCGATTATTGGACAATGTACTTTGACGGCTCCCGTAGTTTTCAACACTCGGGGGCTGGAATAGTCTTAGTTACGCCCCAGGGCGAACAGCTTAAGTATGTCATTCAACTACACTTTGTTGCAACCAACAATACAGCAGAGTATGAAGGTCTTCTTGCAGGGCTCCGGGCAGCAAAATTCCTCGGAGTCCATCGATTAGTGGTGAGGGGGGACTCACAGCTAGTCGTAAACCAGGTAAACAAGGAGTACAGCACCTCCGATGAGACAATGGCTCATTACCTGGGGGAAGTGAGGAGATTGGAAAAACACTTCAGTCACTTCGAAGTCCAATACATCCCGCGAAAGGACAATATTCTCGCAGACCAATTATCCAAAATTGAATCCTCACGCTCATCCGCTCCGGCAGGAGTGTTCATTGAACACTTGGACCATCCTTCGATCATGACTTCGGTCGAGGATGATCCGGCAATAGCCTTCGTTGCCAACCTCGGTCAGGAACAAGATTGGACTCATCCATTGAGGGTCTATCTTGAACATGGGACCCTACCCGAGGACGAAACCAAAAGCGATCGGTTAATTCGAAAGGCGCGTCTGTACAAACTCATAGATGGGGTTATGTACAGAAAGGGTACTCAAGGAGTATTCATGCGCTGCATATCTCAGGAGGAAGGAAAATCCCTCCTGAAAGAAATACATGACGGTGTATGCGGTGCACACGCGTCATACCGAACACTGGTCGGAAAAGTTTTTCGACAGGGATTCTACTGGCCTTCGGCACTCGATGATGCCAAGTTTATGGTCAAGAGGTGTCCACAGTGTCAGTTTCATGCAAGACAGGTTCATCAACCTGCTTATGCATTGCAAACTATTCCTCTCGCATGGCCCTTCGCGATCTGGGGAATGGACATCGTCGGTCCTATGCCACAAGCGGTCAATGGGTACAAGTTTCTGTTCGTAGCCATTGACACGTTCACAAAGTGGATTGAGGCCGAACCAGTACGAAATATTACTGCATCAGCCACACAAAAGTTCTTTCACAAGAACATTGTGGCACGATTTGGTGTTCCAAACCGTCTCATCACAGACAACGGTTCTCAGTTCGCTAGTGGTCTCTTCCTAGACTACTGCAATCAGATTGGGACTAAGGTGTGCTTTGCTTCCGTGGCACATCCACAAAGCAATGGTGCCGTAGAACGGGCCAATGGGCAAGTATTGCAAGGCATCAAAAAACGTGTTTTTGATCGCCTCAAGACCCGCTCGGGGGCTTGGGCAGACGAGCTCTATACTGTTCTATGGGCACTACGGACTACCTCTAGTCGAGCCACCGGTGAGACACCCTTCCATTTGGTCTATGGGGCCGAGGCTGTGTTGCCTATGGAAGTCAGTATTGGATCTGTTCGCACGAATCAATTCGAACAGGTAAACAAATCCGAACAGCGATCGCAAGATCTCATCCTCCTGGAAGAACGGCGTGATCGCGCCCTGATCAAGTCCGCAGTATACTTGCAGGCTCTACGCAAGTATCACAGTAAAAAGGTGCGACCACGTGATCTCAACGTCGGCGACTTGGTTTTACGAAAGATTCAAGACCAGTCTAATCGCAACAAATTCTCCCCAAAATGGGAAGGTCCTTATACTGTTGTCTCAGTGCCGCGACCAGGATCTGCGCGGTTAGCCATGGAGGATGGTCAGATTTTGTCCAATACTTGGAACATCGATCAACTTCGCAAGTTTTACGTGTAAGTACCACATCCCTTTTCCTGTTCAATTAGCATCTTTTCATAAAAAGCATGTCTTGTTTTCATACAATGAATGTTTTTCTTTAAGCCCAAATTATACAAATTCGACCTGGGGCTGATCGCCGGCGGTTAGGTTATTACAGCATTTTTAACCGGATTCGCTGGTCGATCTCGTGATCACTTCCAGATAAGTCACTCCTAAATAAGCCGTTTCTCAACGCACACGGGACTATCTGGCTAGTCCTCGGTCATCTGGGTGGCTACCAGTTTGCAATAAAGTTAAAATGTTACTTTAATCTTGACCATCGGCTTGAAGCACATATCCCTGGTCATCATACTTATGTTTTCCCCTCTGCTTAAAATACTAAGGCTCCAGTATTCACAAAACAGAGGCGGGGGCTAGAGGGATATACTTATAGTATGAAACTTATGATGTGAATATGCACTTTCTTTTGAAAAAATAGTTTTACATACATGGCATTGTAATTACAATTGTTTGGTTACAAAATATAAGGATCATTCGATCCTCAGCTCAGCCAAGAGTTTGTCAACGAAGGGCTTGACTTCTTCTATAACGGCGTCAAGCAGTTCTTCACTCTCAACCTCAACGGGTCCCACCAGCGCGCTCAGATTTGCATCTGGGCCATGGTGAAGTCGAACCTGGCTGAGTACGGCAGAAGCGGCTGATCGGACTCTCGTCCTGATTATCTCTTCACGTCGCCGTAAATCTCCAGGGAGATATTCAAGCAGTGATTCTGCTTGAGTTGTGAGCAGTGATGACCAATCGCTGACACTTGGGTCGTCCTTCTTCAACTCTACCACGTTGGTATTCAAAAGATTGGCCACGGCCCTCAGTTTTTCGAAGACAAGTAGGCTCAACTCTTTGACCGCTTGGTCGGTGTGGTTGATCGAGGACTCGAGAATCATCTTGTCTTGGCCGAGCTGTATAATGCGACCTGCTTGCGCTGTACAGAGAAAAGAGGTTATTAACAAGGCATGGTTTTAAGTCTTCTCAAGTTGAGAATCGACTTACCAGCATTGTCAGACTGAAGTTTATTGATTTCAGTCCGTAGTTTCTTGAACTCTGTAACTGAGTTCAGCCTCATCTTGGCTAACTCTTTCTTCAAGAATGTAACCTCTCTGCAGCAAAATCAAGTCAGTCACAGATAAAGCCTACTTATATTAACAGAAGAGTGACGATCCTCACTTGCGCAAGCCGTCACGATACTTTTGAACAGCCGCCATGCTAGCCATTGCAGCATGCGACTGGCTCGTCACCCATGATAAGCCCTGTGATACAAAGCAAGAGAGTTAAATATACTCTAAAGGCGGTTCAAGCGCCGAAACAGGGGTGATCATACCTTCATAAACTTATTTAAAGCGGCATCATCCATGCTAGCAGGAATCCTTGCTAGCGCACCGGAAGTGCCTGCGACAGGGATAGTTGGGGGAAGTGTCGTCTGAACACCACCCCCAGAGGCCACTGGTTGTGACCCGGTCCCTGTACTTGTTTCACCTCCCGCGGTCCGGATGACTTCCTGAACCACGGGAGCAGAGCGCTCTTCATTAGAGGCTCCCTCATCAGCCCTAGTTTCAACCTCCCCAGTGGCGGTTGAAGGGTTAGGCGCTGTCTTCTTTTGCCTAACAGGAAGAATGGGTCAGGCAACTTTTATTTAAGATTACTGTCAAGTAAGAGCTCTTACCTTATTTGAAATCCCATTCGTTCCTGGGACTTCTGGGAAAATTCCCCTGGCGAAGGAGAGCCGTCTCCGGTTCTCGCCTTCCTTATGGTAAACAAGGCAGCACCCCCCTGGAAATGTCATGTTATAGCATATTCTTAGGGAACAGGTAAAAACACATGAAAAGATCTTTACCTGGGCCACCGGGCTAACTGGTGGGGCTGCATCTGAAGGCCTTGGCAATTCCAGAGTTGCTGGAACCACCATAACTAGCCTTTGTTCATCCACCTCCTCCTCTGTCCGCAGAGGAGAAGGATTTTCCTCCCTGGAACCCCCAGTGGTCCCAGGGGGAAGCTCTCCTCCCTGTATATACATTAACTTGACAAAATGTGCAGAAAGAGTAATAGAAGGAACGGCCGAAAAAGATTCCTTACCTTGGTCGTCCCTTCGACCAGGGAAGCAGAGATAATTGACCCTGAAACCTCGGGGGCTTCAGGAATTGGAGGGTTACCCGCGACTACAAGATTTTCGGTGGTCGCAGGATCTTCCACGACCACCTCCTCGGTAGTAGTGGTCTCTGCGGGGCGGCTTGGGGCATCGCTGGATGGAAGATCCGCGATCTTCCTCCTTCGAAGGATCAGAGGAACGTCATCCTCTTCCTCCTCGCTCCCCTCTCCCTGTACGACGAAGAAGTGATTCCATGTCGCGCCTGAAAAAGTAGCAGGAATACGATATCTTACCGCAGTCTTTCTTGCGGGACGAGGAATGCTTCGTGAAGACCCCTCCCCAGGGTTTAGCTTGGTCTTCTTAGGGGCAGGACTCTTTGTCCTGGGTCTCTGAGAGACCTTCTTCACATTCCTCGCCATCGGCTTCTTCGGAGAGCCGACATTTTCACTTGGGAACGTCGCATCTGCAAACCTCCCTAGGAGCTGGTTCGCAGTCCATTACAAGGGATTAGCACTGGACACACACAAGACCTGCAAAGCCAAAGCTGAACAAGGAAATTACCTTTCGGCGCTCCTGTCTGAGGTCATCACCCGCGTGAATCAAGCTCTGCGGGCGAGGTGATTCCTTAGGGCCCTCTACATCGGAATTGTAGGTCCTAAGGAGGGAGTTGGTCCGCCTTTCAATCTCGGATGAAGGCAGGACTGTTCCCAAACTCAAGTCAGAATTTATACAATTCAAAAAGGAGAAAGTTCAGCACCAAAGAAATAAATACCTTGACTGTAGTCCAGGGTGCTATCACCCATGGACTTAATCTCCCACGCCGGATGAGCCCTTTCACGCAGAGGACTCACCCGGTTCTTCACGAAGTCTCGAATGATATCTCGAGCCGTCAATCCTTCATTGACCAAGTGAAGAATCACCTCGGCATGCTTCGAAAGCTCCGAGTTCATCGCCGGAGGAATGTCTAACTCGCTCGACTTCTCCGGTCGCGAGTTTTCAAACCATAAACTGCTTTCGGATGGTGGAGAGCAGTAGAACCACCGTTGGTGCCACCCATGCACGGAATCTCGTAGGGGTGGGGAGGGATACTCCTTTTTATCCCTCAGCCGGAAGTAGATGCATCCGGCAGCGTTGGTACTCTTCGACCACGCCGAAAAGTAAAATCGTCGGAAAAGATCCACGCTGGGATATATTCCGACGAAGGCTTCACAAAGGTGCTGGAATACTGCAAGGATCAGCATCGCGTTGGGGTGGAGGTTGATCAGTTCCCACCCGTAATGTTCAAGGACATCCTTAAGGAACCGACTCTCAGGGAATCGGAACCCGCAACGCAAATACTCCTCAAAAACCACCAACTCGCCTTCTTGGACAGTTGGGGTTTCTTGGTCCTTCTCCGCAGGTCGCCAGTAAATGAGCAGCCGCGGAGAAAGGATCTCCTCCTTCTCTAATGCCACCAGGCTCTCCTCAGAATGGTGAATGGATCTGCTCCAGGACGCCATCTTTGGTGTAGAATCAAAGGGGAAGCTGGCGATTTGGGGAAGATGAAGGCTGAAAAAGATGAGGGTTTTGAGCGGCGGGAATAATAAGGGTTTTTAGCTGTGTGGCTTCTTTGAGAAGACATCTGCTCTTTTTATAGACCCAAGGCGACGCATTAATGAGTAAACGGCTCATTTCAAACGTTCCATTGAATGCTTTATTCATTTCCCATAATGGATACTGTCTCTGATGGACCCGATAAAGTACTCAGGCGTCGGATCTGAAACAAAAAGACTTCTTTGTTTTGGAAACTGAAAGTGTAAAAGTACTGAAAAATTTTCAATACTTTTCAGAGGACGTTTTTTCCTTTTTATACTTTGAACATTTTATTCGAAAAAATCACGTAACCCAATTTTTAACGTACTGAAGTGTTTCTAATTGGGTTATGGTTTTATCGAAATCGTGTTTTAGGTTAAAACTTCGATTCTAATCGAAGTGACATCCTGACCGAGTCCCAACTCTGGTCGAACCTTAGTTCTGACCGCAGCTTTAAAACTGATCGCGGAATCAGGGCAGGTCGCGGTGTTTTTTTCTTAAAAGTGATTTTGATCGCAAAACTAAAATTTCCTATGTATGAATGGTCGCGAACGTAAAGTTCATGGCTATATTTTCGCACAGAAGATGTGGAGAATATTTCATGAGAAATAAAGAACTTTTATTTCTTACATTCTTTACATACAAAAGGGATGCAGTCGATCAAAACATCGACTTGCTCCGAAAGAAGTTTACAAAGTTCCCCAAGGGACATGTTGTTGTCAGTAGGATCTACACTGACAACCCCCAGGGAACTAGCAACTACCCTAAGTCTATCTATATCGTCCCTAACAACAGACGCACTATTGTCCCTAATCAAGTCAGAGAGTTCTCGATGTTGCTGAGCGAAGTCCCTCTCTCGACGGAAATGGTGCGCCTCTTCTCGGGATCGATCAAAACATTCTGCTAAATGCAGAATCTTCGAGGCCATCTCCTCGGTCTTCTTCTCCAGGGCATTCTTCTCTTCCAGAAGGGTCTGTCCAGAAGGAAGAGATGGAGCAGCAGAAGGCTGATCGCTGGAGCCTCCTACCTCCTGCATTTTGCAAAAGTTAGTCATACTAACTAAAATTATCAGCAAAAAGGGAGAAGAATTGTTACCTGTCCCGGTGCATAACCCGTTGGTACACCCATCTTTGGAGGAAGATCATCATATGGTGGAAGGGCAACCTTCCCATCAGAAGATTGCTTCGCCAACCCAATATGGCAATCATCTGATCGAGGGATAGTCACCGCTTGCCGACCAGAATGTTGATCACCCAAAAGGATGGGAGAATTGAATGTAATGGGATCTTTCTCTAAGGATAAAGGCCTAACTTGCCGAGAGGCATGAACGGGGAGGGTCAAAAGAACTGAAGGAAGAAAGAAACTCGCTACGTTCTTCACCTTTGTTCCACTGGAAGATCCTTCGTCAACCTTGAGTTTCTTCCTTAAGGGAGATAGGACTTCATTCGTTTGAGACCCTTGTTCGACAACTTCCTCTTCATCACTCTCAATCTCGATGATATCGTGATCTGCCATTGGGAGGAGTATGTGAAAAGGAAGAAGGCAGGATAACAAGAAAAAGACTTGGGCGTAAGAGGGAAATTGTAGATCTTTACATGTCCAGGGGTCTGGTATTTATAGCCACCAGGGCGACGGTTCGCCTCCCAGACACCTCGGGTTTCGTTAAGACATTTACAATTTTACCTCGAGATAAAAATATCTCTACGGCGCCATCATTGCCCGTCACGTAATGTCAGAACCTGTCTTGAAAAACCAACCGTTTTCACTTAGTGCGCCACTAAGTGGAGAAGTTAAAGGGCCGGGTTAAAAATCCAATGCACGGTTTTTTAAATTCGAAATAAACACGTCTCTTCGTTTTCTTCGAATTTGGGGGCTAGCTAACGAGGATTGACACCCGGGTCACTTCTAATGAACTTTTGGTTCAAGACAAGTTCGAACCAGACATGCATCTGGTGATGCGAACTCAAGCTATTCTGAGGGGCATCACCATGAGGTCGCAAGCTTTACGCGATCAGGTCGCAGCTTTACGCGGTCAGACCGTAAGCCTTGCGCGGTCAGAAGTTCGTAGGCTATACGCGAACTACACATTCGGGATATTGCGCGGTCAGCCAATATCCCGCGGTCAGAACATCTACCGATCAAGATACTTGAGATCTATTTATTCGGTTGCCCATACAACAGGATATTCTAAGTATCCCGAAGATTCCTACACATGGAGAATCAACCGTCAGAAGGTTAACACATACAGTTATCCGTGAATAACACGTGTTTAACCTGCGTGGAGGTTAAGAGCAGTTCCAAAAAACCGCATCCAACCGTCCGTGCAACCGTTTGATGCAGTTTCCTCTACATGGCACCCTTTCAAACAGTACAAAAGGATGGCATGGAGCATCAATCAAGAAAAATCATCCGAAACATCAACCGAGAGATCAGAAGATCAAGAAACCCAAAATAATCCAAGTTAGCCAAGTCTACGGCACACCTCATATAGCATTTTAATAAGCTTTCTTTGGCTTATCTTTGTACACTCTTACAGGAAAAAATCCTCGCATGTGAGGACTTTTTCCTCCATTTGTAAACCTTTTACCACACTTAGTGAAATCTCAACAGGACGTAGGGCTTTTACTCCCACCATCGAGGGCCCGAACCTGTCTAAACTCTCTGTGCTCCTGTTCACTATTGTTCAGCATACCTTCCCAAAGGGTCATCTTGAAAGGTCTCACAATTACAAATTCTGCATAAGTTCGGCTGAGGACTCCGAGTCTGAATCGTCGACAGACGTGGCCTCCGGTGCCTACCCCGGGCGCAGCCTTCCGCCCGGGGACATTGCCTCTGGGGCATACCCCGGGCGCCGCCATTCTCCCGGGGACGTGACCTCCAGTGCCTGCCCCGGGCGCCGCCTTCCGCCCTAGGATATTGCCTCCGGGGCATATCCCGGGCGCCGCCATTCGCTCGGGGACTTTGCCTCCGGGGCATGTCCCGGGCACCGCCATTCGCCCGGGGACATTGCCTCCGGTGCATGTCCCGGGCGCCGCCTTTCGCCCGGGGACATTGCCAGTGCATGTCCCGGGCGCCGCCATCTGCTCGAGGACGTGGCCTCCGATGCCTGTCCCGGGCATTGTCGCCCTTCTAAAGGTAAAGTCTTTGGTTCTTGATCACGTGCAGGTCACGCGAGGAGCACCTCGGGAATCAGCGGCCACCTGTCAAGCATCCAAGGCTCCTGCCCGGGAGAAGGACGTCGCTACCCCTCAATCCGACGGTGGCGTCCGGGGTAGTTTAGTCTTTTTGCTTCTTTTTGGGGCTATAAATAGCCCTTGTACCCCCTGTTGTAAGAACAAGTTATTCATTATTGCTAGAGTAGCCAAAACTCACATGTGTGCTCCAGAAGCCTCTCCCCGAGAGAGCCTCCCCAGCCAACTCTGGTCGGGAGCACGCCGACAGGACTACGGCCCCCACCGGGACCCAAACCTGTATAAATCCTCGTGTCACTTTCTATGTTTGTCCGGTGGGGGAGGACCGGTCACCCGGACAACCCGCGTCGCGTTTTCTTCGCTAGGATCGTCCACAAAACCTGCCGGGGTATTCGCATTACCACGACAATGGCGTCGCACAACATTTCTCAGTTATATATTGAACCCTCAGGCTGATTGAATAGCCAGGTCCTTGCTTGTCCCTCAAGGACCGTCGGCAAGTAATTGGCCATGACGCAATCATCCCACCCGCCGCTTGGATAGCAGTGATGTAAATTTGAAGGAACTCCGACGGATTCTGGGTCCCATCAAATCTCTCAATTGTTGGCAGCTTGAACTTATCTGGCTAGACGACCGCACGGAGGCCTGTTGGGAAAGATTTACAGCCATCATAGGAACTGTGGAGAGTTATCCGATTTCTGCCCTGACCACGGGTGATTTCATGCGATGGGGATGCGGCACGTGGTCCCAGATGAGAATGTACAGGAACTCAATCCCGATCACGAGAACTTCCCACTCGTCTGGCTTTGTCGTGCCGAAGTGATCCGGATGGTAGTCGATTACATCTACCATCACTAGAGTAAGAATACTCCTTTTCATGGGAACGTATCATAGACCGGGAGAAAGCTGTAGGGGTTGCATCAGATGCGACCGCATCCAGCTTCGCACCAGAATCCTAGCAAAAGCCGGTTTATCCGTGTCTGTGAGGGTAGGAGGAAAATTACGCAAGACTTCGGTGATAGATCGAAGTCGGCCATGCGTACTTCTCCTTAGTACTCCAGGTGTCATTTTTTCTTCTTCCGCCGATGAATATTCCAGGGGCAAAGAAGGCATCTGGTCGCGCTTGCGACCATGTGGGCGACGGGAGAAACTAGGCGCGGCGTCATAACGACATTGCGCATTTTGCAAAGCCTCTAGGGCTGTTCTGCGGAGTTCGTTATCTCGTCACTCACAGTCTTGATCCTCTTTTTGCCTACGTTCCTGTTCCTCCTTTTGTCTGTGCTCCTGTTCCTCCCTAGCGACACACTGATTTCACAATGTAGGAAAAAAGCGTTTACAAGAGGGAGGAAGAGATGATCACAGGCGAAGATCTCTTCTATATCATTGTCTATCTAACTATGCCTAAGTCTTCAAGCTTTGCTGACTTGTTGTCGTGCTTGTTAACCACCCTTTACATCATGCATCGACCATCCTTTTAGACTAAATGAAAGGACGTCAAATGTGAAGCGGTTTGGGACGGTTGTCCTGGTGCAGTTCGTATAACCGCACTCATGTCCTTCGCTGGCTAAGCACGTCAATTATGGATAACCGCACATGTCAACCTCCTGGTGGTTGTATTCACACGTGGAAGAAGTTGCTTCGTGCCTGAGAGCGTGTCCAGTAGAGTTTTGAACAGCCCCCAGGCTACCTTTGTCACATATAGTCAGCGACCCTCTGATTGCACACTGTCTGCGGTCTCATGATCGCTCAAGGGCTGCGATCATAAACTAACTATGTGCCCATCAGCGACCATAGTGGTTACTATAGACACATATCATATTCGAACCTGACTTGAACTCGATATGAGTTACTCAAACTAGCTCAAGTGATAATCCTCGTCATTTGTCAAAGAGTAAAAGCAGAGCAACAGAAGCCTGCAGGACCACTACAACCCCTACCAACCCTAGAATGGAAATGGGATGAGATTGGAATGGATTTTGTAACAGGATTACCAAGGACCAGAAAAGGTTACGACTCCATATGGGTCATAGTGGATAGATTAACGAAGGTAGCACATTTTCTACCAGTGAAGACCCAGTACTCAACCAAACAACTAGCAGAGTTGTACCTCACCAGGATTGTTAGTCTGCATGGAGTGCCAAAGGCGATAGTCTCAGACAGAGGAGCCCAGTTTGTATCAAAATTTTGGGAAGAACTACAAGAAACATTAGGTACAATATTAAAGTTCAGTACCGCTTACCACCCGCAGACTAGAGGCCAGTTCGAAAGGGTAAATCAAGTTTTGGAAGATATGTTAAGAGCGTGTGCCTTGGATTATGGAGATTCTTGGAAACTACTCCTACCGTATGCTGAGTTCACATACAACAACAGTTACCAGGCAAGTTTGTAGATGGCACCTTATGAAGCACTTTATGGAAGGAAATGCCGCACACCCTTGTATTAGACCGAAGTGGGCCAAAAGCAATTCCTAGGACCATGACTGGTGGAAGAGGCCACAGCCAATGTAAAGATCATTCAAGAAAGACTGAAGATGGTTCAGTCATGGCAGAAAAGCTACGCCGACAACAAAAGAAGAGAATTATATTTCGAGAAAGGCAATCATGTATATCTCAAAGTAACACCCTACAAAGGAGTACGTCGATTCCAAATGAAAGGAAAGCTAAGCCCAAGATACGTTGGACCGTACAAGATTCTAGAAAGACAAGGAGAGGTAGCTTACAAATTGGAACTACCACTTGAACTAAGCAGAATTCACGACGTCTTTCACATATCTCAATTGAGAAAGTGCTTGAAGAAACCAACAGAGTAGGTATCTCCTGTGGAAGCTGAAATTCAGTCGGACTTATCCTACCAAGAATACCCCATCAAGATACTCGAGATCAATGAGAGGAGATTAAAATCAAGGACCATTTGATTCTACAGAGTTCAATGGAATAACCACTCGGAAGAAGAATCATCATGGGAAAGGGAAGAAGGACTATGTCGAGATTTCCCCTACCTGTTTTAAGACCTACCAGAATCTCGAGGATGAGATTATTCTTAAGGAGGGTAGGTTATAACACCCCTGTTTTCTCAAATCCTGACTTGCCTCGTCTCTCTTTATTTCAGGCTGAGATCAAGTTGTGTCAGTGTTTTATCCCAAAAGTTGGCAACCAAATTCCTTCGTTCAGACTTTTTTCGCAAATCAGTCCAAAAGTATCGCAGATTAACCCTTTTCAGATTTTTCAAAAGCCCAAAAATGCTAAAAATCACACTGTAACACCCTTAGTTTAGGGGTGAAAATTTCCTTTTTCGTAAATAGCATGCATGCATGTATCTGTAGTAATAGCCAGATCAGTATCTATCCTAAACCCTAAAATCTCCAAATCTAACCTGTGACCTCAAATCAAGATCAGATTGTTCAGATGTGATCTATCAGTTACTCTGAACTTAAAAGTCTTCAAAAGCCAGATTCAATTCCATCTCTAAATCCCAGATTTATCAACTCCATTCTGTTTTCGAAAACAGAAATATCTTATATTACCTAAATACCCTAAAGTTTCAGAAATCCAGATTTAATCTAAATCTTGACCAAGTTCAGACCAGATTATTCCTGGAACATGATCATGGGTATGCCAATACCTTGAACCAGAAAGTTGGCAGCCAGATTTTATCATCTAGACTCTTTTCACAAATCAGTCCAAGAGTTATTGCAAATTAGTCCTTTATTTGATATCTGGAAACCCAAAATGGCTAAAATCTCCAGATTAACTTCAAACTCAAAATCTCTTCAGCAAATCTTTTCTAAATGCTATTTGTCGCATTTTTCTCTTCTGTTCAGATTTCAAAATCTCATCCTAAGTGCCAGAATTTGAAATCAATTGAAATTCAGATTTCAATTACCCTAAAATACCCTATTTTCAATTCATATCAAAAACTATTCAGATGTGCCAGATTTTATCAAACATCTTTGCCAAATATCTTGTTGAATATATCTGCCAGATGTTTAAAGCAAATTCAGTTTAAACCTTCCAGAATTCCAGATTTACAATTCAGTCCAAAATTCAAGATTTGAAACTGCAGTTCAGTCCATTTTCGACCAGGCTATCTACTGTGCGCACGACCAGAGCTCACCGTGCCTGTGCGCCGTGGCTGTTCATCGCTGGTGAGGCTTCGCCCGCGCTCGTGACCGTGCATGTTGTGTGTACGTGTCCTCGCTTCAGCCCATGCCGTGGCAACGTCGTTGCAACGTCGATGACCAGCGCCTGCTCCCGCGCGCGACCTGCAATTTTTGTCAGCAACTCCCCGCCACGTTGCTTTGCCGCGCCAGTAGTTGTCGGCACTACTTGCTACAGCTTTGTCAAGTCCCGATGGAACGACACTGTGATCAGCTGCAAGCCTGTCGCCGTCGCATCACCGCTCCTTGCTGTGCCTTCGCCGCTGATGTCCAGCACGCAAGCAATCTCATCACGGCTGCCAAATCACTTCGTTGTCTCCTCCTTGCAAGCTTCGCCTGGCCTATTTAAGCCCCACTGTACTCAGCAGCTCCCTCACACCTCACTGGAAATCAGCCAAGTCCCAGAATTGCAGTTTTCGTTTTCTTCTCCGGCGAGCCGTCGAGGAGGCTCACGGTGCCAGCTTCATCCGCTGCATCACACTTCGAATTAAGGCCATCAATGAGTTCCTCTTCTCATACTCTCTGTGTGGTATCATCTAATTGCTCACCGGTGACCTATAATGCCGGCAATCACCGGAATTGCCGATTACCCTGTTCCTGCAATGTAGCTTATTTCAGCCCGAATTAGCTTTCGAAATTGTAATCTAAAATGATCAGTGAGTTATTTCAAGCATGCCTGTGAACTTAGAACAATCAATTGATCCCAATTTGAAGCTATTCCCGATTTTGCAATTTATCAGTCGCTGGCTCTCGTCGCCAGGCCATACCGGCAATCCTTCAGTCAAATTGATGCTACCAGTAGTTTCCTCATACCCTTCTATCACTCCTTGAGCAAGGAATCGAGTTCAATCGGCTTATGTTGAAAATGCCCAAATCCAGAGCTTCTTCTCCGGCGCCGATCATCGGAAAGCTTGTTCCAGCCATTTCAACCCTCAAAACCTTGTCCAGTGTGTGTTCTTTGACCTCCTGAGCATTTTTGTCTTCTAGCCCGACACCTAAATCAGCCTAGATCAAAAGATATAGCCATGCCAAGATCTTGTCTAGAACTGCTCCAGTGCAGCTAGTTCACCTCAGTTCATCACTGAATTGCTTGCTTTCCAGCCATTTCTTGCCCTAGATCCTGTTGGCTTAATTGTTCCTGTTATCAATTCCTACCTCCCAGACAAAGTGGTGCATTATTTGGAGCTCCAGATCAAAAGTTATGCCAAGCCCTAGTTTTTGGCATTATCAGCCCTATGCCAGAGCTTGTCAGCCAGTGGCATTGACCTTGTTTACCCACTTCTGATTGTGCATTTTAAAAACCACTTTGTCCCCTGAATTTGTAGAGTTGTGATCTACATTTTCTTCCACTACCACAACTTGAGATGAGCACTCTAGCTTTTCTTAAAGCTATGTCGACGCTTTGAACCGAATGTCGACCTAAAGCCGTTCGATGTTTTTGAGCGAACCAGTCGCAACCTTGATATC
The DNA here is from genome assembly GCA_019359835.1 of Pharus latifolius. Lineage (NCBI taxonomy): Eukaryota > Viridiplantae > Streptophyta > Magnoliopsida > Poales > Poaceae > Pharus > Pharus latifolius. The sequence continues at coordinate 59,332,707 of CM033322.1, forward strand.
ATTCTGATACTTTGAGACATTTGGAACCTTGTAAACCTTTGACAGCTAATCTTAACATTGGTTTCTCTAACTTAACCCTAATCAGCCTCTAAACCCAATCATTTCAGAATCATCAAGACTTCATCTTTGCATTATTGCATATAGTATAATAATGTATTGAAAAGATTGTGATTATTGGTTGTTTGTTTGATTGGAGAGCAGATCAAGAGCCCGAGTTCGAGGACTTCGCTGTTGATCCGACGTCAACTGCTGTATTTTACGACGCGGAAGGCAAGTCATATCCTTGGTCATCTTGAACCTATATTTTAAATGTTGCTAAAACATAACCTTGAATATAGATAATATTGCATGAGAAAGATTGAGAATGGTTGATTTATGAGTTGGCAGTACTAGACTGGTTATCTGTGAAATGTGAAATAAACAAGTTTTGAGCCATGAACTATTATATGTAATTATATATTTATATTCATGAAATAAAACCCCGAGCCGTGACCAGAAAAATGGTATGGATGGTGGTAGCATTGAAGGTGCTAAACTGCGAAGGAATGCAGGCACTGAAGGTGCAGGGTTGTGGATGGTCTAGTCACTGGCATATAAGGACTAGAACCTTGTGTTGTGCGTCTAGTGGCATGAACAACGTGCTAACCGCAAGCCTGGAATGGGACAGGCCTGAACAAGTAATTATGTGGATCGCACATGAAACCCCTGCATGAGATGTGTAGTGATGCACGATAAGCACGGAGAATGGCTCCCACACATATCAGTGAAGGTGATCAAGCATGCTGACCCAGTAATGGGAATAAGCAAAGGGGTGGAGGTTAGGATACAGCCTACCACAACTGTGTCTCGCGGAGAGCCACAGGGTCGGGGGTGAATTGTAAGTGATGCATAACAAAAGTTCTTGTTATCTCCACCTTGCCACTCACACATGGTTGTGAGGAGGGGTCTAATCATTTTGATAGGATGGGCTTGAAAGTGGAATATCTTGCGGGTAAATTGGTACCTCTCTGCAGAGTTAAAAACGTATTCGAATACTCCGAGCTCCCGGGTTTTATAGGAGTCTGCTGCGGTGGATTAAATCCACGGGGTGTGACACATGTACTATTTTCTAAATAAAATGTGTTAAATCAAGATTACCCAAATGACATGTGTTGTCATGATAAGGAGTGCTACCGTGGGCTGTCGTGTGTCGACGTGTCGCGGTAGTGCTATAATCTAGTGAACATGAACGATGATGTTATATTTTGAAAAGTGCTGCCATGAGATGAGGTATGGAAGTAAAAGATTATTTTATAAACAACCATAATTCTTGACTAGTCTAGGTTCATACCATCACTACTATATGTATCTATTCTTACCTATGACTTGCTGAGTACGTAAGTGCTCACCCTTGCAACATTCAACTCAATAGATGGAGCATTCTTTGACCAAGAGGATGGCATGGAGAACTTCGTGGATCCAGAAGGAGGAGAATCAATTCCGCCAGAGCCCTGATGTGTGTTGTTCTACCGTCAACTTCTTTGGTGGGAGGGTCACCTATCTTCTGCTGTGTAGTTAATATTTTGCCAAACCCTGAATGCCTTGTAGGAATTGTAATCCTTTATGTAATATTAAGGCCAGCAGGCCACACTGCTTAAATATTTTGTAAGTACTCTGTTGCAATGTAATATACTCCTGTGTTTGACTTATCCTGGGAAGTCAAGGGTATGTGTATGCTATGCATATATGGGACTAGCTGCAGCGAGCTAGGTCTCTACAGGAGTAGTCGTAGTCCCAGTTTCGGGGCGCGACAGAAAAGTTGGTATCAGAGCAACATGAGAACTTGACTGTAGGACGACACCTTTAGGGATTGGCCGTGCCAGGAAGACGTAATTTATTTAGAAACTATTTGTTGAAAACTTTATTTTGGTAAAAATAATGAGCTTTGTAGCCCCTAAAAACCTTTATTTCAATATCTTATTTGGATTTTCTAAAAATTCGGTAAGATTTTGAGAGTGCGTTCTGTTGTCTCAGAGTGTCTTAGAGGTTGGTGTAGACAGAGCTAGTGGATGCTCTTGATAGCTTTGTGATTCGCTGTTGCTTTTGCAATGGTTAATTTGTGTATTATGGCTAATAGCCTAAGTAATTTTATGCATTAAAATAGTTGCATTAATTCCTGCATTGCTGTCTTAGTTGGCCTTAGATAGTTAGATCAGCCCAAACTTCTTTTTCAGAGCCACCATGGTTGACACAAGAAGGAGATCTCGAAGTGGAAGAGAAGATATGGGTCAGACTAGATTTAGGGAATATCCCCCATTCACTATTCTGAGCAAATTTCCCTTCTGGAAGAATTTCAAAATCTCACCCGAAGCTTTAGTTTTCAGCCTCGCCAAATCTCCAAACCCTAATTACCCTGTTTTCGTTTCAGCTCAGAACTTGTTTAAAATTCCAAATTTTGTCTTCTGTCGATGCTAAACTATTTGCTAAGTTTAGTGTGTTCAATTGGTGAAATCAAATCCCTTTTTACCTAAGCCAATTGCCAGATTCACAGATCAGTCCCTGGAATAAGTTTTTGAAATTGCAAATCTGCCCTGATTCTCTTTTTCCAGTCCATTTCTACCAGAACCCCGGCTGCTGTTTCGACCAGAGCTCCAATGCAGTTTGACCAGATTCTCGCAGTGTTTCTCCAGCGTGTCTCGTCGCCGCCGGTCAGTTTCTCCCGTCGCCAGTGCTCGTCCTCGATCGTGCCAGCTTGTGCGCTCGTGTCCACGCCAGGTTTGTCGTCATGGCAGTGCTTCGACTAGCAGCAACAGCAACAGGTTTTGCGCGTGCCCGTGAAGATTTGACTTGCATGCGCGTACGTGTCACTGCCGGAGCTGTTTCGCTCATCCGTATCTGCACCAGACTAGAGCGAGTTCCAACGTCCCGACCGTTGTTGGCAAATCTGGGAGGCTGCCTGTGCGCCCTTGCATCGCCGTTCACCGCTGTTCCTCCTGCGCCCGGCCGGTCTTTTCCCCGGCGCAGGTTTCGTTGCCGTTTTCCTCATAGCGTCTGTCGCCTTGCCTATTTAAACCCCTCCCGCTCTGTGTGATCCCAGAAATTGGCTAAGTCCCAGTTCATTCTTTGCTTTCTTCTTCCCCGGCAAGCCACCTTTGAGGCCACCGTCGCCAGAGCCAACCACTCATCTAAACTCCAATCTAACTTCTCCAGTAAGCTCCCTATACTTGACTCCCTATATTATAGCAACCAATTGCACTCAGGTGATCTCCACCGTCGGTGATCGCCGTGAAAGGCCATATGCCCTGTTCCCTAAATTGAACCCACCTCAGTCTGTTTCGTAACCCCTTTCTATTGAACAAATCAATCCTTAGCAGCTTCCTAGCAAACTTGTTCAGCTACATTTTGAAATTAGCCCGATACGAGAGGTTCCCCAATTCTTCGCGCGCCACCGTAAACGCCTCACGTCGCCGGCACGCCTCACTGTGTCTTCACCCAAATTGACTCAACCTACACTTTCCTTGTGTTCCCTAGATGGTGTAGCCCAAACCAATTGACCAGCATTGCAGTGTATCACAAGCTCCACTTCTCACCGTCATCCCCAAGTCCGGCGAGCTCAGAAACTTAACCCCAGCTCAATTCCTCACTCTAGCGCAATCAACACCACCCCAGGATCAAAACCCCTCAGTCAATTTCAAGTGTGATCTTCTCTAGAGCCCTGTCATCATAGCTCGTCTTTGTTTCAGGCAGCCGACAACTTCAACCTCGTCGTTTGCCACCAACAAGCCACCCCAATCAAATTAACTCTACCAGTAGCTTCACCTTGATCTTGCCTACATGCCTAACATATTTGGTGAAACAACGCATGCGTGTGTCGTGCAGACGCGTATGCCCTAGTTCGCTGAAGTACAGTGGCATTCGTTTTTTCTGTGTCCAAGACTTTGCTGCAATTTTCTGTTAAACCCTGGACTTTTCTGTAAAATTCACTTTGTCAGTTAGACACCTCACTATGTTTGGCACCTAGTGCACCCTTTTGCAACCATTTTGACCTTCTGGGAGCTTCAGATCACCTTTATGTCTTTCTCAGACATTGTCAGTCCGCGAGCCGAATGTCGACCCTTGGACATTCGTCGCATCCAAGCCAAACCCTGGGAATCAAACCCTAGTATCTTTTCCCCCGCTGTTCTCCCTTCGACCAAATCACCTCGTTTGCATACATGTTTATACTTTATTTATATTTTCCCTACAGCAAGTATTTTCTGTATGCTTATGTAGTGCGTGTGTCGTGTGTTCTTTTGTTTGCGAGTGCAGAACCAGGAGCGGAAGACTTTGAAGGAACCTTCGAAGATCCAGCAGATCTCTTAGACCCCACGTTGCAAGGCAAGTTTTCACCCTTGATCATATCTCACCCCAATAGTTTGAAAATGAATTAGATTGATCATTTTCCAAATATATGCATGTTGTATATTCAAATAAGAACTATGTTGGAAAAATGTGAATAGATATGACCCAATTTCTTGTAAAGCCCCTTATGATTGTATATCTTGTGCACCCTTGTCACCCTAGGATGCTATGCTTAGATGTTGCGTATACCTAAATACATATGTTGAGTGTTAAATGGCAAGTGTGTGATAAATGAATTTGAAACGCCTTTTTATGAAAGAAAAGTGAAATAGGAATTAATAGTGAGGATGGTTTGAATGGTTGGCTGCTGCGTGCGCATCGAGTATGTGAATGTCTCCTCACTATTGATTCATAAGGACAAGAACCTTGTGTTTTGCCTCTATGCGGCATTAAAATCGTACCAACCACTTGCCTGGTATGGGACAAGCACAACTTAGTAGCTTTCTTGGTATTAGTAGTTCCCTGCATGGTATGTCGGTCCCATTTCTCGCGTGGAAATTGGTGGGCCGCAGTTTGTCCGTGAGTGATGTAAGATCAGAAAAATAATGAGAGGATAAGGTGAATAGAAGGAAGTCGCCCTATGCCTGGATTAAGTCATGCGCGGCTGTAATCATCGGTCATGCGTCTTGCGAGGACAAAGACCAAGACTAGGAAGTAAGGTAGTGGGGAGGACCCACAACGGTATTTTAGACTTAATTGTCTATCTACCGGGCAGGGATACTGTTAATACTAGACTACAAAAGCATTGTGTGAGCTCGGCCTTGTCACATGTGTTTAAGTCGCATGGAGTTGGCCCAACTTGAAAGTCGAGTGAAGAAGTGGATTTAAAAAGAGGTACACCTTTGCAAAGTGTAAGAAAAGTATTGGATACTCTATACTCCCAGGTCATGGAGTATGCTCGCGGTGGATTTATCCATATGGTTCAGCACAAGTAATATTTGGAAAGTTTTCATAATGTGGTAAATAAAAGTGGTGACCCATGAAGGACTGCCACACATAATGTTTTCTTAAAATCTATCTTAAGATTTCCAAAATCTGTTTTTGAGAATAAAACCTTTTTCTACAAATTTTAGAGTGAAAATCTATACTACTCTTATCTATGGAACTTAGACCTCTTTCCTTGAACACCCCTCATCTATACACTTGCATTATTATAACAAAACTTGCTGAGCATTGTGTAAAAACATGCTCACCATTTCCTTTGAACAAATTCAGAAGAGAGATTCTTTGATCCCGATTCGTTTGGTCATGAGTATGAAGCAGAAGATGGGAACGCTCCCGATGATCCAGTCATCTAGAAGGGTCCTGCGCCGCTTCGAGTCAGATGTGGTGGAAGCACTCCCAGAGCCGTTGCCGTCTGAAGTGAAGATCTTTGTCATTGCTTTTTGTATTGTTCTGTGTGTTCGGTATCTCTATACTGATTCTTGTATTGACAAACTCATTATTTTTGTAGCAACTCTATCTAGCGTCATTCTTGGCGCTACGTTATTGTAATATTGGTCCTTGTGACCTTGTACCTGTCTATTTATCCTTATTGCAGTTATTACTTTCTGATTGTTGTAAGCTTGTGATGTACCTATCTGAGTGCAATCCACCTGGCGATTGCCACTGGATTCCTCAAATGAGGGTCCGACAATGCCTAGTTGGGTACGTGTCCCCATGGCAAGAGTAATAACAAGGACGTCTGTAGCAACACATGTGTTGAACATCGTGCATGTTGATCAACAGATCCTCCATGAAGTCGAGCTGCTCATGGAGTCTCTTCTTTCTGTAGAGAAGATAGAGTATCGTACGTGCAGCCTTTGCGCTCCACTCGGGGTTGAGCCAAAGTAGGAAAGTGTACTTACGACCATCTTCCCTCACACACTCTAAAAATCTTCTCCCGTAGTCACCCTGAACGGAGGATGTAGTAGTCTTCGGCAACAAACCACAGCTACAACGGCATGGCCCAGAGCTTTGTCCTGCATCCTACAAACAGAAGAGAATAACCTAGAAAGTAACGCATATATAGGCACTTCATTTGTGCGAGTTTATTACGTACTTACCTTGGTCCGCCTTCTTCTCCAGCCACAGCAATTGTCACCCGCCATGTTTGGATACGCGTGTGAGGGAAATGTGAGTTGTGTGTTCTACCTCAATGACCTAATTCATAGAAGTGCATTTCACGAAGATTTTAATCATTGATTGGACTTATCTGTGGGAAAGCTAAAAAGTGGAAAAGATGAAAGATACAAAAGCTAAAAAGTACAAAAAAACTAATCGTTGAAAAGTTGAAAAGTATAAAATATGAAAGGCAAAACCATGCAAAAGCTGAAATGTTAGAAAGTCGAAAAGATTTATCGTATAAAAGTTGGAATGATGACAAAAGTCTATAGAAAAGTCAAAAACCAGATAAAAGCCTACACAAACTACTGCCCCCTCCTCCTCTTTGGCCGGCCCTGGTACTCCAACGGTGTGTAGCAAGAAGGGGGCTGACAATCCCTAACACGCCGTCTCCTCGCTGGTGGTGTCTGCACAGATGGCGGAGCCTGCGTCAATTGTGTCAGCTACGTAGGTGGTGGAGCATCGTCAAGCTGCGACGGCTGCGTAGGATGCTACTAGTTCCACACAAGAGGTCGCACCTGTATACATACCAGGATGTCCTACTGCATCACACCTTGTCCCTCATTCACCGCCAAGTCTTGAGCCAACACATGGTCTAGCTCAGCCATATGCACAGCGATATCGAGCTCTTCATTTATAGAGCTGCTGGACGGCACAGCAAGCGGCTGTAGAGGTGGAGGGCGCGACGATGACGGACGGTCCACCGGTGGCATATGCAAAGTAGAAGGACTGTGCGCCGACAGTGATGGTGGAGGAATCACGGTCAAGTGCGGTGGCAGCAGCACTTGGAAGTCGACCAGAATTTGATCGAGCTGCCGCTTGACATCTACGTAGAATGCGTACACATCATTGCTGGCACGCCCCCACTATCGCTGATCTTGACCATCATGTCACATGCACCAGTAGAGATGGCACCGATTGATGCGCACGGTGGCCCGATCTTCCGACAGGTAGAGGTAAGTCGATTGGTGGAGACTCGACGTTGACGATCCGGCTTCCGATCAGAACCGATCCGAACCCAGCAATCGCTACACCACGGCTCCGTTGGTTATCAACCATGCACAAACACGATTGACCTCGCCAAGAAGGCTTATCCCTGCATGCGAATCGAGAACACAAGCAAGAACGAGAAAGAAGCAATCTGAAATATTGCAAATATAAATTGAATCTCACGAGTTGGGGTTCCACAAACCGATACACGGCGAAACTGTTCTTTGACAGATTAATCTAAGCAAAACCCAAACCAAACCCTAGCGGTGGCTACTGAATATAAGGGCTAAGGGACGTCCTAGAAACCCTAGACGTGTCCGTGATGGACTCCAACACGATACATGGGCCAAAGGCCCAAATTGGTGACGCAGCACCCTGGGACAGATTCTGTCCGCCAACTTGTAACGCGAATTCCCGTCGACTCAGCAGTCCAATTGACCTGAAACCGGTGCCATTGGAAAGGTTATCTCCTTAGCTTTCGATACATATGTGGATCATTGAAATCGGAGTCCGTTTGTGGCCTGGGCGACGATTTTAGTGAACACTGCTCCTGGTGGCCAAGGTAGTCGACTCCGAGATGAATTGGGACTCCGACTCCGAGATGAATTGGGACTCCAACTTGACTTGGACGCCCTCCTTGCCTCCCTCCTGGCCCTTGCTGGTTCCCAAGGCCTTCATGATCCTCTCCAAAGTTCCTAAGTACAATATAATCAATAATATCATTAGGTAGCATACTATCCTCACAAGTATATACACAGGCACTTAGGAACGAGCTCACCTGTTGATTCAATTGCCGTGCTCGTGCTCTTGTGATGGGTCCTTGCATCACAACTGGAGGAGTCTCGGGCGTATGCATAGGAGTGATGTCCTCATCACCGATGGTGTCAAGCTGCATACATGATTTAATGCAATTATAGATTGTTGATAAATGTGAAAGTAAGGTTACGGAGAGGTAAAGAACTCACAGAGGAGTAGATTCACCCTATAAGGCATCGGTCGAAGCGCTCGTCAATAGTGGTAGGACAGATGAGCTCATCAGCCATAGCCGGTGGACCGCCTACCAATCTGTAGAGCGTGTGAGGTCGGTACCACACCAAGTACAAAAAAATGATGTCGTGGTTGTAAGGTCTATCCTCTGCAACCGTCCATGTGTGAGCCCAATTCATCCACTCCTCCACATAGGGGCGCTATCGAAGGATGAAATTGTCCCTTCCCCGACCCTTTCTCGACTGCCTGTGGATAAAACAAATTAGTGACATAAATGATTTACAAAGTTATGCATGAAAGTAATACATATCTGACATGCACGTACTCTTGAGCATCGAGTGGAATCTGTCGAGAAGGTGGCATGGGATGTCTTGGTTGTTCCAATATCAACAGTTTTGTCTGAATCTACTTTCAGTTTGATCGGAAGAATAGTTGAAGACAAAAGATCAATGTTAACACCCGAGATGGTGGAGGCAATCTGATTAGGACATCACGACCACACACTCAAATGCTTTAACACGAGCGCATGCGCGGCGCCTTGGACAACAGGTGAATTCGTTTCTTGGGTGAATTAATTATTTAATTATAGAACAAATGATATTACCTAATGATAGTTCTTTGCTTGCTGTTACATGTGAGGGAGTTCTGGACGAAGTTGCTGATCCAACTCTTAGCCAAGGAAGAATGAACACTTTTCTGGCAACTTCGACCAACGATCACTTCGACCTCATCAATCAGAAGAACTTGCGCTCGATCAGAAAGGCTCAAGGTCACAACACCAGAAAGGCTCAAGGTCGCAGCACCGCCCAAGGTCGCAACCCATGGTCGAAGAACATGGTCACAGCCTGAGGACCATATATACAATCTGCCAACCAAGCATGATTGTTCAGCGAATTTGACCAAATGTCAATTTCAGCATATATGTCCGAGTTAGTCATATGAGTACTTGTTGGAAAGATATTCGAAAGAGCTTTCCAACTCATCAAGAATTATCGAAATCTGACGTCGTATGCAACCAGGAGACCCAAAAGAATGGAAAGTGCACTAGAGGAAAGAGTCCCATCTGAATCCACGAAAATTAGTTCCGGATTTCTTTTTATAGTTAGTTAGGATTCTATTCTATTTCGAATTAGATTAAGATTAGAATTCTGGTTTTAAACCTTCTATCTTTTGTAGACACCATCCTCTACAAAAGAGAAGGCATGGTCTTAGTTTTAGGTAGACTTCGTTGATATACAGATTGTATTCTCGTGTCTTTGCCGACTTGTACAATTCGGAGTCTCAATGTTCAACTCATAATTCAGATTATTGAGTGTTGGTATCCTTCCACTGTTGCTCTTTCTTTTCTTATTGATTTGCTTGAGTTGTTCTTCATGAACAGGTCAATCTAGCTTTGCTCGGTTGATAACCAATTGAGGAGTGGTTTAGCGATTGTGAGGTTGCTGGTAGCGTGTTAAATCATGGTTAGTCGCCCCTTCATCAAGGTCACAACTCGCATTTTTCCATAGATTTCTCCTACGACGGAAGATTGAGACCAAACTACATGCACGAATCTTAAGGTGAGGTGTGTGCATATCAGTTGGTATCAGAGCCCACGTTGCCGATAGGAATTCATTTATCCCTAGTTTAATAGTTTGATTTTTTTTACCTAAAGTTCAGAAAATTGCCAGTCAAAAAGAGTTTCCTAGCCCGTTGTTGCCTTCAATCTGTTAATTTCAGTTTTCTTAATTGAGTTTTCGTTCTGTTGAGTCGTGTCTAGTTGCTGGTCTTAATCTTGTTGGCCAAAAAAAATCCAAAGTTAGATTGAGCCCTTGTTGTGAGTCAGTAGATTGCATCTTGCCGTGAATCCTATAACAAAAATACCAAAAGGAGGCAAGAAAGTATAAAAAAAGAGAGAGTATTCAGTCAAATTGAGAAAAAAAATCTTTTGAACTACTTTAGCCTGTTGGTAGACACCAAGCCTTTCCTTGATTGATCAGCAATTAGGACTAATACTCGTGTGCAGTATTATTCAATTTCGCAATTTCTGAGATAACTAATTGCTTTCCTTTGATACACATAATTTTTCCCTACCTACAACCTCACATATTTCACCACAGTGCATGTGTACCTCACATTTCAATCTCTACACTTATCTCCTTTTCTAGTTATCACGACCTAGCAAGCTAATCGTAAACATTAAGAGGGGTAAGAGCTTTGGTTGGTAAGGTTGGTGAGGTTAAGAGTTCCACATATATTCAGTAGTTTGGTGGGAGATTTTTGTGTTTCTTGTTTTCACTAACCATGGTAGGGTCAAAAAGTTCTCGAGGGTCGGCGCATGACAGTGATGCAGATGTTGAGGAGAGCATGGATCGACCACCAGTGTTCCTGTCGTCTCCGCGTTCTCAAGCCATGTTGGGTCACTTCGAGAGGATGCTGAGCAAACAGATAGTCTCTCGTTTGACTGGCTTGGAGAATCGTCTTGACAGAATATACGTTTGATTTGAGCAAGTTGAGTGGACGCCACCACGACAACACACACCACCTCGATTCCCTCAAGGTCCCATTGAAGCCAATAATCATGATGCGGCTGCCGTTCCACTTCAACCAAGGGCAAACTTGAACGTTGTGTTACAGGAAGCCGCCAATGAAGTGAGATATGATAATTATGTGGCCGATAATGAGGAAGTCATTTTGGATCCTGATCAACAATGACTTGCATGAAACCGTCGAGGCATGGGGGAATATGCATGTCACTGCAATGAAGCCCAAAGAGATGATGCTGTAGGATCAAGGATGCCGACTAGAAGGAGGTGAATAGGAGGCTTTTAAAAATTCTTTCCCCACGAAGCAATTTTTCAAAGATGTTTACGATAATCTAGGGTTGCAAGAGTTTATCAACTAGTTGCATTCAATCATATGAAATAAGCAATACAACAAGCAACTAGTGAATCAAGCAATTTGTGTCAAGTTAAATATTAAGAGAATAAGAGATACGCAATTGACACAATATTTTTTACCAAAGTCTTAGAGACTCGCGCAGTCTCCCCTACTGCTCGTTGAAGCGCTCACGCGTGAGTCTCACTTCTATATCCACAAAGGATATCTCAACTCGGGTAACTCCTCCACACTGGATAGGTGAGCACCAAACCTTTCACACGTCGTTTGTCGGCCTCTCCAACAAACTTCAACTGGAGAGATCGCGACTCTCTTCCGACACCGTCTAGGCGAAGGCAATTGCCAAGAGTAACAAGTCGGACCCTTTCACTTGAACAAATCAAAAGCTCAAAACTCAAATGATGCAAGGGTATGCACACACACACACTAGCACTCTTAGCCTCACACAAAGGCTCTCTCTCAAATCCACTCAAGATTTTGGCTCAAATCTAGCCTCTAGATGCAATATAGGAAATGCAATGAACATGGCTAGTTTATGCATTGTGTTCTCCACTTCTTTAGCAACCTCAAATGAACACAAACACGAGATATATATAGCCCCTCAAAGAAACTAGCCATTTGCAACCTGTTGACACATTTTTGTACCGGCACGGACATTGTCCGGCCATGCAAATGTGTCAGTGACCATTGAGAGGCTTTTTGTAAAGGCCAGACAATGTCCAGCCATGTCGGACAAAAGCCCCCGGACGTATATATCTGTCTCTGTTTCACTCTCGGCTCAAACAATTTGTACAGGCCGGACAATGTCCGGCCATACCGGACAAAGTCCAGCCCGTCCCAGACAAAAGCCCCCCGAACAGATGCAAACGTCTCTGATTCACATTTTGCAATACGCTTAAAGATTTTGTACAGGCTGGACATGGTCCAGCAATGCCGGACATTGTCTGGCCAATTCACGTTGACAGTAAAACAAGAATAACTTTTGATCTAGAGATCCGATTGAGATGATTTTTGTGTTTTTGGAAAGATAACTCAAGGGGCTACAATTTTGTCAACAAAAGCTCGACCTAGATAGGCCTAGATATTTCTAGGAAATTCAAAAACTTTCCTGCCACCAAAATATCCAACACAAATGTCATTTCTGATGCAATTTGTCTGTTTTCTCGCGGATATGTCTACTGACACTCAGCATAGACAACGACAAAATGATTTAAGAACTTTACAGCCACATGTCAAATATCCGGTCGAAAACAGGTGGTCGAGTGGATTTGGTAGAGCGTACGCAATCGAGCTAAAAACTGGTATGACCAGCTTGAACTCCTACCACCACGACCAAACTCCAAACAAGGATACAGCCAATCCAGCGAACACGACCACGACCAGCTCTAGAATATAAACCAATTGAATTAGCTGGTGATACGACTAAGTGCAGTTTTCAAAACTTTTTTTAATGCAACACAAACTACACTTAGACTTTCTAGCAATGCAAGAGGTGATTAAGCACTAATGCAAGATGATATGAATGCATTTGAGTTCCCCCACTAGATAGACTCAAGCTACTAGTTTCCGACCCCTCTTAACAGTATGGTCAAACTAGTAAAAAGAAGTCCTATCAAACTGGTCTATCTCCAAACACCGAGATTGGTAAAATTCTAAGAAAACAATCTTTAATCTTTAATCTTACCTTCAGTGAAGCTCAACCTCGTGAAGCTCAACCACTCGAAGCTTGTCCTCGGAAAGCTCGACCCCGCTAAGCTTGACCTCGTGAAACTCGACCACTCGAAGGTTTTTCTCGCAAAGCTTGACCTCGCTCAAGATGGCTCATATCGGCTTCATCCTCTTCACACCCTTGCTTGTTTTCATCTCGCAACCATTCTGAGACTACAACACATACACTCAATGATGTGACGCGGGTGGTCCGATCTTTCGATGAGAACAACAACTATCGATTTGTGAAGACGACTCTCACGATCGGACTACCAACCGTACATGACTGATACGCCCTGGCAATCGCTGAACCAACTTTGGATTGTTATCAACCAAACTACAAGCACGATCGACCTGATCATGAAGATCTATTCCTGCAAGCAATCGAAGAACAAGCAAGAACAAGATAAACTAGAAATCTGAAATTGCAAATATAGATTGAATCATGAAAAAGAGTTGGTGTTTTGAATACAGATATTGATGTCGATCTAGCAGACCAACAAGAATATCTCAATAACTTCACAAAGGAAAGACTATGACTAAACAAAACCCGCAGAACCCTAATGGTTCGGCCAGATTATATAGAGGAGGTAAAATAGGTCGGTGGCCAAGTAAGGAAACCTGAAACCGACATGGACTCTTTCCCTACTCGGACTCTAACTCGATACATGGGCCTTGACCCAACCAAAAAGGTGATGCAGCACCGACTAGACCCAATCAGAATCTGATCAAAAATTGTTTTGTCAATTTCTGGCAATCCAGAAGGAATTTTGATGTAGGGCTAGATCCATTGGAAAGATCTCGTTGTGGGCTTCTCCGTGGACCATAAGAACATCCCAATCGGACTTCGTATGAGACAGTTATGGTCGTTTGAAGGAAGGCTACTCCTGGATGGCCGAACCGGACTCCAACTCGAATCCATCCCGGACTCCAACTCGACTTGGGCTTCTTGCTGGTCCTTGCGTCCTTGCTGGTCCTCTCCATGGTTCCTAAGCACAATATTATCACTATTAGGTAGTAAACCATTCTCAAAACCATATATATATATAAACTTAGGAACGAGTTCACCTAGCAATACAACAATCGGGCTTTACTGCGCGTTATTGGTCCTTGTGTAACAAGCGGAGGATTATGGTTGGTGTGTGTATCTGAAGAAGTGATGTCATCATCATCCTCCCCTGCTTGCATTTGAGTCGTCCTTGACTCAAGCTCATCTTCCTCACCCAAATATGGCTTCAAATCTACAATGTTAAAGGTGGGACTAACCCTGAAATCTGCAGACAAGTCAAGCTTGTATGCATTATTGTTAATCCTCTCTAACACTCGAAAAGGACCATCAGCTCTAGGCAGCAACTTTGATTTTCTTAAGTCTGGAAACCTTTCTTTTCGCAAGTGTAACCAAACAAGATCACCCGGGTCAAAAATTATTTCTTTTCTACCCTGATTAGCAGCAATCTTGTACTTTTCATTCATACGTTCTATATTCTCCTTAGTTATTTCATGCCGTTTAAGAATCAGTTCAGCACGTCGTTTAGCATTAATGTTTACCCTTTTCGAGGATGGTAAAGGTAATAAATCAATAGGAGCGCGAGGAACAAACCCATATACTACCTGAAAGGGACATATCTTTGTGGATGAATGCAGCGATCGGTTGTAAGCAAACTCCACGTGAGGCAAGCATTCTTCCCACATCCTCAAGTTTTTCTTCAAAACAGCCCGCAACATGGTGGATAATGTGCAGTTGACAACTTCGGTTTGGCCATCAGTTTGGGGATGACATGTAGTAGAAAACAGCAACTTGGTCCCCAATTTCATCCATAGAGATCTCCAAAAATGACTTAAGAACTTCGCGTCACGATCTGAAACAATCGTATTCGGCACTCCATGTAGTCGAATGATTTCCCTAAAAAACAAATCTGCAACATTTGTAGCATCATCGCTCTTTTGACAAGGTATAAAATGTGCCATTTTAGAAAATCTATCCCTCCCCTTCTTTGTTCTAGGCAGTCCTAAAACAAAGTCCATAGAAATATCCTCTCAAGGTGTGCTAGGAACAGCCAGAGGCATATATAAACCATGTGGATTAAGTCGTGACTTAGCTTTTTGACATGTAGTGCAGCGTGCAACGTAGCACTCGACGTCACGCCTCATCTTCGGCCAATAGAAGTGAACGGCCAAGATGATGTCTTCCGTCTTCTTAACACCAAAGTGTCCCATTAGACCTCCTCCATGCGTCTCCTGTAACAACAAAAGACGAGCAGAGCTAGCAGGAATGCATAGCTTGTTAGCTCGATAAACAAAGCCATCATTTATCACAAATTTATTCCAGCTTCTTCCTTCTTTACAATTCAGCAATACATCTTTAAAATCAGCATCATGCGCATATTGCTGTTTGATGGTTTCTAATCCAAAAATCTTGAAGTCAAGTTGAGATAACATAGTGTGACGTCTAGATAAAGCATCAGCAATAACATTCTCCTTTCCTTTCTTGTGTTTAATAACATAAGGAAAAGATTCGATGAATTCTACCCATTTTTCATGTGTACGATTCAATTTGCTTTGGCTTCTAATATGCTTCAAAGATTCATGATCAGAATGGATAACAAACTCTTTCGACCAAAGGTATTGTTTCCGTGTCTCCAAAGTTCGAACTAAAGCATATAATTCTTTATCATAAGTTGAATAATTCAGACTAGGTCCACTTAACTTCTCACTGAAATAAGCAACAGGTTTACCTTCTTGAATTAACACACCTCCAAGTCCAATTCTGCTGGCATCACATTCAAGTTCAAAAGTCTTACCAAAATCAGGAAGTTGGAGCAATGGTGCGTTCGTAAGCTTCTTTTTCAAGATGTTGAATGATTGTTCTTGTGCATGACCCCAAACAAATGGAACTCCTTTCTTCGTGAGCTCATGCAATGGTGCAGCAATGGTACTAAAATCCTTGACAAAACGTCTATAAAACCTAGTAAGTCCAAGAAAGCTTCGCACTTGGGTGACCGTTGTTGGAATTGGCCAACTTTGAATAGCTTCGATCTTGGCTTCATCAACTTCAATGCCCTCTGAAGTAACAACATAACCAAAAAACAAAACTCGATCGATGCAAAAGGTGCACTTCTCAAGGTTACCGAACAAATGTGCAGCACGTAAAATCTTAAAAACAGCATGCAAATGTTCAAGATGTTCATCCAAGGATTTGCTATAGATCAAAATGTCATTAAAGTATACCACCACAAATTTGTTGATGAAAGGACGCAAAACCTCATTCATTAATCTCATGAAAGTGCTTGTTGCATTAATTAAACCGAAAGGCATCACTAACCACTCATATAATCCGAATTTAGTTTTAAACGATGTTTTCCATTCATCTCCTAATTTCATGCGAATTTGGTGATATCCACTACGCAAATCAATTTTAGAGAACACAACAGAACCACTCAATTCATCAAGCATATCATCTAACCTAGGAATAGGATGACGATATCGAATTGTTATGCTATTGATAGCTCTACAATCAACACACATACGCCATGATCCATCTTTCTTTGGAACCAAAAGAACAAGAACAGCACATGGACTAAGGCTTTCACGTACGTACCCTTTGTCAAGTAAGTCTTGCCCTTGACGCTGAGTCTCTTCAGTCTCTTGTGGATTGGTTCGATACGGCACACGGTTAGGCAACGAGGCTCCTGGAATTAGACCAATTTGATGCTTAATCCCTCGAATTAGAGGCAGCCCCGGTGGTACGTCCTTCAGAAATACATCAGCAAACTCCTACAAAACGTTAGCAACAGTAGGAGGCAAAGAAGAAGGCATGTCCTCAAGTGAAAACAAAACTTCTTTGCAAACTAAAGCATAGCAATCAGATGCATTAGGGTCTATCTCAGTTATTTCAGATTTGGTAGCAAGCAAAACAGAACCTTTCAACTTAATTTCAGCATGGTTAGAACTAGGTTCGTTCTTTTTCGGTTGAACAAGTGGTTTAGCTACGATCTGATTTGCACCTTTGTTATTCTCCTTTTCTCTATTAGCTCTCTCCAATTCATCCTTTAAAATTGCTTCAGGAGACATGGGTAGCAAAGTGATCTTTTTTTTTTAAACATGAGAGTATATTGATTAGTTCTACCATGATGCAAAATATCTCTATCATATTGCCACGGTCTACCTAACAATAAGAAACATGCTTGCATAGGTACGACATCGCAATCAGCATAATCATGATAGGAACCAATAGAAAAGTGTACTTCCACAATGGGAGTTACCTTCAGCTTATCACAGTTGTTGAACCATTGAATGTAGTAAGGGCGAGGGTGCTGATTCGTGGTCAAGCCAAGCTTCTCAACCATGTCCATGCTCGCTAAGTTGTTGCAACTTCCTCCATCGATGATCGTACAGCATGATCGGTCCTTGACAATGAACTTTGTTTGGAACAAGTTGTGACGTTGATTCTGTTTAGTGCGCTCCATTTGTGCACTAAGCACACGCTTCACAATGATGCTCAAATATCGATCATTAATTTCAGCACCATATTGTTCATGTTCATCTTGTTGCCCTTCACCTGCATGGTCAGTTGAAAGCATAGCATATTCCTCTTCAATATCACTAGCTGAAGTGTACTCACCATCATCCTTTATGAGTAGGGCTCGCTGGCTGGGACAGTCACGCATGATATGACCGAATCCCTTACAACGGTGGCATTGTGTTTCTCGTGCTCTACCGGTAGAAGCAATCGATGATGAACGTTGTGCGGGAGCTTGGACTGTACTCTTACTCGTATCGGTCACTCGTGAGGGTATTGTGGAAGCATTAGGACGTCGGTTGTTGCTGGAGAATCTCGGTGCAGGTGCTCGGCTCAATGTGCTGTATGGAGCTTTAGTTGGGCACCTCCGAAACTCCCTCTCGGCCTCAACTTCCGTCCTTGTACTTCTCTCTCTGCCTTACAAGCAAGATGAAACAGACGAGTGATAGAGTTGTATTCTTTATAGTCATGAATGTCCTGAATGTCTCGATTTAAACCTCCCAAAAATCTAGCCATTTTAGCTTCATCGGTTTCTTCTAAACCACAACGTAACATACCAGTTTGCAGCTCGTGATAATAATCCTCTACAGAATTACTACCTTGGTTCAGACGTTACAATTATTTCAGCAAATCACGAGCATAATATGAAGGCACAAATCTATGTCTCGTGACTCTCTTCAAAGCATTCCAAGTTCTAGGTATGTTCTGGTTATTGCGACAATATTCACTACACCAAACAGATGCAAATTCAGTAAACTCGCTAGTAGCAGCCCTAACTTTCATATCTTCAGAAACTTCAAAGCAAGCAAATTTTTGTTCTATAGCTAATTCCCAAGTGAGATAGGCATCAGGGTCATACTTTCCAGTGAATGAAGGTATAGTCAATTTAAGCTTACCGAATGAGTCATCATGACCATGTACCTCTCGTGGTGGAATTCTTCTCATATCGTTGCGATTGAAACCAAGACGCCGATGGTCACAATCATTCTTGATATTGAATCCTCCATCGGACTCCGTATCAGCAGCATATTGATTTCCTTCGTCATTGAAATCATCTTCGACCTCATCAGCCCATGCTTGGCGTCGAGGTACATTATTGGCAGTACCAGCAACCGGGGTAACCGGTGCTTCTTTCTGCTCCAATTGCTCCACTCGAGTGGCGAGTGCAGCAAGCACTTCATTATTGCGGTCTAGAATCCCTTCGATACGCTCAGTGTGCGTATTCAGCAAGCGGTTGAAGTGTTGTATGATGCCCTTCGTACGAGGTGTAAGTGGGCTGTCGTCCTCCTCGCGTTGATGACCCGAACCTGACATGGTTAGTAGCAAACAAGGAAACAAAATCACAATGATATATCCCTATCAACTACTAGGTGTAGGTGGCTCAAACTCTCTCACAGACAAGCTTCTTATCAAGCTCTTACCGATTCTTACCAAGCAGCAGGTGGTGATCGGCTGCTAGTAACAGTCTCAAACGCTCCAAAGATTGGTTAAAGCGATTGCAAGCGATCGGTACCTGTACGTCGGTAGAAAATGTAGCTTGGACAAGCTCAAGTATGTAGCAAAGGTTAGCAATGATCAGTTCAGAGAATGCAAAGTTGAAAAGTTGCTCAAAGTACTAGTCACTAGTATGCTGGCCTAGGCTAAACCAAACTAGAGACGCGACTGAGGGCAAAAAGGTAAAAAGCTCAGATTTTTCTTTTTTTATTTTTTCGACGTCGGCAGCAGCAAGTTAGCAAAGTTCACGAATGGCTGTAGGGAGGTTGTGGCGATGATATGGCAGAGTGGTCGAAAAAGTAGAAAATTGCAGGGGTAAATCGGTAATTAAAAGTTTGATCCTTCTCTCTCTCTCAACACTTCGGTCACAATTGCAAAATTTGATCCTTCTTGGATTTTTTTTACTTTGATTCTTTTCTTTTATATATATATATATATATATATATATATATATTCCGAGTCAACAACCTTTTTTTTTTGAAACCGACAAGAAATCGGTGAACGGTTTTCTGAGACAGATACGAGATTGACTACCTTCCTCTTATCAATCCGAAACCACTAGGAATCGGATTCCCCTTTCTTTACTAGCACACACAGATGCAAGGTAGATGGATGCAGCGGCAGGTGGCCAGGTGTTGTAGCGGCGAAGCGAAGGCATGATCTCAACTTGAAACTCTAAAGGTTACACGGTAAGACTGGCAACTCGACACGATGATCCAGCAAAGATTCAACCAAGCAAAAACCAAAAAGATATTGCAGGCAAAAATTGGTTTGGACAAGGATGATCTAACCCTAATTTTTTTTTGTGGACTTTTCGGTATAAGACAGCACTCAAGAAAAAAAAGGTAGTGTTGGGGGAAATCTCCACGGGATCAAGTCCAGGTAAGAGGCTGTCCCGGTGGCTTGTCCCGGGCGCCACCTTTTGCCCAGGGACAAGGCCTCCGGTGGCTTGTTCCGGGCGCCGCCTTCCGAAGACAAGGGTCTCCAGCCCCGGGTCACGTGAGGGTCACGCGAGAAGTGCCTCAGGAATCGGCAGACACCTGTCAAGCATCCAAGGTGCCTAACCGAAAGAAGGACGTCGCTACCCCTCGATCCAACGGTGGCAGGCGGGGTGGTTTAGTCTTTTTGCGTCTTTTTGGGGCTATATAAGCCCTTGTAACACCTCATGTAAGGGGGATAGTTCATTTTTTACTCTAAGAGACAATAGAATAGGTGTGCTCCGGAGCCATCTATCCCCCTAGAGAGCTCCCCTAGCCAACTCCGATTGGGAGCACGCCGACAGGACTAGGGCCTCCATTGAGGCCCGAACCTGTATAAACATTCGTGTCACTTGCTGAGTTTACCCGACGGGAGAGGACCGGTCGCACGGTCAGCTCGTGTCATCTTTTCTTCACTAGGATCTTCTACAAAACCTGCCGGGGTATTCCCAATACCAAGACAGTTGGCGTCGTCCGTGGGGACGCGTGACGAATTGCCATGGTGAAAAGGATCTAGAATATCGACTAGAGGGTGGGTGAATAGGCGATTTTGACAATTTAACAACTAATCAAGCAATTAACAATAAATGAGAGCAAGTAGCTAAAACGAGATGAACAACAAGCAATTTAACACAATGATATATCCCGTGGTCTCGGTGATTTGCCGATCACCCCTAATCCACGTTAAGGCAAACTCAAATCTCTAACCGCTCCTCTATCTAGTCGACTTCCTCTCAAGAAGTGACTTAGATCTCGAGCCGGATTAGTATGATGAGTTATCCAAACCTCGATTCCACTATTGATGCACTTTACCGCTCCGGCAAGGCGTGCTCGACCCTTTCACAAGATGTTTTGAGGCTTCTTCACAATCTTCCTTGAAAAGCTCTCCAAAACCTTCCTCCTAGCCATCTAGGAGCCAACAAACTCCAAGAGTAACAAGCCGGTGATGATCACTTAATACTCTTCTAGTGCCACAAAGTTGATTTAGTGATCTAAATGCAATGCACTAGAAGATCTCAAATGCACACTCTCTCAAATTCAAGAAATTGAACACTAGAGTGTATGAAACTTGTTTTTGCTCTCAAAGATGATGGCAATGTTCACAAATAAGCAAAAGGTCCTAAACAGGACCATGCATGGGAGTATTTATACCCCCCACAATAAATATAGCCGTTACAAGCCGTTGGAAGAAAAAGATCACTTGGCGGTCAGACCGCAGGTATAAGCTCGGTCAGACCACCGCAATTGCAACGGCATTAAACAGGCGCAATAAATCCTCACCTGCCCTTGTCGGGCACTCTCACGGTCAGACCGGAGCCAATGGCGGTCAGACCGTGAAATCTTCCAGAGACGACATGGTTTCTGGACACGATTTACGATCAGGCCGAGAACTTCGGACAGACCGGCCACATGGTCAGATCGTAGAACAAAATCTCGGTCAGACCGTTTTAGCGGTCAGACCGGACCAACAATCGGTCAGACCGTCTTAACACACTAGGTTCATTAAAAAGTGATCATGAAGCTCCAGGAGTCTGACTTGAAGATTAACTATGGACAGACCGAAACAACATTCAGTCAGACCATTTCTGCGGTCAGACCGGCTAACAATCGGTCAGACCAACAGAGACTGATCTTGGCTGTTTTGGAAGGATGAAAGCATTTTTCAAGGATATGACCTTCTAGTATGCAATGCAAGTTGTTTTTATGACTTGTGGCACATAGATGAACTATTTAGTGATACACCACATGCTCCTCTTAATAGGACAGCGACTATCCTATAATCCGGTCAAAATTCTTCTCTAATCACCTTAGACCGGTAAAAGGAAAAAGACCCTATTTCGTACCTTTGCCTCTTTGCTCAATGTCCTTTCTTCATCATGTAGCTCTTTCTTTGCATTTCATTATCCTGTCTTTTGAGTTTGTTCTTGACACAACTTAACAGGTAACGTTAGTTCAACATTTGTAATTGTTATTAATTTCCAAAACACTCTTTAGGGGCCTAGAAGCTACAATCTCCCCCTTTTTGGTAATTGATGACAACATTAAGAGTAGAAGATTGAATTTTGAGCATTAAAAGACACACTCCCCCTAAATAGATGATTATGAAAATTTCGGCCTTTTGGGAGTTCAAGCATGTATATAAGAGGATATGTCAATTCATTTTCAATATAACATAAAGTGTCACAAGAGTAATATCACATCACACAATTCATAATAAGACATTAGAAAACATCACATCACATAAGTCAAAACATCTACATAAGTTATCGATTCATACAAAGCAAAAGTCCAATCAAATCATCTAAAGTTCTTTTTCTTCACCGCGACCCCAGTCGCCGTAAGTGTGGTATTGGTAAAGGAGCAAGATGGGCAGCAGCGTCCCGTGTACTATGTGAGCGAAGCCCTCCAAGGGGCTAAAACTCGATACACGGAGATAGAGAAGATCTGCTACGCCCTTCTGATGGCATCCCGGAAGCTTCGTCATTACTTCCTGGGGCACCCCATAACTGTCCCGTCATCCCTCCCCTTGGGGGAGGTGCTCCGAAACAAAGAAGCTACCGGTCGGATAGGGAAGTGGGGAGCCGAGCTCGCCTCCTTTTCCCTATCCCTCACGGGGCGCTCCGCCATCAAGTCACAGGTCCTCGCCGACTTCGTGGCGGAATGGACTCCTGCCTCCGGGCCCGGGGACGAAGACCTCCCCGCGCTGTCCCGACGTAGCGACCATTGGACACTCATGTTCGATGGCTCCCTGTGTCTCGCCAGGGCCGATGTAGGAGTAGTCCTCCGGAGCCCCGAGGGGAGAGAACTGCAGTACGTGGCGCACCTCGAGTTCCCTGGCACGAACAACATCGCTGAATACGAGGCTTTGCTCCTCGGGTTGCGCCTTGAGCACTCCCTGGGGATTCGATGCCTCCTAGTAAAAGGAGACTCCCAGCTCGTAGTTTGCCAAATGGACAAGTCCTACTTGTGCCATGAGGCGAACTTGAGCCTTTACTTGCAGGAAGTGCGCAAGATGGAGAAGCACTTCGATGGCCTAGAGGCCCGACACATCCCGCGAAGGGACAACGACCGGGCCGACGCCCTAGCTCGGGCAGCCAGCGCCCAGGAACCGCTCCCCAAAGGGGCCTTCTTGGAGATCATTGCGAAGCCCTCGGTGACCTCCCCGGGCGCAGGTGACGAGCCCTGCGTCCCGGAAGTCGCCGAAATCACTCAGACTTCGTCTTGGATGGATCCCCTTGTCTCCTTCATCAAGGGGGAGGGGGACCCTCCCAACGAGGCCGAGGCCAAGCGCCTCCGGGCCAAAGCTCGGGCATACCTCCTGTTGGAGGGGAAGCTCTACAAGCGGGGGGCTTCCGCCTTGCTCCGTTGCCTTCCACGGCTGGAAGGGCTCCAGCTTCTCGAGGATATTCACGCAGGAAGCTACGGGTCTCACCTGGCCCCGCGTGCCATCGCGGCCAAGGCCCTTTGCCAGGGTTTCTATTGGCCCACGGTGATTCGTGACGGGCGAGACCTTGTCTCCACGTGCGAGGCCTGCCAGAAGATGGCTAAGGGTTTGAACCTCCCACCCGTAGCGTTGCAGGCTATCCCCATCACTTGGCCCTTCGCGCGCTGGGGGATGGACCTCCTAGGCCCTTCCCCCCAGCGCCCGGGGGCTACAAGTATGCGGTGGTCGCGGTCGACTACTTTACTAAGTGGGTAGAGGCCGAACCTGGCCAGCATCACGTCCCGGGCGGTATCTGGAAAAATATCGTATGTCGATTCGGCGTCCCCCGAGAGATCACTGTCGATAACGAGACCCAATTCGACTCGGCATATTTTCAGGAATTCTGCGAAGGCTTGGGGCTCACCATCCACTTCGCCTCGGTAGCTCATCCCCAGAGCAACAGGGCCGTTGAAAGGGTCAACGGCGTGATCCTACAAGGGTTACACCGACGGCTCGAACAAGCCGCCTCCAAGCGGGGTGCATGGGCAGAGGAGCTCCCTAGCATCCTCTGTTCCATGCGCACGACTCCGAGCCGGGCGACGGGACGTACTCCCTTCTCCCTGGTGTACGGGGCTGAGGCAGTCCTCTCCCCGGAGATTGGCTTCCGGTCACTGCGCAGTGATTGTCGAAATTGTCCAGGTGCCACTCTGGACGCCACCGCAACCGGATTGGTTCTCGGGACATGCCCCGGCCGCGTCCCCCGGAGAGGAGACTTAACAAGATAAAGGCGGCCGGGGCATCCCCCGGATGACACCCGCCGGGGCTCGAAGGCCCCACCTCCGGAGAGGTTCCCCGCAACCTCGAGGACCTTCGCCCGGGAGTAACCTCCCGGGAAACCTGGTAAATTTGATTTGAAGACTTAGCAAAAAATACAATTTCTATTGCATCAAAATGTTTTTGTACAAGTGTTCGGGGCTTCCTCTAAGAAGCTACCGCGAGAAAAAAACTAAAAACAAAAAAGGGTCCTATCTAAAGGCCCGGGGGGAGGCTCATACTTGTTCGTTGGTGTCCTCCCCCCGGGAGGCTCCCGCAGGAGCCGCAACATCTGCCCTCGGAGGTGCCGGAGTTGGGAATCACACCCGAACGATCCAGTCGCAGAAGCCGCCGGTGAGCTGCTACACTTCTCGCCGCGATGTCTCGAAGAACTCCGGGAAGCTCCGGGGGATTCGGCCCCCGATCGCCCGGGCGCCTACCCCTCGGTGCTCCACGAGCCCGGCCGCGGCAGCCCCACTGGGATCGCCCGGCCTCGCGCCCAGGCATCAGCGGCCTCCGGGATCACGGAGACTTGCGCGTTGAGAAAATGCACAGCCTCCGTGTGCGTCGCCGGCGCCGCCTCGGAGCTGCCTCCTGAGCCCAGGCTCACTCCAAGCCCCTCAAGAACTGAGCGGACAAAGCATCCCACATCCGTCACCGCCCGGACACTAGAGCCCTCGAGCTCCTGGAAGGCATCCTCCTTCGCCTTCACCTCCCTCCAGAGCTGGTCGTTGGCGCTCTCGGAGGCGTGGAGCTGGGCCCGGACCCGGGCCAACTCCCGGAGGGCACCGTCCCGCTCCTCCAAATAGGCGGTGGCCTTCCCCTCCGCGTCCTTCAGCGCCTGGTTGAAGCGCGCTTCAATCCCCCAAGTGATGGCCGCCCACTACAAGCGCAAGAGTTAGTGAAAATCCGAGTTGGGAGTACCGAAGGAAACAATCTACCGGCTCAAGAAAGAACCTGGATCTGGAGGGATTGAAGCTCCCCGCGGCGCTCACGGAGCGTCCCTTGCGAAACGTAGTCATGGACCTTCCGGGTCTGTAGACTCTCCGCGTACCAGTTGACCTCCCCCGCAGACAACAGTGGGGTCTCCCTCCCGATGACGCTGATCCCATCAGGACCGGCGGCGGGGCCGCTTGCAAAAGATGCGGGGGTGATGAGAACCGGAGTGGCGGTGGCCGTCGTCCTCGCCGCTGAAGAAGTCTCCGAGGAGGAGGCCGATGAGGTATCCGAGGGAGTACCTCCCCGGGGGGGATGAGGATCCCTTTCCCTTCCTGGGCCGTAGAGCCCCCGGGACCTCCGTCGCCGAGGGGACCTCGTAGACCGATGGGCTCCCACTTCGTCTACCGGCCACTCGACACGCGGAGGGGAGGCCTCCGCGAAATCGAACCTCTGGTCTCTCCGGCTCCGGTAGCGCCGAGGCCGCCGGGAGAGCTATTGGCGAGGGGGCGTAATCCGCCGAGTCGGATGCCCCCCCGTCGCCGGCCGGCTCCTTTCCTCGGGCCTCTCCGGAGGCCTCGGGCATGCCCGCGGGCTGATGCGCCTCCACCCCCCAGAGTTCTCCGAGAGAGGCGGCGTCACTTCATGCCGGGGAGGTGCCCGGGCACGTCCTG
Organism: Pharus latifolius; assembly: GCA_019359835.1. Classification (NCBI taxonomy): domain Eukaryota; kingdom Viridiplantae; phylum Streptophyta; class Magnoliopsida; order Poales; family Poaceae; genus Pharus; species Pharus latifolius. The sequence goes on from CM033322.1 coordinate 59,358,588, forward strand.
ACCCAGGGGCTGCATCCCGGGCCTTCACGGGCATGGAGCCCGGTGTCGTCGATGGACTGGGGGCTTTCTGAGCCTTGGCCCACTTTGGCTCTGAGCCCCCGGTGACCTCTTTCCCCCTCTTGTGGGAACCGATTGTGGGGAGAGGCGTTCTCGCCGATAGCCTCAGCCCGAAGGCCTCGGCCACTAGGTTCCGAGAAGGACCCTCCCCGATGACGCACACGATCCACTCGTGCTCGCCGACGTAGTACCTCCCGAGGAGGTTCTCCGCCTTCTCTCGGGCGGCCGTGTACAGCCAGACTGCAAAAGGTAAGAGTTAGAAAAATATGTGAAAAGTAAACGAGCAAAGTAGCCAGGAGCTTACGTCGAGTCACCGGCTTTTGCGGGGGCCGCTGGGCCGGACACATCCCGATCCCCCTGCTCCCATGCGAGATGGGGGAGATCTTCAGCAGCATCAGCTCCTCGGTGGCATCCCTCATAGAGCGGACGCCCCAGGAGCCCACCACCATGCTGAGGAGCTTCAGCCCTCCTCGGTCCACACCGGGGGCTTGGGAGCGGAGGACCGGCTGTAGGAGGGGGGCTCTGGGGAGTACATCACCTCATCGTCCCGGACCCAGAGGTAGAACAACCTCCGGACCCAGTACCCCCAGTGGTCCCGGGAGGCCGCTACCGGGTACTCCGCTACCCGGGACGGCAGCAGCTGGATCATCACCGAGCCGAACGGAGACTTCGGCCCTCCCTTCACCAGGTGTGAGCTCCTCGCCGCTGGCTCATAGAAGTACCGGAACAGCCGGAGCGTTGGCTCCCGTCCGGTGGCTGTCTCGAACAGCCATATGAAGAGGCCCATCCGAAACAAAGGTGTTCGGCGTCAGGTGGTTCAGTGCCATCCCGTACTCCTTCAAAAACTCCCGGAGCAACGGGTGCACCGGGAGCCGGAGCCCGGCCTCGAGGAAAGCCTCGAAGACCACCACTTACCCGAGCCTGGGGGGGGGCTCCGTCTTTCTTCGAGGGGATCCGAACGTCCCCATCCGCGACCACCCCCCGGTCCACAAGGGACTCCAGGTCCCCGGATGTGAACTCAGAGGCCCAGAGGAAGTCTGTGGTGACTTCCTCTGGTGGCACCTCCGCGGCCTTGGCACGGCCCTTGGGTCCCATTCAGTTCCTCTGGTGGCTTGGGTTCTAAAAGAGGGACTTGGTTTTTCGGTGGCTAAGCTTCTGGGACCAAGCTTCCGGGAGAGCTAAGAGCGCCGGTGGAGTTTAAGGATTGAAGGATGGAGTGACCTCTCCGGGCCCCCCAAGACCCTATTTGTAGGGGTCGAACGCGGCACCGATGGGTGCCACGTGGCTCCTAGCGGTACATCTGTATCGCTCAATTAAAACAACGCGTGGGAAATGAAGGGACGGGCACGAAAAACGAGGCATTGCCGGTTCAAACCGCGAGCGACCATTAAGGCCAAACGGCGTCCCTTCAAGGCGATGTCCTAATGAATGGCATGGGGATTGAAGCGTCACGGCCCCGGTGGCTTGTCCCAGAGATGCTCCCGGTAACATGAATCGTCCCCTCTGGGGACTCGAGCATCGTCCCCGGAGGGCATGGAGGGCTGCTGTTGGGGGAAATCTCCACGGGATCAAGTCCAGGTAAGAGGCTGTCCCGGTGGCTTGTCCCGAGCGCCGCCTTTTGCCCGGGGACAAGGCACCTGGTGGCATGTCCTGGGCACCGGCATTTGCCCAGGGACAAGGCCCCCCGGTGGCTTGTCCCGGGCGCCTCCTTTTTGAAAGGGATCTAGGATATCGACAAGAGGGGGGTGAATAGGCGATTTTGACAATTTAACAACTAATGAAGCAATTATCAATAATTGAGAGCAAATTGCTAAAACAAGATGAACATCAAGAAAATTAACTCAAGGATATATCCCGTGGTCTCGGTGATTTGTCGATCACCCCTAATCCACGTTGAGGCAAACTCAAATCTCTAACCGCTCCTCTATCTAGTCGACTTCCTCTCAAGAAGTGACTTAGATCTCGAGCCGGATTAGTATGATGAGTTATCCAAACGTCGAGTCCACTATTGATGCACTTTACCTCTCCGGCGAGGCGTGCTCGACCCCTTCACAAGTTGTTTTGAGGCTTCTTCACAATCTTCCTTGAAGAGCTCTCCAAAACCTTCCTCCTAGCCGTCTAGGAGCCGACAAGCTCCAAGAGTAATAAGCCCGTGATGATCACTTAATGCTCTTCTAATGCCACAAGAGTGATTTAGTGAACTAAATGCAATGCATTAGAAGATCTCAAATTCACACTCTCTCAAATTCAAGAAATTGAACACTAGAGTGTATGAAACTTGTTTTAGCTCTTAAGAATGATGGCAATGTTCACAAATAAGCCAAGAGTTATAAACAGGACCATGCATGGGAGTATATATACCCCCCACAATAAATATAGCCGTTACAAGCCGTTGGAAGAAAAAGATCACTTGGCGGTCAGACCGCAGGTATAAGCCCGGTCAGACCGCCGCAATTGCAACGGCATTAAACAGGCACAATAAATGCTCACCTGCCCTTGTCGGGCACTCTTACGGTCAGACCGGATCCAATGGCGGTTAGACCGTGAAACCATCCAGAGACGACATTGTTTCTGGACACGATTTACGGTCAGGACGAAACCTTCGGACAGACCGGCTACATGGTCAGACCGTTTTAGCGGTCAGACCAGACCAACAATCGGTCAGACCGACTTAATACACTAAGTTCCATAAAAATAAGATCATGAAGCTCCAGGAGTCTGACTTAAGGTTTAACTACAGACAGACCGACCTTTTGGAAAAATAGACACACTTCATCATAACTATCGGTCAGTCCGCAACAACACTCGATCAAACCGTTTCTGCGGTCAGACCGACTAACAATCGGTCAGACTAACAGAGACTGAACTTTGCTGTTTTGAATGGATAAGAGCATTTTCAAAGGATATGACCTTTCTAGTATGCAATGCAAGTTGTTTTTATGACTTGTGGCACATAGATGAACTATTTAGTGATACACCACATGCTCCTCTTAATAGTACGGCAACTATCCTATAATCTGGTCAAAATTCTTCTCTAATCACCTTAGACCGGTAAAATGAAAAAGGCCATATTTCGTATCTTTGCCTCTTTGCTCAATATCCTTTCGTCATCATGTAGCTCTTTATTTGCCTTTCATTATCCTGTCTTTGATTTTGTTTTTGACACAACTTAACAGGTATCGTTAGTTCAACATTTGTAATTGTCATTAATTACCAAAACACTCTTTTAGGGGCCTAGAAGCTACAATCTCCCCCTTTTTGGTAATTGATGACAACATAAAGAGTAGATGATTGAATTTTGAGCATTAAGAGGATTTTTCAATAAGCATAGTAGAAAACATACTCCCTCTAAATAGATGAATATGAAAATTTTGCCCTTTTGGTGGAATTCAAGCATGTAAATAAGAGGATTGGTCAATTCCCACAAACGATATCAGAGTTAAACAACATCACAAAGGTCATATGAAAATAACATAAAGCACATCTCATATATCATGAAGTATAGGGCACATCTCATATAAGTATCACAAAATCACAACAGTCATAAAAGTTATAAGGTATTCAAAACATCACATCATTCATAAGGCATAAGTCAAATCATCCACATAAATCATCCACTCATACAAAATTTCACTCATCTAGAGATTTTCTCCCCCTTTGGCATCAATTGCCAGAAAAGCTAAGAGTCAGTGGGAGCATCATCATCTTGAGACGGAGGGTTGAAAGGAGGAGTCTGAGGGAATCGAGAGTAGAAGTGAGCGGAGAAGGCGTCGAAGCACTGCTCAAACTGATCTTGGCGCGACGAAAAAGTATGGAATTGATCATTGAGAGCTGCCAAGTCAGATCGTGTGAGCTCAAGCCCCTGGAGAAGAGTAGCAACCTGATCCATCATCGGCTGATGGAACTGTTGCTGGAACTGAGTAAACCAGGCGGGGGCTTGGCTCTGCTGTGCTGGCTGCTGAGCCTACGGCTGAGGTGGAGGAGGCATATCCTGAGCCTGCTGCTGCTGTTGCTGCTGATGTGGCTGTGCTCCATGGCTTCGAGCCAAGATGCGCGGATTGACACTGAACGGCTTATAGCCGAGATGCCTGATATCGCAAGATCCACGAGGAAACGTTGTCTTCTGGAGCTGCAAGGTCATAATGCATGGAGCAAAGTACAGATTTGGAAGAGTGGTTATCGAGACATCCTCAATCATCTTCAAGATGAAAGTGACAATGTTGATCCGATGACGCTTGAGGATGTGGTCGATGAAGTTCCAATAATAGTCTCTGACAGCTTCTCGATTTCCACTCTTTGGATGGATCGTGGCTCTAACAATCTTGTTGACCACAGCTGGGAGGACTTTAAGGCCTGTAACCATGCCAGGTACGATCCTCTGGGCACCCCCCGGCTGTTCATAGAACTGGAGCCAGTCATCCTCATGCAGATAGTCTTCATCTTCCATATTGATGCCTTCCTTCATTTCTTCATAATTTATCTTATTAGCCACAGCAAATTCCTCGAATGAAGCCTCATATCTCCTAGTGCCTGTCATCCACATAATCTTTTGCTCCGCCCAAATGATCTCAATGGTAGCATAGGACTGACGGATGGCAGTGGCGTTCCAGGGGCAATTATGCTCCACAAAGCCATACAGCCCAATCTCCTTGAAGATCTGAACAAGAGGAGCCATGATGGGCTGATTCACAACATAAGCCCATTCAATCCATTTGTGTTCGAAGATATTCTTGTGAACCAGATGACCATAGAACGCATCCTGCTGTGTCATCATGTGGAAGTGAGGAGTAGTGGCGTCATTCTCATGGTTATAGGCGTAGGTGGTCCTAGCCTTTCTATAATCATTGGACATCCAGTTCTTCTTAGGTCCTTGATATGCATGAACGTTTATCTCATCGTCCTCACTCTCAATATCCATAGCCATGTGCTCAGAGCCGCCACAATGAGAGGATTGTTCTGTTTCTAAGTCTCCAGGCGAGGGCACCCAATTAGCATCTTGGGTGTCGCTACTACTCGAAGGTTGAGCTCTTTTTGGCCGCTTCGCCAATTTCTTCTTATTAGTCCAGACGAAGACATTCCCTTGAGAGCCTTGACCGCTAGAAGATTGGCAAGATATAAAATAGATAAGATACTAAGAGATATGAACATGTGAATTGAATCAAGATGTCAACAGATCAACAAGACCTAGCTCTGCTGTTGCTGTCGGTCAGATCGGAACTGAGGTCGGTCAGACCGGCGCAACCGTAGAGTTAGGGTTTGAGGAGATTTCTGGGATTCAGTTGGTTTTAGGGCGCAATGTGAATAGATAAACAAGGGTAAACATTCAGTGTATCAAGAGAAAGTATCAATTTGAGGTTTTGAACAGATTCATACTAGATTCATCAAATTTGCCCGGAATCCCAAAATAAAGAGGAAACTATTTGATAAGAACAAAGAATCCAAGAAGGATACCTAGAAGACATGATTTGGAGGAGATCTTGACCGACGGTTTGTCCGTGCTTCACTTGGGTTTGACCGGAGAAGAAAACTCCAAAGAATTTGGGGCGCACATGAAAGAGACAAAAGTGAGGTGAGAGAGTGAAAAGGACAGAGATTCAGGATTTAAGTTCTCTGGTCGAGTAGATGCGGTTAGACCGTAGGCAAGAGACCGGTCAGACCGCTGGAAGAACGGATTTTGAAACGCTCTCTGGAAATCAATTCGGTCAGACCGCAAATATATTTCGATCAGACCGCTGGAAGGACTGAACATTGAAGAATTTATTTGACTGATGCTCATTTGAGATTCTAGAATATAAGGGATGAGAAATATATATAGGATAACTATAAGTAAGATATAGACAATATCGCCAAAGGGAAGTATCCATATAACAAGACAACATGTATTTAGCTAATATTACTCAATTGCCGATAAGAGAGCCTAAAATGCCCTAAAATGAAAAGTTCATTCAATCAAGAGACAATTTGAGCACAACCAATATGACTTCAACATTTCAAGCCACATTTGATATATCAATGATGTTAAGCTCATTTCGAAGTTTGCAAAATCAGTTTTCATCTAAGGGCTTAGTGAATATATCCGCTAATTGATCTTCGGTCCTTACATTATCTACCAACACATCACCTTTACTAACATGATCTCTAAGGAAGTGGTGTCGGATATCTATATGTTTGGTCCGAGAGTGTTGACTGGATTTGTGGCTATTTTCACCGCAATCTCATTATCACACAAAAGAGGTGCTTTTTCAAATTTGATTCCATAATCCAACAAGGTTTGCCTCATCCAAAGCAATTGTGCACAACAACTACCCGCGGAAACATATTTCGCTTCAGCAGTTGATAGAGCTACTGAGTTTTGTTTGTTGGAGGACCAAGAGACTAAAGATCTTCCTAATAGTTGACAACAGCCTGAGGTGCTTTTTCTATCCACTTTACATCCCGCATAGTCGGAATCAGAATATCCAATTAATTCAAATTTGGCACCTTTTGGATACCACAACCCTATACTGCATGAATATTTTAGATACCTCAAAATGCGCTTAACAGCCATTAAATGACTTTCTTTAGGAGAGGCTTGAAATCTTGCACACATACAAACACTAAACATGACATCAGGCCTAGAAGCAGTAAGATACAGTAGACTACCAATCATTGATCTATAAAGATTTGAGTCTATCGGTTTACCTCCTTCGTCAGAAACAAGGTGACCGTTTGTGGCCATTGGTGTCTTGATTGGCTTTGCTTCTTCAAGTTCGAACTTCTTGAGCAAGTCCTTCACATATTTTCTTTGACTAATGAAAGTTCCTTCCTTGAGTTGTTTAACTTGTAGTCCGAGAAAAAAACTTAGTTCACCTATCAAGGACATCTCAAATTCCCTGGACATCATGTTACCAAATTCCTCGCAAAAGTATTGGTTAGTAGATCCAAATATGATGTCATCAACATAAATTTGACATACAAAGAAATCATTTCCAATTTTCTTAGTAAATAAGGTAGTATCAACTTTCTCAATTTTAAAGCCTTTTGAAATTAAGAAGTCTCTAAGTCTTTCATACCAAGCACGAGGTGCTTGTTTAAGACCATAAAGAGCCTTGGAGAGTTTATAAACATGATTTGGTTTTGTAGGATCTTCAAAACCTGGTGGTTGTTTGACAAACACTAATTCATTAATTTTACCATTTAAAATGCATTTTTGACATCCATTTGATAAAGTCTAATATTATGAGATGAAGCAAAGGCAAGCAAGATTCTAATAGCTTCAAGTCTAGCTATGGGAGCAAAGGTTTCACCGAAGTCCAAACCTTCAACTTGAGTATATCCTTGATCCACCAATCTTGCTTTGTTCCTTACTACCACTCCGTTTTCATCTTGTTTGTTCTTAAAAATCCATTTGGTTCCGATGACATTGTGTTCATCCGGATTTGGTTCTTTGATCAATTCCCAAACATTGTTGCGGGTGAAGTTTTTTAATTCTTCATGCATAGTATTCACCCAATCCGGATCTTTCAAAGCTTCATCTACATGTGTGGGCTCAAAAGAGGAAACAAAAGAGAAATTTTCACAAAATGAAGCAAGACGAAAGCGAGTTTGAACACCCTTACGCAAGTCACCAACAATTTGATCGACGGGGTGATCCTTAGAAATTGAATGATGAATTCTTGGATGATCAACCGGGTTTTGTGAAGTAGAGGTAGACATTACTTCCGGTTGTTGTTGAGGCGAATCTTCCACATTAACCACTTCAACTATTTGATCTTCATGTTGAGGTGTTGACGAAGAGGGGATAGCTTGAGTGGATGGATCTTCATCTTGATCACTATCTTCTTTCGGCTTGATATCCCCAATGGTCATGTTCTTCATCACCACCCTCAACCCTTCATTACCTACATCATCCAAGTTGTCTTGCTCCTCTTGAGAGCCATTAGTCCCATCAAATTCTACGTCATGCGTCTCTTCAACCAAACCGGAGTTTTGGTTGTAGACACGATATGCTTTGCTATTCGATGAGTATCCTAATAAAAATCCCACATCACATTTACTTGGAAATTTAGATAAGCGTGTACCTTTTCGCAAAATGTAGCACTTACATCCAAACACTCAGAAGTAGGAAATGTTTGGTTTTCTTCCAATGAGAAGCTCGTATGGAGTTTTCTTTAATAGCCGATGACAATAAAGTCGATTTGATGAATGGCATGCGGTGTTGATTGCTTCGGCCCAAAAGGTGTCCGAAACATTGTACTCTGAAAGCATGGATCTTGCCATATCTATCAATGTCCGGTTCTTTCGTTCGACTACCCCATTTTGCTCCGGTGTATACTTGGCCGAAAACTCGTGTTTGATGCCCTTATCATCACAGCAGTTTTGAACCTTGGTATTCTTGAATTCGGAGCCATTGTCACTTCTCACTTTCTTGATCTTGAAACTAAATTCATTTTCGGCCCTTTGTCCAAACTTTTGAAAGTGTTAAATACAATTGACTTGTCATGTAAAAAGAATATCCATGGATATCTCGAAAAATCATCTACAATGACAAGACAATAACTATTGCCACCAATGCTAACATAGGTAGTTGGACCAATTAAATCCATGTGCAATAACTCAAGTGGACTAGAAGTTGACATTGCGCTTTTGGTTGGATGTGAATTTGAAACTTGTTTTCCGGTTTGACAAGCACTACATAATTTATCTTTTTCAAACTTTACATCTTTTAAGCCAACAACTAAATCATGTTTAACTAATCTATTTAATTGTTTCATTCCAACATGTCCAAGCCTTCTATGCCATAGCCAACCTTTAGATGATTTAGAGAACAAGCATGTACCAAGATTTTCATCATTAGAATTGAAATCAACTAAATAGAGGTTGCCATGTCTAAAACCTTTGAAGATCAACCTATTATCATCAATACTAGTAATAATCACATCTTTTGGATAGAAAGCACATATAAATCCAAGATCACAAAGTTGAGCTACGGATAAGAGATTGAAGTTAAGAGATTCGACAAGCAAGACATTAGAGATGGAGAGGTCGTTTGAGATGGCAATTTTACCTAAACCTTTTACTTTTCCTTTGCTATTATCTCTAAATGTGATCTTGTCATATTCCGCACCTTCGTTATTGAGAGAGGAGAACATATTGTGATTACTGGTCATATGTTGAGTGCATCCACTATCGAGCACCCAATGTTGTCCTCCGGCCTTGTAATTTATCTACAAAACAAAATTAGATCTTTTTAGGTACCCAAATATTTTTGGGTCCTTGGAGGTTAGTTACCAAGGATTTTGGAACCCAAATGGCTTTCTTTTTGGCACCAATTATAGGGGTTCCAACAAATTTGGCTTTAACATTGCCATTATTCATTTTCTTCAAAACATAGCTAGAGTTGAATATAAGAGATGAGTTAGTTTTGCTAGCATGACAATTTTTCTCAATATGACCTAAACTTTTGCATTTGTTGCAATACCCCTTTTCTTTTACAAAAATGGTTTTAGTTGGATGAAGTGCATGTTTGCCCTTTTTAGGTATATAACCTTAATCCTTCTTTCCTTAAAGAGAACCTTTGACTATCTAGTAGATGTCTTAATTTTGATTCCCCTACATAGCATTTAGCTAGATCATTTGTTACTTTTTCAATTTTGTCCTTAAGTTCATTGTTTTCAAGACTAAGCACATGATCATCAACTTTTGGACTAGATGGTAATTCAATTAAATCTTCACAAGATGTAGATATGCTAGAAGTAGATATCATAGGCAAGTCATTTGAAATCTTGCAAGTAATGCCTATGTCATTACCCGTTTTGTTGACTTTATGAGCAATTAGTGAGTCATGAGCTTCCTTAAGCATCTCATGAGTTTCTTTGAGACTCTCATGAGATGTTTTTAGCTCCTCATAGGAATTTTGAAGAGTTTTGTATCTCTTCTTCAATTCCTTGAATTTCTCCTTTGCTTTGCTCATATAGTCATCAAAGCCGGTGATCATCTCAACTAGGTCATCATAAGAGTATTCATCTTCGTCACATGATACCTTAGATTCTCCTTTAGCCATGCGGCAATGAGGAATGGAGAATAGAGATGGAGCTTCCTTGATAGCTACCTCGGCGAGTCCTTTAGGAGATGCTTCATCTTCATCTTCGGAATCGGAACTTGAAGTATCTGAATCCCATTCAATGAAGCAAGCTTGTCCGTCCTTCTTCTTATTGTAATACTTCTTGAAAACCTTCTTCTTGCTTTCTCCTTCCTTTTCGTACTTCTTCTTTTTCACCGATTTTTCTTCTTCTTGTTTTTGCATTGTGTGGAGATATGGCCCTTTTCACCGCAATCAAAACATCTTTATTCAAATGGGTTCCTTTTTGATGATTGTCCTTTCTTGAAGGACTTTCCCTGATATCTCTTTTTCATGAACCGCTTGAATCTTCTCACGAAAAGAGCCATTTCCTCATCAGTGTCTCTCTCATCGCTTTCTTCTTCATTATCTTCCCTCTTGGAGGCTTGAGCTTTGAGTGCTATATTCTTCTTCTTGGAGTCGGAAGCCTCATCTTGCACCTCTTCTTGTGATTTCTTAAATATGTCATGAGTGAGAATTTCACTCAAGACCACCAAAGGAGTCACACTTCAAATTAGATCGCACAAGTAAGGTCACAATAGTGTCATATTTTGAAGGTAATGCTCTAAGAAATTTATGACAAAACTCCACATTTGTGACATCCATACCAAGCCCTTTTAGCTCATTTACTATGTTACTTAATCGGTTGAACATCTCCGAGACATCCTCATTGGGTAACATAACAAACTTTTCAAATTGTCCCTTATGGATAAATAATTTAGCATCCTTGACTATTGAGGTTCCTTCATGAATATCCATAAGATTTCTCCAAATGTCATGAGCCGTTTCAAGTTTACAAATTCTATTAAATTCACCTAGATTTAGAGCACTATAAAGAACATTCATGGCTTGAGCATTTTCTAAGGCATTTTCTCTATCTAGGTTAGTCATGTCTTCATCATCTAGAATTGTGAAGCCCTCATCCACTACTTTCCAAATTTTTCCACCCATGGCTTTAAGATATACCATCATTCTAGTTTTCCAATAGGTATAGTTTGATCCATCAAAGAGTGGTGCTTTGCCAATATTAATCCGACCCTCACTAGTCATCTTTATCCTACTCCGGGATGGTTAAATCCTCTAAATATGGAGTCCTAGCTCTGATACCAATTGAAAGGGATCTAGGATATCAACTAGAGGGGGGTGAATAGGTGATTTTGGCAATTTAATAACTAATCAAGCAATTATCAATAATTGAGAGCAAATAGCTAAAACAAGATGAACATAAAGCAAATTAACACAAGGATACATCCCGTGGTCTCGGTGATTTGCCGATCACCCCTAATCCATGTTGAGGCAAACTCAAATCTCTAACCGCTCCTCTATCTAGTCGACTTTCTCTCAAGAAGTGACTTAGATCTCGAGCCAGATTAGTATGATGAGTTATCCAAACCTTGAGTCCACTATTGATGCACTTTACCGCTCCGGCAAGGCGTGCTCGACCCCTTCACAAGTTGTTTTGAGGCTTCTTCACAATCTTCCTTGAAGAGCTCTCCAAAACCTTCCTCCTAGCCGTCTAGGAGCCGACAAGCTCCAAGAGTAATAAGCTGGTGATGATCACTTAATGCTCTTCTAATGCCACAAGAGTGATTTAGTGAACTAAATGCAATGCACTAGAAGATCTCAAATTCACACTCTCTCAAATTCAAGAAATTGAACACTAGAATGTATGAAACTTGTTTTAGCTCTTAAGAATGATGGCAATGTTCAAAAATAAGCCAAGAGTTATAAACAGGACCATGCATGGGAGTATATATACCCCCCACAATAAATATAGCCGTTACAAGCCGTTGGAAGAAAAAGATCACTTGGCAGTCAGACCACAGGTATAAGCCCGGTCAGACTGTCGCAATTGCAATGGTATTAAACAGGAGCAATAAATGCTCACATGCCCTTGTCGGGCACTCTTATGGTCAGACTGGAGCCAATGGCAGTCAGACCGTGAAACCATCCAGAGACGACATTGTTTCTGGACACGATTTACAGTCAGGCCAAAAACTTCGGACAGATCGGCTACACGGTTAGACCGCTGTACAAAAACTCGGTCAGACCGTTTTAGCGGTCAGACGGACCAATAATCGGTCAGACCGACTTAACACACTAAGTTCCATAAAAATAAGATCATGAAGCTCCAGGAGTCTGACTTAAGGTTTAACTACGGACAGACCGACCTTTTGGAAAAATAGACACACTTCATCATAACTATCGGTCAGTCCGCAACAACACTCGGTCAGACCGTTTCTGCGGTCAGACCGGCTAACAATCGGTCAGACCGACAGAGACTGAACTTGGCTGTTTTGAATGGATAAGAGCATTTTCAAAGGATATGACCTTCTAGTATGCAATGCAAGTTGTTTTTATGACTTGTGGCACATAGATGAACTATTTAGTGATACACCACATGTTCCTCTTAATAGTACGGCAACTATCCTAAATCCTGTCAAAATTCTTCTCTAATCACCTTAGACCGGTAAAATAAAAAGGCTCTATTCCGTACCTTTGCCTCTTTGCTCAATGTCCTTTCGTCATCATGTAGCTCTTTCTTTGCCTTTCATTATCCTGTCTTTGATTTTTTTTTGACACAACTTAACAGGTATCGCTAGTTCAACATTTGTAATTGTCATTAATTACCAAAACACTCTTTTAGGGGCCTAGAAGCTACACTTTTGCTCGGGGACAAGGCCCCCGGTGGCTTGTCTCGGGCACCGCCATTTGCCCGGGGACAAGGCCCCCGGTGGCTTGTCCCGGGCGCCGCCTTTTGCCCGGGGACAAGGCCGCCCGGTGGCTTGTCCCGAGCGCCTCCTTTGCCCGGGGACAAGGCCTCCGGTGGCTCTTCCCGGGTGCTGCCTTTTGCCCGGGGACAAGGCCCCCTGTGGCTTGTCCCGGGCGCCGCCATTTGCCCGGGGACAAGGCCCCTGGCGGCTTGTCCCAGACGCCGCCTTTTGCCCGGGGACAAGGCCTCCCGGTGGCTTGTCCCGAGCGCCGCCTTTTGAAGACAAGGGTCTCCGGTCCCGGGTCACATGAGGGTCACGCGAGAGGTGCCTCGGGAATCGGCAGACACCTGTCAAGCATCCAAGGTTCCTGACCAGAAGAAGGATGTCGCTACCCCTCGATCCAACGGTGGCAAGTGGGGTGGTTTAGTCTTTTTGCGTCTTTTTGGGGCCATATAAGCCCTTGTAACACCTCATGTAAGGGGGATAGTTCATTTTTTACTCTAAGAGACAATAGAATAGGTGTGCTCCGGAGCCATCTCTCCCTCGAGAGATCTCCCCTAGCCAACTCCGGTTGGGAGCACGCCGACAGGACTAGGGCCTCTATTGAGGCCCGAACCTGTATAAACCTTCGTGTCACTTGCTGAGGTTGCCCGACGGGAGAGGACCAGTCGCACAGTCAGCTCGCGTCGTCTTTTCTTCTCTAGGATCTTCTACAAAACCTGCCAGGGTATTCGCAATACCACGACAGGTAGGATATTCTCACCGATCAACCGTGCTCTGATACCAAATGATGTGACGCGGGCGGTCCGATCTTTCGATAAGAATAACAACTATCGATTTGTGAAGACGACTCTCACGATCCGACTACCAATCGTACATGACTGATACGCCCTGGCAATCGCTGAACCAACTTCGGATTGTTATCGACCGAACTAGAAGCACGATCGACCTGATCATGAAGATCTATTCCTGCAAGCAATCGAAGAAACAAGCAAGAACAAGATAAACAAGCAATCTGAAATTGCAAATATAGATTGAATCACAAAAAAGAGTTGGGGTTCCGAATATAGATATTGATGTTGATCTAGCCGACCAAGAAGAATATCTCAATAGCTTTACGAAGGAAAGACTATAACTAAACAAAACCCGCAGAACCCTAATGGTTCGGCCAGATTATTTAGAGGAGGTAAAAGAGGTCAGTGGCCAGGTAAGGAAACCTGAAACCGACATGGACTCTTTCCCTACTCGGACTCTAACTCGATACATGGGCCTTGACCCAACCAAAAAGGTGACGCAGCACCGACTAGGCCCAATCAGAATCTGGTCGAAAATTGTTTTGTCAATTCCCAGTCATCCAGAAGGAATTTGGATGTGGGGCTAGATCCATTGGAAAGATCTCTTCGTGAGCTTCTCCATGGACTATAAGAATGTCCCAATCGTACTTCGTATGAGGGAGTTATGGTCATTTGAAGGCAGGCTGCTCCTGGATGGCCGAACCGGACTCCTACTCAAATCCATCTCGGACTCCAACTCGACTTGGGCTCCTTGCTGGTCCTTGCATCCTTGCTGGTCCTCTCCATGGTTCCTAAGCACAATATTATCACTATTAGGTAGTAAACCATTCTGAAAACCATATATATATAAACTTAGGAACGAGTTCACCTGGCAATGCAACAATCGGGCTTTACTGCGCGTTATTGGTCCTTATGTAACAAGCGGAGGATTATGGTTGGTGCATGTATCCGAAGAAGTGATGTCCTCATCACTCAATGTACAACGTTAGTCTCATATATAGATCATCATTAATCACCAAAGAAATTACTCCACGCAGAAGTTAACTCAATAATTTCTCTTTTCGGTAAAATGACAAAACCAATTTCGATAAGGAACAAATGAGTAAGAGATGAATCGTACAATCATATAGATCCATATATGATACGAGAAACACGCACATGATCCATACTACTCATGTCAAGATATCAATCAACATAGATGACTAATATGATGAGCTCTCCTCAATCATATGTATTGATCTCCAATCCACAACAAGGAGTCATCAAACTTCCAGATTTATCACATGACATTCCAATTTATACTTAGCACAAGATTGATCCAACCACAAGCTCCCCCATATGCATCAATATTAAACCCACAACTAAGGAAACATCCATTTCAGGGTTTGTCAATCATCAATTCAATTTACTTGTGCTAAATCAGGATTTATCCAAAATGTCATTTAATCAACAAAGCTGTCATTATCCAAATTAACATTAATCTTTAGGATTTATCCAAATCGTCATTAATCATCAAAACCTAGATATCTAGATCGACCTAGATCCAACAGATGCCTTGGGAAAGATCAAATTTACTGTGCCTAGCTTTGATGGGAAGTTTAATCCAGAAGCATATCTCGATTGGGATTTGCTCATCAAACAAAAATTCAGTTGTCATCTGTATCCAGAAGATCGTCGAGTACGTGCCGCCACAAGTGAGTTCATTGATTATGCTTCTATTTGGTGGAGTCAAATCCGCCAAAGAGATAGAGCTCCTCACACTTGGGATGATCTGAAGCGCTTGATGAGGTCTAGATTTGTACCTGCTTATTTTGAAAGAGATTTGTTTAATAGATTTCAAAGATTGAATCAAGGTAGAAAATCTGTGGAAGACTACTATCAAGAGCTGCAAGTAGGCATGCTTCGTGCTAATGTGCAGGAAGAGGAGAATGCAAAGATGGCCAGATTCTTGGGTGGATTGAATCATGAGATACAAGACATCCTTGATTTTCAGACGTACGCCTCTTTGGATCAGCTGTTTCATTATGCATGCAAAGCTAAGAGGCAAGTGCAAGAGAAACGACCAAGCTACAACAAAATTGGTCGAAACTACCCTAGTGCGACCACGCCTTGGAAGAGCATTACTTCACAGCAAAAGAGTGCGACACACGCTAGTGGAACTACTGCATCAACTGGTCGAGTGCAATTCGCGAGCCGCTCTACCACGTTAACATCCAAGGTTGCCGATTTAAAGACGACCACTACTATCCCCACCAAAAGTTCATCATCAGTCACTTCTACAAGAAGAACAAGGGAGATAGAGTGCTTCAAATGCAAAGGGAGGGGGCATTACATGCATGATTGCCCAAATCAGCGCACCCTCATCGTCCGCGATGATGGAGAATATACATCGGCCAGTGAGGTCGAAGAAGAATCTGACCATGAGGAGCAACAGGACATGTTGGGCTCTAAAGCTGAGGAGATCACCTTTGATGCTGGTCATACCAGCCTTATTGTTCATCGTGTTCTTAGCTCACAGATGGAGAAGGCTAAGTGGGAGCAGCGCCACAATCTATTTCAATCAAAGTTTATGATCATGAAGCGCTCATGCAAGGTCATCATTAACGGTGGAAGCTGCAACAACATTGATAGTTCAGAGATGGTCGCGAAGCTCAACTTGTCCACACGACCACACCCGCAACCATACTACATTGCATGGTTCAATTCATGTGGCAAGTTGAAGGTGACCACAATGGTACATGTCCACTTCTCTGTAGGTTCCTATTCTGATTTTGTGCACTGTGATGTGGTCCCGATGCAAGCTTCTGCATTACTACTTGGACGACCATGGCAATACGACAAGGATACTACACATCATGGGCATTCCAACAAGTACTCTTTTGTGCACAAAAACAAAAAGGTTTCACTGGTTCCAATGTCTCCGGATGAAATTCTCAAAGATGATTTAGATAGAGCTAAACGTGAGAGGAAAGAGAAAGAGATGAGTGAGAACCACAAATCGGGGAGTGAGAACCACAAATCGGGGAGTGAGAGCCACAAATCCAACTTGAGAGAAAAGAAAGAAAAGAGAGGTTCAACTTAAGGGACGGGTTCTGTTAGCCACCAAACGTGAGATGCGAGAACTCGAAACCCATCCCCAAGAGTGCTTTGTGCTTCTGTGCAAAGACGCTCTCTTTTCAACTAATGCTTTACCCTCTACTTTGCCCATTTCGATTGTTTCTTTACTATAGGAATTTGAGGACGTGTTTCCAACCGAGATACCTGCGGGGCTACCACCATTGCGAGGGATAGAGCATCAAATCGACCTCATTCCAAGAGTACCCTTTCCTAATCGACCTCCATATCGCACCAATCCAGAAGAGACCAAAGAAATTCAACGTCAGGTATAAGAACTTCTCGACAAAGGGTATGTACGTGAAAGCTGAAGTCCTTGTGCTGTTCCAGTTTTACTTGTGCCAAAAAAGGATGGATCATGGAGGATGTGTATAGATTGTCGAGCTATTAACAATATCACTGTTAGTTATCATCACCTGATTCCTCGGCTAGATGATATGCTTGATGAATTGAGTGGTTCGACCATCTTTTCTAAGGTCGATTTACGTAGTGGTTACCATCAAATTAGAATGAAACTAGCTGACGAATGGAAAACTACTTTTAAGACTAAATTTGGATTGTATGAATGGTTGGTCATGCCATTTGGTCTTACTAATGCACCTAGTACATTTATGCGCTTAATGAACGAAGTGTTGCAAGCTTTTATCGGACACTTTGTGGTGGTCTACTTTGATGACATCTTAATCTATAGCAAGACTTTAGATGATCATTTGGGACATTTGCGACAAGTTTTTGCTGTCTTAAGAGAGGCACGTTTGTTTGCTAACCTTGAGAAATGCACCTTCTACACGGATCAAGTCGTGTTTCTTCGTTTTGTTGTGACTGCGCAGGGCATTGAGGTGGATGAATAAAAGATGCAAGCTATTCGGGCATGGCCTACACCGACAATAGTCATACAAGTGTGGAGTTTTCACGGACTACCGATTCGTACAGGATTTCAATACAATCACCACCCCAATCAATATGCTGACCAAGAAGGACATGCCTTTCAAGTGGGAACAGGCGCAAGAGGACGCTTTCAACATGCTGAAAGATAAGTTGACCAATACACCACTTCTACAACTTCCTGATTTTAATAAAACTTTTGAGATAGAATGTGATGCTAGTGGTATTGGAATTGGAGGTGTTCTCATGCAGGATAGAAAACCCATTGCTTATTTCAGTGAAAAGCTTAGTGATCCAGTTTTAAACTACTCAACTTACGACAAGGAATTGTATGCATTGGTTAGAGTGTTAGAAACATGGCAACATTACCTATGGCCGAAAGAATTTGTCATACATTAGGATCATGAAGCATTGAAACACATTCGTAGCCAAAGTAAGTTGAATCGTAAACATGCTAAGTGGATTGAATTTATTGAATCCTTTCCGTACGTTGTCAAATATAAGAAAGGTAAAGATAATTTGGTTGCTAATGCATTGTCTAGACGTTACAGCTTGTTGTCCCAACTTGATTGCAAAATTCTTGGGTTAGAGAGTTTGAAAGAATTACATTCAACTAATTTGGATTTCAAAGACATTTACATTAATTGTACAGAAGGAAGATGTTGGGCTCAATATGTATTGAATGATGGCTATTTGTTTCAAGCTAACAAGCTTTGTGTTCCTGTGAGTTCCGTTCGTCTTTTGCTGTTGCAGGAGGCTCACAGCGGAGGATTGATGGGACATTTTGGGATATGCAAATCAGAAGACGTCTTGGCCACCCACTTTTACTGGCCAAAGATGAGGCGAGATGTTGAGCGCTACGTACGACGATGCACTACTTGTCAAACAGCTAAGTCTCGCTTAAACTCTCATGGATTATATATGCCTCTTCCTATTCCAATAGTACCTTGGGAGGATATTTCTATGGATTTTGTGTTGGGATTACCAAGGACTAAGAAGGGGAGGGATAGTATATTTGTCGTCGTTGATAGGTTTTCTAAAATAGCTCATTATATACCTTGTCATAAGAGTGATGATGCTACCCACATTGCTGATTTGTTTTTCAGCAAGGTCGTTCGCCTCCACAGAGTGCCAAAGACTATTGTTTCTGATCGTGATACCAAATTTTTGAGTCACTTTTGGAGAACGCTTTGGGGAAAGCTTGGAACGAAGCTATTGTTTTCAACGACCTGTCATCCCCAAACTGATGGCCAAACCGAGGTCGTCAACCGAACACTTGGTACCATGTTACGGGCAATTCTGAAGAAAAATTTGAAGCTTTGGGAGGAGTGTTTACCACACATTGAATCACATACAACCGTGTCATGCACTCTACTACCAAGTTTTGTCCATTCAAGGTCATCTATGGCTTTAAACCTACTGCGCCAATTGATTTGTTACCTCTACCGCTTTCTGAAAGAGGTAATCTTGATGCCGAACAGCGTGTTGAGATGATTCGTAAGATACATGAGACAACCAAAGAAAATATTCCGAAGATGCGACTTCAATATAAGAAGCATGCAACAGAGGATGCTCGGGAGCTCCTCTGCCCATGCACCCCGCCTGGAGGTGGCTTACTCAAGCCTTCGGCGTAACGCCTGTAGGAGCACACCGTTGACCCTCTCAACAGCCCCGTTCTCTGGGGGTGAGCCACAGAGGCGAAGTGGATGGTAGCCCCCAAGCCTTCGCAGAATTCCCAAAAATATGCTGAGTCGAACTGGGTCCCGTTATCAACAGTGATTTCCCGAGGGACCCCAAAACTACACATGATATTCTTCCATAAAAATCGCTGTGCTGCTCGGGAGGTGATGCCAGCCAAGGGTTCAACCTCCACCCACTTGGAGAAATAATCGACCGCAACCACCGCAAACTTGTAGCCTCTGGGTGCTGGGGGAAAGGACCTAGGAGGTCCATCCCCCAACATGCGAACGGCCAAGTGATTGGGATGGTTTGTAGCGCTGTGGAGGGCAAATTGAAACCCTTGGCCATCTTTTGGCAAGCCTCGCATGCGGAGATAAGGTCTCGTGCGTCGCGGACCACCGTAGGCCAATAAAAGCCCTGGCGCAGAACCTTTGCTGCGACGGCGTGTGGGGCCAAGTGAGACCCACAGCTTCCCGAGTGGATATCTTCGAGGAGTTGAAGTCCTTCCGCCAGTGGGAGGCAACAGAGCAGGGCGGAGGCCCCCCGCTTGTAGAGGTTCCCTTCTAGCAGAAGGTATGCCCGTGCTTTGGCACGAAGCCGTTTTGCCTCGGTTTCGCTGGGAGGGTCCCCCTCCCCCTTATGAAGAAGATGAGGGGATCCATCCAGGACGCCACCCGGACAATCTCAAAGACCTCCGGGACACAGGACTGAGAGTCCATGTTCGAGGGAGTCATTAAGGGCTTCGCGATAATCTCTAGAAAGGTGCCTCCGGGAAGGGGTTTCCGAGCACTAGCTGCCCAGGCTAGGGCATCGGCCTGGTCGTTTTCCCTTCGGGGGATATGCCGGGCCTCCAAACCCTCGAGGTGTTTTTCCATCTTGCGCCTGAGCCTGTAGTTGAGGGAGGCGACGGATCCCCAGGGAGCGCGCGAGGCGTAGTCCCAGGAGAAGGGCCTCATACTCGGCGACGTTATTTGTGGCGGGGAACTCGAGCCTTACTGCGTACTCCAGCGCCCTACCTTTGGGGCTCCGAAGGACTACTCCCGCGCCAGCCCCAGCGAGGCACAAGGAGCCATCGAACATGAGCGGCCAATGGTCATTGCGCTGGGGCGGCTCGCGGAGGGTCTCCCCCTCCGTCCCGAGAGCGGGGGTCCATTCCACCACGAAGTCAGCGATGACCTGTGATTTGATGGCGGAATATGCCCTGTGAGGGAGAGGGAGAAGGGAGCGAGCTCGGCCCCCCACTTCCCGATCCGGCCAGTTGCCTCCTTGTTCCGCAGCACCTCCCCCAAAGGGAGAGACGACGGAACCGTGATCGGGTGTCCCAAGAAGTAATGGAGGAGCTTCCGAGATGCCATGAGGAGGGCGTAGCAGATCTTCTCCATCTCCGTGTACCGAGTCTTACCCCTTGAAGGGCTTCACTCACGTAGCACACGGGGCGTTGCTGTCCATCCTGCTCCTTTACCAATACCCCCCTGTGATGACGTTGACACGCCTTTGGGAGGTTTGGAAGGGGAGCTCTTCTGTTGAGCCCCCTTCCCGCGCTTGTCCTTGCTGCTCCCCCGAGGGGGCAGGAAGAGCCGGCAAAGCCGGCTAGGGGGGTAAGGAGGCAGGACTCCCTCCCCCTGCCCACACTGGTCGAGGAATGTGGCGAAGTGTTGGAGAAGCTGGTGGCATTCCCGAGTAGCGTGGGTATTGGACTTGTGGAAAGTGCACCACAGGCCCTCCTTGCCTCCCGCCGTGGGGCCTTCACGGCTGCGGGACGGCTCCCCCCCCCCCCCCCAACAGCCTTTCGGTTTGGGGAAGAGACAATTGCCCTTGGGGGCATCGCGCGAGCCACCTCCGCCCTCGAGAACAAAGTGTCCTGAGGCCATGGCTCGCTACGGTTGCCCCTCTTAGGGCGCTTGAGGGGGTCCCTAGCCTCCCGATTAATGGGGGCGAGGGCCCCCTGGTTCTTCTTCCATAGGTCGTCCTCCTCCGCCCGATCGTATTTCTCGAGCACAGTGAAAAGCTCCTTGGCGGAGGAGGGGCAGCTCTGAGAGTCTCCGATGGAGCTCCCCGGGGAGGATCCTGCTATTGCACGCCTCAATGACTGTGGAGTCAGGGACGTGAGCCACCTTGCTTTTTACCTGAGCAAAGCGCTTGAAGAAGGTACCGGATGGTCTCCCTCGTCCTCTGCCGGACGGTGTAGAGCTGCGATGAGTCTAAGGGACGCACGTAGTTCTCCTGGAAATTCGCACAGAATTCGCGTTTAAGTTGGGCAAAAGACTTGATGGAGCCAGCCTTCAGGTTGTAGAACCACGAGCGGGCGATCCCGGTAAGGTAGAGGGGGAAGACGTTGCACTGGACTGTCTCATCCCCCCAGCCGCTCAAACGGCCGTGGAGTCCTGCACAACTCGTAAGGATCGGCCTCACCATTATAATGCTCGATGTGTGGCGGACGGTAAGGTCGCGGCCATCGAATGCACCGGAGTCGGCGGCACAGCGATTGGTTGGCCCCCTCCACCTCCCGGTGAGAGTCCCAGTCGCTGTCCCCTTTGACGGGGAAGCGCGTTCGTTGTCGAAGTCGAGGAGGGGTCCGAGAGGTCCGCCGGCGCGGCGGTAGCATCTCTTCTCCGGGTTAGTCAAACTAACCTCCTGGACGTCTGGGCACCCCCTGGAAGCGGCAATTGTTTCCTCAGCGGGTCTCTTCCCTCGACTGGGACGAGAGTGTGGCTCACCGCGTCCGCGAGCCGGGGGAGGGGGCTCCATCCGGTAGCGTGAGGGAGCCTCTCCAGACTTCGTGGTACGCATTTGCTCAACCTCCTCTTGGGTAAAGCGGACTTGGTCCGCTGGGGGAGCCTTCGAAGGCGGCCCCGGGGGAGGAGGGAGCTCATGCGCGGCGATTATCGGCTCGGAGGGTGCTTCCGGCATGCGGGCGGAATCCACCTCCGGGCCGGCCCCGGGAGCGACGTCCGGAACCGGAGAGGAGGGGCCCTCGCGGGTGAGGTCCCGCGGCGGCGTGGGAGCCGTCCGATGGGCTGCCTCCGGTGCGGCAGACGCGACCGGCTGGGCGAAACCGGCTCTAGGCCTCGAGAAGATCCCCGATGCAGGATGAGCTCCCGATATGGGATAAGGCTCCGGGTATGAGATAAGCCCCCGGCATCAGGAAGGCTCCCGGCCTCAGGAAGGCTCCGGACGATGTGCCCGCCGGAGGGACGTAACCCCCGGTGGGATCATAGGTCCTAGGAGTGGCCAAGCCTCCGAGGATCGGAGGGGCCACTGGTGTCCCATAAACGGGGGCATTGCCCCCATGAACAGGAACTGCGGCGGGTAGATGGGGGCCAACAGCCGCGCCAAAATGCGGAGTAGCTCATCCATGGAGCGCTGGGCGCGGAGTTGGCCCTACACAAGAGCTTCGAGTAGGGCGTGCCGGGAAGCTGGGGGAGTCGCCAGGGGAAGGCTAGTCCCCACCGGGGCGTCGACGGTCACCGGGCTAGACCCGGAGGCCTGTCTACAGGAAACAACTGGAAGGGTTCCAGGTGGTACCTGGGTTGGCCGTGTCCGGCCAGAAGTGCCGGGGCGGCCATGTCTCGAGGGGGTGGCGCCGGATCACTAGGACCGGCGGCACCGGGTAGGCGCCAGCCCTCGTTCTTGGGGGAGCCATGCAATTTGTCGCGAAGTCCCCACGAACGGCGCCAACTGTTGTGGTATTGCGAATAACCCGGCAGGTTTTGTGGAAGGTTCCTAGCTAAGTAAAGATGCGAGCTGACCGAGAGACCGGTCCCCCCCCCCCCCCCCCCCGTCGGGCAAACACAGCAAGTGACACGAGGATTTATACAGATTCAGATCTCAGTGGAGACCCTAGTCCTGTCGACGTACTCCCAACGGGAGTTGACTAGGGGAGTTCTCTCGTGGGGAGAGTGTTCCTAAGCAAGCCTCTTTGTTTTTGTGTATTGATACAAATGAACTGTTCTTTTTATAACAGAGAGATACAAGGGCTTATATAGGCCCAAAAGATGCGGAAAGACTAAACTACCCGGGTTGCAGCCGTTGGATCAGATGGCACTAGCGTCCTTCTTCCAGCCGAAGAGGCCGGATGCTAGACAAGTGTCCTCGCCGGTTCCCGAGACGCTCCTCGCGTGACCCCGCCCGGGACGAGGTCACTGGGGCCCTTCTCCCCGGGCAAAAGGCGGCGCTCGGGAAAAGGTCACCGGGGCCCTTATCCCCAGGTAAAAGGCGGCGCCCGGGACGAGGGTCACCGGAGCCCGGGACGAGGGTCACTGGAGCCTTTGTCCCCGGGCAAAAGGCAACGCCCAGGACAGAGGTCACCGGGGCCCTTGTCCCCGGGCCAAAAATTGCGGCGGGAAAGGGGTCACCGAGGCCCTTGTCTCTAAGCAAAAGGGGTCACCGGGGCCCTTGTCTCCAAGCAAAAGACAGCGCCCAGGAAGGGACGACGACTCCAGATCCGTTGTCCCCGGGCAAAAGGCTGCGCCCGAGACCGTGGTCACCGGTGACCTCTGTCCCCAGCACCGGGGCCCTTGTCCCAGGGCAAAAGGCGATGTCCGGGACAGAGATCACCGGGGCCCTTGTCCCCGGGTACAAAGCAGTGCCCGGGACGGGGTTCATAGGGAGTCTTGTCCCCGGGCCAAAGGCGACGCGCGAGACAGGGGTCACCGGGGCCCTTGTCCCCGGGCAAAAGGCATCTCCCGGGACGGGGGTCACCGGGGGCCTTGTCCCCGGGTCAAAGGCGGCACCCAAAACAGGGGGTCACTAGGGCCCTTGTCCCAAGGCCAAAAGCGACGCCAGGACAACTCCTCTGGGACCGTTGTCCCCGGGCAAAAGGCGGCGTCCGGGACAGAGATCACCAGGGCCCTTGTCCTCAGACATAAGGCGGCGCCGAGGACAGGGGTCACCGGGGGACTTGTCCCCGGGCCACCCGGGGCAAAGGCGGCGCCCGAGACGGAGGTCGCCGGGGCCTTGGCCCTTACCGGGATTTGATTGCACTAAGATTTCCTCCAACAATTTGTACAAAAAAAAATCCAGAGATCATAGAGCCCATCTGTTAGTGATAAGATCCCAAAAATATTTTTGCACTCTATCTGAGCTGGTGATAGTAAAGAGCAGATAACAGAGGTGACATTCTTGAGAGATTAAATTACTATTAGCCATTGCAAATATGCAATTTCTGTTGCACAAAACCTTAGAATTACACCAGCCCTGAAAGGAGCCAATGAAATGCTTAACCTCCTAAATTCAACCCACCTTAACCCTTCTGGCACAAGTACACAAATCCTGCTTGTTGCAGCTAAAGAGAGATCCACCTTCATGCCTCCAAGATCTTCCAAATGGAACTTTTTCATAAATAAGGAACAAGCTTAGTTACAGACATCAATGACAATAGGAACTCACTGCATAATAAACGTATAAGGGATCAATTAAAATGAAGGAAACGGGTAATTCTAATTTTATCCATTAGTGTATACCATTTAGACGTTCTGAACTTTACTAGTGAGCGGCTTCATCTTGCCAGCTTTGCTGGAATCCATCTCCTGTCATGCAATTAGATAAAATGAGAAAACTTACCTTCTTTACCGAAAAGTCCAATTGAAATAACCATTGATTTGCCCAAAGTGCTGCAATACTAATTATTCCCAATAGACTATATTCTAATTTGTAGACAAAATACTTCCAAGATACAAATCAATAGTGCTGAACTGCCGATAGCCTTTGCTAACATTCTACTTGATCATTTGAAGTTTCAAACTTGCAATCACCCACAATTGAGGAATGCATGAACTAGCCATGGCAGACAACAGTAGAGAATATTATTCTGTTATCATTACGCTTCAAAAAGATAAGAAAAAGAAACCCCATCTCTAATGCACCACTGGGACATTGAAGCTTCATGGAATTTTTGAATAAAATTTTGGACAACATGGTACTGGAAGTAACTTTCTTTTAAAGACTGCCAAAAACATCCAAGTGGAATGGAATAGGCAGTCATACAACAAAAGGTTGTTGGCAATCGAAGAAGTTAGAAAGGAGCTGGATGCATGAGCTGACCACCATGGTAAGGCTAATGTGAAAGGCAACTGAACATGGAATTCATCATGATATTAACGCCTAGTATTAATAAAGGATAAAATAGCTAAATTTAAGCAAATGAGATGCTGCGATAATCCTGAAAAATTGTTACATTATCATGGTAAAACATTATATATTTATAATTTATATCCTTTGACAAAACGATACATAGATTCTATAGCAATGAGACATCTTGAAACTATATGTTTCTATTGAATTTTTCTAATATTTAACAAATGATTGTCTTGTCTTAGTGGAATATTTCATTTAGCCTAGTGGCACAGCATCCTTAAAAAAAACAAATTTGGTAAGATTCTAACATTAGCAAATTCCTTTTAAGTCAATATAACAAAGGTATCAAGTGCTGCATTATCATTATCCTCGCAGTTCCTCAACAAATGTCATCATGAGGATAAAGCAGGTTAATTTAAAGGCTAATATAACAGTTAGGATGTGCTTAATTCAATTCTTTGACATGCTAGTTCAATGATGAAGTAACTACAGACAGCATAAATCAGCAAAAATGAAACAGATGTGTCAGTTTATACATTGGCCAAAAAAATTGCTGTTATTGATGCTGTGTTCTGTATTAATAATGAACAGCTATAAGAAGTGGAAGACTACAAAACATACTAATTGACCAAACCCACATCACAAGAAAAAAAAGGCCGAATATCTTTACTATCTTAAAAAGCCAAAGAGCATACTAGAAAGTTAGAAACCCCAAAGTATTGGGCCATCCGCTCAAAAGATGCCAGGCAAAATTAAGATACAAACATCAAAATGCTCACTTGTTATGGCTTAATGTTATCAACTTTACCTAGATGTCTGAGTTAGAATTGAAACAAACTACAATTTAGTCACAATATTCATTCCTTAAGAAGTAACATAAGTTTGTAGAATGTCAGTAAGGCAGGATTTGCAAAGGAAAGATCATAGGAGTGTCACAATGTTTCAAATTGGAATAGGCCAACAATCACTGGATAACACAAATGCTACTGCAAGTGGCTCTAAATCCTAATTACCATTCATTCTTCAATCTTCATAAAATGCTTGGATGATGTCATTGAATTTTTGTTTGTATTTTACACAATTAGAACAAACTTTTCATAGAACATCATCACTTCTTCATCCTTGGGTAAGTATGGAATGAGTAGCATCACATACTAGAGACATTTTCAACAAAATTTACACTGACTTCACTCAGCATAAATCTTGCACATTGAAAGATATTTTGGTGTATACAATTCATCTTATCTACAAGTCAATCACAAGCTAACATCTAGCAGCATTTCAGTTCACCGAAGAAAACCTATTTTTGGTACAAGATTTAGTGATTGATAAAACAATCAGCAAGTGCTAAAAGCACTTATTGGTACAAAAGTAGGTAATGTACAGTACAGAAACATCCTAGTTAATAACACTGCAAGAGCCAATTTGCCACATCTTTCCGCAGAATAATTTTGACAATACGAAAACTTTGAAAGTGTCACAAGAAAAAAGCTATATGATTACAGCAGCACAAACAGTACCTTCACGAGAGTAGATTTTTCTGGAATGTAACTTGAGTCTTACAATTAGGCTTGAGAATGGACTAAAACCCAACCCACAAATTTTAGTGCTTAGCCCAGCCCTAACACGGCCCCATCCACAAACTTTAGTACTCAACCCAACCCTATTAAACTAAGTTAAGAGCCTAACCCAACCAAACCCAACCCTAACTCATTTCAGTCGTTTGGGCCGACCCAAATATTGCTCCCACTACTAGCCCATGGCCTTTTAGTGGTGTTAGCTTATAATTTTTTCATGATGGTAAATCAAAAACAAGACAATCCTACCAACCACCAAATTGATTGCTGAGACTCTTCCTAGCCCATGACCCGACCTCTTTTCCTAACCCATGAGCTAATTCTTAAGCCTAGCCCAGCTTTTTTATTGTTAAGGTCAGCCCAACCCAGCCCTTGTCATTTTGAGGATCATTTGAACCCGCCAAAACCTAGCCCGTAAACCTACCCACCCATTTGACCCTGGGCTTCTTGAGCCCATTCCTGGACCTACTTACAATGGACCTTTAGGGCATTCTCTAGCACAATGAGTGTTGTGGTCTTTGGCTAGTAAGCATAGGTTGTAGTCGTGGGTAGGTTTAGGACGCTCGCCCTTAATCAATCGGCCAAGGGCTCGACCCCTGCCGCCATGATCAAGGCTTTGAGGCCGGCGAGAGATAGGAAAGAAAGGTTTTATTTATTCTTGCATGAGTCTAGTGCATATGTCATCCCTTCTTTATATAGAGGATAGTCCTCAAAAAATCCAAACTAATCTCTTAAACAAATCCTATCTGAGCTAAATAGAGTAATTATCTCTTACGCAATCTTAACAAATATAGTAATTATCCACCTGCTTCTACTACCATCCCTAGTACTACAGCACGGCTAGGCCCATGGTGCCAATAAGCCTAGCCCCAAAAGGAGTCCATAATATCTCTTACCCCATTTTCAAACAGCTCATCCTTGAGCAAGAAGTTCGAGTAATGGTGGAGAAACTCCTGGGTAGGTTACCATGAAGCATCTGTATTGGCCAAACCCTGCCATTACATGAGAACTTCCCAAGTACTAGTGTTAAGCCTAGCCTAGATGATTTTTGATGAAGTTGGGATGACTCAGTGGTGCTGTAAATTTGGAAGTGCTGGAGTCGATGCCGGGGTTTCACCATGATGCGGTTTCAAGAGGCCCACATGGAAGACATCATGAATGCAGGCCTTAGCCTGAAGTTGCAAGCGGTATGCCATTGACCCAAATTTTTTCAAAAATCTTGTAGGTCCCATAGAAACGAGGCACCAAGTTGCTATTGGCCTTGACGACCAAGGACACCGCCTGTCAATGATTAAGGTGCAGCCATACCCATTGCATGCCGTCAAAATGCAGCTCACAATGGTGGTCATGATGAAGCTTCATATGATATTGCGCCTACAAAAGACGCTTATGTATGTCACTCAGGAACTGGTCAAAGCACATCAGGGACTATCACCGCCACACAGGCCATCCCAAGCTCATACGACCGTAGGTTGGGTGGATCTCAACCATACGCAACATCAAATGGCGTAGTACACAACACGGCGTAGAAGTGTTGTAGTAGTACTCCTCACAAGGAAGCCACCGAAGCCATTAGCGGGGACGGTCTCTAGTTAAGCAACAAAGATACATTGCGATGACCTTGTTAACTACCTCAGTTTGCCCATCACACTAACTGTGGAAGGCAAAACTCAAATTGAGTTGTACCTTGGTCAAACAAAACTAATCCTACTAAAAGGTGCTGGTGAAGATGTGATCCTACTCACTCACTATGGAGTAAGGAACCCTATGAAGCTGCACCACCTTATCGAAGACCTGGGCCACTGAGCTAGCTATGTATGGGTGCGCCATCTGAAGTGCACATACCTGGAGTATTGATTGACCACCAACAATATGAGACTTGCCATTGATGCACAACAGCCCCTCCACGAAGTCCATGGAGATGTCAACCCATATCTGATGTGGCACCTCCAAGGGTTGAAGAAGCCCGACAGTCAACCCATAGTTGATATGGCACCTCTAAGGGTTGAAGAAGCCAACAGGGTGCAGATACTTTGTCTTGTTCCTTTGGTAGGTCGTACACTCCCACAGTCTTGCACAATCCTCTTCATGTGAAGGACATGGAAGTCTATTGGCAAGTAATGCACGGTATTCTAGACAACCTCGTGCCTAGCGTTGTGCACGGTGGCCACCATGGCTGGGAGCACTACCGACATGGGCAACACATAGACCTGACAGTTTTATAGGATGAAACTATTGGTGAACTCTCATGGGGTTGCCAGTTCTTCAACGACAATTTGATCTCAGAGCATGAGCAACTCCGGACTTGATGCCACCTCTTGCCACAAGTCATCGAAGAGTAGGAACTACGGCCCCAAGATTGCATGATCACCCCATCTTCCACATCATAGCAGAACGGCATCAACAACTATGTTCTGTCAACCCAGTTGGTACTCCACACAAATCATAGCCGAATAGCTTGCTCACCCATTGATGTTGCGAAATGGAGAGCCGTTGATCCAACAAGAGCTTGAGTCTGTAGTAGTCAATACACACAATGAACTGACAACCCCAAAGATACGGACTCCAATTTTGTACGGCCTTGACCAAGTCGATGAGCTCCCTATAGTAGGTCGCCAATTTTGCATGCCTGAGGGTGACTGGCCAACTAAAGAAGGCTAGGGGTCGATCCCCTTGATGGAGCACCACGCCAAATCTCAAGCCTGACACGTCGCAGTTGATGATGAAGCCCTAGAAGAAATCCAACAGTTACAATACCCGGATAGATGACAGGACCTTTTTGAGGGCCTGGTAGGACTGCTTAGCATCCCCAGACTACGAGAAGGCTTCTTCAACAGCTTCATGAGCGGCACCGCCTGAATGCCAAAATTCTAGATAAACTTGCGATAGTATCCGCGAGGCCAAGGAAGCCACGCAACGCCCGTACCGACCATGGAGGTGGCCAGGCCACCACCGCCTACGCTGAGATCATGTGGCCAAGGTAAGTCACTGACATCTCACCGAAGAGGCACTTCAACTTCTTGAGGAAGAGCCAATGTTGTTGGAGGAGCTAGAGTACAGCCGTCACATGTCGCAGGTGATCTAACCACATCGCGCCGTAGATCAAAATGCTATCAAAGAAAACAAGTATAAAACAGCGAAGAAACGATCAAAAGATATCGTTCACAAGAGCCTAGAAAGTAGCCAACGCATTGGTCAATCCAAATAGCATGACCAACAACTCGAAGTGGTCATGAGGTGTGCACAAGGCAGTCTTCTCTACATCATCAGGATGCATCCACACTTGGTGATAGCCGAAACAAAGGTTCAACTTCGTGAAGTAGCGAGCTCCCTTCAGTTCATCCAGCAACTCGTCCACCGCCGGTATTGGAAACTTGTCCTTGAGTGTGCGATAGTCCACACAGAACCACAACGTGTTGTCCTGCTTCTTGACAAGCAAGACTAGAAGAGAAAGCAAAACTATTGGGTCAGATTATCCCATGTTTCATCATCTTCATGCATTTCTTCTCAAGCTTATCTTTTTGAAGAGGCAGGTAGAGATAGGTCCGCACCACCACTGATGTCATCCCAAGGAGCAAGTAAATGCAATAAGTCCATTCAAGCGATAGGCCGCACAACTCCACGAACAGATCAACAAACTATGCAAGTTCCACCAGCAAGTCCCGTGCATTGCAAGCAAGCACCTACGCAACCCCTTTGGTGCAACCATGCCATGCCAGGTTACTCGGTGGTCGACACTCCAGAAGGATATGGTCAAGTTGAGGAAGTCCCATAGGATCTTCCCCAAAGTGCGCAACCACTGCACCTCGAGGACAATGTCGAATCCATCCAACGAAATGGTGCAACAGTCGATGGCAAAGTGCTACCCAATGCACAGGTGCAACCCTTTACATATGCCTGCACTCAACAGCCTATCGCCGTTGGCATACGCCATCTTCAAGCCATGGTACGACTGTAGTGTGACACTGAACTAACTTACAGCTCCCTCATGTAAGTCCACCAACACAACAAACTTCACTCCTCAGACAAACCTTCAACCTTCCAACTGCATTGTCTAGCCAACATGGATACTAGTAAGGGAAATCTCGAGCAACTCGTCGTCCTCCGTGCCACCTATTGCGTCCTCATCAACCACCTCCAACCAGCACAGCCTCCTGCACTTGTGACCTACACTTGTGACCACGAATTTATTGTTCATCGCAGTTGATGCAGACGCCCTTTTGTGTCATCTCCCCCGAGGACAACCAACGGGAAGTAGTAGGGGCATTGTCCCCATTGCCTTCTGCCGGCGTCGCCACTGGTGCTGCTGCCGTGGCAGCTGACATGGTCGGCACAGCAACATAGGTCAAAGGTTTCCGCACTCTTGGGGTAGACACCTGGTTCCTCTTCTCGTATGCCCTCGCTAAGCTCATAGCTGCCTGCAAATTCGTTAGGTTCTGCAGCTCTAACATCGATGCGAAGGGGGTTCATTAGGCCAACCATGAAGATCTACACCTGCCGTTGAGGTGTCAAGGAGTCTACGCGACATAGCAACACGCCAAAGTGCTCCTAATACTCCTCAACAGGGCCTGTCATCCGAAGCCGCATCATCTCGCCCAAGGGATTTGCTTTCAGATGGGCGGTCCAAAGCGAAGATGGCATAAACCCTTGAAGTGCGGCCATGACAGTACCCCTTCATCCTACTCCAATCAGTAGTAATACTGCTGGGCGGTCCGATCATGTGATACGATGCCAACTAGACCTTCTCTTCCATGAAGTGTTACCCCTAGAAGAATAACTTGCAACAGTTCAAGCATCCCAGGGGTGTTACTTCCCGTCATAGGTCAAAAATTCCCAACTTGTGGTACCACAGAGCACCAGTCGATTCTGCGTGGGCAGGCAAAAATGGCGGTAGATGAGGCGTCATTTGGGACGTCGCAACTAAGCCATGCACAGATGTTGTGATCAAGCCGACGCATTTGGACCCGCTAATCCCATCCAGGGCCACCTTTTCAAGCCCTTTTCAAGCACCGTGAGTCAAATGGATTATGCAGCGATCTCCTGGCGGAATTAAGCCATGCTCGAATCTTGCTGGGCAAACATGGCCTCTTGCTTTTCCACAACCTGAGCTAGTATAGACTTGATATCAGATTGCTCCGCACCAGAAACCATAGCAGTTGGCTCTGATATCAAGTTGTTATGGTCTTTGGCTAGTGAGCATAGGTTGTAGTGGGGTAGGTTTAGGACCCACACCCTTAATTGACCGATCAGGGGCTCGTCCCCCTGTCATTGTGATCAAGGCCGACGAAGAGATACGAAGGTTTTCTTTATTCTTTCTTGAATCCACAGCATATGCCATCCCACCTTTATATAGAGGAGAGTCCATAAGAAATCCAAACTAATCTCTTAATAAATCCTATCTAATCTAAATATAGTAATTATCTCTTAAGCAATCCTAACAAATATAGTAATTATCCACCTTCTGAATCTGCTGCCACCCCTAGTGCTGCCGCACGCTTGGGCCCACGGCGCCAGCAGGCCTGACCCAAAAGGAGTCCATAACAATGAGTGACATGTCAAATTATTAGTCAGTGTTATCACATATGTTCACACCACACTGAAGTACCCATAATTTAACATATTCTAATCATCACATACCAAATAGAAAGAAAAAAGTTCAATACCAACCAAAGACACTTCCAGTTCTGCACCATGCATCACTCAATCAAAACCATGATGGCAAACCACCAAGAAAGAATCCTAAGCGGATTGAAAGGGAATGGATGTGCAATACTACTTAGGTGACAAAACTGCTGATAAATGGCAAAATCAGGAGTGACCAATGAGTGGTCTGACCTAAAAATGCAGAAATATGCAAGCATCTCCACCATTCAAACCCTTTGCATATATTCCCCACAGGTGCTTTGGGCCCAAACAAACAACACCAAACTCACAACAGATAGCTATCAGCATCTCATAAACCTTAAATGGCACTAAAATACATTTATTGTCCTAATCGTCGACAGTTACATGGACACCACCAAGAAGCGTAGTTCACTAGATTAAGCTACAACACTTCGCTACAGCAATGAAGACGGATGCACTTCACCAGACACCGACACACGCAAGCCAGTACACAAAAGAGGAATCGTTTCCCAATTCACCCAGATTGATATCCAATCACAATAATGGATCCAGATGAGAACACAGAGCCTTACTGCTATCACGTTACACAAAAAGAAGCAATTTTAAGAGGAAGGATCAAACGTACACACCTTTCCAGTGGCCTCGTAGTAGTCGTTCAGCGCCCACTGGTACTTGGACTGATCCAGCCCGAACCAGTTCGCCACGTAGTCGTCCAGGCTCGCGTGCGCTGCACAAAAAGTTTCTCATAAATCAAATCCACCAAATCCCCCAAAACAAAAAAAGAAACAAGAAAAGAGCAAAACAAAAGGCTCTGGCAGATCACCTCCTTGCACGCGCACAACCGCGTCCCAGAAGAACCCTATCACCGATCCGGCCGGCCTCTTTCCTACCTTCTCATACTGCGGTGGGGGCACCTGAACTGGTGGCGGCGGCAGCGGAGGCGTTGACAGCTTCGCCGGCGATGGCGGTCGTGGAGAGGTCGGCTTCTTCAGCGGCGGCGAGGCCGGCGGAGGCATCTTGCGGGGGGTGGGGGTGGAGAAGCTAGACCGAGGGGAATCCGGCGACCGCGAGTGCGGGGTGGCCACCGGCGACGGGGTCGCCGGCGGCGTGATGAAGACGGTGAGGTTGCCCGCCTTACCGATCACCGGCGGCGACGTGGAGGCCATGGTGCTGGAGGAACGTGAGTGTGTGCGTATGTAGGGGGGTAGGGTTAGGGTTTTGGGGAAGAGGAGGGTGCTCGTGGGAAATGGCGACACGCCATTACAGAGAAGGGAGTGAAGCTTTTCTTTCTGTTTTGCTCTCTTTTTATAATTTTTTTTTATGAATAACCCGAAATTAAAAAAAATAATTGTGAAAATGAACTATAGTTTGCCAAAATTACAAAAATAGTCTGATTGAGTGCCATAGGTTAATTGTTACGATTGTGATACGCGATAGAAATCGTAAATTTTCGAAAAATATGTTTCCATCTTTTCTATTTTAAAAACACGATGAAAAGATATTTCTCATCTTTTTTTAATTTTAAAATACGACAAAAAGACATTCTTCTCTTTTTTATTTTGAAAATGTGACAGAAAGCAAAAAAAATAATTTTTCGCGAGTACTAGTAGTCGAATGTCTGTGGTCGAAAGTCATCGTGGAAGTGGTTATAAGTCGAAGTGGTTATAAGTCGAAGTGGAGTGGTCGTCGCAGTTGGGGTGATCAAAGAGGTGATTGGTCGATGACAACTAAAATCAGTGAACTTATGTCTCACTATGATGATCTTCGACCACCTCCATAACAACCTTCGACCATAGACACTTGATTACTAATACTTGTGAGAAATTAATTTTTTTATTTTATATCGTGTTTTCAAAATGGAAAAAAGAAGAAACACCTTTTCTGTCGCATTTTCGGAACAGAAAAGATGGAAATATATTTTTTGAAGGTTTACATTTTCTGTCAAGCATCACAGTTGCGATAATTGACTTACTGACCCAATCAGGTCATTTTTGTAATTTTGACAAACTCTAAGTCATTTTTATAGTTATTTTTTATTTTGGATTATTTATAAATATTATTCCTCTTTTTAACGCTTTCTTTTTTAATAATTTTAATTTAAATTATGTGCTTTTTTTTGTTCGCCGTCCAAAGAGGAGAGAGTTAGCTACACCAAGTTTTCCAACATCTGACAGTGGGCGCAAGCTGTCGTGGCCCACGCTGCTGGTGTATGGAAAAGTTTCACCGGAGTAAAGGGGCTTTGTCCTCGGATCCCTTTAGCCAAGAGTCTATCCGATCGTAGCGTGAGGATATCATGTTACCAATCTGCCCCTGAAGTTCGGTTGTTATTACTGGCGGCCGGCTCTTAGGCCTTCTGCCCACAAAAACCCAAAGGCAAAAAGCTAAGGTGGGGATAGCGTGAGAGTGTATTGTAAAAGGCCAGTGGCCTTCTGCCCAATCTCGGAGGACGCCAAAAGCCCAAAGGCAGGCATGGGTGGTGGGGTCAGCAAGTAGAAACACGTGCAGGTTCAGACCATATATGCGACTCAGCTCAATGTTTGATGAGTCGACCAACAATAATTAATAGCTCCATTAATTATTGACGGTAGATAAACCGTCACATATATTCATTCTATTCGTACCGTTTTTAGCTATCTTAAATAATTAGTTGACTGACTTCATTGGTGTCACGGGATATACTCTGAGTTATATTGATGTAATATAAATTATAAAATAGATATTACAAAATCATCGTATTTCACAATATCTATTTACTGTATTATTGGTGCTAAGTAACTATAATTTTTTTATTTAAATATATATTGTAGAATTAAAGATGGCAATCTTGATGGGTGAATAGGTCGTTTAAAAACTTTTGACTAAATATGATTTTTGCACAAATAAAACTAAAACTTTGTTCAATCATCTTAAATAAAAACTAATAGCTGAAGGATCAACTAAGTATTATAAAGCTAAGGTAATAATCAAGAATAATGAATGCTAAAGATAAACAAAATTAAATAAAGAAATGCAAAACATAAACCGAAAAAATACATGAAGAATTTTTTCAGAGGTCTAGGAGACTCGTGGCATCTCTACTACTCTTCGTTGACACACTCATTTGTGAGTCTCCTTTCGATATCTACTAAGATTGCTTCTTTTCCACTCCAGGTAGGTGAGCAGGAGGAGTCTCTGGCAATATCACTAGGTCTCTTAGACAATCTTCATCAGTGGAGAGATCATCGGCCTTCCACAACTATCTAGATGACAACGATCACTAAGAGTAATAAGTTCGAAGTCTTTATGATACCAATGAAGTGAGAGAAAGTTCAAACACATAAGGGGAAACTTACACAAAACTCTCAACTCACTAAATACTCTATGGATGCAAATGAGCTCAGTAGATTTTTCATTCTAATGCAATAAATATGAGGTAGGTGCTCTAAAGTGTGCATTGTTGATCAAAGATGTCGATTAGAGGGGGTGAATATGCGGTTTGAAAATTTTAATTCCAATTTGCAATCTCAATCTAAAGTAATAATGTGAGATTACCACAAACAAGTATAATTATACAATTTAGGGTTTTGCTTTCGTAGAGTGATTAAGACCACAACAAATATCTCTAACTATGAAATTTGCAAGAGGAAGAAATAACCGATGATATAATCAATTTTTCCTGAGATATCGGAAATTTTCCAATTCTCACTAATCTTTGTTGAAACACTCTACCCAAGAGTATCACCTCAATTCCACTAGTGATTGCCCTTCTCCTCTTCGGATAGGCGAGTACTGAGCTTTCACACCCAATCACTGGGTGTTTTTGACAAGTACATCGATGGAGAGATCACCAGACTTCGCGGGTTGTCGAGGTGACGGTAATCACCAAGAGTAACAAGTAAAATACATTCATTTGATCCACTTCTACACAAAAAACTCAATATGCAATGCAATCCACTCTCTAAACTAGCTCTTCAATGCAACTAATGTATTGAAGACAATTTGCTAGCTCTAGATGCAAGAATTTTTGAATTGAATGCTCTTAGTTTTGCAACAACTAGCAATGAATTATGAGTACCAAAGCTCTTAGAGTGAATGCCAGTTGAAGTATATATATAGCCTACGAGTTCAAACTAGCCGTTTGGCAAATTTCAAACAAAATTTGTCTGGCCTCATCAGACATTGTCTAGCTAGTGCAAGTGACTAGTGATCGTTCGACAATTAATATACTTGTTAGTGACCGTTCGACACAATTTTGTAAAGGCCAAACGGATACATACTTGGTCAGACAAATAGTCTAGACAGATGTATACGTCTCTGGTTACATTCAATTTAAAGACATTTGTTGTGATTATATTGCCCGGACTTTGTCTGGTCATTTTAGACAAAGTTCGGCCAACTCAGACAAATAGACCAAACAAATGCATATATCTCTGGTTTCATTTTTGTTGAAACTTAATACGACCAGGTTTTGTACTGATATAACCAGGTTTGAATTGATATGACCAAGTTTGAACTGACACGACCATGTTTGTACTGAAACAACCATGTTTGTACTGAAACGACCAGGTTTTGTACTAGTCGGACATTGTCTGGTCATATCGGACTTTGTCCGATCATATTAGACAAGTTATGCCCGTGTAACCAATTTGCAGAGACTTAACTCAGAGTTTGCAAAAAGACTTTAGCTTGCATCTATACTATATGATATGTATTTTGAGTGTCAAGATATTAGATAGATCAAGATACTAGAGCTACACCCCTTTTAATAGTACGACCCATGAATCTAAAACTTAAAGAATGAATTTGGTTGACTTCACCACCAATAACCAATAAAAGACTAAGAAATGAACATTAATCTTCTTCTTTATCTCGGCCATTGGTCAGGGGGTTTTCTCCATTTCCCGCTTTTGTCATGTTATCATGCTTTGACCTGAAACTTAAGCCACTCAGAATAAACGCATTAGTTCCATTCTTTGTCATTAATCACCGAAACCCTCAACAGGGCCTATATTCAACATTTTCCCCATTTTTGGTGATTGATGACAATCGAAAAGTATGATGCATAAACACAAGATCAAATGCATGAAAAGAGTTATAAGTTCATAAACTCCCCCTAAATCATAAGCTCCCCCTGTATGCATCACTATGCCTTTTCTTTTCTTATGTGCATCACTATGCTTTTTCTTTTCTCTCCCCCTATGGCATTAATCACCCAAAAGGGACAAAAGCAAGACAATAAGGCATGTAGAACACTCATACAGCCATATATGAAACAATCGACTTGCTCTCTCTTCCTCTTTGACATCAACCACACAAGAGGATAATCATAATAATAAGCAATGGAAGCAAATGACAACAAACAAACAAACAAATATATATATGATCAATATGTGT
Organism: Pharus latifolius; assembly: GCA_019359835.1. Classification (NCBI taxonomy): domain Eukaryota; kingdom Viridiplantae; phylum Streptophyta; class Magnoliopsida; order Poales; family Poaceae; genus Pharus; species Pharus latifolius. Next base: position 59,396,581 of record CM033322.1, read on the forward strand.
CACATGCATGCTTATCTTGAATCACTTTAGGAAAAAGATATACACGCATAAATGGACTGAAATGCACATGGCAGACAAAGTCCGTAAGAGCCGGCCAAAGTTCGGAGGACCCGAATTTTGTCCACTCGGGCTGACCAAAGTCCGACCTTTGCTGAAACCTTGCAAAACAGTCTGAAATTTCTGAAAAATTTAGCATTTTGATACAATTTAATTCTAATTTATCCCATATTTTATTTGAGCCTAAGAACATGTATTTGGGACATGTTTGAATCGATCTGGAATGATTTTGCAAAGAGATGAATTCAATTTGATTTGAAATAGAGTTAGGAGGGGTTAATAAAGGTATTTTGAAATGTGTTCATCAAGTAGCCAATTTTCAACCAAATTTGATATTTTCGAAACTATTTGGATTTGTCTGAGTTCGAAATACTATTCCAAGCCTAGATATGGAACGAAATCCGGCTCAAATAGCCAAACTCATAATATGCAAGTTTTGGGTATTTTAGGGTCAAAAACAATTATGCGGCGACTTTTGAAAGAGAATAACTTGGAAAGCACAAGTCTTTTGAGAAAATATTCAACATGAATTATCTTCGAGGGTTTGAGATCTAAAATTTTTGTGTAGAAAGTTTTTTTTCCAAAACTCAATGTATCTTGTTTTGAGAACATGCGACGTTTTGAAGCAAAACAAGATCCCCAAAGTTCCAAATTTTGTCAAAATTGACATTTGAGCTCACAATTCAATTTTCTGACTTTCAAAACCTTTTGAAATATTGTTTGAAGCATATTTTGAAAGTTTTGAGCCTATTTTGGAAACTTCGACTGCTTTTAGGTTTTTGCTGACTTTTTAACTAAAATTCATAATCTTAGCAACATCCTTGTATATTTATCGATTTTAGTATGTGTGTGTGTGTGTGTGTGTGTGTGGGTCTTCAAGGAAGTTTGAAGTACTCTCCCTTAATGTGTCATATTATTTTTGATGAAAATGAGCAATTTGAAATGAATTCAAATCGAGGAAACATCCAAACACCAAAAATCATGAAAAATTGCATAGAGATAAATAACATCAACAGAAACCTTTCCATGAAGATCCAAAATTTAAATTTTTAGTTATTTGAAGGAAATGAGAGCTTGAAATTCAATTTGACTGAAAATTTCTTAAACAATGTGGCTTCTTTATAATCATAGAAACACATACAGACAAGCTCCAAAAATTCTAAAATAAATTCTGGAGATAATTGAGATAATGCGGAACAAGTTTTCCTTTTATTGTGAAGCCAAAATCGAAGCCACCAACAAAATATGAAAAAGACAAATTTTGCACATAGTGAGAGTTTTAGATTTCAGGTTTCGAGTAAATTATTTTACACATGTAAAAGCACCTGAAAAACCACGCAAATAACTTCCAAAATGTTGAAATAAATGGATAGCATAGAACAACCATAGACGATAAAATATCATGTAGAAACTTTCTACAAATAGCCAACTAATTGAGAGATTTAAAAATAATGATTCAGCCAAAATCCGCGAGAAGTTTGAATTTGCAGATTTCATATTTGATTTGTGAAAAATTCAAATGTTGCTCAAATCAAATCCAATTGGAATGAAAATTTGTAGAAATTATTTTTAATGCATGACACACATTTTGAAAAAATAATTTTTCAAAAAGGATTTTCCAATCAAGATTTATGATCAAATAAACTTCATGTTAAGCAAGAGTGTTGAAATTTGGCAAACTTTTACAAATTATGTTCAAATTTTATTTTCATGAAATTTTTGACATGAAATAGCTTACATGAGTTAGTAATATCATTTTGAGCCAAAACTCACAAGTAAAGACCATAGAAATAGATAAACCCATGTTTTGTAAGTATAAGATATTTTTGGTCAAAGCAAGTTTTTTCGGTGAGATTCAAACACCCATAACTTTCAAATTAAAACTCTTTTGAGAAAATTTTCAATTGCAAACTGACGGAGATTATTACCTAAGTAATCTGTTTGTGCCTTTCTGTAGTCGCGAGCGACCACAAAAAGAGATCATGTGATAGTCCAAGACCTTATGGACTATATATGGCCCCTTTTATCAAACAACACAAAGACCCATCACAGATAATCATTATGCTAACACAGTATCTGTGGTCTCAGTGTTTGTGACTGCGACCTCTACAATCGCAATACCTAAGGTTGCGGAGTTTGTGGTCATTACCCGCGGTCACTATGGTCGCGGAGACGTAATAATCCTCAATACATGGTCGCAACCAGTACGTGACCAAACGATAAGAGAGCTATCTTTAACCCTGTTTACGGGGAAATTGATAGTGATTTCTCTATCCTTACCATGATAGTGAATTAAGACAAATATTGAGCCTAGAAGTACCTTCAAGTCAAGAAAGGAAGGTTTGGTTGAGACTTATATTATCGACCACAGTCTAAGAGTGATGCAGTTATGATAGACCATAACCGCTCTTTGACCAATACGTTCCGTTATTCCCAAGTGATTCCGGCCTAGACCGTCTCGTAAGAGAACGAGATCGGAGCAGTAGGGCGAGTATTCAGTCGTTCTTTCCACAGGGACTAGAGAAGCAAAACGTGAAGAACTAAACTAAATCGAATGACAAAAGAAAATAAACTAGACGAAAGAAAGAGGGAGAAAATGTTGGAAGAATGTGAAAGAAAGAAAGAAGTGATCTCCTCGACAAGCGACTAGTGTTCGTTCTGGACTAGCGTTTCATAATACAAGCGATAGAAAGAAATCATATAGTAGTAGCGCGCGAGGCAGCACTGACAACTATCATCGATCACAATCTATGGCAAGTATCAACAAATACAAGTACAAAACAAACACTAACCATCTACAATTCCCCAGCTCCCCTCAAGAATGTCGAATGCAAGGTGACTCAAACCCACAAGATTCTCCAACATGCACTGGTAGTTGAAATAACAGCAAGGTCCATTGAAACCGATTCAACAATCAAATGCAAATTATGGAATGCTCAAAGAATGGGAGTTCTTCATCTCAGATCAATGCAAAAGCAAGCAGTAACAAGAACACTGGAGTTGAATTCAGCAGGGTCTCAACATCAGCATCAAATTGTGGTTTCACACACAAAAACTAGACCTAAGAAAATTCATAAGAAAGCCCTTGAAGCATTCACACTCTGAATTGAATCCTCATGAACTTAATCCCAAGAGTGAAAATCAACAAACAAGAAATTGCAATCACTGAAGAGAAGTGTATCAATTGATTAAGCAATTGAAATGACTAATTTAGTGTCTCATCACAAGCAATCAACATAGAGAAATAATCAGATGAAGAGCAGCTGATTTAAAGATCTCCAGAAAACTAACAGCTCAATTCAGAGAAGATTCTAATTAGACTGCACAAGACTAAATGGGAGAAATTCTGTTAAGCATCAATCACAGCATCATGTCTAGAAGCAATTGTTCCTCCAATTCATCCAAACAATAGAATTCAGTTCCTTACAAGCATTGCAGGAAACAGAGGAGAGGAAGAAGAGAAGGGTTTGAGAGCAGGTATTCACTGAAGTGGTCGATGATGCAGTGTAGATGTGGTCGTCGATGCAATCGAAGCCGTAGAGGAGGTCGTGGAAGAGGAGTGTGGCCTTCGGTGTTGAGGAAGAAGGAGAAGTCGCCGAGGTCGACGAAGAGGTCAATGAAGCAGAACGAGCAGGTGCTCACTGTCGAAGGTGGTGGAGTGGTTGTTGTCGTTGTCGGCCCGTAGGACGAGGTTGCCACAGCGCCGGAGCAGATCCGGCGATGGAGGTGGCGGGATTGGGCGATCCGGTTACGGCTCACGCGGCGGTGCGGGATCAGTGAGGGCGGATCGATTAGTAGAGGTAGCGGCGCCGCGAGGTGGGAGTTAGCGGCACAGTGCGAGGGCGGCGCGGAGGCTCTGTAGTGGTGAGCACCGGCGCGAGGCAAGATCGGCGCGGCAGAGGTGGCGGATCGGCGAGGGACGCTGCGGCAAGGGCGGCGCGGGATTGGTGGAGCCGTGTAACGCAGGCTGTGGAGGTGGCGATGGCCGAGGGGCGGCGTGGATCCGGCTCGGGAGGCGGCGGATCTGGATGCAGCGCATGGCGGAGGTGGTGGATCGGTGGCGGCGAGCGCGAGGACGGCGCAGCGGCGTGATCGGGCGGATTTGGTGGCGGCGCAGGAGATGCGGTGGCGCAGGAGAGGTGGTGGATCTGGCGGCAGGAGTTTTGGAGGTGCGACGCGCTCGCCAAGGGAGCGACGGCGAGGCATGGAGGCGCGATCGAAGGCGGCGGCGTGGAGCGGAAGATCTGGCTTGGGAGAGCGACGGTGAGTGCGCGTGGCGTGGAGAGGAGGAAGAAGAGGATGTAGCACAGATTTGGTTGCGTGCAGCTAGATGAGGACAGGACGACGACGAAGTCAACGGCTGGAGTTTTGGGGATGAGAAAGAAGGGAGGAGAGAGAGAAAAGTAGCTCCGCTGGTAGTGTACGGCCTGGTTGTCGCAGGCGTGGTGGTAGGAGGTGTGGATCGCGAGGGGGAGGCAGAAGAAGAAGATAACAAAAGAAAAAACCAGGCTCAGGTGAAACAATGGCCGGTGGCTGGGTTTAGAGAAGAAAGCCATTTTTTTGTAAAAAGGCCTTCAGGATTTTAGAAAATTACAGAAAGGTCCTTCCTGTGTTAGGGTTTGAGATTCCGGGCGCTCGGAGACTCTGATTTTAGCATGGTCAGTTCCTATGCATTTGTAGGAACGCATGCTTCTATCCAGAATCGACTGAGGGTCTGGTATGGTCAAAGAGACGCGCTCCATCAGCCTAAATACACCCAAATCGCATCGACTTGCAATAAAATCAAAAAACAAATAATACGGTCGATTTGATGATAAAGATGTATATGATTAATGCAAATGCCGCCTTATATGACTAAATGTGCATGATCAGGGGGTTGAACTTATGAAAAATATACACAGATATGAAAATTGTCACGAAGGTAATATAAGTCTCTCTTCACTGTTTAGAAGGATGAACATGGGGTTATCCATAACCGTCACATCATAACTAGCGAATTGCAACCGTTTGTGATCCGGGAGGATCTCAGGTCGAATATGTAATAAATTCAAACTCTGTTTGGTCGGTTGAAGTTCGATACAAATAGATAGCCGAGTCTGATACGACTAGAGTTTGCCGAGTCTGATACGATCTCAAGCGATTGGACTATAAATACCTTGTAATAGGATAGATAGATTATCCAACTGAGATAGATTATCCAATAGAGATCTACCTCATATATGATCTAACTCATAGTTTGATCATCGAGTCAGATATAGAACTCATAAACATAGATTGACGTAGATCAAGTGCGATCAACGTTCGATGTGTACAAGTTCTTTATAATAAAAGGCCTTGTTCCTTTTTATTTCTGTATTCGAGCACTGGGTTTCGGTAATTTCGAGTTAGATCCCGTATTTTCGCATCTGATCGAGTATAGCCGAATTTGGTCTATATCTCAATCAGATCAAGTTGGTATCAGAGCAACTATCCTGTCCTATGGATGGTGAAGACTCGCCAGCGTTACAAAATCTCTGGCGAAATTCGATGGTACCAACAGTCGCGTCTCTGGCAATGTTTGAAGAAACCTCCGTTCAAGCTAACCTGGTTGAACAAGTGGCTAAACTCTCCACTGACATGGATACCGTGCTTTCTTAGATTAAGCAGTAGGTCATGATTGTACCTCTTGAAGTTGATGCTTCAAAGGGAAGGCTATGGGTGTGAAGATTGGGGAAAGCTCGCATAGGTCAGACGAAGATGAAGACGAAGGCGACTACAGGGCCGATGACCTCGCCAATACATCCTTAGCTATTGGATCTTTTAAAGTCGAGGCTAAGGTTGACATACCCATATATGATGGGGTGATCAATGTTGAGAAACTGGATTCTTGGATTGATCAGTTTGAGACCTACTTTGACCTATGAGATTTTAGTAGCGCTTAAAAGGTGAAGTTTGCACATTTGAAGATGAAGGACCACACCAAGACATGGTGGAAGGCCCTTATCAACTGTGGGGAAGCAGATGACCTCACGTGGGGACAGTTCAAGTGACTCTCGCGACAAGAGTTCTACCCGATGGGTTATCTCGAGAAGAGATGGGATCATTGGCATAGATTGTACCAATGGCTATCAATCTGTCTAGGATTATACGATGGAGTTCTGGAGACAAGCAACGGTCATTGGCATCTCGCTCAGTGATCCTCAAGTGTTTCAAAAATACACATCTGGACTTCAGAAATCGATCAGTGCTGAGCTAATCCTGTTCGGCGTCCAGGACATCATGACCGCGAGCACGACTGCTATGGCGATCGAGAAGAAAAATAAATCCCACAATGGCTAGAACACGAAGGAGAATTCGACCTCGTCAAAATTGAGCCCGAAGAAAAATATTCCAAAATCTTGTACGAGCATCTCGTGTGAACATTGTCACATTGTTGGGCACACAAAGGATAAGTGCTATAAGCTCCATCCTGAGCTTTGACAAAAAAGAAACGGACCAGGGAAAAAAACAGCTATAGCTACTACGGCTTCACCCGAAGAAGGAGTTATGCGAGTGAATTTAGTTGATGAGGCAGATACGACCTTGTCTCTAATGACAATGCGAGAAGAGGAAGGTATGGATTCACCTAACGACCATCACTCAACGGAGGACTTGTTCACTATCAACATCCAGGTGAAGCACGAAGTGGTCGTAGTAATATTCGATCCTGGAAGTCAGAAGAATTTGATTTCTGCTGGACTGGTTCGTTGACTTGGGTTGAAGACGACCACACACCCACGACCGTATCCCTTGGGTTGGTTTACATCCGACGTGAATTAACAGATTACGAGTCAGTGTGTGTTGAAATTTGTGATCTATACTCGTTATATCGATGAGGTCCAATGTGACGTTGTTCCAATCGATATTTGTCAGGTGATCTGTGGGAGTCCGTTCTTGTATGATCTAGATGCTCATTTCCATCGAAGAGTGCAACAGTAGGAGCTCACAAAAAATGGGGTTAAGTTTGTAATCAGTAGAGACATCCACGTCAATACTTCGAGCTTGATTACCGCAAATCAGGTCAAATGAATCATCAACACATGTAAAAAATGTGTGCTTGTTATGATTCGACCAGTTGGTCAAAGTGATAGTACTCGGGGAGCTCTGTCGTTGGCTTGTCGAGAGGATTCTAGTTGTTGTTGGGACTACTCTGGAAATATAGCGATCTGTTTGAAAGCATTCAGGGTTGTTCGCCAAAGCGACCCGTCGAGCATGATATTCAGCTTGTGTCAAATGTGACACTTCCCAATTTGAGTATGTATCGCAAGTCAGTATTGGAGAATGAAGAAATCAAAAAGCAACTTAGAGAATTGCTGAATGATGGTGTCATTCAACCAAGTAATTTGCCTTGTGGATCTCCTGTGGTTCTAGTACCAAAGAAAGATGGACTTGGCGGATGTGCATCGACTACCGAGTACTGAACAAGATCACCATCAACAATCGGTACCCTCTTCTTCGTATCGATGACCTGTTAGAAGAACTGAAGAATGTTGCTGTCTTCTTGACATTGGATCTAAAATCAGGGTATCATCAAGTCAGCATTCGAGAGGAGGATACTTGGAAGACCGCGTTCAAAACGCGACAAGGTTTATTCGAATGGATAGTCATGCCGTTTGGGCTTTGCAACGCCCCGGCCACTTTCATGCGTCTCATGAATGACGTATTGTGACAATTCATTGACGACTTTGTGATTGTTTACCTCAACGACATACTGGTCTATAGTCATTTGTGGGACAAGCACCTAGTTCATGTGGAAAAGGTGTTTGAGCAGTTGTGACAACATCAACTTCGCCTCAATCGTAAGAAGTGCGAGTTCGGCTAGCAAACTTTACTTTACCTGGGATTCATGGTTGGAAACGATACTGACGAGGATTGACACCCGGACCACTTCTATTGGACTTCTGGTTAAAGGCAGGTTCGAGTCAGAAGTGTATCTGGCGATACGAGCTCAAGTTGTTCTGAGGGACGTCGCTATGTGATCGCCAGCTTTACGCGGTCAGACCGTAAGCCTTGCGCGGTCAGAAGTTCGTATGCTATACGCGAACTACATATTCGGGATATTGCGCGGTCAGCCAATATCCCGCGGTCAGAACATCTGCCGATCAGGATACTTGGGATCTATCTATTCGGTTGCCCATACAACGGGATATTCTAAGTATCCCGAAGATTCCTACACGTGGAGAATCGACCGTCAGAAGGTTAACACATACAGTTATCCATGAATAACACGTGTTTAACCTGCGTGGAGGTTAAGAGCAGTTCCAAAAAACCGCATCCAACCGTCCGTGCAACCGTTTGATGCAGTTTCCTCCACATGGCACCCTTTCAAACAGTACAAAAGGATGGCATGGAGCATCAATCAACGAGGGAGATCGATCAAAACATCAACTGGGGGATCGAAAGATTAATCGAGAAATCCAAAATCTCTCAAGTTAGCCAAGTCTACGGCCCACCTTAAATAATATTTCAGCAAGCCCTCTTTGGCTTATCTTTGTACACTCTTACAGGAAAAATCCTCGCCTGTGAGGACTTTTTCCTCCATTTGTAAATCTTTTACCACACTTAGTGAAATCTCAACAGGACGTAGGGCTATTACTCCCACCATCGAGGGCCCGAACCTGTCTAAACTCTCTGTGCTCCTGTTCACCATTGTTCAGCATACCTTCCCGGAGGGTCATCTTGAAAGGTCTCACAATTACAAATTCTGCATAAGTTCGGCTGAGGACCCTGAGTCCAAATCGTCGACAGCTGGCGCCCACCGTGGGGCCTTTCTCAAGGCGTCCTAATTGAAATTCGGAGGTTCGCCGAAACATGGCTGGAGCATATGATTCCGAGAATGATTTCGATCTCGAGGATTATGCCCATATACCAATGCCTTCTCCAAGCGATCCTGTTCCGATGGAAGAGGTCGAAGGCCAGAATCTTCCACAGGTTGAATCATCTCCCCAAGTCATGTTAATCGACCAGGAGGTAACTGGCACAAGGTCAGAACCCGCAGAGGTTCTTAATGTGCTAGGTGATGAATCCGGCCCGTCATACGATCCCGCTGAGGGAAAATATGATGGTGACCCTAAAATTAGCCCAGGAAGGTTCGACCCTGATAACCTCCACCGTCTCTTTGATTTCGAGTCCGACTCGGAACAAACCGAGATGTTTTCCCCATCGGCGACCTCTCTCCCTAGGCAGTTTGCTGCGTTGTCGGAAGAAACTCCCGATCAACAGGCTGCCAGGGAAGAACAAGATCGCAAACAGAAGGAGGAGCAAGATCTCGAGCAACAGAACAATGAACTACGCAGAACTGCCCTAGAGGCTCTTCAAGATGCGCAGGCTCGTTACGATGCTGCCCCGAGTTCTTCTCGACGGTCGCGTGGTCGTAGACGTGACCAGACTCCTTCTTTACCACTGGAGCATTTCCCAGTGGACGAAGAAACAATAACACCTGGTGCCCCTAGGAGAAGTACCCATGGTCGACTGCGATCTATCGCGGAAGTCATGCGCAATTTTCCTCCTACGGTCACGGATGCGCAGAAACCGGCCTTTTTCAGGATCCTGGCGGAAAGACTAGACGAGGTCGCATCCGAGGCGACCCCAACAGCCTCTTCCCGCTCAGTAACACATTCCCGTGAACGGGATGGTCCTCATTTTGGCTCTGGCCGGCGGAGTTACCCGCCGCCTGTACCATCCCGACAGGACAAATACCAGCGAATGCAGGACTCTCGTAGTAGGGATCGAGTTCCCGTTCACTCTCGTTTGGGACCACGAGCAACCTCGCCATTACGTGAGTTTGCTCGAAACCCAACCGAAAGTCACAGGACGGTTCACGGTCCTTACGTTGGTTGCAAAGCTTTCTCGCCTGGCCTACGAGCAGTCGTTTGGCCCGATAAGTTTCGACCAGGGGCCATTGAGAGGTTTGATGAAACTCAGAACCCATCCGAGTTCCTTCAGATCTATATTACTGCCATCCAAGCAGCAGGAGGCGATGACAAGGTCATGGCCAACTACTTGCCAACAGTCCTCGCAGGACCGGCTAGAACCTGGTTGTTGAATCAGCCTGAGGGTTCCATCTACAATTGGGAAATGCTATACGATGCCATCCTCAGCAATTTCCAAAATTGTTACCAAAAGCCGGGTAAGGAGGACGACCAGCATAGACTGCGGCAAACTTCGACCGAAACACTTCGGCAGTTTGTCAAGAGGTTTGTCGGGGTAAGAAATACCATCCCGAACATATCTGATGGCTCCGTAATCAGGGCATTTAAGCATGCCGTTCGATACCGGAGGTTCACTGAAGACTTGCTTATCCACCCTCCTCGATCAGTGGCCGATCTGTTCGATATGGCTGATCGATACTCCGATGCAGCCGAGGCAGTCGAATGGAACCGAATGGTTGACAAGGGGGACCTACCGCCCCAACCAGGCTTCAAGGACGCCAGGAAAGAAGATTCAAGCAAAAAGCCGGAGTCTTGACCGGGTGGGAAGTCAAAAAAGTCGAAGAGGAACCGCTCTGGACAGTACCGTGAGGTCGCAGTCGCGGAGAAACCACCTTCGACCAAAGGTAATAAGTCTTCTTTTAAAAGTAAAACTGCCTCTGGTGGCCGGGATTCCAACCAGCTAGAAAAATCAACTAATCCGCAGGAGGGCAAGAGGTGGTGTCCACTCCACAACTCCGCAGGCCACGACCTCAAAAACTGCAGGAGTTGGTTGAAACAGCTGGATGATTTCTACCAAGGAGCTGGGACAATGCCAACCTTACCGCCTAAAGAGCAGGCGTGCGGGATTAGAGACGTCGACGGAGACGAAGAAATGGCTTACCAGGTACCTCAAAATCATGTTAATGTCATTTTCGGAGGTTCCTCCTCTTTCGCTTCCAAAAGGCAGTTTAAAACCTTTTGCCGAGAGGTTAACCAAACGAAGACATCCCTTGGCGAACCTCAATATCCCCGTTGGTCGGATATGCCTTTGACGTTCGATCGCGCTGACTGTCCTGTGGGGCTAACTCGACCATTGAGGCTACCTCTGGTTATTACCCCAATCATCAGTAACGCAAGAGTCGAAAGGGTCCTGATTGATGGGGGAAGTTCCCTTGATCTTTTATTGGTCAAGACACTCGACGAGATGCAAATTCCTCGTTCGAAGATCAAGCCCATAATCCATCCGTTTTATGGGATAATCCCAAGCCCCTCCATGATGCCATTGGGACAAGTGGTCCTCCCGGTCACTCTGGGAGAACCAGACAACTTCCGAACAGAATTGGTTACTTTCGATGTAATCGATTGTGATTCAGCTTATAATGCAATCTTTGGTAGGCCGACTCTTGCTAAGTTCATGATGGCAACGCACTATGCTTATCAGTGCGGGAAATTGCCTTGCCCCAAAGGTGTCATTTCGGTCCGAGGTAGTCGCAACGTGGCGCTCACGTGCGACCGGCTATCTTTGGAGATGGTCGATCAACTTCCCCTCTGGGACGCTCAGGTCGCCACCGTTGCCACCGATGCGATCAGGGCTGCTCCTCGACCAGATGAGAAACTCAAACAAGTTCCTTTGTACCCAGATGACCCATCCAAGACAATTCGGGTTGGGTCAGCCCTGGATGACAAATAGGAACTCGACCTCATTGCTTTCCTCCGGGCTAACGCAGACGTGTTTGCGTGGAAACCGTCCGACATGCCCGGTGTCCCAAGGGAAGTAATTGAGCACAGGTTAGCAATTCGACCTGGACAACGACCAATAAAGCAAAAGCTCAGGCGTTTTGCCACCGACCGACAGGAAGCCATCCGAGAGGAGTTAGACAAACTCTTACAAGCCGGGTTTATCCGCGAAGTGAATCACCCGGACTGGCTCGCCAATCCGGTCATGGTCCGCAAGTCAAATGGCAAGTGGCGCATGTGCGTCGACTACACTAGCCTCAACAGTTCCTGTCCGAAGGATGACTTTCCCCTTCCCCGCATCGACCAGCTGGTCGACTCCACTGCGGGTTGCGAACTGATGAGTTTTCTGGATGCGTACTCAGGATATCATCAAATCAGCATGGCAGAAGACGATGAAGAGAAAACTGCCTTCATCACCCCGTTCGGCACATACTGCTACGTCAGAATGCCGTTCGGTCTCAAGAACGCAGGTTCCACGTACCAGCGCTTGATGCAAAAGATCTTTCTTTCCCAGATAGGGCGTAATCTCGAAGCATATGTAGACGACTTGGTTGTAAAGAGCACCAAAAGATTGTCTCATTTGGACGATCTTGCTGAAACCTTTTGTAACTTGAATCGCTTTGGAATAAAATTGAACCCGGAGAAATGTTCTTTCGGGGTTTCTTCAGGAAAGCTTCTTGGTTTCCTTGTGTGTTCCAGGGGCATTGAGGTTAATCCTGAAAAAATCAGAGCTATTGAACAAATGAGGTCGCCCTCGACCATGAAGGATGTTCAACGCCAGGCTGGTCGCATGGCGGCTTTAAGTCGCTTTATATCGCGATTAGGCGAAAGGGGATTACCTTTCTTCAAAGCCATGCGGAAGCATCATAACTTTACATGGTCGGATGAGGCCGAAAAAGCATTCCAGGAGGTAAAAACATATCTATCCAGTCCGCCAGTATTGGTGTCTCCTGACAAAGGAGAACCATTGCTTCTTTACCTGGCGGCCACACCACACGCGGTCAGCGCCGTTCTGATCGCGGATAGAGGAGGAATACATAGACCCGTCTACTATGTGAGTGAAGTACTTCATGGCCCTAAGGAGCGCTACCCTGAGGTCCAGAAGATACTTTACGCGCTACTGATGGCTTCCCGTAAGCTACAACATTACTTTCAAGCACACAAGATCACAGTACCCTCCTCTTTTCCTTTAGGGGATATTGTCCGAAACCCAGAAAAATCTGGTCGAATCGCCAAATGGGCGGTCGAACTCGGTGCTTTCGAGATCCATTTCACCCCTCGCACAGCGGTTAAGTCTCAGGTTTTGGCCGACTTTGTGGTCGAATGGACCAACCCTGAGCCACCCGTACAGTTGGCAGAGGAACTGGAGTGCCCCGATTATTGGACAATGTACTTTGACGGCTCCCGTAGTTTTCAACACTCGGGGGCTGGAATAGTCTTAGTTACGCCCCAGGGCGAACAACTTAAGTATGTCATTCAACTACACTTTGTTGCAACCAACAATGCAGCAGAGTATGAAGGTCTTCTTGCAGGGCTCCGGGCAGCAAAATTCCTCGGAGTCCGTCGATTAGTGGTGAGGGGGGACTCACAGCTAGTCGTAAACCAGGTAAACAAGGAGTACAGCACCTCCAATGAGACAATGGCTCATTACCTGGGGGAAGTGAGGAGATTGGAAAAACACTTCAGTCACTTCGAAGTCCAATACATCCCGCGAAAGGACAATATTCTCGCAGACCAATTATCCAAAATTGGATCCTCACGCTCATCCGCTCCGGCAGGAGTGTTCATTGAACACTTGGACCATCCTTCGATCATGACTTCGGTCGAGGATGATCCGGCAATAGCCTTCGTTGCCAACCTCGGTCAGGAACAAGATTGGACTCATCCATTGAGGGTCTATCTTGAACATGGGACCCTACCCGAGGACGAAACCAAAAGCGATCGGTTAATTCGAAAGGCGCGTCTGTACAAACTCATAGATGGGGTTATGTACAGAAAGGGTACTCAAGGAGTATTCATGCGCTGCATATCTCAGGAGGAAGGAAAATCCCTCTTGAAAGAAATACATGACGGTGTATGCGGTGCACACGCGTCATACCGAACACTGGTCGGAAAAGTTTTTCGACAGGGATTCTACTGGACTTCGGCACTCGATGATGCCAAGCTTATGGTCAAGATGTGTCCACAGTGTCAATTTCATGCAAGACAGGTTCACCAACCTGCTTATGCATTGCAAACTATTCCTCTCGCATGGCCCTTCGCGATCTGGGGAATGGGCATCGTCGGTCCTATGCCACAAGCGGTCAATGGGTACAAGTTTCTGTTCGTAGCCATTGACACGTTCACAAAGTGGATTGAGGCCGAACCAGTACGAAATATTACTGCATCAGCCGCACAAAAGTTCTTTCACAAGAACATTGTGGCACGATTTGGTGTTCCAAACCGTCTCATCACAGATAACGGTTCTCAGTTCGCTAGCGGTCTCTTCCTAGACTACTGCGATCAGATTGGGACCAAGGTGTGCTTTGCTTCTGTGGCACATCCACAAAGCAATGGTGCCGTAGAACGGGCCAATGGGCATGATTGTAAGGCATCAAAAAATGTGTTTTTGATCGCCTCAAGACCCGCTCGGGGGCTTGGGCAGACGAGCTTTATACTGTTCTATGGGCACTACGGACTACCTCTAGTCGAGCCACCGGTGAGACACCCTTCCATTTGGTCTATGGGGCCGAGGCTGTGTTGCCTATGGAAGTTAGTATTGGATCTGTTCGCACGAATCAATTCGAACAGGTCAACCAATCCGAACAGCGATCGCAAGATCTCATCCTCCTGGAAGAACGGCGTGATCGCGCCCTGATCAAGTCCGCGGTATACTTGCAGGCTCTACGCAAGTACCACAGTAAAAAGGTGCGACCACGTGATCTCAACGTGGGCGACTTGGTTTTACGAAAAATTCAAGACCAGTCTAACCGCAATAAATTCTCCCCAAAGTGGGAAGGACCATACACTGTCGTCTCAGTGCCGCGGCCAGGATCTGCGCGGTTAGCCATGGAGAATGGTCGGATTTTGTCCAATACTTGGAACATCGATCAACTTCGCAAGTTTTACATGTAAGTACCACAACCCTTTTCCTGTTCAATTAGCATCTTTTCATAAAAAGCATGTCTTGTTTTCATACAATGAGTGTTTTTCTTTAAGCCCAAATTATACAAATTCGACCTGGGGGCTGATCGCCGGCGGTTAGGTTATTACAGCATTTTTCAACCGGATTCCCTGGTCGATCTCATGATCACTTCCAGATAAGTCACTCCTAAATAAGCCGTTTCTCAACGCACACGGGACTATCTGGCTAGTCCTCGGTCATCCGGGTGGCTACCAGTTTGCAATAAGGTTAAAATGTTACTTTAATCTTGACCATCGGCTTGAAGCACATATCCCTGGTCATCATACTTATTTTTTCCCCTCTGCTTAAAATACTAAGGCTTCAGTATTCACAAAACAGAGGCGGGGGCTAGGGGGATATACTTATAGTATGAAACTTATGATGTGAATATGCACTTTCTTTTAAAAAAATAGTTTTACATACATGGCATTGTAATTACAATTGTTTGGATACAAAATATAAGGATCATTCGATCCTCAGCTCAGCCAAGAGTTTGTCAACGAAGGGCTTGACTTCTTCTATAACGGCGTCAAGCAGTTCTTCACTCTCGACCTCAACCGGTCCCACCAGCGCGCTCAGATTCGCATCTGGGCCATGGTGAAGTCGAACCCGGCTGAGTACGGCAGAAGCGGCTGATCGGACTCTCGTCCTGATTATCTCTTCATGTCGCCGTATATCTCCAGGGAGGTATTCAAGCAGTGATTCTGCTTGAGTTGTGAGCAGTGATGACCAATCGCTGACACTTGGGTCGTCCTTCTTCAACTCTACCACGTTGGTATTCAAAAGATTGGCCACGGCCTTCAGTTTTTCAAAGACCAGTAGGCTCAACTCTTTGACCGCTCGGTCGGTGTGGTTGATCGAGGACTCGAGAAGCGTCTTGTCCTGGCCGAGCTGTATAATGCGACCTGCTTGCGCTGTACAAAGAAAAGTGGTTATTAACAAGGCATGGCATTAAGTCTTCTCAAGTTGAGAATCGACTTACCAGCATTCTCAGACTGAAGTTTATTGATTTCAGTCCGTAGTTTCTTGAACTCTGTAACTGAGTTCAGCCTCATCTTGGCTAACTCTTTCTTCAAGAATGTAACCTCTCTGCAGCAAAATCAAGTCAGTTACAGATAAAGCCTACTTATATTAACAGAAGAGTGACGATCCTCACTTGCGCAAGCCGTCACGATCTCTTTGAACAGCCACCATGCTAGCCATTGTAGCATGCGACTGGCTCGTCACCCATGACAAGCCCTGTGATACAAAGCAAGAGAGTTAAATATACTCTAAAGGCGGTTCAAGCGCCGAAACAGGGGTGATCATACCTTCATAAACTTGTTTAAAGCGGCATCATCCATGTTAGCAGGAATCCTTGCTAGCGCACCGGAAGTGCCTGCGACAGGGATAGTTGGGGGAAGTGCCGTCTGAACACCACCCCCAGAGGCCACTGGTTGTGACCCGGTCCCTGTACTTGTTTCTCCTCCCGCGGTCCGGACGACTTCCTGAACCACGGGAGCGGAGCGCTCTTCATTAGAGGCTCCCTCATCAGCCCTAATTTCAACCTCCCCAGTGGCGGTTGAAGGGTTAGGCGCTGTCTTCTTTTGCCTAACAAGAAGAATGGGTCAGGCAGCTTTCATCTAAGATTACTGTCAAGTAAGAGTTCTTACCTTATTTGAAATCCCATTCGTTCCTGGGACTTCTAGGAAAATTCCCCTTGCGAAGGAGAGCCGTCTCCGGTTCTCGCCTTCCTTATAGTAAACAAGGCAGCACCTCCCTGGAAATGTTCTGTTACGAGCACATTCCTAGGAAAAAAGATGAAAACACATAGAAAGGTTTTTACCTGAGCCACCGGGCTAACTGGTGGGGCTGCTTCCAAAGGCCTTGGCGATTCCAGAGTTGCTAGAACCGTCACAGCCAGCCTTTGTTCATCTACCTCCTCCTCTGTCCGCAGAGGAGGAGGATTTTCCTCCCTGGAACCCCCAGTGGTCCCAGGGGGAAGCTCTCCTCCCTGTATGTACATTAACTTGTCAAATGTGCAGAAAGAGTCATAGAAGGAACGGTCGAAAAGATTCCTTACCTTGGTCGTCCCTTCGACCAGGGAAGCAGAGATAATTGACCCTGAAACCTCGGGGGCTTCAGGAATTGGAAGGTCACCTGCAGGGGACTCTTCGGTGGTCGCAGGGTCAGCCACGGCCACCTCTTCGGTAGCTGTGGTCCCTACGGGGCAGCTTGAGGCGTCACCAGCAGGGGACTCCCCGGTCCTCCCCCTCTTGATGACTAGAGGCACATCATCGTCCTCTTCCTCCTCGCTCCCCTCTCCCTGTACGACGAAGAAGTGATTCCATGTCGTGCCTGAAAAGGTAGAAGGAATGCGATATCTTACCGCAGTCTTTCTTGCGGGACGAGGAATGCTTCGTGAAGACCCCTCCCCAGGGTTCAGCTTGGTCTTCTTGGGGGCAGGACTCTTTGTCCTGGGTCTCTGAGAGACCTTCTTCACATTCTTCGCCGTCGGCTTCCCCAGAGAGCCGACATTTTCGCTTGGGAACGTCGCATCAGCAAACTTCCCTAGGAGCTGGTTCACAGTCCATTACAATGGATTAGCGCTGGACACACACAAGGCCTGCAGAACCAAAGCCGGACAAGGAAATTACCTTTCGGCGCTCTTGTCTGAGATCATCGCCGGCATGAATCAAACTCTGCGGGCGAGGTGATCCCTTAGGGCCCTCTACATCGGCATTGTAGGCCCTAAGGAGGGAATTAGTTCGCCTCTCAATTTCGGCTGAAGACAGAACTGTTCCCAAATTCAAGTCAGAAAACATAAATTTCAGAAATGACAAAGCACAATGCTAAAGGGTTGAGTACCTTCATTGTAGTCCAGGGTTCCATCCGCCATGGACTTGATTTCCCAAGCAGGATGAGCCCTTTCGCGCAGGGGGCTCACTCGGTTCTTCACAAAGTCTCGGATGACATCCCTCGCTGTCAATCCTTGACCCACCAAGTGAAGAATCACCTCGGCGTGCTTCAGGTGCTCCACGCCCAGCGTCGGGGGAGCATCCAACTCGCTTGACTTCTCTGGTCGCGAGTTCTCAAACCATAAACTACTTTCGGACGGCGGAGAGCAGTAAAACCACCTCTGGTGCCACCCGTGCACCGAATCCCGCAGAGGTGGGGAGGGATATTCCTTCTTGTCCCTCAGCCGGAAGTAGATGCATCCGGCGGCATTGGTGCTTTTCGACCATGCCGAGAAGTAGAACCGTCGGAAGAGTTCCACGCTAGGATATACTCCGACGAAGGCCTCGCAAAGATGCTGAAACACTGCCAGGATCAGCATCGCATTTGGGTGGAGGTTGATCAGTTCCCACCCATAATGTTCGAGGATGTCCTTTAGGAACCAACTCTCAGGGAATCGGAACCCGCAGCGCAGATACTCCTCGAAGATTACCAACGCGCCCTCTCGGACAGTTGGAGTTTCTTGGTCCTTCTCCGCAGGCCGCCAATTGATCAGCAGCCGCGATGGAAGGATCTCCTCCTTCTCCAACGCCACCAGAGTCTCCTCAGAATGGTGGTTGGATCTACTCCAAGATGCGATTTTTTGAGGAAGATCGATCAAAAAAGTCGATGATTTTGTGGAAGATGAAGGCAAGAAGATGAGGGTTTTGTGCGGCGGGAACTCTAAGGGTTTTTACGGCTGAATAGCTTCCTCAAGAAGCTACCTACTGCTTTTATAGACTCGAGGAGTCACGCTTCTGTGAGTAACGTTCAACTCAAACGTCCTCTTAAATATTTTATTCATTTCCCCTAATGGATACTCTCTGATAAACCCTTTAAAGCGTTTCGGGTATCGGATCTGAAATAAAAAGACTTCTTTATTTCGGAAGCTGAAAGGGCTAAAACTCGAGAAGTCTGCTAAGGCTTTTTGAGGGGTATTTACCTTTCTTTTTACTTGAACATTTTTGTAAAAAATATCATGTAACTCAAATTTTGACGTACGGGTATATTCTAACTGGGTTATGGTTTGGTTAAAACCATGTTATTTAACTTCGTTTCTGATCGAAGTAATGGTCTAACCGAACGTTCGACTCTAGTCGCTATTCAGTTCTAACCGTGGCCTTAAGTCTGATCGCAGCATCAGGGCAGGTCACGGTGATCTTTTAAAGCGCAATTCTAATTGCAGAACTGAAATTTCCTGTGTATGAATGGTCGCGAACTAAGCTTTTGGCCATAATTTCACACAGAAGGTATGAAGAATGTTCATATGAATAAAAGAAACTTGCTGAGCGAAGTCCCTCTCTCGACGAAAATGGTGCGCCTCTTCTCGAGATCGGTCAAGACATTCTGCTAAACGCAGAATCTTCGAGGCCATCTCCTCGGTCTTCTTCTCCAGGGCATTCTTCTCTTCCAGAAGAGTCTGTCCGGAAGGAAGAGATGGAGCAGCAGAAGGCTGATAGCTGGAGCCTCCTACCTCCTGCATTTTGCAAAAGTTAGTCATACTAACTAAAATTATCAGCAAAAAGGGGGAAGAATTGTTACCTGTCCCGGTGCATAACCCGTTAATACACCCATCTTGGGAGGAAGATCATCATATGGTGGAAGAGCAACCTTCCCATCAGAAGATTGCTTCGCCAACCCAATATGGCGATCATTTGATCGAGGGATAGTTACCGCTTGCCGACCAGGATGTTGATCACCCAAAAGAATGGGAGAATTGAATGTGATGGGATCTTTCTCTAAGGATAAAGGCCTAACTTGCCGAGAGGCATGAACGGGGAGGGTCAAAGGAACTGAAGGAAGAAAGAAACTTGCTACATTCTTCACCTTTGTTCCACTAGAAGATCCTTCGTCAACCTTGGGTTTCTTCCTTAAGGGGGACAAGACTTCAATCGTTTGAGGCCTTTGTTCGACAATTTCCCCTTCATCGCTCTCAATCTCGATGATTTCATGATCTGCCATTGGGAGGAGTATGTGAAAAGGAAGGAGGCAGGATAACAAGAAAAGGACTTTAGGCGTGGAGGGAAATTGTGAAGCTTTACAAATCCAAGAACCTGGTATTTATAGCCACCTAGATGACGGTTTGCATTCCAGGCGCCTCGGGTTTCGTCAAAACATTTACAATCTTACCTCGAGATAAAAACATTTCTACGGCGCCATCATTGCCCGTCACGTAATGTCAGAACCCGTCTTGAAAAACCAACCGTTTTCACTTAGTGCGCTACTAAGTGGAGAAGCTAAAGGGCCGGGTTAAAAATCCGATGCATGGTCTTAAAATTCGAAATAAACATGTCACTTCGTTTCTTTCGAATTTGGGGGCTAGCTGACGAGGATTGACACCCGGACCACTTCTATTGGACTTCTGGTTAAAGGCAGGTTCGAGTCAGAAGTGTATCTGGCGATACGAGCTCAAGTTGTTCTGAGGGACGTCGCTATGTGATCGCCAGCTTTACGCGGTCAGACCGTAAGCCTTGTGCGGTCAGAAGTTCGTATGCTATACGCGAACTACATATTCGGGATATTGCGCGGTCAGCCAATATCCCGCGGTCAGAACATCTGCCGATCAGGATACTTGGGATCTATCTATTCGGTTGCCCATACAACGGGATATTCTAAGTATCCCGAAGATTCCTACACGTGGAGAATCGACCGTCAGAAGGTTAACACATACAGTTATCCATGAATAACACGTGTTTAACCTGCGTGGAGGTTAAGAGCAGTTCCAAAAAACCGCATCCAACCGTCCGTGCAACCGTTTGATGCAGTTTCCTCCACATGGCACCCTTTCAAACAGTACAAAAGGATGGCATGGAGCATCAATCAACGAGGGAGATCGATCAAAACATCAACTGGGGGATCGAAAGATTAATCAAGAAATCCAAAATCTCTCAAGTTAGCCAAGTCTACGGCCCACCTTAAATAATATTTCAGCAAGCCCTCTTTGGCTTATCTTTGTACACTCTTACAGGAAAAATCCTCGCCTGTGAGGACTTTTTCCTCCATTTGTAAATCTTTTACCACACTTAGTGAAATCTCAACAGGACGTAGGGCTATTACTCCCACCATCGAGGGCCCGAACCTGTCTAAACTCTCTGTGCTCCTGTTCACCATTGTTCAGCATACCTTCCCGGAGGGTCATCTTGAAAGGTCTCACAATTACAAATTCTGCATAAGTTCGGCTGAGGACCCTGAGTCCGAATCGTCGACAGATACATTACAAATCGACCCCGACAAGGTAAAAGTGATCCGTGAGTGGCCTCGACCGCGAACAGTAACGGAAGTGCGTAGTTTTATATGAGCATGCCAATACCTTCGGAAGTTTATTCGAGACTTCTCGATATTGGCTTCTCCATTGCTTGCACTAACCAGGATCGACCAGAATTTCGAATGGAGTGGAAAACATGATGATACATTCCTCTTGCTAAAGAAGAAGGTCAATGAAGCACTTGTCCTAGCTTTACCGAATCTACATAAGCTATTCGAGATAGAAACCGATGCCTTAGGTTATGCAATGGGTGTAGTGCTCATGCTAGAAGGTTGACCAGTAGCATATCACTCTGAGTTATTTCAAGGAGCTCAGAAGAACTATCCGACTTACGACAAGGAGTTATGTGCACTGCATCAGGCTGTAAAGCATTGGCGATGTTATCTTTTGGGTAAAGAAACCGTGGTATACACCAACCACTAGCCATTGCAATATTTGCAAACTCAATCCAGGCTACAACAATCCAACACATGAAGTGGATTCGTATCTACAGCAGTTCAACCTAGTGATGAAGTACAAGAAGGGAGCACACAACAAATTGGCTGACATGTTGTCACGACCACCAGCTATTGCCCTCTGCTTATCGGTGTTCATGTAGATCGAGCCTTCATGCCATGAGGACTATGTAATGATGTACAGAGAGGATACTGATTTTCAATCAGCACTGGCTGAGCTCGAAACAGGACGACCATCTGGGTTTGAGTGACGGGGAGGACTCTTATACAAAGGCAATTTGCTTTGTATACCTCGTGGAGTACCTCGAGTACAGTGGCTATGGGAGGCACATACATCGAAAGTTGCTGGTCACTTCAGGATAATGAAGACCTTGCAAAATCTTCATCGACATGTGTTCTGGCCATGGATGCAGCAAGATGTGGCTAGTTTTGTTCGAGGCTGTGGTCTCTGCAGCATCTCAAAACAGGCAAACTGAAAATTGGGTTTATACACTGTGGGAACCCTCATATGAGGAATCCAGCGGCAACTGCCCAGGTTAGGTTGCACACAAAATGATACATCACAAGCTCACAACACAACACAGGTAATTAAAATGAGTACAAGGTCATAAGGACTAATATTACAATACCATAGCGTCAAGAATGGCGCAATTTAGAGTTGATACAAATTAAGAAGTTTCATCAACACGAAGGTCGGCACAAAAGAATAGAACAGACAGAGTGATAAGCAAAACAACTATGACAGCCTTCAACATCTTCAATAACAGCGGTACAGCATGGGCTCCCACCACATCAGGCTCCACTAGGTGAATGACCCTCTAGTAAGCTGGATCATCGAGGATGGTTCCTTCTTCATCAACGGGTTTGAAGCCATAGGAGTCGGGGTCAACAAGTCCTTCCTATAAATTTTATGTCAAAAACAAGGGTGAGCACATTGTACTTATGGTGCTCAACAAGTCTCAATTAATGAATGCGTATATATAAATGATGGGGAATTCCAAGAAACAAGATCTTTGGTTTATAGGTAAGAATAGAATAAATTTTCACTCTAAAGTTCTAAGGAAAGGTTTTGATTTCAAAAGTGAGACTCTAAAATCCTAAACTAGGTTTTAGAAAATGTTATGCTTGGCGGTCTTCCATGAGTCACCACTATTTTTTCCAATATTATGAAAATCTACCAAATCCTACTTGTGCTGCATCGACGTGGATAGAATCCACCGTGTGCAGACTCCAAAACCTAGGAGCTCAGAGTATCTGATACTTCTTGTAACTTTGCAAAGGTGTACCACTTTAATCCACTTGATCACCCAGCTTTCATGTCGGTACCTCTTCATGCGGCATTTACGCATGCGACAGGATGGAGATCACACGGCAGTTTGTAATCCTAGCATTAACAATTCCTTTCCCAGTAAATAGACGACTCAGTCCATATTACCGTTGTGGAGCACACCCCACAGCCAAATCTACCTAGCCTTGGCCCATGGTCCTACGAGACTCATAGCATGTGGATCCAGTCGCGCATGACTCAGTATCCAGGTCTAGGGCACCTTCCTTCAGAACTCCTGATTCACTTACTCACTCTCATAACTCACGGCCTTTTGTGGCCCACCAGTTTCCCTCCAGAAACCAGACCGACAACCATTGTAGGGAAAAGCTAATATCTAGAGAACTACTTTGCTGCGCCCATCCCATACCAGGCAAATGGTTAGTACGTTTTTCATGCAGCTTGGAAGTACAACACAAGGGTCTCATCCTTATGAATTGTTAGTGAGGAGCGAACCACATTCTCGTTGTGCATACAGCGCCAACCACACAAACCATCCTCACTATCGATTCTAAGTTACACTTTTACAAACAAGGTGACGAGGATTATCACCCGAACTAGTTTGAGTAACACATATTGAGTTAGTCAGGTTCTAATATAATATGTGTCTATAATAACCACTATGGTCGCTGATGGGCACATAGTTAGTTTATGATCGCAGCCCTTGCGCGATCATGAGACCACAGACAGTGCGCGGTCAGAGGGTCGCTGACTATACGCGACCAAGGTAGCCTGGGGGATGTTCAAAACTCTATTGGACACATTCTTAGGCATGAAGCAACTTCTCCCATGTGTGTAGACAACCGCTAGGAGGTTGACATGTGCGGTTATCCATGATTGCACGTGCTTAACCGGCGAAGGAGATGAGTGCGGTTATATGAACTGCACTAGGACAACCGTCCCAAACTACTTCACATTTGACGTCTTTTCATTTATTATAAAAGGATGGTTGATGCTTAATGTAAAGGGTGGTGAACAAGCACGACAACGAGTCAACAAAACTTGAAGACTTAGGCATAGTTTGATAAACAATAATATAGAAGAGATCTTCGCCTGTGATCATCTCTTTCCCTCTTGTAAACACTTTTTCCCTACATAGTGAAATCATAACAGGACATAGGGCTATTACTCCCACCATCGAGGGCCCAAACCTGTATAAATTGATTTGTGTCCCTGTAGACATTACTTATCTTACCTTCCCGGAGGAGCACCGTGAAAGGTCTCATAACTTATAAATCTACGTAAGATCGACTGAGGACCCCGAGTCCAAATCGTCGACACAAGGTTTTAAACACACTTTTCATATAGATGACCATTTAGCATTTAGCACATATATTCAAACATAAGCATAACTTAAGCACAACATCGTAGGGCGACAAATGAATGCATAGGATATATGAACATGAGGGGCCTTCAAAGAAGTTAGGTCATATCTACTCATATTTATCCAATATAGCATTTGAAAAATAAGGCATGCATGTACTGAAAATAATAATAACCTAATTTACTTAAAATATTGGGAGAGACATGATCAATGAGAAACAGACTTGCCTTGCAAAGCGGGGTCTAATTGTACTAAGGGGTCTTCGAACACTCCTTCTGCCCCTTCCACTCCTAGTTCTACTCTCGCACACAAATAATAATAAAACACATAAGCATACAAAAATTACTTATCATTGAAAATTATATGTAAAGTATAAATATGCATGCATGTAAGGTATTCTAGTTGAAGATGATCTTGGGAGGGGGAAAACACTCTGGACTTGGCTACTAGTGCCTAGTTTGGCTAAATTTGGGCTCGGGTTGGTCTGAACTAATCCTGTAAGACTTGAGTTTGGTGAGATCGAGCAGAAAGTGAGGATTAATCGAGGATTGGCTTAACTTCTTGTTCGACAGACTCTTGAATGAAATGACTGAGATTAGGAAAACACAAAAATAGGGTTGATACACTGATTATCTTAGAAAGTCAACAACATAAAAGTTGTAGGAAATGAGCTGATCTACAATTCTTTCAACAGGTTCAAATAGTTTTGAGGCCATCTAGGGGGTCCGATTTTGCAAAAATAAAAAAGTGGCTGGGCTGAACTATTTCGTTGATTAACGGAGTTCTACAGATCAAAATACTGATTAAAGATGCCCAAAAATAAGCTAAGAGAGTTGAGAACACACAGAAACAATAATAAGAGAAATTGGTGTAGTAACGAGTACGAATTTGAAATTTAAAGGGAAGTTGCTCAAGAACCAAAAATAGAGTGATACTCACCATAGTTGAAGAAGAAGACTTGAAAATACAGTGATCCTTGGATGTTTTTGGTGAGATTTATGTACAAGAATAGATGAAGGATGGATGTATGAATGATTTCTCTTAAGGTTGATCAAGAAAAATGAACACACGAGTAAGATCTATCCGGTATCATACCTTCTCAGGACCTAGGCAAGAAACGAAGAATGAACAGGCAAGAACAAGGAAGAAGAAAGGCTGTGTGAGGGGTTCTTATAGGCTGCTTGTAGATGCTGGACAAGGGAGTGAGACAAAAAGGATCAAGCAGTGTCAGGAACAGAGATCTTGCTTGCTCTTGAGGGGGTTCAGCTTGTCGCTGGTTGGGGGCTCTCACGGTGGTGTGACAGGAGGGAGTTCAACACTCTTTCTCTGTGTTGGTCACTTATCTCTCTCAAAGTGACGAGGATTGTTACCCGAGCTAGTTCAGAGTAAATGCACATCTGGTTCAAGACAGATGCGAATTAGACAAGTGTCCGGATGTCCGTTGCTATGATCTTAGACGACCTGAGAGGCGCGGACACATGGTTGCAGGCTTTGCGTGATCATGAGACCGCAGACAGTACGCGGTCAGGAGGCCGCGGACAGTGCGCGGTCAGAAGGTCATTGACTACTATCGACCAGGATGACTCGGGAATTGCTTAAGCTCTATGACAGGCATATCCCGAGAATCACGAAGATCCTTCCACGTATGAAGACAACTGCCAGGAGGTTAACATGTGCAGTTATCCCTTAATTGCACGTGTTAAGCCTGCGTGGAAGTTAAGTACGGTTGTCAAAACTGCACCCGAGCAACCATTCAAAGCCGTTGTGCATTGGCGCCCTTTCGACCAGTATAAAAGGGTGAGCAAATGTACAAAACAAAAAGGGGAGCTTTTGGACAGTTTTTGGAGAGTCTTAATAGATCGAACAGATCTAACAGATCCCAAAGATCCGACACCAGAAGACCACAAGCTTTCATAGGCTAGTTTAGTCATTTTCTAGACAATTATATAGAAAAGATCTTTGCCTGTGATGATCTTTTTCCCAACTTTGTAATCCTTTTTTCCCATACATAGTGAAATCACAACAGGACGTAGGGCTATTACTCCCACCATCGAGGGCCTGAACCTGTATAAATCTCTGTGTCCCAACCGACATTGCTCATCATCCCTTCCCAGAGGGACACCCTGAAAGGCCTCGCAACTCACAAATTCTGCACAAATTCTCGTGATTGGGAATGAGTTCCTGTCCACTCTCGCCTGGGACCACGCGTGGCCTCTCCTTCACGTGAGGTCGCCCGAGATCAGGTTGAGAGTCACAGATCCATCCATGGTCCTTATGTCGGTTGTAAAGCTTTATCGTCCGGCCTTTGTGTGGTCGTTTGGCCAGATAAGTTCAAACCAGGGGCCATAGAAAGATTTGATAGAACTCAGAATCCATCCGAGTTCCTTCAAATTTATATCACTACTATTCAGGCAGCGGGTGGCAATGACCGCGTCATGGCCAATTATTTGCCTACAGTCCTTGAGGGACCGGCAAGAACCTGGTTGTTCAATCAGCCTGAGAGTTTGATCTATAACTGGGAAATGTTGTGCGATGCCATCCTCAACAATTTCCAGAATTGTTATCAGAAGCCGGGAAAAGAGGATGACCTCCATCGACTACGACAAACATCGACCAAAAATCTTCGTCAGTTTGTCAAGAGATTTGTCAGGGTAAGAAATACCATCCCGAACATATCTGATAATTCTGTTATCAGGGCGTTTAAACACGCCGTTCGATATCGGAGGTTCATGGAGGATTTGCTCATCCACCCCCCTCGATCAGTAGCCGATATTTTTGATATGGCTGATCAATATTCTGACGCGTCCGAGGCTGTTGAGTGGAATCGGATGGTAGACAAAGGAAACTTACCGCCTCAACCAGGTCTCAAGGACGTAAAGAGAGAGGATTCAAATAAGAAGCCAGAATTTTCATCAGGCGGGAAGTCGAAGAAATAAAAAAGGAGTCGAACTGGATAGTACCGAGAGGTCGCGGTCGCAGAGAAACCTCCATCGACCAAAGGTAACAAACCTTCGTTCAAAAATAAAATTGCTTCTGGTGGTCGTAGTGTCGACCAGCTAGAGAAGTCGACTAACCCGCAGGAAGGCAAGAGATGGTGTCCACTCCACAACTCTACTGGCTACGACCTCAAGAATTGTCGGAGCTGGTTGAAGTAGTTGGATGACTTCTACCAGGGGATCGGACCAATGCCGACCTTGCCACAAAAAGAACAGACTTGCGGGCTAAGAGACGCCAGCGGGGACGAAGAGATGTCTTACTAGGTACCTCGTAATCATGTCAATGTTATTTTTGGGGGTTCCTCTTCTTTTGTTTCTAAACGGCAATTTAAAGCTTTTTATCGAGAGGTGAACCAAATGGAGACTCCTCTTGGTGAACCTCAATACCCCTGTTGGTCGGATACTCCTTTGATGTTTGACCGCTCTGATTGCCCTGTGGGGCTTACTCGACAATTAAGGCTACCTTTGGTCATAACCCCAATTATCAGTAATGTGAGAGTCGAAAGGGTCCTGATCGATGGAGGTAGTGTCGCGCCCCGAAACTGGGACAACGACTACTCCTGTAGAGACCTAGCTCGCTGTAGCTAGTCCCTTATATGCATAGCATACACATACCCTTGACTTCCCAGGATAAGTCAAGCACAGGAGTATATCATATTGCAACAGAGTCACTTACAAAATATTTAAGCAGTGTGGCCTGCTGGCCTTAATATTACATAAGAAGATTACAATGCCTTCACGGCATACATGGTTTAGCAAAATAACATCTACACAGCAGAAGGTAGGTGACCCACCCACAAAGAGAAGTGGACGGCAGAACAACACACATCAGGGAAATGACGGGACTGACGCTCCTCCATCTGGATCTACGAAGTACTCCATGCCTTCGTCTTGGTTGTAGAATGCTCCGTCTACTGGATTGTAAGTTGCAAGAGTGAGCACTTTCGTACTCAGCAAGTCATAGGTAAGAGTAGATACATATAGTAGAGATGATATGAACCTAGACTAGTCAAGAATTATGGATGTTTGTAAAATAATCTTTCTCTTTCCTGGCTCAACTCATGGCAGCACCTTTCTATAATATAATATCGTCATTCATGTTCACTAAATTATAGCACTACCGCGACACGTCAACACATGACCGCCCACGGCAGCACTCCTTATCATGACAACACATGTCATTTGGGTAATCTTGATTTAATATATTTTATTTAGAAAATAATACTTGTGTCACACCCCGTGGATTTAATCCACCGCAGCAGACTCCTAAAACTCGGGAGCACGAAGTATTCGAATACATTTCTAACTCTGCAGAGAGGTACCAATTTACCCGCAAGATATTCCACTTTCAAGCCCATCCTATCAGAATGATTGGACCCCTGACTCACTTCATACTGTGAGCGGCAAGGTGGAGATAACAGGAACTTTTGTTATGTTTCACTTACAATTCACCCCTGACCCTGCAGTTTTCTTCACACAAACCGCAGTTGTGGCGGGCTATACCCCCACCCATAAGCCTCTTCCCATTACTGGGTCAACGTGCTTGATCAAATCACATTCAGTGATACGTGGAGGAGCTGAACCCCGTGAGTTTAGTGTATTACTTTCCATCTCATGCAGGGGTTTCATGTACGATTCACATAAGTACTTGTTCAGGCCTGTCCCATACCAGGCTTGCGGTTAGCACGTTGTTCATGCCACTAGACGCACAACACAAGGTTCTAGTCCTTATATGCCAGTGACCAGACCATCCACAACCCTGCACCTTCAGTGCCTGCACATCCTTTGCAGTCTAGCACCTCCAGTGCTACCACCATTCCATACCATTTCCTGGTCACGGCTAGGGTTTTATTTCATGAATATAAGTATATAAATATATATATAGTTCATGGCCCAAAACTTGTTTATTTCACATTTCACAGATAACCAGTCCAGTACTGCCAATTCATAAATCAACCATTTCCAATCTTTCTCATGCAATATTATCTATATTCAAGGTTATGTTATAGCAACTCTTAAAATATAGGTTCGAGATGACCAAGAATATGACTTGCCTTCCGCGTCGTAAAATACAGCAGTTGATGCCGGGTCAACAGTGAAGTCCTCGAACTGGGGCTCTTGATCTGCTCTCCAATCAAACAAATAACCAATAATCACAATCTTTTCAATACATTATTATACTATATGCAATAATGCAAAGATGAAGTCTTGATGATTCTGAAATGATTAGGTTAGAAATTGATTAGGATTAGGTTAGTTGATGAAGGTTTACAAGGTTCCAAATGTCTCAAAATATTAGAATGGTATCAAGGTTGCGACTGGTTCGCTCAAAAACAGCGAACGTCTTTAGGTCGACATTCGGTTCAAGGCATCGACATAGGGTCGATGGATGATAGAGGGGTTATCTCAACTTGTGGCAGTAGAATAAAATGTAGAGCACAACTCCACAAGTCTAAGGGACAAGGTTATTTCCAGTTTGCACAACTGAAAAGAGGTGAAAAGAGCTAATGCCACTGGCTGACATGCTCTGGCATTGATCTTGACATGGCCAGAAACTAGGGCTTGCCATATCTTTTGATCTAGAGCTCCAAATGATGCACCACTTTGTCTGGGAGATAGGCATTGATAACAGGAACAAATCATTCAACAGGATCCAAGGCTGAAAATGGCTGGAAAAAGATGAAAACCAGCGTAGAAGTTGACTGGCCTGGAGTACCTGCAGCACAAACAGTGCAGCAACTAGGGCATAGCCATAACTCCTGTTCTAGGCCGAATTAGGGGTCGTGGTAGAAGACAAAGTTGCTCAAAATGGTCCAAAACATCTAGATGGCAAGGTGGTTTGAGTTGGAGTGGCTGAATTTAGAAGATATTGGCTGGAGGAAGGATGAACTCAATCCTGATTTGGGTATTTCTGTTCTAGAGCAATTGAACTTGAGTCCTTGCTTGAGGAGGGTCTCTGGGGCATAACAAAGCTAGGTGTGAAGTCAATTTGACTGGAAAATCACCACAGAAGCTTAACAGCGAGTCCCAGTTTGCATGCACGGTGTAAATTTGGGGTTTTCCAAGTTTTAGCAAAATTGGTGATTCTGGTTGCTTAGATGTGTTCCACACAGTCCACTGATCATCTTTGGTCATAGGCTCGAGAGCTAATTTGGTTTAGTTAGGGATTAATTGCTCGTCGGAGGTTTTTGGGGAAACCGGCGATCACCGGCGACAGAAGGCAAGAGAACTCGATTCCAAGCTTAGATACACTCAAGAGGGGATGGGAAACTTACTGGGAGGCTTGGATTGCTGAGGGGAGCAACGGGTGAGGCTGGCACCGAGAGCTCCAAAAATGGCTCGCCGGGGAAGAAGATTTCACCGCGGAGCTGCGAGCTTAGGTGGTTTCTGGCGCTGGGTGAAGATGCAACGGCTACAGAAGGCTTTATATAGGCACGGGCGAGGCAAGAGGGCCGACAATTTGGAGTGTTGCTGCCACGAGGTGACTTTGAAGCGACGGGACGGGGTGGTGATGGCGAGGCGACTGACGGCGCGGCGTTGCAGCTTTGCAGCTGGACGGTGCAGGTGCAGGCGACGAAGGCAACGGCGAGGAGACATCTAGCTCGAGCATGGCTGCGACGTGTCGAGCGTTCTCTGCGGTGCTGCGCTGCTGCAGCTAGCGCGCGCGCTGTGCGCGGGGAAAACTGGCAGCGATTGCGCGGTTGAGGTGGCTTCCACGGTGGCGAACGGCGAAGGCACACATGGCGGCAGGGGCACAGGCAAAATCCACGGCGGAGTGAGCACGGCAGCTGGTCGAGATCGCGCACAGGAGGGTCTCTGGTCGTGCGCAACTGGTCGAACAGGGACTGGAAAAGAAGACTCGGGCTGATTTGAAATCTGATTTCAGGAATGAGTTGCATAAGATTAATGGAACTCATCTAGCCAAAGTTTGACAAGATCGGGCAAGATCTGGAGGGTTTCGACAAAAGTGGGGAAAACGACTTTAGGGTAAAACAGGGTAATTAGGGTTTCAAAAACGGCGAGGGTCGAAACTTAGGTTTAGGGCAGGATTTGGAAATTCTTCCAGA
The DNA here is from genome assembly GCA_019359835.1 of Pharus latifolius. Classification (NCBI taxonomy): domain Eukaryota; kingdom Viridiplantae; phylum Streptophyta; class Magnoliopsida; order Poales; family Poaceae; genus Pharus; species Pharus latifolius. Next base: position 59,427,871 of record CM033322.1, read on the forward strand.
AGGGAAAAATGTTTAGAATAGTGAATGGGAGATATTCACTGAATCGGATCAAAGTTTGGAGGTGATTTGCAACATTTTGCCTTTTCAGGCTTCTGGAAAATCTGGAAAAGGACTGATCTGCGATAAGAGTCTAGATGATGAAATCTTGCTGCCAACTTTTGGAGTTAGTTGAGGATATACCTAGGAACATATTCCAGTGGATACTTGAGTCTGGATAGGGTTAAATCAAGATAACTCAATTATCTGGAAACTGGGGTACTTAGGGTAAATCTGGATTTCCTGTTTTCGGAAACAGAAAGAGACTTAGATACTGGGAGTTAGGGTTAGAATTCAATCTGGCTCCTGAAGACTTTTAGGTTTAGGTTAACTGATAGATCAAATCTGGCAAGTCAGATCTTGGCTTGGGGTCACAGGATAGATTTTGGAGATTTAGGGCTAGAACAGAATAAAGCTGAGGCTGATTTAGTTGATCTAGAAGAGACATATGCATGCATGACTTTTAAGAAAGAAACTTTTCACCCCAAAACTCAGGATGTTACAGGTAGTTCCTTGGATATTTTATCGGTCAAGGCACTGGACAAGATGTAAATTCCTCGTTCGAAAATCAAAACCATAATTCATTCGTTTATGGGATAATTCCTGGTCCCTCTATGATGCCATTGGGACAGGTGGTGCTCCCAGTCACGCTGGGTGAACCAGATAACTTCCGAATAGCATTGGTTACTTTTGATGTAATTGATTGTGATTCGGCTTATAACGCAATCTTTAGCAGGCCAACTCTTGCTAAATTCATGATGGCTACGCACTATGCTTACCAGTGCGGCAAGCTGCCTAGCCCCAAGGGCGTTATTTTGGTCCGAGGCAATCGCAACGTGGCATTGACATGTGATCGGTTATCCTTGGAGATGGTAGATCAGCTTCCCCTCCGAGAAGCCCAGATTGCCACAATGTCCACTGATACGATCAAAGCTGCTCCTCGACCATATGAAACACTAAAATTGGTTCCATTGTACCCAGATGATCCATCCAAGACAATTCGGGTTGGATCAGGCCTGGATGACAAATAGGAACTCGAGCTCATTGCTTTCCTCTGAGCTAATGCAGATGTGTTTGCGTGGAAACCATTCGACATGCCCGGTGTCCCAAGGGAGGTAATTGAGCACAGGTTAGCAATTTGACCTGGACAACGACCAATAAAGCAGAAGCTCAGGCGTTTTGCGGTTGATCGGCAGGAAGCCATCCGAGTGGAGTAAGATAAACTCCAGGAGGCCGGGTTTATTAGCGAAGTCGATCACCCGAAATGGCTTGCAAATCCGGTCATGGTCCGCAAGTCAAATGGCAAGTGGCGCATGTGCGTCGACTACACCAGCCTAAACAATGCCTGTCCAAAGGATGATTTTGCCCATCCCCGCATCGACCAGCTGGTCGATTCTACTGCGGGTTGGAAACTGATGAGTTTCCTGGACGCTTAGGATATGATCAAATTAGCATGGCGGAAGAAGATGAAGAGAAGACTGCCTTCATCACACCATTCATCACCTACTGCTATGTCAGAATGCCGTTTGGTCTCAAGAACGCAGGTTCCACGTACCAGCGCTTGATGCAAAAGACCTTTCTTTCCCAGATAGGGCATAATCTTGAAGCTTATATAGACGACCTGGTTGTAAAAAGTTTAAAAAGTTTATCTCATTTATATGATCTTGCTGAAACCTTCTGTAATTTGAATCGATTTGGAATAAAGTTAAACCCGGAGAAATGTTCTTTTGGGGTTTCGTCTGGAAAATTTCTTGGTTTTCTTGTTTGTTCCAGAGGAATCATGGTTAATCCTGGAAAGATCAGGGCTATTGAACAAATGAGGTCTCCCTCGACCATCAAGGATGTTCAACGCCTAGCGGGTCGCATGGCGGCATTGAGCAGGTTCATATCGCGACTAGGCGAAAAGGGACTACCTTTCTTCAAAGCTATGCGCAAACATCATAGTTTTACATGGTCCGATGAAGCCGAAAAGGCATTTCAGGAGGTTAAAGCATATTTATCCAGTCCGCCGGTCTTGGTTTCCCCCAACAAAGAGGAACCATGACTCCTTTACTTGGCAGCCACACCTCACGCGGTCAGTGCTGTCCTGATTGCAGAAAGGGAAGGTGTGCACAAACCCGTCTACTACGTAAGCGAAGTACTTCATGGTCCTAAGGAGCGATACCCTGAGGTTCAGAAGATACTTTACGCGCTACTGATGGCTTCCCGTAAGCTACGACATTACTTCCAAGCACATAAGATCACAGTGCCCTCAACTTTTCCTTTGGGGGACATTGTCCGGAATTCGGAGAAATCTGGTCGGATTGCCAAATGGGCTGTCGAACTCGGAGCATTCGACATCCATTTCACGCCCCGCACCGCGGTCAAGTCTCAGGTCCTGGCCGACTTCGTGGTCAAATGGACTAATCTTGAACCGCCCGTGCAGGCGTCCGAAGATTTGGAATGCCCAGATTACTGGACAATGTATTTTGATGGCTCTCGCAGTTTTCAACACTTGGGGGCTTGTGTGGTCTTGGTCACGCCTCAGGGTGACCAGCTCAAGTATGTCATTTAACTACACTTTGTTGCGACCAACAACGCAGCAGAGTATGAAGATCTTATTGCAGGGCTCCGGGTAGCAAAATTTGTCGGAGTCCGTCGATTAGTGGTGAGGGGAGACTCACAGCTGGTCGTAAACCAGGTAAACAAGGAGTACAGCACCTCCGATGAGACAATGGCTCATTACCTAGGGGAAGTGAGGAGATTGGAAAAATACTTCAGTCATTTTGAAGTCCAATACATCCCGCGAAAGGACAACATTCTCGCAGACCAATTATCCAAAATTGGGTCCTCACGCACATCCGCCCCGGCAGGAGTGTTCGTCAAACACTTGGAACATCCCTCGATCATGACTATAGCCGAGGATGATCCTGTAACAGTCTACGTTACCAACCTCGGACAGGAACGAGATTGGACCCATCCATTGAGGGTCTATCTCGAACACGGGACCTTGCCCGAGGCCGAACCAAGAGCGATAGGTTAATTCGAAAAGCGTGTCTATACAAACTTATAGATGGAGTTTTGTATAGAAAAGGTACTCAAGGAGTATTCATGTGCTGCGTGTCCCAAGAAGAAGGTAAATCCCTCTTGAAAGAAATTCATGACGGTCTATGCGGTGCACACACGTTATTCTGAACACTGGTAGTGAAGGTTTTCCGACAAGGATTTTATTGGCCTTCGGCACTTGATGATGCCAAGAATATGGTCAAGATATGTCCTCAGTGTCAATTTCATGCGAGACAGGTCCATCAGCCTACCTACGCTCTACAAATTATCCCTCTATCATGGCCCTTCGCGGTTTGGGGGATGGATATTGTTGGTCCTATGCCACAAGCAGTCAACGGATACAAGTTCTTGTTCATAGCCATTGACACCTTTACAAAGTGGATTGAGGCCGAACCAGTAGGCAATATTACTACTGCTGCTGCACAAAAGTTCTTTCATAAGAACATTGTAACTCGATTCGGTGTTCCAAATCGTCTCATCACTGATAATGGTTCCCAGTTCGCTAGCGGTCTCTTTTTGGATTATTGTGACACCGTTGGAACCAAGGTGTGCTTTGCTTCTGTAGCTCATCAGCAGAGCAATGGTGCTGTTGAACGTGCCAATGGGCAAATACTGTAGGGCATCAAAAAGCACATTTTTGATCGCCTTAAGACACGCTTCGGGGCTTGGGTAGATGGGATCTATACCGTTCTATGGGCACTACGTACTACTTCTAGTCAAGCCACCGGTGAGACACCTTTCCATCTGGTATACGGAGCTGAGGCAGTGTTACCTATGGAAATTAGTATTGGTTCTGTCCGAACAGATCAATTCAAACAAGTTGATCAGAACGGACAACGACTACAAGGTCTCATCCTCCTAGAAGAAAAGTGTGATCGAGCTTTGGTCAAGTCCGCGGTGTATTTACAAGCTTTGAGCAAATACCATAACAAAAGGGTGCGACCACGTAGCTTTCACGTGGGTGATTTGGTTTTACGCAAAATACAAAACCAATCTAATCGTAACAAGTTCTCCCCTCAATGGGAAGGTCCCTACACTGTTGTCTCAGTGCCGCGATCAGGATTGGCTTGGTTAGCGATGGAGGATGGCCGAATTTTATCCAATACTTGGAACATCGATCAACTGCGCAAGTTCTACGTGTAAGTTTCCCCACCCTTTTCCTTTTCAATTAGCATGATTCAAACAAAATCAGTACTTTTAGTTGTTTCATGTGATAATTATTCCTTGTGCCCGTATGTTACGAGTCTGACTCGGGGGCTGGTCGCCGATAATCATATCACTATAATACCTTGATCGGATTCACTGGCCAATCTCATGATCACTTCCAGACAAGACACCCCTCAATAAGCCGTTTCTCAACGCACACGGGACTTGCTGGCATGTCCTTGGTCATCAGAGTGGCTGCCGATTTGCAATAAGGTCAGGTGCTGTGTCAAACATGATTATCAGTCTGGTCGGATATTCCTGTTCGTTGTTACATCCATATTTTTTCTGCGCTTATGATACTAAGTCTTCAGTATACATAATCTCAGGTGGGGGCTAGGGGAATATGGTTGCAACATGAAACAAAAAGAAGTTCTTTTCTTTAAAAAATTAAGGCATACATATGCATTGTATAGTTATATCTGTACAGGTATAGAATTTACAATAGGCCAAGCTCTTTCAAGAGATCTTCTACTAGAAGTTTGACTTCCTCCATAATGACCTCAAGATGGTCTTCACTCTCGACCTCTGCTTCTCCCACCACTGGTTTTAGATCAAGATCTGGGCCATGGTGAAGACGAAGCCGGTAGAGGATGGCGGAGGCCGCTGATCACACTCTTGTCTTGATCGCCTCCGTTTGCTGCCTTGTATCTTCAGGAAGATACTCGAGGAGTGACTCCACTTGGGTCACAACCAGTGTGGTCCAGTCGCTAAGGCTAAGGTCGTCCTTTTCGGTTTCGACCACATCAACTCTTAGCAAACCGGCCACCATCTTCAGTTTTTCGAAGATGTCTTGTTGAGTACTGCTGCAGGTTGAGAGTGACACATTCAAGTCCTTGTTCTCCTTGCAGACAGAGTCAGCTTTTGAGTTCTGCAACTCGATGGTCGCCTGGAGATCCTTCTTCTCTTGGCAGAGCTGGCTTATTTGGTCCTCTCGTGCTGTGATAAGAGACCATTACAAACAGTTCGCATAACAAGTCAATTCATTCTGGTCGGAAGGGCACTTACAGGAGAGCTGCGACCGCAGCTGTTGGAGTTCGGTCTCCAGAAAAGAGATTTTGGCAACTGCCCTGAACTCCTGGCTTTCCTGATCAGCGAGGCTCTTGATCAGAAAGGCATTTTCTCTATGACAGAAGAGACAATTGTTAAAATAGGACTAAAATTTGGGCAAGTGAAGAAACATCTTCCTTACCGCTGTAGGCGACTCGTTTCCTGTTGTGCGACCTCGATACGATTCGCTACAGCCATCGACTTGGTCGCCATACGAGTCAGTTCCTATGACATGGAAGGGGATCAGTTTCAAAGCCTGGATATTCCTATGCAAATGCGGATTTAAAAATCACAAGAGGTGTTCTACATACCTCAACATACTCGATGAACGAGTCACTTTCCGGTTCAGCTAAAGGCTGAGCCTCTAGGTTCGCCTTATCCCCAGCTGGAGCGGCAGATGAGTTTTCCTGTCTAGCCTCCTCCATGGCTGGGGTTACAGATTCCAATCTCTGCGATTGGACTTCTATAGCCATCCCATCTATAATGGCACGAAGGACTTCCTCGGCCCTGGGGATGGGACTTTGGTCCCTCGTAACCTCGATAGCAGGGGAAGCTTCAACACTTGTAGAGGTCATTGGGGGCTTGGCGCTGCATCTCTGCGCCTATCATAATCAAATAAGAGAATCATCGGTTAGAAACTCTTCCGTCGATCACTGCAATACAACCCTGTCTAAACGAGAGAGATTCTTACCTTACTCGAAATCCTACCCATTTCTGGGATTTCGAGGATGGTTCCTCAGAAAAAAGAGGACAATCATCATCTGTCCTGGTCTTCCTCTTCCTAAATAGGACCTTGTCCTTTTCTCCCTGTGTGCATGCAAATCTATAACAACACACACGAGGAACGATGAAAAACAAGGCTGTAAGGGTCCTTACTGGGGAAACTTCTCCTATCGGTAGGGATGAAGCTGTTGGTCCTGAAGTCTCTTGGACCACAAGCACTGGGACTTCATCTGCGACCATGAGGTTGGTAGTGGTTGCGGGGTCCTGTTCAGTTATTCCTACTCCTGTCAACAGGAGTGGAGTACAGGGCTTGTTAAGAAAGGTCTTACCTTTCGGCGCTCCTGTTTGAGATCGTTGCCGGCATTGATTAGGCTTTGGGGGCGGGGCGATCCCTTGGCTCCCTCCACAGCGGCGCTGTACGCCTTGAGGAGGTAATTTGTCTGTTTTTCAATTTCGGACAAAGGTAGAGCTGCGTCGCAAACAAGCATGTTAACAAATACAACATTTTTAATCAGTAAAAATGTGTGCTTGTTTATTAGAGGACGTACCATCATTGTAGTCCAAGGTATTATCTGCCATGAACTGGATTTCCTAAGCCAGATGAGCCCTTTCACACAGGGGGCTTATCTGGTTCTTCACAAAGTCGCGTATGATGTCACGCGCAGTCAGGCCTTGCTGGACTAAGTGAAGAATGGCTTGGGCTTGTTTCTTCTGCTCTGCGCTCAGAGCAGGAAGGGAGTCCAACTCGCTGGCCTTCTCCGGTCGGGAGTTCTCGAACCATAGTCCGCTTTCCGACAGAGGGGTGCAGTAGAACCATTTCTGGTACCACCTGTGTACAGAGTCCCGGAGGGGCGGGAAGGGGTACTCCTTCTTCTCCCTTATTCGGAAGTAGATGCACCTGGTGGCATTGGCGCTCTTCGACCATGCCGAGAAATAAAAGCGTCGGAAAAGCTCCACACTTGGAAGTACTCCGATGAAAGCTTTGCAGAGATGCTGAAAGATCGCCAAGATAAGAATAGCATTTGGATGGATGGAGATTCACTAGCTCCAACCCATAATGCTCCAAGATTCCCTTCAAGAACTGGCTCTCTAGGAATTGAAACCCGCAGTGCAGGTATTCCTCAAAGATCACCAACTCGCCCTTTTGGACGATTGGGGTTTCTTGGTCTTTCTCTGCTGGCCGCCAGTTAATTAGCAGCCGCAGAGGGAGAATTTCTTCCTTCTCTAGCGCCACCAGACTCTCCTCTGTGTGGTGAATAGATCGGCTCTAGGACGCCATTTCTTGCGAAGGATCGGGAAGAAAGGTGGTGACTTTGGAGGCGATGAAGGTGAGGAATGCAAAAGAGGGTTTTGAGCGGCGAGAAACTCTAAGGCAAATGGAGGGTTTCTGGTTGTGTGGCTTCCTCAAGAAGCTACCTTCTCCTTTTATATGCCCGAGGCAACCTTTCGTCGAATACTTTATTAATTTCCCATAATGGGTGTTTTCTTTCTGGAAACCCGTTATGCACTCCCTACAGTGAATCCGGAACAAAATATATTTTTATTATTTTTCGTTTCGAATTCGGGGGCTAGGGTGCACATAAAAACATGAAAATACATGAAAATTTTGCAAAGATTATGGAGGAAATGATCCTTCGTATCTTTTGTAAAGCTTGATCACAATGCGGTTCTGTGATCGTCTCAAGATTTGCATGATGATCGCAATCCGATTCTGTGATCGCTGCAAGTGGGTAATCGCAACGTATACGGTCATCACTTGATTAAGGATTATGTTTTGATCACGGCTTTGGTTCTGATCGCGGTTTCGGTTTTGATCGCGGTTTTAGTTCTAATCGCAATGCCACTATTGGTCGCGATACAACACATTAATGTGTTTCTGATCGAAAGACTTGTTGCTTCGGATTTACCTGTGTATGGGGGATCGCAAAGGCATTCTTGTGATCATGTTTTCGCACAGAGATTGTGAAGAGTTTCAATTCAAATTAACCCTTGCATAATTCTTCTTGAGAAGTCAAGGTATGTAAGGAAAAAGAAATTTTCATTTCTGGCAATCTTTACATACAAAAGGGATACAGGTCGCCAGAGCATCGACCTGATCCGAGAGAAGTTTACAAAGTTCTCCTAAGGACATATTGGTGTCAGTAGGATCTACACTGACTGCCCGAAGAGAACTAGCAATTACTCTGAGCCTATCTACATCATCCCGAATCAGAGAAGCACTACTATTCCTGATCGTATCAGAGAGTTCTCGCTGGTGCCGAGTGTAGTCTCTCTCCAAGCGGAATTGGTGCGCCTCTTCGCAGGATCTGTCAAAACATTCTGCCAGGTGCAGAATGGCCGAAGACATTTCTTCGGTCTTCTTCTCTAAAGCCTCTTTTTCCTTCTGGAGAGTTTGTTCGAGGGAAAGAGGTTGGGCCTCAGCGGGCTGGTCGTTGGGGGCTCTGGAAATTTTCGTCTCCTATGCATAAATGTGTTAGTTTTACAAAATAAAATGACCAGCAGAAGAGATGAAAATAATTACCAATCCTCGCAGGTGAGAGGCTGAAGTATTTCCCCCAGAAAGTAGATCACCCGACAAAAGTCAGGAACCATCAGGTCGTGGAAGTGCAACTTTCCCACGAGAAAATTGATCACCCAAAAAAAGCTGAGGATCATCTGGTCGTGGAAGTACAACCTTCCAACCAGAAAATTGATAACCCATCAAAAGATGGGGATCGTTTGATCGCAATGGAGAAAGCTGAGAAGAAGGTTTCGAAGGATTATTATGGATCTCCAAAGGTGGAGATGAAGGTTCGACCTGTCGAGTTGCATGGACAGAGAGAACTATATGGGCCAAGGAAGGAGAGCGCAATGATGCATCCCCAACCTTTGTGCTGCTGGAGGATCCCTCGTCAACCTTGGGTTTCTTCCCTGGAGGAACCAGTTCTTCGAGTAAATGTACATCTGGTTCAAGACAGATGCAAACCAGACAAGTGTCCGGATGTCCTTTGCTATGATCTCAGACGACCTGAGAGGCGCGGACACATGGTCGCAGGCTTTGCACGATCATGAGACCGCAGACAGTACGCGGTCAGGAGGCCGCGGACAGTGCGCGGTCAGAAGGTCATTGACTACTATCGACCAGGATGACTCAGGAATTGCTTAAGATCTATGACAGGCATATCCCAAGAATCACGGAGATCCTTCTGCATAAGTTCGACTAAGGACCCCGAGTCTGAATCGTCGACACAAAGCCAACATGCATTGGTTAGAAATTGTGTTTGCTGTTTTGGGGGCTTCCTGATTGGGCTTCATTTGGATCAAAACACCAAAACATGGCAACGACCCATCTATTACGTAAGCGAGGTGCTTCATGGTCCTAAGGAGCGTTACCCTGAGGTCCAGAAGATACTTTACGCGCTACTGATGGCTTCCCGCAAGTTACGACATTACTTTCAGGCACATAAAATTACAGTGCCCTCGTCCTTCCCCTTGGGAGATATAATCCAAAATCTGGAGAAATCTGGTTGAATTGCGAAGTGGATTGTGGAACTTGGTGCATTTGACATCCATTTCACCCCTCGCACTGCGGTCAAGTCTCAGATCCTTGCAGATTTTGTGGTCGAATGAACTAACCCTGACCCTCCAAGGCAAGAGTCCGAAGACTTGTCGTACACCGACCATTGGACGATGTATTTTGACGGTTCTCGAAGTTTCCAACACTCAAGAGCTGGAGTTGTTTTAGTAACGCCTCAAGGTGACCAACTCAAGTATGTCCTTCAATTACATTTTGTTGCGACTAACAATGCAGCAGAGTATGAAGGTGTTATTGCAAGGCTCCGGGCAGCGAAATTCCTTGGAGTCCATCGATTAGTGGTGAGGGGAGACTCACATCTAGTCGTAAACCAGGTAAACAAGGAGTACAGCATCTCCGATGAGACAATGGCTCATTACCTAGGGGAAGTGAGGAGATTGGAAAAACACTTTAGTCATTTCGAAGTCCAATACATCCCGCGAAAGGACAATATTCTCACAGACCAATTATCCAAAATTGGGTCGTCACGTACATTTGCTCCGGCAGGGGTGTTCGTTGAACACTTAGAGCATCCTTCGATCATGACTACAGTCGAAGATGACTAGGTAACAGTCTTCGTTACCAACCTTGGACAAGAAGGGGATTGGACTCATCCATTGAGGGTCTATCTCGAACATGGGACCCTGCCCAAGGACGAAACCGAAAGCCATTGGTTGATTCGAAAAGCGCGCCTATACAAACTTATAGAAGGAGTTCTGTATAGGAAGGGTACTCAAGGAGTATTCATGCGTTGTATTACTCAAGAAGAAGGTAAGTCCCTCTTAAAAGAAATCCATGACCGTGTGTGTGGTGCGCACGCGTCATTTCGTACACTGGTCAGAAAAGCTTTCCGACAGGGTTTTTTCTGGCCTTCGGCACTTGATGATGCCAAGAATTTGGTCAAGACATGCCCCCAGTGTCAATTTCATGCCAGACAGGTTCATCAGCCCGCGTATGCCTTGCAAACTATCCCATTAGCGTGGCCCTTCGCGGTATGGGGGATGGATATTGTAGGACCTATGCCACAAGCCGTTAATGGTTACAAATTCCTGTTCGTAGCCATTGATACGTTCACAAAGTGGATTGAGGCTGAGCCAGTTCGCAATGTCACCACTTCTGCGGCACAGAGGTTCTTTCATAAGAACATCGTTACTCGATTTGGTGTTCCAAGTCGTCTCATTACTGACAACGGTTCCCAATTTGCTAGCGGCCTTTTTCTGGACTATTGCGATAATATTGGAACCAATGTGTGCTTTGCTTCTATAGCTCATCCACAGAGCAATGGTGGCTGTCGAACATGCCAATGGGCAAATATTACAAGGCATCAAGAAACGTGTTTTCAATCGCCTTAAGATGTGCTTGGGGGCTTGGGTGGATGAACTCTACTCCGTTCTATGGGTACTACGCACTACTTGTAGTCGGGCCACTGGTGAGACGCCTTTCCAGTTGGTATACGGCGCCAAGGCGGTGTTACCTACGGAAATCCGTATTGGTTCTGTCTGAACAGATCAATTTGATCAGATTGATTAGATCGAACAACGTACCCAGGATTTAACCATCCTCGAAGAAAAGCGTGATCGAGCGTTGATACAGTCAGCGGTATATTTGCAGGCTTTGCAAAAATATCACAGCAGGAGGGTGCGGTCGCGTAGTCTTCACGTGGGTGATCTGGTTTTACAAAAAATACAAAACCAGTCTAACCGCAATAAGTTCTCCCTTCAGTGGGAAGGCCTTACATTGTTGTTTCAGTACCGCGACCAGGATCGGCTCGATTAGCAATGGAGGATGGTAGAATCTTATCCAATACATGGAACATTGATCAACTGCGCAAGTTTTACGTGTAAGTTTCCCAATCTTTTTTCCTGTTAATTAGCATAGTTTAACAAAAACTTCGTGAGTACTCTTCTTCGGTTCATGTTATGTCCGTTTTTCTTTGTTTGCCATACCTATACCGAGCCTGGCTCGGGGGCTGATCATCTTGTTACAAATATCTTAACCGGATTCATTGGCCGATCTCATGGTCGCATCCAGCTAAGACATCCCTCAATAAGCCGTTTTTCAACGCACACGGGACTTACTGGCATGTTCCTGATCATTCGAGTGGCTGCCAGTTCGTAATAAGTTCGGATGTTGTATTGAGGTCAGTATCGGTTCGATCGGATGATTATATCTGTGTTAAAGCTTTTTCCTAGGTATTCATCATGCCCATATCTTTCCAGAAATTATAATATTAAATCTTCAGTATTTGTGATTTCTGGAGGGGGCTAAGAGGATATGGTCATACTATGAAATGAAGAAAGTATCTGTAACATCCTAAGTTTTGGGGTGAAAAGTTTCTTTCTTAAAAGTCATGCATGCATATGTCTCTTCTAAATCAACCAAAACAGCCTCAGCTTTATTCTGTTCTAGCCCTAAAATCTCCAAAATCTATCAGGTGACCCCAAGTCAAGATCTGACTTGCCAGATTTGATCTATCAGTTATCCTAAACCTAAAAGCCTTCAGAACCCAGATCCAATTCTATCTCTAATTTCCCGATTTATCAACTCCTTTCTGTTTTCGAAAACAGAAATATCTTATATTACCTAAATACCCTAAGTTTCAGAAATTCAAATTTAATCAAAATCTTGACCAAGTTCAGATCAGATTATTCTTGAAATATGATCATGGGTATGCCAATACCTTAAACCAGAAAGTTGGCAGCCAGATTTTATCATCTAGACTCTTTTCACAAATCAGTCCAAGAGTTATTACGAATTAGTCCTTATCTGATATCTGAAAACCCAGAAAGGCTAAAATCTCCAGATTAACCCCAAATTCAGAATTTCTTCGGCAAATCTTTTCTAGATGCTATTTGAAACAAGTTCTTCTTCTGTACAGATTTCAAGATCTCATCCTAATTACCATAATTCAAAAGAAAGTGAAACTCAGATTCAATTACCCTAAAAATACCCTATTTTCAGTCTGTATCAAAGACTACTCAAATGTGCCAAATTTTATCAACTGTTCTTGCCAAATATTCTGTTGAATATAATCTGCCAGATCAGTGCAATCAAATTCAGTTTAAACCTTCCAAAACTCCAGATTCGCAGATCAGTCCTTTTTCCAGATTTTCTAAAAGCCAGAAAAGGCAAAATGTTGCAAAACATCTTCAAATTCGAATCTGATTCAGGGAACATCTCCCAAATGCTTTTCAACACAAATTCTTCTTATATGAGTATCTCAAAATCAAACCGTAAATCCCAGAATTCGAGATCAATAAGTTTCAGACTTATTTTACCCTAATCTACTCTGTTTTCAGTTCATATCAAAAGTCATCCAAATGTCTCAAACTTTATCTTCTAGCTGTGCCAAATCATCTATGGAATTAAGTATACCAAAACAGCAGAATCAATTCCAGATCAAACCTTCCAAATCTTCAGATTTACAATTCAGTCCAAATCAAGAAATCAAAAACTGCAAATCAGCCCTATTTCGACCAGAGCAGCAGCAACTGTACACACGACCAGTACTCGCCGTGTTTTGCTTCCTTGCGCCGTGCACGTTCGCCGCCGGCCAAGCTTCGCCTACAACTTGATCGTGCATGCTGTTGCGCACGTGTCCTCGCCTCAGCCGTCACCGTGGCAGCGCCGCTGCAACGTCGACGACCAGCGCCTGCTCCCACGCGCGACCAGCAGTGACTGTTGTCAGCATCTTCTTGCCACGTCGCTTGCCTTGCCAGCCGTTGTCGCCACCGCTTTGCACCGCTCGACATGATTGAGTCCCAATGTAGCAACAGCTTTGCCTCGCTAGTGCGCCGTCGCGTCACCGTTCGCCGTTGTTACATCTGCGCCCGGCAACTCCTATCAACTGACACCAAATTCAATGCTATTACCTCCTTGCAAGCTACGCCCACTGCTCTATTTAAACCACCAGTGCTTTGTATCATCTCCTCATCACCAGAACTTAGCCAAATTTGCAAGTCTCCTCGCCATTGTCTTCTTCTCCGGCGAGTCCAGCAGGAGGCTTCACGGTGGCAGCCTCAACCGCAGCCTCAACCACCAAATTGACAGCACTAGTGAGTTTCCCTCACCTCCCTCATCGTGCTGTACCAACTAATTTAACTCTCTTGCACTCTATCGCCGGTGATCGCCGGAAATGGCTGAAATTCGAAGAATGCAGGCCAAATTACTTCGAATTAGCTTTCGATTCTGTGGAAGAAAATGATCAGTGAGCCATTTCCAGCAAGCCTGTGCATCAAGATCTCCAGATTGAGCTTCAATCGAAGCTTTCCCCAATTTTGAGCTTCTCCAGAAACCGGCGATCGTCGCCAGGCTTCTCCGGCCATCCTCCGGCCAAATTGATCGTGCAGGTAGCTTCGTCTTACCCATATATCACTTCCCAAGCTTGGAATCGAGTTCATTCGGCCTAAATCGAAAACCCCCAAACAGCAGTGTTCTTCTCCGGCACAGTTCACCGGAAAAGTTTTCCCGGCCGTTTCAGCTCAAATCACTTTGTCCATAGTGTGTGCCTTAACCCCCTGAGTATTTTTGTCTTCTAGCCCGACACCTAAATCAGCCTAGATCAAAAGATATAGCCATGCCAAGATCTTGTCCAGAACTGCTCCAGTGCAACCAGTTCACCTCAGTTCATCACTGAATTTCATCACTTTCCAGCCATTTCTTGCCCTAGATTCTGTTGACTTAATTGTTCCTGTTATCCTTGCCTACCTCCCAGACAAAGTGGTGCATCAATTGGAGCTCTAGATCAAAAGTTATGACAAGCCCTAGTTTCTGGCCATGTCAAGATCAATGCCAAACTATGTCAGTCAGTGGCATTAGCCCTTTTCACTCCCTTCCAGATGTGCATTTTGAGCATAACTTTGTCCCTTAGATTCCTGAGGTTGTGATTAACATTTTCTTCTTCTATCACAACTTGATTTGAGCCCTTGAATTATATTTGCCGCTAAACCCTAAATTTTGACACTGTCTCAGTGCATGCCAGCCAATGGCATTGGCCTTGTTTACCCATTTTTGATTGTGCAATTTGAAAACCACTTTGTCCACTGAATTTGTAGAGTTATGATCTACACTTTCTTCTACTGTCATAACTTGAGATAAACTCTCTAGCTTTCCCTGAAGTTATGTCAGAGCTTTGATCCGAATGTCGATCTGCTGACATTCACTGTTCTTGATCAAACCAGCCACAAAACTGATGTTCTTATTGTAACCTTGAGATCCTAAGAGCATCTAACACCATTCTTAGCCAATTCCTTGAAACCCTAGATCTCAATTCAGTTCAGCTTACAATCTCAATTATCTCCAGTATCGTTTAGTTATCCTTGTTAAGCATATCTGCATATAGATCCTAAATCATTTTAATATATATATATAAGTAATATTTGTGTGTATTGTTTGGTTTGTCGTTGAGCAGATTCAGAAGCTGAATTTGAGGACTTCGCTGTTGACCCGTCATCAACTGCTGTTTCTTACGACGCGGAACGCAAGTCATATCCTTGGTCATCTTGAACCTATATTTTAAATGTTGTTAAAACGTAACCTTGAATATAGGCTATATTGCATGTGAAAGATTGAGAATGGTTGATTTATGAATTGGCAGTACTAGACTGGTTATCTGTGAAATGTGAAATAAACAAGTTTTGAGCCATGAACTATTATATATATGTATATACTTATATTCATGAAATAAAACCCCTAGCCGTGACAAGAAAATGGTATGGATGGCAGTAGCACTGGAGGTGCTAGACTGCAAAGGAATGCAGGCACTGAAGGTGCAGGGTTGTGGATGGCCTGGTCACTGGCATATAAGGACTAGAACCTTGTGTTGTTGTCTAGTGGCATGAACAACGTGCTAACCGCAAGCCTGGTATGGGACAGGCCTGAACAAGTACTTATGTGGATCGCACATGAAACCCCTGCATGAGATGTGTTGTGATGATTGATATGGAGGCTGACTCCCACTATCACTGAAGGTGATCTGACATTAGACCCAGCAATGGGGAAATGAGTAAGGGTGGGGGTATAGCCCGCCACAACTGTGTTTCGCGAGAGATCCACAGGATCAGGGGTGAATTGTGAGTAAACATAACAAAAGTTCTTGTTATTTCCACCTTGCCGCTCACAATATGAAGTGAGTCAGGGGTCCAATCATTTTGTTATGATAGGAAAGGCTTGAAAGTGGAATATCTTGCGGGTAAATTGGTACCTCTCTGCAGAGTTAAAAACGTATTCGAATACTCCGAGCTCCCGGGTTTTATAGGAGTTTGCTGCGGTAGATTAAATCTACGGGGTGTGACACAAGTACTATTTTCTAAATAAAATATGTTTAATCAAGATTACCCAAATGACATGTGTTGTCATGATAAGGAGTGCTGCCGTGGGCTGTCGTGTGTCGACGTGTCGCGGTAGTGCTATAATCTAGTGAACATGATTGATGATGTTATATTATGAAAGGTGCTGCCATGAGATGAAGTATGAAAGAAAAAGGTTATTTTACAAACATCCATAATTCTTGACTAGTCTAGGTTCATATCATCACTACTATATGTATCTACTCTTACCTATGACTTGCTGAGTACGTAAGTGCTCACCCTTGCAACATTCAACTCAATAGATGGAGCCTACCTTGATCAAGATGAGGGCATGGAGTACTTTGTGGATCCAGAAGGAGGAGTGTCAGTCCCGTCATTTCCCTGATGTGTGTTGTTCTGCCGTCCACTTCTCTTTGTGGGTGGGTCACCTACCTTCTGCTGTGTAGATGTTATTTTGCTAAACCATGAATGCCGTGAAGGCATTGTAATCTTCTTATGTAATATCAAGGCCAGCAGGCCACACTGCTTAACTATTTTGTAAGTTACTCTGTTGCAATGTGATATACTCCTGTGCTTGACTTATCCTGGGACGTCAAGGGTATGTGTATGCTATGCATATATGGGACTAGCTGCAGCGAGCTAGGTCTCTACAGGAGTAGTCGTAGTCCCAGTTTCGGGGCGCGACAGTATCACTCTTTTCCAAAAATTTAAGGCACGCATTTGCATGTTATAAATGTAATTTCATAGGTATAATTACCAAGAGAGATCATTACAAGAAATCAAACAAGGCCTAGTTCTTTCAGTAGATCTTCGACTAGAGGCTTGACTTCTTCAGAGAGGGCTTCAAATCAATCACTCTCGATCTCTGCATCTTCTACCACGGCTTCAGATTCAAATTTGGGCCGTGGTGGAATCATAATCTACAGAGGATGGCAAAGGCTACGGATCTGACATTGACCTCAGCACCTCTTCCTGCTGTTTGGTATCTTCAGGAAGATACTCGAGGAGTGATTCGGTTTGGGCCGTGACCAATCTGGCTAACTCGCTAAGACTTGGATTGTCCTTTTGTGACTCGATCACATCTGTTTTTAGCAGAGGAGCCATGCACCATCTTCAGTTTTTCAAGGATGTTTTATTGAGTACCACTGCAGGAGAAAACTGTTTCGTTTAGTCCCTTATTCTCCATGTTGGCAGTATCAATTTTTGAGCCTTGTAACTCGATGGTCGCCTGAAGGTGTCTTTTCTCTTCTGAAATACGGCTTATTTGATCCTCTTGAGCTATATGAACACGGTAAACATTTACTATAAGTAAAGCTCATATGACGAGAGGATTTCTTCTGATCAGTGGTATACTTCAAGAAAGCTTTGATTGCGCTTCGCGAAATTCCTTCTCCAGAGAAGAATATCTCGCAGCTGCGGTCTCTTCTTGATTCTCTTGGTCAGCCATGCTCTTGTGCAGAAAGGCATTTTCTCTGTAGCAAGAAGGACAATCAGTTACACTTAAATTCATATTCAAGTTAACATGAATGAAGAGCACTATACTTACTATTCTAGTCGGCTGATCTCCCGTTGCGCGACCTCAATATGCTTTGCTATAGCTGTTGACTTGGTGGCAACCCGGGTCAAGTCCTGGAACGTGATGAGAAATTGTTCTTGAGACTTGAATGTTCCAGAATTTTTCGCGGATTGGAAAATAAAAAAAAAAGAGAGAAGAGTCGTTCATACCTCTATGTAATCACTGATCGAAACGTTCTCAACACTAGTGTGAGGTCTAACCTCAGGATTTATTGTGTCCATGGTAGGGGTAGCAGAGGATTTTTCCTGTTGTTCTCCCTCTATGATCGGGACTTCGGTTTCTATCCTTTGGGATCGGATTTCCTCTGCCATTCCATCTACGGTGGCCTGAAGAACCTCTTCGACCACAGGAATCGGGCTTGGCTCTCCCGCGACCTCTACAGTGGGTGTACCATGGTTTGTTGAGGTCACCGGGGTACTGGGTGTAGCATCCCTGTGCCAACAGACAGACACATTGTAAGGTGAAGAAACCTCCCGTCGATCATATTTAGATGACGTTAGGAAAAGTTCTCACTTTATCCGAAACCCCACCCACGGTTTGGGTTTTGATGATGCACTCCCAAGAGAGAGGAGCTTGATGGCTGCTCTCGGGGAAGAGTCTTCATCCGTCCTCGTTTTCCTTCTCTTAAAGAGGACGGTATCCTCTTCTCCCTGTATGAACACAATTCAATGGGTGTGTATAGGGGAACGAAAACATGCAAGATTGTGAGAATTCTTACCACTCGACCGGAAGGGAAGTCAATCTCTCTGGGACGCTTGTTCCCAGAAGGTCAGTTGTTTTTCTCTTGTGGCGAATTAGAGGAATGTCGTCTTCCTCGTCCTCGCTCCCTTCGCCCTGTATGAAGAAGGAATAATTTCCGCTCATACTTGGGGGTACAGGAGGTATCAAAAATCTTACAGCAGTATTTCTCGCGATAATGTCTTTCTTTCGCGAAGAAGTTTCTCCCGGGATCTTCTTAGGTTTTTTGAGAGTAGACTCCTTCGCCTCATGCTTTGAAGGGGTTCTTCTCACCCTCTTCGCAGTCGGTCTTCCCGAAGGACCAACGTCTTCACTTGGGCGCGTTGCCTTGGCAAATTTTCCCAGAAGTTGTATTATTCAACATGTTTTTGGTAATACAAGACAAACGGATGGTTTCCTACAGAGCTTGTTTGAATGAATTATACCTTTCGGCGTTCTTCCTTAAGATCATCGCCGGCGTTGATCAAGCTCTGGGGGCGAGGCGATCCTTTAGCTCCCTCTACGGTGGCGTTATATGCCCGAAGGAGGTAGTTTGTCCGTTTCTCGATTTCAAACAAGGATAGCTCTGTATTACAAACGAATATGTTAACAAATATAGTATCTTTTAATCAGTAAAAATGTCTATTTTATTGATTAAAGGACATACCGTTATTATAGTCCAGGGTGCTGTCTGCCATGGACTTTACTTTCCAAGCTGGATGTGCCCTTTCACGCAGGGGGTTTATCCGATTCTTCATGAAGTCGTGTATGACATCACGCGCGGTCAAGCCTTGCTGGACTAGGTGAAGAATAGCTTGAGCTTATTTCTTCTGCTCTGCGCTCAGAATAGGAAGGGCATCTAACTCATTGGCTTTCTCCGGTCGGGTGTTTGCGAACCATAGTCCGCTCTCCGACGGAGGGGTGTAGTAGAACCATTTATGGTACCACCCATGAACAGAGTCCCGTAGGAGCGGGAATGGGTACTCCTTCTTCTCCCGTATACGGAAGTAGATACACCCAGCGGCATTGGCACTTTTTGACCATGCCGAAAAGTAGAATCGGAAAAGCTCCACGCTTGGAAGCACTCCGACAAAGGCTTCACAGAGGTGTTGGAAAAAAATCGCCAAGATAAGGACTGCATTTGGGTGGAGATTCACTAACTCCAGCCCGTAGTGGTCCAAGATTCCCCGCAGAAACTCGCTTTCTGGGAATCGGAACCCGCAGCGCAGGTATTCCTCGAAGATCACCAATTCGCCCTCTTGGACGATTGGGGTTTCTTGATCTTTCTTTGCTGGCTGCCAGTTGATCAGCAGCCATGGGGGGAGAATCTCTTCTTTTTCTAGTGCCACCAGACTCTCTTCGGTATGGTGGACGGATCGGCTCCAGGACACCATTACTATGAAGGATTGAGGAGAAAAGTGGTGACTTTGGAGACGACGAAGACGAGGAATACAAAAGAGGGTTTTGTGCGGCAGGAGGGTCTAAGACAACGAAGGGTTTTTGGCTTCTCCAGTAAGCTACCTCTTCCTTTTATATGTCCGAGACATCCTTTCGCCGAGTATTTTATTAATTTCCCATAATGGGTGTCTTTTCTCTTGAAACCCGTTATCCCTACCCAGTAATGAATCCGAAATGAAATATATTCTTAATATGAATCCGAAATGAATCCGACACAGGCGACCAAAGCATCAATCTGGTCTGATAGCATTTTACAAAGTTCTCCCTGGGACATATTAATATTAGTGGGATCAACACTGGCTGCCCCTAGAGAACTGGCTATGGCTCTAAGCCTATCTACATCATCCCGAATCAAAGAAGCGCTGTTATTTCTTATTGCATTGGAGAGTTCTCGCTGCTGCCGAGCATAGTCTCTCTCCAAGCGGAATTGGCACACCTCTTCGTGGGAGTTGTCATAACATTCTACCAGGTGCAGAATGGCCGAAGACATTTCCCCGGTCTTCTTCTCCAGAGCCTCTTTTTCTTTTTGGAGAGTTTGCTCGAGGGAAAGAGGTCGGACCTGAGTAGGCTGATCGTTGGGGGCTTCAGAAATTTTCGTCTCCTGCACAACATGTATGTGTTAGTTTTACAATATAAAACGACCAACAGAGAGAATGAAAATAATTACCAATCCTCGCAGTAAGATTGGACGGGAGGATGAAGTGCTTCCCCCAGAAAGTAGATCACCCGAAAAAAGTCGAGGGCCATCTGGTTGTGGGAGTGCAACTTTCCCATGAGAAAATTGATCACCCAACAAAAGCTGAGGATCGTCTGATCGCGGGAATGCAACCTTCCCACCAGAAAATTGATAGCCCATCAAAAGATGGGGATCGTTTGATCGCAATGGAGAAGCTGAGAAGAAAGCTTCAAAGGATTGTTATGGATCTCCAAAGGTGGAAATGAGGGTTTGATCTGCCGAGTGACCAGGAAGGAGAGTGCAATGATGCATCCCCAACCTTTGCAACTGTGAATGAGGCTCCACTGGAGGATCCCTCGTCAACCTTGGGTTTCTTCCGTGGGGGAACCAGTTCCTCAGTCACCTGTGAATTCCCAAAAAGCATTTGGAAGCGACCAGAATATGAAATGATGACTTGAACCAAAAGTTCCAGAAAAGACTTACCTTCTGGAAGTCCTGGTCAAGTTCGGGCATCACTTCTTCTTTATCACTCTCAATCTCAATGATGTTCTTGGGGTCTTGATCTACCATCGGAACAAGAACTAAGGCTTAGAGGGAGTAACTGGAGAGGAGAAGTAGCTCTGAAAAAGGACTTAGTCGTGGAGAAGAAACTCGTGAGTACAAAGAACTGAAAGGCTCTTCAATTTATAGAGTTTGAAGGCGTCGGTTCATTTCCACACACGTCTCGGGCTCTTAAACTGCACTTACGGTTGCCATTACGATGAGTTGCCAAAATCATCATTACCAGCCAAGAAAACTCAGGGTTTTTCTCAGGATATGAACCATCACACGGCGGAACAGTATCAGCTGAAGTTAAAACGTCGGGTTCATAATTCGATGCAAAGTAAAAATTTGAAGTAAATATTGTTGTCGATTCGGACTCGGAGTCCTCAGCCGAACTTATGCAAAATTTGTAATGGTGAGACCTTTCAAGATGACCCTCCGGGAAGGTATGTAGAACAATGGTGAACAGGAGCACAGGGAGATTTATACAGGTTCGGGCCCTCGATGGTGGGAGTAATAGCCCTACGTCCTATTAGGATTTCACTATAGGTGATAAAAGGTTACAGAAATAACAGAAAAACCTCCTGACAGGCGAAAGGTTTTTCCTATGTAAATGTACAGAATAAAGTCAGGAAGGCTTGTAAGAACTATCTAATTTATGCGGTAGACTTGGCTGTTTTTAGTGGTTGAGATGCGTTGAATCTCAAGTGCATCAGAAGTCTTGTTCTTCCAAATGGATCGGATCCCCCTTTTGATGTATTTCGCCACCCTTTTATACTGGACGAAAGGATGCCATTTCGTAACTGCATCAAACAGTTGTTTGGACGGTTGGATGCGGTTTATTGAACCGCTCTTAACTTCCAAGTAGATCAAGCACGTGTTATTCGTGAAATAACTGCTTGTATTAACCTCCTGGCGGTTAGTCCTCTACGTGGAGGAATCTTCGGGATACTTGGAATGTTCCCACTATAGGGATAATCGGTCAGATAAATTCCAAGTACCTTGGTTGAGAATGTTCTGACCGCAGGGTGTTGGCTGACCGCCCGACATCTTCGACATTCTGTTCGCGTATAACATACGAACTCCTGACCGCGCAAAGCCTGTGGTCTGATCGCACGAGGCTTGCGATCTGATTGCGCAAAGCCTGCGACCTTAGGCTGATGCTTCTCAGAATGACTTGAGTTCACACCGCCGGGCACGTGTCTGACTCGAATCTGTCTTGAGCCAATAGTGCATTTATTTGAATTGACTCGGGTGTCAATCCTCGTCAGCTAGCCCCCAAATTTAAAGAAAACGAAGGGACGTGTTCACTTTAAATTTAAAGAAATGCATCGGATTATTAACCCGACTCTTCAAATCCCCCGCTTAGTGGCGCACTAAGTAGGACGGTTGGTTCCCCGAGACATGCTCTGGGTATTATGTGACAGGTAATGATAACACTGTTGAAATGTTTTTTAACTCGAGGTAAAATTGTAAATGCTTTGTAAAAACCCGAGGCACCTGGAATGCGAACCGTCACCTTGGCGGCTATAAATACCGGGTCCTTGGTTCTGTAAAGCTTCATAATTTCTTCCTACAGCTAAGTTCCTCCCTAGACAACCTTGATTCTTTTCTTCATATACTTCCTGATGGCAGATCATAACATCATCGAGATTGAGAGTGATGAAGAGAAAGTTGTCGAATAGGGGCCTCAGATGCATGAAGATTTGTCTCCTTCAAGGAAGAAACCCAAGGTTGACGAGGGATCTTCTTGCAGAACGAAGGTGAAGAATATAGCAAGTCTCTTTCTTCCTTCAGTTCCTATAACTCTTCCTGTTCATGCTTCTCGGCAAGTTAGGCCTTTGACTTTGGAGAGAAACCTTTCTCTATTTCATCCTAATACCTCCAACTTTTGTTTGGGTGATCAATATTCTGGTCGGCAAGCGGTGACTATCCCTCGACCAGATGATTCCCATATTGTGTCGGCGAAGAAATCACATGGTGGGACGGTTGCACTTCCACCATCTGATGATCCTCTTCCCAGGATGGCAATATCAACATGCCATGAGCTGGGACAGGTAATAATTCTTCTCTCCTTTTGCTGATAGTTATAGTCAGTACAACTAATTTTTGCAAATGTAGGAGATTGGAGGCTCCAGCGATCAGCCTTTTGCTACTCCATCTTTTCCTTCCAGAGAGAACTCTTTAGCAGAATGTTTTGAACGATCCCGTGAAGAGGCGCGCCAGTTCCGTCGAGAGAGGGATCACGCTCAGCGCCAGCGAGAACTCTCTGACTTGATTAGGGATAATAGTGCGTCTCTTGTTAGGGATGACGTAGATAGACTTAGGTTAGTTGCTAGTTCCCTGGGGGTTGTCAGTGTAGATCCTACTGACAACAACATGTCCCTTGGGGAACTTTGTAAACTCCTTTCGGATCAAGTTGACGCTTTGGTCGACTGTATCCCTTTTGTATGTAAAGAATGCAAGAAATAAAAATTTCTTTCTTCAAATAATTACTCTTTACATCTTCTGTGTGAATATATGGCCATGAGTAATGCTTTCGCGACCATTCATACACAGGGAAATTTCAGTTCTGCGATCAGAATCACGCTTTTATAAAAGCACCGCGACCAGATCTGATACCGCGATCAGGCTTAAGGCAGCTGTTAGAACTGAGCCTCTACCAAGATTAAGGCTTGGTCGGACCGTCACTTCGATTAGAATCAGAGCTTAATCTAAAGCATAGTTTCAATCAAACCACAACCCGATTAGAAATACATCCGTACGTCCAAAAATTGAGTTGCATGATTTTTTCGTAAAAAATGTTCAAAGTATACAAAGGAAAAACGTCTTCTGAAAAGTACTGAAAATTTTTCAGTCCTTTTGCACTTTCAGTTTCTGAAACAAAGAAGTCTTTTTGTTTTAGATCTGATGCCTGAACACTTTATCGGGTTCGCCAGAGACAGTATCCATTATGGGAAATGAATAAAGCATTCAATGGAACGTTTGGAAAGAAACGTTACTCACATTAATGCGCCGCCTTAGGTCTATAAAAAGAGCAAATGTCTTCTCAAAGAAGCCACACAGTCGAAAACCCTCATCGTTCCCGCCGCACAAAACCCTCATTTTCTTCAGCCTTCGTCTTCCCAAAATCGCCAAATTTTCCTTTGATTCTCCACCAAAAATGGCGTCCTGGAGCCGATCCATTCACCACTCTGAGGAGAGCCTAGTGGCGTTGGAGAAGGAGGAGATCCTTCCTCCGCAGTTGCTCATCAACTGGCGGCCCGCGGAGAAGGACCAAGAAACCCCAACCGTCCAAGAGGGCGAGTTGGTGGTTTTTGAGGAGTACTTGCGCTGCGGGTTCCGATTCCCTGAGAGTCGGTTCCTCAAAGATGTCCTTGAGCATTATGGGTTGGAGCTGATCAACCTCCACCCAAATGCTGTACTGATCCTGGCGGTGTTCCAGCATCTTTGCGAGGCGTTCGTCGGAGTGTATCCCAGCGTGGACCTCTTCCGACGATTCTATTTCTCGGCGTGGTCGAAGAGCGCCAACGCCGCCGGATGTATCTACTTCCGGCTGAGGGATAAGAAGGAGTATCCCTTTCCACCCCTGCGAGACTCAGTGCATGGGTGGCATCAGAAGTGGTTTTACTGTACCCCGCCGAAGGAGAGCGGGCTATGGTTTGAAAACTCGCGGCCAGAGAAGCCGAGCGAATTGGACACTCTCCCGGCGATTAACTCGGAGTTCATGAAACACGCCGAGGTAATTCTTCACTTGGTTGAAGAAGGATTGACGGCTCGGGACATCATCCGAGACTTCGTGAAGAACCGGGTGAGCCCCCTGCGTGAAAGGGCTCATCCGGCTTGGGAGATTAAGTCCATGGCGGACGGCACCCTGGACTATAACGAAGGTATTTGTTTCTGACACCGAAAAACCTTTATGTTTTTCTTGAAATACATTCATTTTAACTTGCATTTGGTAACAGTCCTGTCCTCTGCTGAAATTGAGACGCGGACTAACCACCTCCTCCGGGCGTATAACACCGAGGTAGAGGGTGCTAAGGGGTCGCTTCGCCCTCAGAGCCTGATTCATGCTGGTGAAGATCTCAGGCAAGAGCGCCGAAAGGTACATTATCCACTTGGCCTCTATTTTGCAGTTTTTACGTCTGTCCAGTACTAATCCCATGTGAACAGCTTCTTGGGAGGTTTGCTGAGGCGACATTTCTGAGCGAGAACGTCGGTTCCCTGGGAAAGCCGACGACCAAGAATGTGAAGAAGATTTCCTCGAGACCCTGGACGAGGAATCCCGCCCCCAAGAAAGTCAGGCTAAATCTTGGGGAAGGGTCTTCACGAAGCACTCCTTCCACGGCCCGAAGAACTGCGGTAAGATATCAACTCCCACTGCTCTTTCCAGGTGCGAACTTGAATTACTTCTTCGTCGTACAGGGAGAGGGGAGCGAGGAGGAGGAGGACGATGATGTCCCTCTAGTTCACCGGAGGAGGAAGATCGCGGGCTCTCCATCCGGTGACGCTCCAGCCCATTCCGCAGGGATGACTGCTACTGCAGAGGCAGCCGTAGCAGACCCTACGACCACTGAAAGCCTTGTGGTCGCGGATGATCCCCTGGCCCCTGAAGCTCCCGAGGCTTCAGAGCCAGTTGCCTCTACCTTCCCGATCGAAGGGATGACCGTGGTAAGATTCTCCCACAGTCCGTTTTCTTCAATTCCCCCTGTGTACTTGATGAGCTAATGCTTACGCAGGGAGAAGAGCTTCTCCCTGCGACTCCTGCTAGCCCCAGGGAGGAAAATACTCCTCCTCCGCAGACAGGAGCAGAGGTGGTTGTGCAAGATCCTGTGGCGGCTGCACACGAGGTGCCGGCCACAGGATCCCAAGAGACAGCGAGGTCCTTGGATGGGACGTCGCCAATGGGATCAACTGCCCAGGTAAAGATCCTTCTTGTTAGCCTTTATCTTTCCCTTCAAAAAATGTTCATAGGGGAAGACATATAGGGAAGGGGGCCCTTGTTTTCCAAGAGGAAGATCAGGGCAGACGATACTTATCCCCGTGCTCAAGGAGAACCTTCTCAGAAATCCCAAAAGCTAATGGGATTTCAATTAAGGTAAGAACCTTCATTCTGGTTGTATTAGAAATGATGGTCACGAATCGTTACCATTTGATTTTTCTTTTCCTTTATCAGGCGGAAAGAAATAGCGCCCAATCCTCCAACCGCTTCGGGAAGGGTTGAAGTCACTGCTGGTGTAGGAGCCTCGAGCGCTCCACCCCCTCGGCCCAGGAAGTTGTCCGAGCCGCGGGGGGAGAAACAGATACGAGGACCCAGTCGCAGTCGCCGGCGACTGGAAGCAGTACTCAGCAGGCACTTCCTCCTACTGTCCCTACTGTAGGCACTTCCGGGCCTTCGGCGAATCTCCCCATTAGTCCGGAAGATGCCTCTCTGGAGAAATTCATGAAGGTATAATGAATCCCTCTCTGGGTGTCCTGAATTGTACATAGGACACTTTTAACTCTTTCTTTGCATTACAGGAACTGTCCCGGTTGATGGCCCAATCGCGCGCTACGGCGGCGAGCATGGTGGCCATACAAAGAGAACGAGACAGCTTGCGCAAGTAAGGATCATCATTCTTCAATTTATAGAGGTATAAATTGGTTACGACCATTCCTTCTGTTTTACTACAGGAAGGTGGCATTGCAGGACAAGAAAATGGCCACAATGAAGCTCCATTCGATCTCAGTGATTAGGAACCAAGAGATCGAAAATAACAGACTACGGTCGCAACTTGCTGGTAAGTCGCCTCCTGAGCTAGGAAGACTTGTCTTAGCAATATGTGAGTAACCTTTTCCCTTGTTGCAGCGCAAGCAGGTTAAATAAAGCAGCTCAGTGTGGATAATAAACTCCTCCAGGATTCTATCGAAGCCTCCACAAGGGCGATTGGAAAGCTGAGCCGTTCAGTCTTCGAAAAACTGAAGGCGGTGGCTCATCTTCTGAAGGCTGATGTGGTCGAAACCACTCGAGACGATCTCAGCCAAGAGGACTGGGCTGCCCTAGTTATAGCTCAAGCAGAGTCACTTCTCGAGTATCTCCCTGAGGATACACAGCGAAGAGAAGAGGTGATCAGAACCAGAGTTCGGTCAGCCGCTTCCGCTTTCCTAAGCCGGATTCGACTCCACTATGGCCCAGAAGCAGATCTGAATCCACTGGTGGGACCGGTTGAGATCGAGAGTGAAGAGCAACTAGAGGCCGTCATGGAGGAGATTAGTCCCCTTGTAGATAAACTCCTGACTGAGCTCGGGATCGAATGATCCCTATACCTATACAGAAACAGTTGTATACGATGCAATGCACATGAAAATTCACTTTTGAAAATGAATATATTTTTGTTTTATGTTGGTTTATATTATAGACCTATCCCCCTAGCCCCCGCCTGTGATTGTAGATACTGAAGGCTTAGTATTACAAACGCAGGGGAAAAATGAATATAACGACCAGGGGTGTATGAACAAATCAACAATTATAATTATTATAACACCTAGACTTGTTTGCTAACCAGCAGCTACTCGGATAACCAAGGACTTGTCAGAAAGCCCCGTGTGCGTTAAGAAACGGCTTATTTAGGAGTGACTTATCTGAAAGTGGTTATGAGATCGGCCAGCAAATCCGACCAGGATGTTATAATGATCTAACCGCGTGCGACCAGCCCTCGAGCCGAATTCACAGTGGATGGGCATAAAGGGAAATATTCCTCATATAAACGCAAAACATTTTTAATTTTATGAAAGAATGCTAATTGAACAGGAAAAATGGGGTTGAGTACTTACACATAGAACTTGCGAAGTTGATCGATCTTCCAAGTATTGGACAAAATTCGACCATCCCCCATGGCTAACCCCGCGGATCCTGGTCGCGGCACCGAGACCACAGTGTAAGGGCCTTCCCACTTCGGGGAGAATTTGTTGCGATTAGACTGATCTTGGATTCTTCGTAAGACCAGGTCGCCCGCGTGAAGATTACATGGTCGCACCCTTTTACTGTGATACTTGCGCAAAGCTTGCAAGTATGCCGCGGACTTGACCAAAGCGCGATCACGCCTTTCTTCTAAGAGGATAAGATCTTGTGAGCGCTGTTCGGACTGATTAATCTGTTCGAATTGTCTTGTCCGAACAGACCCAATACTAACTTCGATAGGCAATACAGCCTCGGCCCCATAGACCAGATGGAAGGGCGTCTCACCGGTGGCTCGACTAGAAGTAGTTCGTAGTGTCTATAGAACAGTATAAAGCTCGTCTGCCCAAGCCCCCGAGCGAGTCTTAAGGCGATCAAAAACACGTTTTTTAATGCCTTGTAGTATCTGCCCATTGGCCCGTTCTACAGCGCCATTACTTTGTGGATGCGCCACAGAAGCAAAGCACACCTTAGTTCCAATCTGGTCGCAGTAGTCTAGGAAGAGACCACTAGCGAACTGGGAACCGTTATCGGTGATAAGGCGGTTTGGAACACCAAATCGAGCAACAATGTTCTTATGAAAGAACTTTTGTGCTGCTGATGCGGTAATATTACTTACCGGTTCGGCCACGATCCACTTTGTAAATGTGTCAATGGCTACGAACAGGAACTTGTACCCATTGACCGCTTGTGGCATAGGACCTACAATATCCATCCCCCAGACTGCGAATGGCCATGCGAGGGGAATAGTTTGTAACGCATAGGTAGGTTGATGAACCTGTCTGGCATGAAACTGGCACTGAGGACACATCTTGACCATATGCTTGGCATCATCGAGTGCCGAAGGCCAGTAGAATCCTTGTCGGAAAGTTTTTCCGACCAGTGTTCGATATGACGCGTGTGCACCACATACACCGTCATGTATCTCTTTCAAGAGGGATTTTACTTCCTCCTGAGATACGCAGCGCATGAATACTCCTTGAGTACCCTTTCTGTACAAAACCCCATCCATGAGTTTGTACAATCGCGCTTTTCAAATTAACTGATTGCTTTCGGTTTCGTCCTCGGGTAGGGTCCCATGTTCAAGATAAACTCTCAATGGATGAGTCCAATCCTGTTCCTGACCGAGGTTGGTAACAGAGGCTATTACCTGATCATCCTCAACCGAAGTCATGATTGAAGGACGGTCCAAGTGTTCAATGAACACTCCTGCCGGAGCGGATGTGCGTGAGGACCCAATCTTGGATAATTGGTCTGCGAGAATGTTGTCCTTTCGCGGGATGTATTGGACTTCAAAATGACTGAAGTGTTTTTCCAATCTCCTCACTTCCCCCAGGTAATGAGCCATTGTCTCATCGGAGGTGCTGTACTCCTTGTTTACCTAGTTTACGACCAGCTGTGAGTCTCCCCTCACCACTAATCGACGGACTCCGAGGAATTTTGCTGCCCGGAGCCCTGCAAGAAGACCTTCATACTCTGCTGCATTGTTAGTCGCAACAAAGTGTAGTTGGATGACATACTTAAGCTGTTCGCCCTGGGGCGTAACTAAGACCACTCCAGCCCCCGAGTGTTGAAAACTATGGGAGCCGTCAAAGTACATTGTCCAGTAATCGGGGCACTCCAGTTCCTCTGCCAACTGCACGGGTGGCTCAGGGTTGGTCCATTCGACCACAAAGTCGGCCAAAACCTGAGACTTAACCACCGTGCGGGGCGTGAAATGGATCTCGAAGGCACCAAGTTCGACCGCCCATTTGGCGATTCGACCTGATTTCTCTGGGTTTCGGACAATATCCCCCAAAGGAAAAGAGGAGGGTACTGTGATCTTGTGCGCTTGAAAGTAATGTCGTAGCTTACGGGAAGCCATCAGTAGCGCGTATAGTATCTTCTGGACCTCAGGGTAGCGCTCCTTAGGACCATGAAGTACCTCGCTCACAGAGTAGACGGGTCTATGTATTCCTCCCCTATCCACGATCAGAACGGCGCTGACCGCGTGCGGTGTGGCCACCAGGTAAAGAAGCAATGGTTCTCCTTTGTTGGGAGACACCAATACTGGCGGACTGGATAGATATGTTTTTACCTCCTGAAATGCTTTTTCGGCCTCATCCGACCATGTAAAATTATGATGCTTCCGCAAGGCTTTGAAGAAAGGCAATCCCCTTTCGCCCAGCCGTGATATAAAACGACTTAAAGCCGCCATGCGACCAGCCAGGCGTTGAACATCCTTCATGGTCGAGGGCGATCTCATTTGTTCAATGGCCCTGATTTTTTCAGGATTAACTTCAATGCCCCTAGAACACACAAGGAAATCAAGGAGTTTTCCTGAAGAAACCCCGAAAGAACATTTCTCCGGGTTTAATTTTATTCCGAAGCGATTCAAATTACAGAAGGTTTCAGCGAGATCGTCCAAATGAGACAATCTCCTGGTACTTTTTACAACCAAGTCGTCTACATATGCTTCGAGATTACGCCCTATTTGGGAAAGAAAGGTCTTTTGCATCAAGCGCTGGTACGTGGAACCTGCGTTCTTGAGACCGAACGGCATTCTGACATAGCAGTATGTGCCGAACGGGGTGATGAAGGCAGTCTTCTCTTCATCGTCTTCTGCCATGCTAATTTGATGATATCCTAAGTAAGCATCCAGAAAACTCATCAGTTCGCAACCCGCAGTTGAGTCGACCAGCTGGTCGATGCGGGGAAGGGGAAAGTCATCCTTCGGACAGGCAGCGTTGAGGCTAGTGTAGTCGACGCACATGCGCCACTTGCCATTTGACTTGCGGACCATGACCGGATTGCCGAGCCATTCCGGGTGATCCACTTCACGGATGAACCCGGCCTGTAGGAGTTTGTCCAACTCCTCTCGGATGGCTTCCTGTTGGTCAGCAGCAAAACGCCTGAGCTTTTGCTTTATTGGTCGTTGTCCAGGTCGAATTGCTAACCTGTGCTCAATTACTTCCCTTGGGACACCGGGCATGTCGGACGGTTTCCACGCAAACACATCTGCGTTAGCCCGGAGGAAAGCAACGAGGTCGAGTTCCTATTTGTCATCCAGAGCTGATCTGACCCGAACTGTCTTGGATGGATCATCTGGGTACAAAGGAACCAATTTGAGTTTTTCATCTGGTCGAGGAGCAGCCTTGATTGTGTCGGTGGTAACAGTGGCGACCTGAGCGTCCCGGAGGGGAAGTTGATCGATCATCTCCAAAGATAGCCGGTCGCACGTGAGTGCCACGTTGCGACTGCCTCGGACCGAGATGACACCTTTGGGGCCAGGCAATTTACCGCACTGATAAGCATAGTGCGTTGCCATCATGAACTTAGCAAGAGTTGGCCTGCCAAAGATTGCATTATAAGCTGAGTCACAATCGATTACATTAAAAGTAACCAATTCTGTCCGGAAGTTGTTTGGTTCTCCTAGTGTGACCGGGAGGACCACTTGTCCCAATGGCATCATGGAGGGGCCTGGGATTATCCCATAAAACAGATGGATTATGGGCTTAATCTTCGAACGAGGAATTTGCATCTCGTCGAGTGCCTTGACCAACAAAATGTCAAGGGAGCTTCCTCCATCAATCAGGACCCTTTCAACTCTCGCGTTACTGATGATCGGGGTAATGACTAAAGGGAGTCTCAATGGTCATGTTAACCCCTCCGGACAATCAGCATGATCAAATGTTAAAGGTGTATCCGACCAACGGGGGTACTGAGGTTCGCCAAGGGATGTCTCCGTTTGGTTAACCTCTCGGTAAAAGGCCTTAAACTGCCTTTTGGAAACGAAAGAAGAAGAACCTCCAAAAATAACGTTAACATGATTTTGAGGTACCTGGTAGGACATTTCCTCGTCTCCGTCGGCGTCCCTAAGTCCGCACGCCTGTTCTTTAGGTGGTAAGGTTGGCATTGGCCCAACTCCCTGGTAGAAGTCATCCAGTTGCTTCAACCAACTCCTGCAATTTTTGAGATCGTGGCCTGCGGAGTTGTGGAGTGGACACCACCTTTTGCCCTCCTGCGGATTAGTTGACTTTTCTGGCTGGTCGACATTTTGACCACCAGAGGCAGTTTTATTTTTGAATGAAGACTTATTACCTTTGGTCGAAGGTGGCTTCTCTGCGACTGCAACCTCGCGGTACTGTCCAGAGCTGTTCCTCTTCGACTTCTTTGACTTCCCACCCGATGAAGATTCCGGCTTCTTGCTTGAATCTTCTTTCCTGGCGTCCTTGAAGCCTGGTTGGGGTGGTAGGTCCCCCTTGTCGACCATTCGGTTCCATTCGACCGCTTCGGCTGCATCGGAATATCGATCGGCCATGTCGAACAGATCGGCCACTGATCGAGGAGGGTGGATGAGCAAGTCTTCAGTGAATCTCTGGTATCGAACGGCATGTTTAAATGCCCTGATTACGGAGCCATCAGATATGTTCGGGATGGTATTCCTCACCCCGACAAACCTCTTGACAAACTACCGAAGTGTTTCGGTTGAAGTTTGCTGCAGCCGATGAAGGTCGTCCTCCTTACCCGGCTTTTGGTAACAATTTTGGAAATTGCTGAGGATGGCATCGCATAGCATTTTCCAATTGTAGATGGAACCCTCGGGCTGATTAAACAGCCAGGTTCTAGCCGGTCCTGTGAGGACTGTAGGCAGGTAGTTGGCCATGACTTTGTCATCGCCTCCTGCCGCTTGGATGGTAGTAATATAAATTTGAAGGAACTCGGATGGGTTCTGAGTTCCGTCAAACCTCTCAATGGCCCCTGGTCGAAACTTATCGGGCCAAACGACTGCTCGTAGGCCAGGCGAAAAGGCTTTACAACCGACGTAAGGACCGTGAATCGCCCTGTGACTCTCGGTTGGGTCTCGGGTGACCTCACGCAATGGCAAAGTTACTCGTGGTCCTAAACGAGAGTGAACAGGAATTCGATCCCTACTACGAGAATCCTGAATTCGCCGGTATTTGTCCTATCGGGACGGTGCGGGCGGCGGGTAACTCCGTCGGCCGGAACCAGAATGAGGACAACCTCGTTCGCGGGAACGGGTTACCGAGTGGGAGGAGGCCGTTTGGGTCGCTTCGGACGCGACCTCATCCAGTCTCTCCGCCAGGATCCTAAAAAAGGCCGGTTTCTGCGCATCCGTGACCGTAGGAGGAAAGTTATGCATGACTTTCGCGATAGATCGCAGTCGACCATGGGTACTTCTCCTAGGGGCACCAGGTGTTATCGTTTCTTCGTCCACCAGGAAACGCTCCGGTGGTAAAGAAGGGGTTTGGTTACGTTTGCGACCACGCGACCGTCGAGAAGAACCCAGAGCAGCATCGTAACGAGCCTGCGCATCTTGAAGAGCCTCTAGGGCAGTTCTGTGTAGTTCGTTGTTTTGTTGCTCGAGATCTTGATCTTCCTTCTGTTTGCGATCTTGTTCTTCCCTGGCAGCCTGTTGATCGGGAGTTTCTTCCGACAACGCAGCAAACTGCCTATGGAGAGAGGTTGCCAATGGGGAAAACATCTCGGTTTGTTCTGAGTCGGACTCGAAATCAAAGAGACGGTGAAGGTTATCAGGGTCGAACCT
The DNA here is from genome assembly GCA_019359835.1 of Pharus latifolius. Lineage (NCBI taxonomy): Eukaryota > Viridiplantae > Streptophyta > Magnoliopsida > Poales > Poaceae > Pharus > Pharus latifolius. The sequence goes on from CM033322.1 coordinate 59,461,244, forward strand.
TCCAGGGCTAATTTCTGGGTCATCATCATACTTTCCCTCAGCGGGGTCGTATGACGGGCCAGATTCATCGCCTAGCGCATTAAGAACCTCCGTGGGTTCTGACCTTGCGCCAGTTGCTCCCTGGTCGATTGACATGACCTGGAGAGACGATTCGACTTGTGGAAGATTCTGGCATTCGACCTCCTCCATCGGGACAGGATCGCTCGGAGAAGGCATTGGGATATGGGCATAATCTTCGAGATCGAAATCGTTCTCGGAATCATATGCTCCAGCCATGTTTCAGCGAACCTTCGGATTTCAATTAGGACGCCTTGAGAAAGGCCCCACGGTGGGCGCCAGCTGTCGACGATTCGGACTCGGAGTCCTCAGCCGAACTTATGCAAAATTTGTAATGGTGAGACCTTTCAAGATGACCCTCCGGGAAGGTATGTAGAACAATGGTGAACAGGAGCACAGGGGGATTTATACAGGTTCGGGCCCTCGATGGTGGGAGTAATAGCCCTACGTCCTATTAGGATTTCATTATAGGTGATAAAAGGTTACAGAAATAGCAGAAAAACCTCCTCACAGGCGAAAGGTTTTTCCTATGTAAATGTACAGAATAAAGTCAGGAAGGCTTGTAAGAACTATCTAATTTATGCCGTAGACTTGGCTGTTTTTAGTGGTTGAGATGCGTTGAATCTCAAGTGCATCAGAAGTCTTGTTCTTCCAAATGGATCGGATCCCCCTTTTGATGTATTTCGCCACCCTTTTATACTGGACGAAAGGATGCCATTTCGTAACTGCATCAAACAGTTGTTTGGACGATTGGATGCGGTTTATTGAACCGCTCTTAACTTCCAAGTAGATCAAGCACGTGTTATTCGTGAAAGAACTGCTTATATTAACCTCCTGGCGGTTAGTCCTCTACGTGGAGGAATCTTCGGGATACTTGGAATATTCCCACTATAGGGATAATCGGTCAGATAAATTCCAAGTACCTTGGTCGAGAATGTTCTGACCGCAGGGTGTTGGCTGACCGCGCGACATCTTCGACATTCTGTTCGCGTATAACATACGAACTCCTGACCGCGCAAAGCCTGTGGTCTGATCGCACGAGGCTTGCGATCTGATCGCGCAAAGCCTGCGACCTTAGGCTGATGCTTCTCAGAATGACTTGAGTTCACACCGCCGGGCACGTGTCTGACTCGAATCTGTCTTGAGCCAACAGTGCATTTATTTGAACTGACTCGGGTGTCAATCCTCGTCAAATATGTTCTTTCATTTTTCTTCAAAATTGGGGGCTAGCTGACGAGGATTATCACCTGAGCTAGTTCAATGTATTACACATCTGGTTCAAGACTGAATCAGATTAGACGTGTGTCAATAAGTCCGTCGCTATGGTCTCAGACGACCTAAAGGGCGCGGATACAGAGATATTTCATGGTCATACCCTTTGCGCGATCATGAGGTCACAGACAGTGCGCGGTCAGGAAACTCCATATAGTGTGCGGTCAGGAAACTCCAAATAGTGTGCGGTCAGGAAACTCCAGACAGTGCGCGGTCAGAGGGTCGTTGATTGTCTACGACCAGGATAATCATGGAAGGCCTAACTCTTTGAATGGGCATATCCCTAGAATCACGAAGATATTTCCACGTATGAAGACAACTGCTAGGAGGTTAACATGTGCGGTTATCCCTTGATTACACGTGTTAACCCTGCATGGAAGTTAAGTGCGGTTAACAAAACTGCATCTAAGCAACCGTCTGACTAGAGGTGGGTGAATAGGAGGCTTTAAAACTTTTCAATTAAAACAACTTTTACAAAGAATAAGAACAAAACAATTTAGCACAAATAAAAGGAAGAGAGAAGAAGACAAACACAAGGATTTTTCCCCAGGTCTCGGAGACTCGCCCGGTCTCCCCTACTACTCGTTGAAGCACTCAAATGAATGAGTCTTGCTTCAATATCCACAAAGGATATGTCTCACTAGTGGTTGCTGCTTGTCCACTCCGTAAAGGCGAGCACTGATGCCTTTTACAATCACGCCGAGCCTTTCCAATAATCTCCAAACAGGAGAGGTTAACGGCCACGCCACCAAACTGTCTAGGTGAGGGCGTTCACCAAGAGTAATAGGTTGCAAGGTCTCTCCTAGACCTTCAATAATCACCGAGAAACTCTAGATATGCAAAAATGATGCGAACAGAAAACTCGGTGGATCTCAAAAACTCACGACTTGATCAAAAGATCAAGATTTTTGTGTTAAGAACTAAAGCTCAAATGCGTATATGAATATGAGGCTGCTTGGTGTATAAAACAATAGCTCAAAGCCTCTATTTATAGCCCAAATGAGCAAAAGAGCCGTTGTGCACGAGCTGAGAAGTGACAGTGCATGCTGATAGTCAGCATGCATAGGTCACAACCAGAAAGAAACAATTTACGGAGAAAGCTCAGCTAGCTGTGTGAGGTCGAAAAAGGAAACAAAACAGCACAAACTGACAGTCAGCAACACATGCTGACACTCAGCGTCCATAACCTCAGCTCGATAAAAATCACGGATAAAACTTAGCTAGCCGTTTGTGGTCGTATATGGAAACTGTCAGCTCATGCTGACAGTCAGCATCGACCACAAAAACGACCAGTTAAAACAAACTCACAAAAAAAAAGCTCGAGGTCAAAACTCAAGCTAATAGTCAGCATAGGCAAAAAAAATTTGGCTCAAAAAACATGCTCTCTGGACAAATGTCATCGACAGAACTGACATTTCATGCTGACAATCAGCATCACATGCTGACAGTCAGCGTGGATAAAAATAATTATAACTTTTGATCCAGAGGTCCAATTGAAGTGTTTGATAGCTCGTTTGAAAGATAATTTAAAGGGCTATATTTTTTCAACAAAAGCAAAGCCAGGTCAGCCTACATCTTTCTAGAAAATGCAAAAACACTTCTGCTGCCAAAAACTCATCTGAAAAACCAAATCAAATCCAACCGAAAAAAAATGAAATGCAGTAACCTAATAGTTTATCGATTTATACTGGAAATGTAGAGAGGACTTGCATCCCCTCTTTATAGTACGGTTGAAAATATAAATTTCAAAACCAATCAAACTCCAGAACACCGTGATCGGTAAAAATAAAAACAGATTTTACCTTAGATCCTTTGCAACTTCAATCTTGCGATTTGCGTCTCGTCTTTGTACCTTGCGACTTGTGCTTTATCTCTTTATCACGTTGGGTTCATCTTGATCATCTTGCATATCTTCCCAACACAGCTCTGTATCAAATAGCTCAGAAACACAATTAGTCTGAAATGCTTGTTTTCATTAATCATCAAAATCAGGTTAGGCACAAAGGCCTAGATGCAACACATTCAACTAGATAGAAAATGCAATACAACATGCAACAAAAGCAAGTGAAACAATGGTGTCATGGTAAATACAAATTATGTAAGAGAGAAACAATTGACACAACAATTTTTACCGAGGTCTCGGAGACTCGCTCAGTCTCCCCTACTCCTCGTTAAGCGCTCACACGTGAGCCTCGCTTCTATATCCACGAAGGATATCTCCACTCGGGTTACTCCTTCTCCACTTTGGATAGGCGAGCACCAATACCTTTCACACATTTTTTGTCGGCCTCTCAACAAACTTGAACGGAGAGATCGCGACTCTCCTCTAACAACCGTCTAGGCGATGGCGATCGCTAAGAGTAATAAATCGGATGCTTTCACTTGAATGAATCAAATGCTAGAAGCTCAAATGATACAAATGAATGCCCACACTCTAGCACTAGCTTGCAAATGATGGATGATGTGCACTAAGCACCCTTAGCCTCTCACAAATGCTTCTCTTCTCAAATGCTCTCAAAGATTTGGCTTAAATCTTGGCTCTAGATGCAAGAGATTGACTTCAAAGGATTTCGCTAGCTTATGCACAGGATTTTCGAGTTGTTGAGTGCTCTCAAATGCTGGCCAAGACGAGGTATATATAGCCCTCTCAAAGAAACTAGCCGTTTGCAAGAAACTGAGCAAATTTTGTATAGGCCGGACAACCCACAAGAAATCCCGGAGCCACCCTTGAGCTATTTTTGTGAAGGTCGAACAAAAGTCTTTTGTCCGGACAAAAATCCCGGACAGATGAAAACGTCTCTGGCTCACTTTTTGTTTGAAGCTCACACGATTTGTACTAGCCGGACATTGTTCGGCCATCCTAGACACTGTCCTGCCCATTCTGGACAAAAGTCCCCAGACGGATTTATATGTCTCTGGTTTCATTTCAATTAAAACTCTCAAGTTTTGTACTGGTCGGACATTGTCCGGCCATCACAGACAATGTCCGGCCTGTTCTAGACAAAACCCCCAGACATATCTTTCTGTCTCTGGTTTCATTTTGCATTTGATAAAGAGGTTTTTACTGGCCGGACATTGTCTGGCCATCACAGACAATGTTTGGCCTGTGCAAATCAAAAATAGAACTTAGGTATTTTTACTCTATCTCAGTTTTGGGGTATATGCAAATGCAATTTGTTTGTGTCCACACGGATATGCATGCTGACAGTCAGCATAGACCACGACCAGTTTTGATTGAAGAATTCTACGCCACCGGTCGAATATCCGGTGGTGAATGCATATGGTCGACTGTTCGCAATCGAGTTGAGAATTGGTACGACTAGTTTGAACTCCTACGACCACGACCAGCTCCAAATATTGAAACGGTCAAATTGTGCAAATACGACCACGACCAGCTCTAGCACTGAAATAGATTGTTTTATCTAGTGTAGTTTTCAAATATTATCTCTAATTCAAACAAACTGCACTATTTTTCTAGAAATGCAAAAGGTGAATAAGCACTAGTGCAATATGATATGAATGCATTTGAGCTTCCACACTAGATCGACTCAAGCTACTAGTTTCTGACCCATCTTAATAATACAGTCAAACTAGTAAAAAGAAGTCTATCAACTCGGTCTATCTTCAAACACTGAGACCGATAAAATCCTAAGAAAATGATCCTTAATCTTAGATCTTACCTACGGTGAAGCTTGACTTTGCTCAAGGTGGCTCATATCGACATCGTCTTCCATACACCCTTGCTTGCTTTCATCTCGCAATCCATTTTGAGACTACAACACATACACTCATTACACAACGTTAGTCTTATAGTTGGGTTGTCATTAATCACCACAAAGAAATTACTCCCAAAGGAATTTGACTCAACAATTTCGCTTTTTGGTGTTTAATGATAGAACCATTTTCGATAAACCACAAACGGGTAAGAGATGAAATATACAATCATATAGATCCATATATGATAAGAGGTAAGCACACAATCCATACTACTCATGTCATGATAACAATTAGCACAAATGATTGATATGACGAGCTCCCCCTCAATATATGCATTGATATTAAACCATAACAAGAGAGACATCAACTTCAGGGTTTAACAAATAACATTTCAATTTACTTGTGCTAAAACAGGGTTTATCCAAATTGTCATTAATCATCAAAATCTAGATCCAACAATCTCCCCTTTTGGATGATTGATGACAACAATCTCTATAAATCCCAAAATAGATTCTTCAACTCCCCCTTAATATATGCAATAATATTTCAGAGCTGAGCAAAGTATTTAATCATTTAAGTCAAGAGACATGTATGATGATTAAGAGAATGTGAAGCGGGAAGTGGAAGCACAAGTTCAGTCAAGTCATACATGAAACTTTAAGAACCTTCCAAAATTTCAACTATCTTAAATATCTCTCCCAAATATCAATGATCGCAAATATCAATCTCAAATATCTCTCCCAAATATCAATGATCTCAAATATCAATCTCATATATCTCTCCCCCTTTGTCATCAAGCACAAAAAGGAAGGGGTAGAACTCAAACTATGATGAGCAATATTTTCGGAGTCATTAATTTATTCATTAAGCTTGCTAAAATGAGTTGTAACAGATTCCCAAGAAATGTTGATTTTTTTACTTGAAATTGTTTTTATTCAAAAACAAGATCTCAAGAAAAGTTTCAAGTATTTTTGAAAATACAGCCAAGGTATATAGAAGGATAACAAGACAATCAACACACAACGGATCTATCGATGACATTTAATGCACTTCTAATCATGCAAAATCTAGATGCATCTAATAGTTCGGTGTGAAAATATCCGCTAGTTGCATGTTTGTCTTTACATGATTGATCTCTATATCTCTTTTTGCCACAAGATCTCTTATATAGTGATGCCGAATATCAATATGGTTTGTCCGAGAGTTTTGAACAAATTGTTTACAATCTTTATGACACTTTCATTATTACATAAGAGTGGCATCTTTTTGAAAGCAATTCCATAGTCCAACAAGATTTTTTTTATCCATAAAAATTAAGCACAACAACCACGGATGTATTTTTTTTGATTGATCTTGCAACCCACATAATACGAATATGAATAGCCAAGTAATTCAAAGTTTGTATTTTTCGGATACTAAAGACCTATCCTAGGATAGCATTTCAAATACCCAAGGATTCTTTTAATGGCAATCAGATGACATTCCATAGGTGATGACCGAAATTTAGCATAGAAGCAATCACTAAATATGATGTCGGGCCTAAATGCAGTAAGATAAAGCAAACTGCCAATCGTAGATTGATAGATTTAGAATTAACCTCTTTTTCATTTTTGTCCATATTGAGATGTCCATTTGTAACCATGATAGTTGTAATAGTTTCAGCATCTTCCATCTCGAAGCTCTTGAGCAAATTCTTCACATGCTTGATTTGACTCATGAACGTTTTGTTCTTGAGTTGCTTGATTTGTCGTGCAAGGAAGAACTTAGCTCTCCAATCATTTGTATCTCGACTTCCCTAAGCATCATCTCACAAAACTCTTGACAGAAATATTCATTAGTAGAACCGAAAGTAATGTCATCAATACATATTTGACACACAAGAGAAATAATGTCTCGATTAATTTTGTGATAAAGATCGTGTCAACCTTCCAATTTTAAAAACTTTTGATATAAGGAAAAGTTCTGAAGCGTTTATACTAAACTCAAATTACAATGAATGATAGGAACTAACAGTTTCAATCCTCAAAAAAATTTTCCCTTCTTTTGGCATTAATCACCAAAAACATACAAATGAAAGATATGCCAAAAATGAGGTTTGATAGAACAATTTTAGGTCACAAGGTTAGGGGAAAAGTACACGACCTAATGAAGAGTTCAAATTTCCAAAAGAAACTCAAATCTCGAATCCATTTGAACATGCTCCAATTTCATGAAAATCATATTTGTTTTGATATGCACAATCACAAATCCTCCAAATACCAGCATATGAATCATGAAGTAATGCAAAATAAGGAGAGAGAAGGGAGCAAGGATTTGACAAAGCAGAGAGTAGAATAGGCATAAGAGATTAACCATCCAATTGCACATAGGTCGGACAGAGTCCGCTAGGGCTGGACAAAGTCCGGGTTGGACGGGCAGAGTTTGGCTTTGGGCGGACAAAGTCCGGACGGTTCAGAAATTTTGCCTGAAACTCTGAATTTTGAGATTTTAGCAAATTTGCTTCAAAAATTGAATCAAGTTCCAGAATAGATGTGAATATCAAGCCAGGAACTTAGATAGATAGAGTTTGATGGATTTAATTCTAAAAAGATCTTGATTTTAGTTCCAAAAAAGATTTTAGGGTAAAATTGGTAAAATCAGAAAGATTTTCACGAAATCTTTAGTTCTTGACGAAACTTGGATTTTTCTCAAATCTTTGGACTTGGATGAATTTGAAATACTATTTCAAGCCTAGACAGGGAAGAAAATCTAGCTCAAATAGCTAAATTTACAAAATGCACATTTTAGGTTTTTTCCGGTCGAGAGTCGTTTTCAAGTGACCTAGGATATGTGATAACTTGAAAATCATAGGTCTTTTGAGGAAAAGTTCAACATGGACTATCTTCGGGTGCTTGAGTTCTAGGTGTTTTGTGTAGAAAGTTTTGGTCAAAACTCATCTTGTTTTATGGAAATAAGTCATTTTGTGCCAAAATGAGATCCCGAAGTTTCCAATTTTGTCGAAATTCAGCGTTTTAACTTGAAATTCTCATTTTCAACTTTCAAAACATTTGAAAACAATTTTGAAACCTATTTCAAAGGTTTTGTAGCATTTTTGAATATTTTTGAGTATTTCAAACCTTTTTTTCACCTTTTGGCTTGAAAATGACTTTTTTACCAAAACATTTGCATAATTTTGATACATGTACACAATTAGGGTATAAAAAAATTCAATGACCTTGAAGCTGCTCCCCCTAAATGTGTCATCCCAGTTTGGTTGTGAATGATGCGCAAGAGATAGAAATGATCTATCTGTGAATAACGAGAGTTCAACAAGAATCAAAACAAAAGTGAAGATCATGAACTTCCTTTTTTATGGCCTAAAATAAGAATATATTAAATGAAATCAATTCAAGGCCATGTCATGCTAGAGCAAAAAAAAAAAACTATTTGACATAAATTTTACGTTCATTTTTGAAGTTCTTACAAAATAATATTTGGATCAAATGATTGAATTCCAAAGATAATCAAGAAGGATCCAAAAGAACTCAAATTGAGAAAACAGCCAAGCAAACACCAAAACTCATGAAAAGTTTCATAGAGATAAATAACATCAATACAAATACTTTCCATGAAGATCCAAGATTCAAATATTTTAGTCATTTGAAAGAAATGAGAGATTGACATCCAATTTGATTGAAAATTTTCTTAAACACCGTGGCTTCTTTATAATCATAGAAACATACGCCTACAAGTTCCAAAAATTCCAAAATAAATTCTGTAGATAAATGATATAATGAGGAACTAGATCGCCTTTTATAGTGAAGCCAAAATTGAAGCCAACAATAAGATATGAAAAAGACAAATGTTGACCAGATTGAAAGTTTCAGATTTCAGGTTTTGAGTAAATTATTTTACACTTGTAAAGGCACTTGAAAATCCACGCAAATGACTTCCAATAATTTTGAAATAAATTAACAGTAAATACCAATCATAGAAGATAAGATATCATGTAGAAACTCTCTTCAAATAGCCAACCAATTTAAAGATATAAAAATGACAAATCAGCCAAAAACCATGAGAAGTCTGAATTTTGCAGATTTCATATTTGATTTGTGAAAAGAATTAATTATTGCTCAAATCAAATCCAATTGAAATGAAAATTTGTAGAAATGATTTTCATTGCGCGAAATCACTAGTACAGAAATGCAGTCTACTAACCCCTATCTTCTATCGGTTATTAGTGAAACAGCACAAAACCGATAGAAAATGTGCCTCGCGGTCAAAAAAGCCCGACGGATGTATTTTCCCTATCGGTTTCTAAGAAACTTACCAATAGAATAAATAGTATGATTTACTCTAGCGGTGATGAACATATTTGCCGTTAGAAGAGATGCATAAGTACTGACGGAAGAATGTTGTGCGCCGATAGGACTGGTCGACTTCAACAACTAGACTTATTCTATTGCTACTGTATGAATATACCGACAGAATATATTAAAAATTCCTATCGGCAATATGTAGTTCTCCGATAGAATAGTTGACCTTCTACAAATATTTTTATTCTATCGGTAATGGATTCTTTTACCGTTAGAATATATAGAAAATTGCTTAGAACTGTTCGTCTTCTAATAGTTTTATTCTATCGGTAATGCATGTTTATACCGGTAGAATATTGCACAAAATATCTTAGAACTGTTGGCCTTCTACAACTAGTAATATTCTATCGGTAGTGTACGTACAGACCGATAGAGTATGTACAAAAATTCCTATCGGTAATATTTATTGTGCCGATAGAACCATTCGGCTTCTACAGATGTTTTTATTACTAACGGTATTCTGTTTTCTTACCGATAGAAAATATATAATTGTATAAATACACGGGTATGTCTCTTTCATTCTCACAGTTCATCTGGGCTCGTAGTCCTAACCCGTAAGCTCCATGGACGGCCGGCGCACCTCTACAGGGGACCGCTGCACCTCCGCACCTCCATCGACGCCCTCTAGACGTCGGCATCCCAAGGAAGGTACGTAAAATTTCTGCAATATTGTTAGATTATTCTAATCCGATTATGGCAATAATTCTGCTTTTTTTGTATCCTTCATTTTGATGTGTCTTCTTTTCAATATGATTATGATCTGTTCAGGTCCTTGGATGATGCTCGTGAGGGGCAACGTATTTCACGGTTCTTCATCGCAGTACGCTGCCTACGTTGGCTTGTTGGCGAAAGAAATGGTGAAGATCACCGTCGAGAGCTGGAAGGACGTGAAGGGCGAGATCTTGGTTGGCTCGGTCGAGAAGATGCTTAAGCCCGGCGTGTTTCTCAAATCAGGACCTATAGAAAGCATCTTACATGTTTTTGCATGCACCAGCTTGTGGCCAGATGCTTACCTGCTTGGAGAAGAAGAATTGTTGTTATTTGCACAACCATTCTACACCATCACTACACAGAACAACATCTTGGAAGGTAGGTTCTTTTTGTTAATGGAGTTGAGTTGAGTTGAGTTGAGTTGAGTTGAGTTGATCGAGTTTGAGTCCGAGGAAATCACCATTACGTACAAATGTATGTCGACGGCAGTTCCAGCTCCTCGGGCGTCTTCGAACTGAACTCCTATGGTTAAGTCCAATGTGGTTCAGACATTTGCTGTTTTGGATGAATGGATTTGTGATGTATCAGGTCTAACTTGTAGTCGGTAGTTGCATTGTGGCAACCTGCAAAGGTTCCCTTTTATGTAAAATGCATGTATGGGCCACTGGGTCCTCGTCGTGATCTGTTGTTAATTTCAGACGTGGCTTTTGTAATATACATCGAATGTGTGAATTGTTGTATTTGTATATTGTTGTATATTTGTGTATCATGTATTGCTAATTGGGACATGAACTTGAATGTGCAGGGAGCATTTGTGTATTTAATTGTATTGGTAGGTAGGTGTGTATTTGTACTGCTGTTTCAGACATGCACTTCAATTTGTGAACTGGCATGTGTATGTTTGTACCTGAATTTGTATTGGTGAACTGGCATGTGTATGTTTGTACCTGAATTTGTGAACTGGCATCTGTAATTTCTTTGGCAAGATGAAGTCCCAACTACCTACGAAAAGTATTTTTGTGTCTCCTAGTTAATCCACAAATTAGCATTTCTTGAAATATATTGCTTTATCTTCTAGTTAAGATCCGTTTGATGTAAGATCTGTTTGATGTTACATTGATATGATTCCTTGAATGTGAGAAATGGCATGTGCATGTTTGTCCCAGTTTGGTAACAGTACCTCCTCTAACGGTAAGTACACATATTTACCGATAGGAAAACATATATATTTGTTCAGTCATGCATATTCTAACGGTAAATACACATATTTACCGATAGGAAGCACATATATTTGTTCAGTCACGCATATTCTAACGGAAATGCACATATTTACCGATAGAAAAATACATATATTTGTTCAGTCATGCATATTCTAACGGTAAATACACATATTTACCGATAGGAAACACATATATCTGTTTAGTCATGCATATTCTAACGGTAAATGCACATATTTACCGATAGAAAAATACATATATTTGTTCAGTCATGCATATTCTAACGGTAAATACACATATTTACCGATAGGAAGCACATATATTTGTTTAGTGATGCATATTCTAACGGTAAATGCACATATTTACCGATAGAAAAATACATATATTTGTTCAGTCATGCATATTCTAACGGTAAGTACACATATTTACCGATAGAAAAACTCATGTGCGTGCTGTGTCACGCATGTCTAACGGTAAGTATACATATTTACCGATAGGAAAACACATATATTTGCTCAGTAATGTATATTCTCTAACGGTATGTGTGTGTTTTTACCGATAGAATATGTGAGCGGCAAATTACCTAAGTTAGTCTGACGGTTATTTCATGTATTTACCGTTAGAAAAATGTCCATTATAAGGAAAACCCCAGTCGACCATTGCTGAGCTGCTCTTTAATTTGTTCTGTTGCACTCTGTGTCCCTCTGTTTGTGACGAAAGTTCCAGCTACACTGCTAGCGTGATCAGCGCAGGCTGGAGGGAAGTTGATTGCGCCCCTCTCTTTAAGGTATGCTTAATCGTCGACACTTATCTCTCTCTCCCTCTAGATCTCCCTTCCTCTCTACTTGCAAGCTAGCTGTATTGTGTAGTTCCAAGTTTGTAGCTCTAAGCTTGGGAGCTTGGTAGCTGGAAATGCGTCATGTTTTAGGAGCTAACTAGCTTGTATTGTGTAGTTAGCTAGGTTAATTAGTGTTAATTTCGTCAGGCTAGGGTTCAACACATGTATCTGTTGTAAGAGGCTGTACATGTACATATACATAACTTAATCGGGCAGGTTTCATGCATGGCTTACTCGTTAAATTTTGTTAATTGTAGATGGACAGGAAATATTGGATGTATGGAATAAAACGTACTACTCTTGAATATTTGGATGGTGTGAATGAGTTTATTAAATTTGCTGAGCAACAAAAGGAGAGGAAGGGAGAGAAAAATATGCTCTGTCCTTGTACAGATTGTATGAACTTGAAGAGGTTTAGCAACTCTGATCAAATTAAGAGTCATTTGATTCGTTGTGGTTTTAACGCGCGATACACCCGTTGGATATGGCATGGCGAAGATCTTGAGGAAACAAGCACCACTACTACCAATCAGCACGACTCGGATGTGGATTGCAATAATATCGATGATCATCCCAATTTTGGTAATGTTAATTCTGATGTGCACGTAGATGATGATGATGACAATCTAGATGAGATGTTACGTGATGTAGAGGAAGATTACAACGAAAATGACTTCTGTGAATTTGAGAAACTGATTGCTGACTCTGAGAAGCCTCTGTTCCCTGGATGTGCAACATTTACAAAACTGTCTTCTGTGCTGAGATTATATAACTTGAAGGCAGGAAACGGTTGGAGTGATAAGAGTTTCACGGCACTATTAGATCTTCTAGCGGACATGCTTCCAGAGGGAAATGAGTTGCCAAGATCTACTTACCAAGCCAAAAAACTGTTGTGTCCGTTGGGAATGGAAATCGAAAGAATACACGCATGCCCAAATGATTGTGTGTTGTACCGTAACGAGTACTCCAGTTTGCATGTTTGTCCAAGATGCGGCGCATCGAGGTATACGCGTAGGGACCGGATTGACAGTGAACGTCACGAGGTAAGGAAAGGGCCCCCGGCAAAAACTGTGTGGTACTTGCCTGTGATACCTAGATTGAAGCGGCTGTTTGCAAATCCGAAAGTCGCGAAGCACTTGCGTTGGCATGCTGAAGCCCGGAAACAAGACGGAAAACTGAGACACCCAGCTGATTCTATTCAATGGAGAAACATCAACAGAACATTTGCTGAGTTCGGCGGCGAACTTAGGAATGTAAGGTTCGGGCTGAGTATAGATGGTATGAACCCACATGGTAATATGAGCAGCCGGCACAGCACTTGGCCGGTTCTTTTATGCATCTACAATCTTCCTCCTTGGTTATGCATGAAGCGCAAGTACATCATGATGGCGTTACTAATCTCAGGACCCAGACAACCCGAAAATGATATTGACGTGTTTCTAGCACCTTTAATTGAGGACTTACAGAAATTGTGGAGCGAGGGTGTGCAGGTGTGGGATGCATACAAGAAAGAGAATTTCATCTTGCGGGCCCTGATATTTTGCACCATAAATGATTTTCCTGCCTACGGCAATTTGTCGGGGTATAGTACGAAAGGAGCCAAGGCTTGCCCTATTTGCCTAGGTGAAACTGAGAGCATCTGGCTGCGAAACTGCCGGAAAACAGTGTACATGGGTCACCGCAGGTTTCTTCCGGTGCATCACACGTACCGTAAGAAGAGGAAATCATTTAACGGGAAGCCTGAGAAGGGATCAGCTCCAGTGTTTCTGACCGGTAAGGAGATTTACTCACGCGTGAACGACATCAAAGTTGAGTTCGGTAAGCATTCTAAACCTCGAGAAAAAAATGTTTGGAAGAAGAGATCGATTCTCTGGGATCTACCGTACTGGGAGCACTTACAAGTTCGACATTGCATTGACGTCATGCATGTAGAGAAAAATGTCTGTGACAGTTTGATTGGTTTGTTGTTGAACATTCCGGGAAAGACAAAGGATGGTGTGAAAGCTCGTCGTGACATGGTGGAAATGGGGATAAGGACTGAGCTTGCACCTTTAGAGAATGGAAAGCGTACATACCTCCCCCCGGCCTGCTACACGTTGTCCAAGAGCGAAAAAACAGAACTCTGTCGGTGCCTGCACGGTGTTAAAGTTCCATGTGGGTACTCCGCGAACTTGAAAAAACTTGTGTCTATGAAGGACCTAAGACTGGTTGGCATGAAGTCCCACGACTGTCATGTCTTGATGTCACAGATGCTTCCCATTGCTATCAGAGGCATTCTCCCAGTTAAAGTTAGAGAGACAATCACAAACCTATGTTATTTCTTCAACGCAATATCTTGCAAGGTAAGTACGTGCACTCGTACTATAAGTTCACTACCTCCATTTGTGGAGCTTAATTAGAAGATTTTTCTGATATGAATATTTGGCGCAACTGTGTCCTCATAGGTAATTGATCCCGATGGACTGGACGCTTTGCAACGCGACATGGTTACAACTCTTTGTCAGCTCGAGATGTATTTCCCTCCATCCTTTTTTGATGTTATGGTCCATCTGATTGTTCACCTTATCAGAGAAATTAAGTTTTGTGGACCTGTGTGCCTGCGCTACATGTATCCATTTGAGAGATTTATGGGTGTATTGAAGGGATACGTAAGGACTCGTCGTCGACCCGAGGGGAGTATCATGGAAGGTTATGCCGCCGAGGAGGTGATTGAATTTTGCACAGATTATATGGCCGGGGTTGACCCAATTGGTGTTCCTAGGTCCCGACACGAGGGTAGGCTTGAGGGAATTGGAACGATTGGATTCAAAGCTATCGTCCCCGCTCGTGATGTGTACGCAAAATCACATTTTTGGGTCTTACAACACATGACGGAGGTCGATCCATACATACACGAGCACAAGGTAATGTTACGGTCACAGAATCCTTCGAAGTCAGACGTTTGGGTAAGCAGAGAACATAACAGGAAATTTGCTGAGTGGATCCAAGAAAGAGTCACGCGAGCTGCCGAGGGCTCCGTAAGTGAAACTGTGACATGGTTGGCTAGAGGCCCAAGATTCACTGTAGGGACTTGGCAGGGGTACGACATCAATGGGTATTCATTTTACACAAGAGTTCAAGACGCCAAGAGTAGCACGCAATGTAGCGGAGTGACACTGTTTGCTATTTCCGAGGATGCCAGGTCAGTAAGGGCGCTGAACTCATATTACGGTGTTATTGACGAAATCTGGGAGCTCGATTACGGATTACTTAAGATTCCCCTGTTTCGATGCCAATGGGTCGAAATCCCTCGAGGTGTTCAAGTTGACAGTTACGGGTTTACTCTCGTCGATCTTGGTAGAGTCGGACACCAAGACGATCCATTCATACTTGCAAAGCAAGCCACACAGGTATTCTACATCGTTGACCCGGCCAATCCAAACTTGCATGTTGTCCTCCACAGCAAGAGACGTATTGTTGGGGTCGAAGATGTTGTCGACGAAGAGGAGTATAACCAATTTGATGAAATACCTCCATTTTTAGAGGACATTCAATCTATCCGTACTGAAGATATCGACGAAACAACATATCTGCGAGATGACCACGAAGAAGGATTATGGGTTGAGAACCATTGATGATTAATTTCTATTTCAGGGATAAATGCCAAGCAAACAGCCCACAAGTTCTGCAGCAAGGTGAGGAACTTATCATTAATACATCAGGCAGTACATTTTTCTTTAGAATTTAATGATAAGCTAGTTCACAGCATTAATACATCTCAATTTTACTCCACAGCATGAGTTCTAACATGTACAGTACCTTTATCCTGTAAATATTTAATTCTTCCCTTCAAATAGCACTTGCAAAAATCTCATCGCAGCCTCTTCAAATTAAGTTCAGCAAAAATCCCTTTTTTCTGACGGTATTTTGTTATTTATACCGATAGAGAAGGACATCTTCTCTCAGGCACTTCAAAACGTTTTCTATCGGTATCGTTCTATTTTACCGTTAGAATAAATTCGTTTGTCTCACGGTATTTGTTGTCTGATGGTTTTTTCCTGTTTTTACCGATAGAAGAAGACTCTACCGCTTTGAATTCTCAAACGTGTCGCCATGCGTCGCCTTGGAAACTCTATAAGTACCTCGCCATGCGTCGCGGTATTTTGTTGTTTTTCTAATTCTCGAACGGTTGGACTCCTCATCTTCTCTTTCACAATGGCAACCTCCATGGGATCGTCATCCACGGCCTCCCCGGTAAGAACTCTAAATCTCCTCGGTTTACCCCTGTATTGTTAATCCATGTTCAGTTCATTCTTGACCTGTTGATTTGCACAGGGAATGGTAGCCGTGGAAGACACTGCCAAAGTGAAGGCTGACCTGAGGGCCCTCCAGGAGGAGCACAAGCTCCTTACAGACAAGCACACTCAGCTACGGCTTGACCTTGACGATCTCTTCCAGCGCATTAAGCGCATGAAGATGGATGGTGACAATGCCAGGGCGAGGACGAGGCGTCTTCGCGAGGAGAAGAAAGCCGCGGATATGACCATCGCTGGCTGCGGTTTGACTATGAAGGATACCATAGCGAAGCTGAGGGAGGTCGCAGGCCTTCTTGACGCGGTAGTAGTTGATCCTAGGGACAACTTGTCGCTAGAGGAGTCCTGCGTCCTGGCTGCAAGTCTAACTGACTCTATTCTACATGCAGCCAGGGCTAAGACCACCCCTTGACCTAGCATTTTGGGTTTTATTTTTTTTTGTAAGTGATAAAACAACAATGAATGAACAATTTCTTTTTATGTCAATTTTCCAATTTTCCGGCTATCTTCCCTCTTTCTTTAACATTCTGCAGCTTTCAACCACGGTCTGTTTGATGTTAAATTGTGTACCTTTTCATTACTCTGACGGTATTTTGTTGTTTTTACCGATAGAAAAAGGGCACACAAATCTCAAGCACTTAATCAAAAAAATTATCTGGGGAAAATTGGGCTCACGGGATTTTTTTGTTTATACCGATAGAAAAGGGCGCCTTTTCATTACTCTCACGGTATTTTGTTGTTTTTACCGATAGAAAATGGCCCAATCTCAAGCACTTTAAAAAAATTTTCTGTGGAAAATTGGTCTCACGGGATTTTATTGTTTATACCGATAGAAAAATGCATCCACTAATTCGAACATTTTTCCGGGAAATTTACTTTTTCTATCGGTATTATTTTGTTGTTTCGATAGAAAATTACATAAGTCTATCGGTATCATTTTGTTATACCGATAGAAAAGTTCGTCCGCTACTTTATTACTCGTACACGGCCCTTTAGTTTCCCTCCACTCGAACAGTTCCACCTTAGAGCACTGCGTCTCTTCGAGAGCGAAGAAAACCCCAACCTCCGCCGTGAGCACTCACTTCCTCTCTTCCACACGACGATCGCCGGCTGGACACTGGTTCGTCACTGCCACCGGTTCTTATTTTCGTCCTTCGCCCGCCGCTGCTGCGTTCTACACCGCCTCTCCATCACCAGAACTGATCGCCGCCGTAAATACCCTAATTCGTCGTTCTATTTCCAGCATCTTCTTTATTTGATCCTAGTGTTTTGCACGTACTAATTCTTCAAGTTTTGCAATTACACTAGGGTTCCCTATTGTGTTGGCTTATGTACATTCCGCAGGCAATGTTGATTTTAATTAGGGTTTACATAATATGTTCCAGTGCTGTAATGAACCTGTTTTGAGATTTTAACTTCTCTATACTGCTGTATGTGTGATCAATTGTATCCAACTGCCATGTAATGCAGATTATATGTTGGAGGTGTTCTTACACATATTCTATCGGCAGCTCATGTGTTTACCGATAGAAAATTTTTCTGCACAAGTAGTAAAACTTAATTTGGATCTGGAAGGACATGAGCCATGCAATGTACTAGTTTGGTTGGGAATTTTTACTCACTTCGTATGAATATATGGCAATGTGGATGGGTCTTCAATGTATATGTTTCAAATGCCTATATACATGACTTTTCCCAACCTAATAGCTGTGAAGTCCTGATGACTCACATACAGGCTAGGCTAAAGATTATGCACAGTGGCACTTAGATGCTTGTGTGCATATTTACGTGTGAAATAATAATGCTGGCCCATGAATATTAGTGTAGCAAATCATCGAGAATGTTATGTGATGACCGTGAATGGTGGCTTGTCCACAAAATTCCATATGTAGAGAACATTGTTATGTTCTATCGGTATCTCACGTGTTTGCCGATAGAAAAATTGTCTTGTGTGGAGGTAATTGTTATGGTCTATCGGCAGCTCATGTGTTTACCGATAGAAAATATTTCTGAAGAGTTCAGTAAGTAATTTATGCATGTCTTTCTTTTTGTATTATTTTCCCTTTTGCCGCCCTAGTTAGTCTCCAGTCCTGGGCTGAGTTATGGAACTCCAAGGCGAATTAATTGCCATATATATGGTTTGTTGAAGGTTTTGTAGGGGAAGACATGTCGTCGTCTTCATCGGATGGTACTAGTGGTTCGACTAGGGCCAACCCCATCGTAACTACTGAAGATGGGGCTATTACATCCCAGCGCAAGAGGGTGGGGCGAGGCGCGACGACGTTGGGGCGTTTGGCCAAACGCACTGATCTTTCTTGTGAGTTCAACCAATTTGGGAGGCCGATTGGAAAGAATGCTGGGAGGTACGCGGCCTATGTTGGGCTGTTGGCGAAAGAAAGTGTGAAGATCACCGTCCAGAGCTGGAAGGACGTGACGGCGGACGAGAGGGATAGGTTGTGGGCGGAAGTGAAGGTTAAATGAACTGAAATCGCTGAACTCTTTCGTAATCACGTTCTCTTGGCTTATACTAAAGTTTAACTAACTCGTGATTAATTGTATGCATTTTTCGGAAACAGGCTAAGTGGAACATCCCCGACGATACACCTAGGACTGCCTGCTTGAAGGACATGAACGGAACATGGAAAACCTTTAAGAGCTGGCTCATCAGTAACTTCCTAGCTGCGGGGAAATCTCCTTGCGAGAAGTACCCCTTCATATCGGAGGAGGTATGGGAGGAATTCACCAAGCAGAAGGGGACTGAGGAGTTCTAGGCCCTTAGCGAGAAGAATAGGGCGATCCAGAAGAGGAACGACCACCCGCATCGGCTTGGATCCCGGGGCTATGCGGGGAAGGAGGAACAGTGGAAGAAGGAAGACGAACAAAATCCTGTCATCGACACCCCTGAGTTGCCGCTCTCCGAGATCCGGGATGAGAGGTGCAAGCGATGGTGGAGGGGGAGGGGGTCCGTGTCGTCCACGGGGTCTGTGCAGTTCGCAACCCCTGGGGACGCCGACGTTGTGAGGCGAATGGTAAGTTGGCTAACCTCGTAAACTGTGTGCGCACAAGTGTATATAAGGCAATTTGTCTCACAAGGTACCTTCAAATGTAACAGATCTCTTTTGAGAAGGAGGCAGCGGAGGGATTGTTTACCCCGCAGAGGGAGAACGACATCCTCACCCGGGCTCTAGGAAATAAGGAGCATCCCGGGCGGACACGGGCCGTGGGAGCCATTGTGTCGTGGAAGGCCGGTTTCGTAGATCCGGCTCCACCGAGGAAGAAGGCCCGCACCTAGAAGGAAAAGGAAGCTGACCTCTCCAATAAGATACGGGCTGAGGTACGGGAGGAGATACGGGCGGAGATGCGGGCTGAGATACGGGCTGAGGTACAGTCTGAGGTGCAGACCGAGGTCGCGCAAATGAGGGAAGAGTTTGCACGGTTGAGACAAGCATTGCTGGCCAAGAGTGCAGATGCGGATCCCCAGGACGACGGTACCCCGCGGGGTCGGATAAGCAGTTGCGCTTCGAAGGTACTCGCGGATCCAGTGGATCTACTTGAGGTACTGCAAGCCTTCATCTGTGCACTTAAGTTGATGCAAGCCTTCATCTGTGCACTTAATTGTTACAAATTTGCAGGGGCCGGAGGGCTGCATCCTACAGAATCACGTAGGCGCCGGGCAGGAAGTGGTTGGACACGGCTTCGTATATCCGTCTGGGCCGGATGTCCGGGTCCACTGTGTACCTCTGCGGTTGGGTTTTGCAAAGGTACAGGTGGACATGGCCATGCCGGGCTACAACGATTCTCCGTTGCCAGTCCCAACAGAGGAACTGCAGACACTTGCTGAGGCAGTGGGCTCCTACGTACAGTGGCCCAAGAAGTGTCTTGTAATACAACCGGTAAATCCTACACATTTTGGATTACATCCTACTCAGTACACTCAACTTGCATAATCTAACATACGTGCTCATTAATTGAAGTGGCCTGCCGCGGGGCTACCAGGGGACTGCGCCCCCAACTCGGGGCATGAGGGCCGATCTCGTGCGAACCTGGACACATCAAAGACGGCCTCGACCCCACCCAGCGCATCCACGCCTCCACCTCGGAAGAAAGCCGCCATCACCTCGCCCTTGCCTTCGAAGGTACGCGCTCAGTCCCCGGCAAAAGGCAAGGGCGGCAAAGGCAAGGGCAAAGGGCGACAGGGACTGCCGCGGACGTTCACGAACGCGCTCCCACTCCTGTCGGAGGCATCTTTGCGGAAATTGGATCGATCAACCAGAGACCTCCACGACTGGTACCTACATCGAGCTCGGCGCAGCCTGAACTTCTTAGTTCCCTACAGGCCTGGGCAGTTCCACCGTGAGCCCGGGACTATATCCGTGGCACACGAGGATCTGTTCGACCTCTACAACTGGCGGGAGCTCGATATGTCCATCATACGGACTGGAGTCCTGTGAGTTTGCTGATGCTATGTATTGCTGTTTTCTAACTCTGTTTGCTAACTCTGCATTAATGTTGCAGTTCATTTGAATACTGAGTAACTTTCTGTGAAATTAATATTAATCTCGTCCTTCGCATGCAGGTGCATGTACAGGCTAGCATCGGAGGCTGCGTGTGACAAGGTGGGTTTCCTCGACCCAGAGAAAATAAGCCTCACGATGCTAGAGCAGGACGCCGCGCACGCTGAGTAGTACATATCCAGCGCGCTGATGGCGCAGCAGGACAGGGACTTCATTCTGGTGCCGTACCACCAAAGGTTAGTGCATTTCGTACTAATTTAACTCAATCTTGTATGTTACACCTGAGATGTACTTTGAGCTAGCGGTCCTCTTTTACGTACAATGCAGGGGCCACTGGATCCTCATCGTGATCTGTCCGCCGAGGAACGAGGTGTACTACCTCGATTCGATGCGTGACAGATTATCGATGGAATATGTGCTCAAGGGGAATATGGAGGCGTAAGTAACTTATATGTTTGATTTATATTTTGACCTCACTAGCTAATGATAATACATTAACTGGCAATACTAACTGAAATGTAGGGCTTTTGATAAATATGTGTCCGCTGGAGGGAGGCATGCCGCACCGCAGGGCTCCGTACTAGCTTAGAAAGAATATGAGGTACTCACGAGACTTTTTGTTTATGCTTAATTAGTTTATGGAAACAATATATAGCTAACATGTATTCGCATATGCAATTATCTCAGTGCCATCAACAGCCGCAATCGTGGGAATGCGGGTTTTATGTGCTGCGCTACATGTACGACCTAGTGCAGACAAACTTTTCCCGATTCCCCCAGGTAAGCATCGATAGCTAACTCAAATTTCAAAAATGGGTGTCACGTTCTAAATTAGGATCGAAGTTAGTTACTCAGTATGCACACATGCTTGCAGATCGCCATGTCGAAAGACCAATATGAAAATGCAAAGATTATATATCTTCGACAAATCTGGGCACAATATGTCATGGAGGAAGTAGCGCCCAACCATCCAGCATGACAATTTTCTCCTTTTTGTGTACTCTGCATAGACTGTTCATATACATGTGAATAAATATATATATGTGAATAAATGTCCACATTGGATTGCAATCTGTATTTGTCCATACATATGTGAATAAATGTGAATAACTGCCTAATGTGTCAATTTGTTCTGTGAATTTACCTTGCATCTGTACTGTATTGTGTATCCAATCTATACTGTATTGCATCTGTACTGTATATGTGAATGTACTGTATTGTGAATGCAAATAAAGTACTGTATATGTGAATGCTCTATCGGTAAATTCATCAACAACCGAGAGACTACTGTCCTTTTTTCTATCGGTACAATCAAAATTAACCGTTAGAAGAGTGTGACCTTTCCTGCCGGTGAACTCATACATATCCGATAGAGTACTAAGCTTTTTTCTGTCGGTAATCTTGTAGTTAACCGTTAGAATAGTGGTACTTTTCAATCCGCTATTGACGAGTTTTCTATCGGTAAACTTGTAAGATACCGATAGAATAGTATGCGTTTTCCTATCGGTAAACTTATAATTAGCCATTAGAATAGTGGTACTTTTCCAGCCGCTGACGACGAGTTTTCTATCGGTACACTCCTAATATGCCGATAGAGTACTAAGCTTTTTTCTGTCGGTAATCTTGTAGTTAACCGTTAGAATAGTGATACTTTTCAATCTGCTAGCGACGAGTTTTCTATCGGTACACTCCTAATATGCCGATAGAGTACTAAGCTTTTTTCTGTCGGTAATCTTGTAGTTAACCGTTAGAATAGTGGTACTTTTCCAACTGCTGGACGTAAGAATACGACGGGTTTTCTGTGGGACCCTCATTTGAGGATTCCAGTGGCAATCGCCCAGGTGGATTGCACTCAGAAAAGGCACATTACAGCTCACAACAACAAGATGCATTATATAAAAATGCGAGTAATTAAAAACAAGTGCTGATCACAAGGACCAACATCACAATAACTTAGCGCCGAAATGACGTATTTAATTGTTAATACAAATTAAGGAGTTTTCGACACGAGGGTCGGCGCAAAATAAAACAGCAACGATAAACAAAAGGACTCCTTCAGTCTTCTTTCTCTGCAGCGGCGGCATTGCATGGGCCTTCTCCACATCGAACTCCACCTTGGTGCATAACCCTTTAACCAGATGGGTCCTCAGTTTCTTCTTCTTGTTCCACATTGGGTTCAAGACCATAAGATTCAGGGTCGGCGAATCCTTCCTCTAAATTTGTTTGTAAAAGCAAGGGTGAGCACATTGTCCACATGGTTCTCAACAAGTCCCAAGTAACAATGCATAAATATATAGATGATGGGGAATTTCTCAAAGAACAGCTCTTTGGCTCTGTGTATAAATAGATTTTCACATGCAGCTTTGAAGGAAGGTCTTTATTTTCGAAAGCGGGGCTTTTGAAATCCTAAGCTAGATTTTCAGAAATGTTGTGTGTGGCGGTCTTTCATGAGTCACCACTTTACTCAGATTTTGTGAAAAACTTCCAAAAGCTACTTGTGCTGCATCGACGTGAATAGAATTCACAGCGCGCAGACTCCATGACCTGGGAGCTCAGAGTATCCAATACTTTTTAAACTTTGCAAAGGTGTACCACCTTAATCCACCAATCATTCGGCTTTCAAGTCGGATCAGCTTCATGCGACTTTTACGCATGTGACAAGGCTGAGATGACACAACAATTTACAGTCCTAGTATTAACCATTTTCCTGCCCGGTAAATAGACAGTTAAGTCTCAAGTACCGTTGTGGGTCCTCCCCACTGCCTTACTTCCTAGCCTGGGCCTATGTTCTCGCAAGACACATAGCCTCTCTTGATTACAGTCGCGCACGACTTAATCTGGCTTAGGGCGTCTTCCTTCTTTCCACCTTTTCCTCTCATGATTTTTCTGAACTCACATCACTCATGGCCTTCTGCGGCCCACCAGTTCTCGCAAGAAACTGGACCGACAACCATTGCAGGGAAAAGCTAACACTAAAGAAAGCTACTAAGTTGCGCCCGTCCCATAAACAGGCAGGTGGTTGGTACGTTTTTCATGCCGCATAGAAGCACAACACAAGGTTCTAGTCCTTATGAATCTTTAGTGAGGAGTCTTTCACATTCCCAGTGCGCACACAGCACCATCCAATCAAACCATCCTCACTATCGATTCCAATCACACTTTCTTTCACAAAAAGGGGTTTTGAACATGCTTTTCTCATATGTGACCATTCAACATTTGTCATATAATCTTTAAGCATAGCATAGCCTAAGCATGATAATCTAGGGTAACAAGGGTGCAGGGATATTCAATGTCAAAAGGGGCTTTACGATCATTTAGGTCATATCTAGTTATTTTATTGAAACATAATTCTTATTTGAATCTAAGGCATGCATATACTTGAAAACAGTTAAAACATACTTCATTTCAAAATAGTAGGCGAGACATGATCAAGGGTTTGAGACTTGCCTTGCAGTGACGGGTCTAGCTGCTCAAATGAATCTTCAGGGATCTCCTCTGCTCCTTCAACGTCTGGTTTCACGACGGGTACAAACAACACATACACACTATATAAGCACACAAGCACTAGAAAATAATGCGTAAATACATCATGCATGCAGGGGAATTGGTTTAGACAAGGTCACTTGACATTGGTTGAAGAGATGGGTTCAGAGGGCTTGAATGTCGAAGGGCTGACATTCGGCTCATGGCTTAACATTGCCCTAAATCGGTTCTAGGTCTGTTTTCTGGAGATGTGATAGTAGGGAAAGTTGTAGAACATGGCTCAAAAGGCTTGGTGGACAAAGTGGCATTTCAATTGCTCAAAAGAAACAAGTCTAAATCATCCAATGCCACAGGTGGACATGCACTGACATAGTGTTTGACATGGCCAGAAACTAGGGCATTGCATAACTTTTGACTCAAAGCTCCAATTGATGCACAACTTTGTCTAGGGTTTAGGCATTGATATCAGCTACAAAACTCTCAACAGGCTCAAGGGCTGAAAGTGGCCGGAGGGTGGCCAAATCCGGTGAGCAAACACGGTGGCCTGGACATGAACTGCGCCACTGGACAGCAACCTTGGCATAGCTATAACTTTTGATTCAGGTCGATTTAGGGGTCGGGCTAGTAGACAAAATTACTCAGGGGATTGAGATCTATCTAAATGACAAGGTGAGCGAGGCTAGATCGGCCGGGGATAAATTCCGGCGACCGGCGCTGGAGAAGACAACCTCCAGATTGGACGTTTCTGTTCTAAAGGGTTTGAGCTCGATTCCTTGCTCAGGGAGTGAGAGGGTGAGGTGAGGGATCTATTTGCGGGGTTGAATCGGCCGGAGGGTGGCCGGAGAAGCTTGGCGACGAGGACCAGCTCACTGGTGGCGCGCAAACTCCGGAAAAGCCATGACTGTTGCTCAAATTTGAAATCTAAGCTTACAGGCTTGCTCAAATGGGTGCACTGGTCAATTCCTATCACTGGCACGAAGGCCAATTCGGGCTAAATCGCTAGGCATTGCGGGAACAGGGGTTTTTAAGTTTTCCGGTGATTGCCGGCGTTGAGGTGCGCCGGGGACCAATTAACGGCTATGAAACGTAGAGAGAGGTGTAGGGAGCTTACTGGTGGCGTTGGTTTGGAGGGGGAAGCTTCGGGCGAGGCTGGCGCCGTGAGCTTCAAAAACAACTCGCCGGAGAAGAAGAGCTTCGCGGCGGCGCTGGAGAAACTCAACCACTCTCTGGTGAAGGAAGCTACGGTTTGAAGTTGTGGAATGGTGTGAGGCAATGCTGGGCAAGGGAGGGGGCTTATATAGCAGCGGGTGAGGCTCTCGGGAGCAGCAGCAATCGCCGGGGATATCTTCTTCTGACGCCGGGACGGTCATCGATGCATTTCGGGACGCGGCGGGGTTCTGCCAGAGACGGTGAATCGCGGGATATCAGGATTCCGTCAGGAGGTGGTGGCGAAGATCTTCGGGATGGCAGCCAAGTGGCATAAAGCTCCTGGCAGCAGCAGCACGCGCGCGCGAGGAAGACGATGGCACGGTGGGGCTTGAGCGCTCCACGGTGGCGGTACAGGTGCGCACGGCTGAGGGCTACGTGGTCGTGAGGTGGCAGCGCGAGGGGCTTCGCCGGCGACGAGTTCAACGGTGCGGCAAAGCGGCAGGGCGCTGGTCGAACGAGCACTGGTCGCGGTCGTGGACGTGGTCTCCTGGTCGTGGTCGAAGAAAAGGCCAGGGGCTTATTTGCAAGGCTTTGGACTGAAACGCGAAGGTTTTGGCTCGGGAATTTGGGCCTAATTGCAATTCTGAAGATCTGAAGGGCTGATTTGAATTCTGATTTTGCAGATGAGTGCTACTAAATGTCTTGGACTCATCTAGCAGGAAAAATGATGAAATCCGATAACATCTGGTGGTTTTGACAAAATTCGAAAACAGGGTAATTAGGGTAAATAGGGTTTGAACTTTTGTCGAGGCTAAAACTAGGGTTTTGGTCGAGATTCTGGAATTCTTCCAGAAGGGAAAAATGTTCAGAAAAATGAAAGAAAAGTTATCACTTGATCAGATTTGGATTTTGAGGTGATCTGGGACTTTTAGCCTTTTTGGGTTTTCTGAAACTTCTGAAAAGGACTAAATTGAAACACCTTTGGACTGAAATGTGAAAACGATCTGGTCAATGAAGTTTAGCAGCCAACTTTTTAGGTTAAGGTAGTGGCATACCCAAGATCAAGATAGGGTTAAAATATCAGGGTTTCCAAAGAAGGTATGCTGATTCGTAAGCAGAAAAGATAGTCAAAAACTGGGGTGTTACATTTTCTATCGGTAGATTCATAATATGCCGATAGAATAGTGAACTTCTTCTGTCGGTTATTTACCGATAGAAAATGTCCAGTCTTGTTCTATCGTGTCTATCTCTATCGGTACAAAAACCGATAGTAGAAGGGTTTTTTTTACCGATAGAAGACTGCATTTCTGTACTAGTGAATATATTTTTCAACAATAATTTTCTGAAAAGGATTTCACAATCAAGAGTTATGGTCAAATGATCTTTATGTTTAGCAAGAAGGTTGAAGTTCGACAAATTTTTGCAAATTGAGTTCCAATTTGATTTTCATTGGACTTTTCACATGAAAGAGCTTACATGAGTTATTCATATCATTTTGAGCCGAAGCTCACGTGTAAAGACCATAGAAATAGTTAAACTCATGTTTTGCATGTATAAGATATTTCGGGTCAAAGCAAGTTTTCCGGTGAGATTCAAACATCCATAACTTTCAAATTAAAACTCTGTTGAGACAGTTTTCAATTTCAAACTTCTTTGGAGTAATAATATCTAGGAGTTTTGTATAACAAGTTTCGGAAAAATCCAAATAGATTTTGATTAGCGCTCGAAACCGATTTGATTAAAAAACAAGATACTCGAAGATCATTTTGGGGCTATTTTTTTAATAAAAATAATTTTTAAGATCACTTTTGATCCAAAACCTCTAAAAACCTTTTAAATACATTTTGAAGGTCATTTTGATAGGAATTGATGATTTTTGGCCTTTTGAATGAAAATTTGACATTTTGACAAAAAGAGTTCATTTGAAAAGTTTATACTTGCAATTTTGAAATATTTCGCATATAGGGGTACAATAGACAATTGAAACGCTTTATGAATTGCTACCCCTAAAAATGTAATATCATGAGTTTTAAATTTTCATTCTTTTGCACAGTTGGCCATGAAGATTAAAACAATAAAGGATAAAGAGAGAAAATGCAATGCAATTTTTTTAGTAAAACATCAAAGGGAGTCAAACCCTTTTTGGTGCCCAAACCATACGAGGCCCTCTAGCCTTGTCGCATAAGTCTTTGGGTACCCAAATGGCTATATATTTAGGTTTTTCAAAACGGAAATCAATTAGTTTTGCAATTAAACCCCTTCTACAAGAAATCAAATAAGAGTCAAAACAACCAACTCTAACAGTGTTAGACACACACTTATGCGAATGTTGCCCTATGAATTGACATGAGGAACATGAAGTTCGATAGGGCTTTCAAATCAAATGGTATGAATGTGATGAAGTATGTGATGCCTCTTACTAGATGAGTGTGCGTGACTTAATTTTCCCTTTTTAAATGAATATCTATGATCTGAAGGGGGTTCAACAAGTATAGCACTACTCATATGATATCTAGTAAGATCATTGTTCAATCTATTTATTTTAGTCTTAAGTTCATCATTTTCAATTTTAGGTACTTGAGATGATTTCGAGTCAACACATGAAACACGATGAGAACATGACGGCATATCATCACAAGTAGATGAACTAGAAGGCATAGCACTACAATCACTAGATGAGCTATATATCAAATGAGGAGCAACTAGTACTAACACCATGGCATAAAGTTGAGTCACTAGATAAATCATGGTATGAGTTACTAGTATCAACCGTACAATCATGTGAATCAATAAATGAATCACTAGACAAATTATCACATGAACCACAAAACTAGCATTTGAATCTAACCATGAATTTACGATTGAGTTATTACAAGAGGTTCTAGCATATGAAGTGGAATTATGTGACTCTAAAAATGGATCAATAAGCGAGTCACAAGCCACTCCAACATCTAAGGTACTTGTGGAGCTAATGGCATCCTTGGCAAGCAAAGAATCATAAGAGCATTTCAATTCTTGATATTGCACTTTCAAGGATGAGTAGTTATTCTTTAAAGTGCAAAAGCTTTTAGTAATATTGCCAAGCAAGTCATTTAACTCTACCATCATATCCATCAGCTCATTATTAGAGAGGTTAGTATTTGATACCGTCGAGTCACATGCCATAAGGCATGTAGCTTTGTCTTGAGATGAAGACTTTGAATTTGACGCTTTCTTTCTAGCTTTCTTTGAGCTCTTCTTGCAAGATTTCTGACGAGGATTATCACCCGAGCTAGTTTATTTAACATATATTGTGTCAAGTCAAGTTCGGATGTGATATATGTCTATGTGTCTTAGCAGCCACTATGGTCGCAGACGGATAGTTTCCTGTACACCGGAAGGTTGCGGACACAAAGTCAGTCTATGATCGCAGTACTTGCACGGTCATGAGGTCGTAGGCTATGCGCGATCAGGAGGTCGCTGGCTATGCGCGACCAAGATAACCCTGTGGTGTTCAAGATTTTACTGGACACGTTCTCAGGATCAAGATAACTTCTGCCACGTATGAAGACAACTGTCAAGGAGTTAACATGTGCGGTTATAACTGCACATATTAACCGGTGAAGAGATAAGTGTAGTTATACAAACTGCACTACGGCAATCGTCCAAAACCATTTTGCATTGGCATCCTTTCATTTAGTATAAAAGGATGGCTGATGTACGATACTGTAGGGATCATCTGATATTGATCAAGACTTAGATATAGTTAATAGACAAAAGTGTAAAAGGGAGATTATCGCCTGTGCCAATTTCTCTTCCCTGTAAACCCTTTTTCATACATAGTGAAATCACAACAGGATGTAGGGCTATTACTCCCACCATCGAGGGCCTGAACCTGTATAAATATTCGCGTCCCTATTTCATTACTTATCTTAACTTACCTGAGGATACCTTGAAAGGTCTCACATATAACTCACAAATCTGTGTAAGATCGATAGCCCCGAGTCCAAATCATCGACAGCTGGCGCCCACCGTGGGCCCTTTCTCAAGGCGTTTCCTTTTCATTAGGAGTTCTGATAAGTCATGTTTGGGGCGTATGATTCCGAGAACGATTTCGATCTCGATGACTATGCCCATATTCAGATGCCCACACCTAGCGATCCTGTTCCGATGGAAGAGGTTGATCGTGAGGATGTTCCTGGGAAACATTCTGAGGATGCGTCTTCTCCCACTCAGGTCATGTCCATCGACCAAGAGACAAAAAAGATAGACCAAGTGCTTGTCCATTCTTCTCTGGGACCGCAAGGTGTATCTCCTCAGGGTGAGGTCGCTCGCGACCAAGTTGAAAGTCGTGGATTCATCTGTAGTTCCTATGTTGGTTGTAAAGCTTTCTCACCAGGCCTTCATGCGGTGGTATCTGGCTGGACAAATTTAAACCAGGAACTATTGAGAGATTCGACGGAACTCAGAACCCCTCTGAGTTCCTTCAGATCTACATTACTGCCATTCAAGTGGCAGGCGGAGATGACCGCGTCATGGAAAATTATTTGCCAACGGTCCTCAAAGGACTAGTGAGAACCTGGTTATTTAATCAACCAGAGGGATCGATCTACAATTGGGAAATGTTGTGTGATGCAATACTCAACAATTTCCAGAATTGTTACCAGAAGCCTGGCAAGGAGGATGACCTTCATCGCCTACGCCAGACTTCTACGGAAACTCTTCGGCAGTTCGTCAAGAGATTTATTGGAGTGAGGAATACCATGCCGAACATATCTGACAGCTCCATTATTAGGGCATTCAAACATGCCGTGCGATATCAGAGGTTTACCAAAGATCTACTTATCCATCCACCCCGGTCAGTGGCCAACCTTTTCGACATGGCCGACCGCTATTCCGATGTGGCTGAGACCGTGGAATGGAACAGGATGGTAGATAAAGGAAAGTTGCCTCCTCAACCAGGTCTCAAGGATGACAAGAAGGATGATTTTAGCAAGCAACCTGAATCATCAGGTGGAAAATCAAAGAAGTCCAAGAAAAATCGGACTGGACAGTACCGAGAGGTCACTGTCACTGAGAAACCACCACAAGGGAAAGGTAAAAAGTTTCCATTCAAAAATAAAACTCCTTCTGGTGGCCGCGATAGCGACTAGTGGGGGAAACAAACTAACCCGCAGGGAAACAAGAAGTGGTGTCCATTCCGCAATTCAGCGGGGCATGACCTCCAGAATTGCCACAACTGGTTGAAGCAATTGGACGACTTCTACAAAGGAATCGGACCTATGCCGACCATACCGAAAAAGGATCAGGCCTGTGGGATTAGAGACACTGATGGAGATGAAGAAATGTCTTATCAGGTATCCCAAAACCATGTCAATATTATTTTTGGTGGTTCCTCTTCTTTTGCTTCTAAGCGTCAATTTAAGACTTTTTACCGTGAGGTAAATCAAGTTGAGGCCGCCCTCGGTGAGCCTCGAAATACTCGTTGGTCAGAAACTCCTTTGACCTTTGATCGGGCTGATTGTGTCGTTGGGCTCACGCGACCATTGAGACTTCCTCTGGTCATTACCCTGATCATTAGCAATGCTCGAGTTGAAAGAGTTCTGATTGACGGGGGGCAGTTCTTTAGGCATTTTATTGGTCAAGGCATTAGACGAGATGCAAATACCTCGTTCAACGATTAAGCCCATAATCCATCCATTTTATGGGATAATCCCTAGTCCCTCAATGATGCAAATAGGACAAGTTGTGTTACCGGTAACATTGGGAGAACCAGATAATTTCCGAACAGAATTGATTACTTTTGATGTAATTAATTGTGATTCGGCGTATAACGCTATTTTTGGCAGGCCAACCCTTGCTAAGTTCATGGCGGCAACGCACTATGCTTATCATTGCGCAAAGTTGCCGGGCCCCAAAGGCATTATTTCGGTGCGAGGCAGTCGGAACACGGCACTTGTGATCGGTTATCTCTGGAGTTGGTGGATCAACTTCCCCTTCGGGATGTTAAGATTGCGACCACGGCCTCAGATACGATCAAAGTTATCCCACGACCAGATGAAAAGCTGAAGCAAGTTCCACTGTACTCAGATGATCCATCCAGAACCATTCGGATTGGATCAGGCCTGGACGACAAATAGGAACTTGAGCTCATTACTTTCCTCCGGGCTAACGCAGATGTGTTTGTGTGAAAATCATCCGACATGCCTGGAGTCCCAAGGGAGGTAATTGAGCATAGGTTAGCGATTCGACTTGGACAGTGACCAATAAAGCAAAAGCTCAGATGCTTTGCTGTTGACCAGCAAGAAGCCATTCGTTCGGAGTTGGATAAACTCTAGAAGGCAGGATTTATTCGCGAAGTTGATCATCCTGAGTGGCTTGCAAACCCAGTCATGGTCCTAAAGTCAAATGGTAAGTGGCGCATGTGTGTCGATTACACAAGTCTAAATAGTGCCTGTCTGAAGGACTATTTCCCCTTCCCCACATCGATCAGCTGGTCAATTCTATAGCGGGTTGCGAACTGATGAGCTTCCTGGATGCTTACTCAGGGTACCATCAAATTAGCATGGCAGAAGAAGATGAAGAGAAAACTGCCTTCATCGCACCATTTGGCACCTACTGCTACATTAGAATGCCATTTGGTCTCAAGAACGTCGGTTCCACGTCCCAGTGCTTGATGCAAAAGATCTTTCTTTCCCAGTTGGGGCGTAATCTAGAAGCTTACGTTGATGATTTGGTTGTAAAGAGCTTAAAAAGCTCTAGTCATTTAAATGATTTGGCTGAAACCTTTTGTAATCTAAACAAGCATGGAATAAAATTGAATCCTAAAAATTGTTCCTTTGGGGTCTCTTTTGGCAAACTTTTGGGTTTCCTTGTTTGTTCAAGAGGAATTGAGGTTAATCCTGAAAAAATCAGGGCCATTGAGCAAATGAAATCTCCTTCGACCATGAAGGATATCCAGAGCCTAACAGGTTGCATGGCGGCTCTAAGACATTTTATATCACAACTGGCAAACAAGGACTGCCTTTCTTTAAGGATCTTTGCAAACACAATGGTTTTACCTGGTCGGATGAAGCTGAAAAAGCCTTTCAAGAGGGTCAAGCATATCTATCCACTCCGCAAGTACTGGTCTCTCCAAATTTAGGGGAACCACTACTTCTTTACTTGGCGGCCACCCCTCAAGCAGTCAGAGTAGTTCTGATTGCAGAAAGAGAAGGTATACAACAACCAATCTACTATGTAAACGAAGTACTTCATGGTCCAAAGGAGTGTTATCCTGAGGTCCAGAAAATACTTTATGCACTTCTGATGGCTTCTCGTAAGCTACGACATTACTTTCAAGCGCACAAGATTACTGTGCCTTCGTCCTTCCCTTTGGGAGATATAATCCAGAACCCAAAGAAATATGGTTGCATTGTGAGTGGACAGTGGAACTTGGAGCATTTGACATCCATTTCACTCCTCGCGTAGCAGTTAAATCTCAAATTCTTCCGGATTTGGTGGTCGAATGGACTAATCCCGACCCCCTACGCAAGAATCTAAGGATTTGCAATGCGTCGACCATTGGACGATGTATTTTGATGGTTCTCACAGTTTTCAATACTCGGGGGTTGGAGTAGTCTTAATCACGCCTCAGGGAGACCAAGTCAAGTATGTCATTCAATTGCACTTTGTTGCGACTCACAACACAGCAGAGTATGAAGGTCTTATTGCAGGGCTCCAGACAGCCAGGTTCCTCAGAGTCCGTCAATTAGTGGTGAGGGGAGACTCACAGCTAGTCGTAAACCAGGGAAACAAGGAGTACAACACCTCCGATAAGACAATGGCTCATTACCTGGGGGAAGTGAGGAAATTTGAAAAAACTTCAGTCATTTCGATGTTCAATACATCCCGCGAAAGGACAATATACTCGCAGACCAATTATCAAATATTGGGTCCTCACGCACATACTCTCCGGCAAGAGTGTTCGTTGAACACTTAAAACATCCCTCGATCATGGCTTCAATCGAAGATGATCCAGTGGCAGTATGCGTCACCAACCTTGGACATGAAGGAGATTGGACCCGTCCATTGTGGATCTATCTTGAACATGGGACCTTGCCCAAGGATGAAACTGAAAGTGATTGGTTAATTCGAAAAGCACGTTTGTATAAGCTCATAGATGGGGTTTTATACGGAAAAGGTACTCAAGGAATATTCATGTGTTGCATATCCCAAGAGGAAGGTAAATCCCTTTTAAAAGAAATTCAGAACGGTGTATATGGTGCACACGCGTCATATCGGACATTGGTCAGAAAAGCATTCCGACAGGGGTTTTATTGGCCTTCGACACTTGATGATGCCAAACATTTGGTCAAAACATGCCCGCAGTGTCAATTTCATGCAAGGCAGGTCCATCAGCCTGCATATGCCTTACAAACCATTCCTCTAACATGGCCCTTCGCGGTCTGGGGAATAGACATCGTGGGTCCTATGCCCCAAGCGGTCAATGGGTACAAGTTCTTGTTCGTAGCCAGTGATACGTTTACAAAGTGGATTGAGGCTGAACCAATCCGCAACGTTACCACCGCTGCGGCGAAAAAGTTCTTTCATACGAACATAGTCATACAATTTGGTGTCCCAAGTCGTCTTATTACCGACAATGGTTCCTAGTTCGTCAGCGGTCTCTTCTTGGACTACTGCGACGACATCGGGACCAAAGTGTGCTTTGCTTCTGTAGCTCATCCACAGAGTAATGGCGTTGTTGAACGTGCCAACGGGTAGATCTTATAAGGCATCAAGAAGCGTGTTTTCGATCGCCTTAAAATGCGCTCAGGGGCTTGGGTAGATGAACTCTACTACGTTCTATGGGCACTAGCACTACTTGTAGTCGAGCTACAGGTGAGACACCTTTTCAACTAGTGTATGGTGCGAAGGCTGTCTTACCCATGGAAATTCGCATTGGGTCTGTTCGTGTGAATCAATTCGATCATTCTGATCAACATGAACAACGTGCCCAAGATATTTCCCTCCTTGAGGAAAAATACCATGGGGCGTTGTTCAAGTCTGCAGTATATTTACAAGCTTTGCGTAAATACCATAGTAAATTGGTGCGGCCTCGTAGTCTTCACGTGGGCGACTTGATTTTACGCAAAATACAAAACCAGTCTAACCGCAACAAGTTCTCCCCTCAGTGGGAAGGCCCTTATACTGTGGTCTCAATACCGCGACCAGGATCAGCCCGATCAGCCATGGGGGATGGAAGGATCTTGTCCAATACTTGGAACATAGATCAATTATGTAAGTTCTACATGTAAGTTTTCCATTTCTTTTATCCTTTTCAATTAGCATGATTTCATTAAAAATTAGGTGTACTTTTTCCTCACGTTATGTTGTGGTTTGATTTCTTTTTGCTCCACCCTGACCGAGCTATGCTCGGGAGCTGGCCGCCGATGACCATCTTACTGTGATAACCAGGTTGGATTCGCTGGCCGATCTTATGGTCGCATCTAGATAAGACATCCCTAAATAAGCCGTTTCTAAACGCATATGGGACTTACTGGCATATTTATGATCATTCGAGTGGTTGTCGGTTTGTAATAAGCCTTGGTATTGTATTAAGAATAGTATCAGTGCGACCAGATGATTGTATCTAGGTTGAGACATTCCTTTATAAACCATTTCTAAACGAAAAAGGAACTCACCAGATATTTTCTGATCATTAGTACCATATATTACTCCTGAGATTATAATACCATGTCTTTAGTATGTATGATCTCAGGAGGGGGCTAGAAGAATATGGCCATCATGTACAACGAAATTAAGTACATTTTTTCTCAAAACCTAAGGCATTCATTTGCATATTATAATTGTATGTGTACAGGTACAATTAACATAAGAGGATTGTTGTCCATTACAATGAATCAAAGTAAGCCTTGCTCTTTCAAAAGACCTTCGAGAAGGGGCTTGACTTCTTCTGAGATAGCTTCGAGCTGATCTGCACTCTCGATCTCTGCATCTCCCACCACTGGATTCAAGTTCAAACTTGGGCCATGGTGAAGTCTTAACTTGCACAGAATGGCAGAGGCTATTGATCTTACATTAGTCTACATCACCTCTTCTTGCTGTTTTGTATCTTCAGGAAGATACTCGAGGAGTGATTCAACTTGAGTCGCGACCAGTTTGCATAAATTGTTGAGGCTTAAGTTGTCCTTTTGAGACTCGACTATATCTACCTTCAGTAACTTCGCAACCGTCTTCAGTTTTTCGAAGATTTCTGATTGGACGTTGCTGCAGGATGACACTGTCACCTTTAAGGTCCATTCTCCTCACAGACAGTGTCAATCTTTGAGCTTTGAAGCTCAATGGTCGCACGAAGGTCATTTTTCTCTTTTGAAAGAGAGCTTATATGATCCTCTTGTACTGCATGAGCAAAGTAATTGATTTTACAACAGTCTATGTAAAGAAATAATTCCTTCTGGTTGGAAGTAAACTTACAGGAAAGCTTTAACTGCGCCTCGTGAAGTTCCTTCTCCATAAAAGAAAATCTCGCAGTCACAGCTTCTTCCTGGCTTTGCCGATCAGCCATGCTTTTTATCAAGGAAGCATGTTCACTATGAAAAGAAAGAAAATTGTTATACTTAGATGAAGTTCAGGTTGGTATAAACAAAGATTTGGATACTGACTGTTGTAGCCGACTGATCTCCCACTGCACGACCTGAATGTGCGTTGCTAAAGCTTTTGATTTAGTCGCCAAGCGGGTCAGATCCTGAAACATAGTGAGACCTGCTATTTAAACTTGGACATTCGTAAGATCTTCAATTCAGAAAAGGTAAAAGAGTTTTACTTACCTCTATGAAATTGATAAAAGAAGTATCCTCGGGTTCATTCAAGGGTTGAACCTCGAGATCAGTTCTTTCTTTTGACAACAGGAGTAGCAAAAGTTTGTTCTTGCTGGTTCACTCCTACGGTCAGAATTGCGGTTTCCACCTCAGGAGATTAGAGGTCCGTGATTATTTCTTCCACATTGGCCTGAGAGGATACCTCAGCCATTGTTCTTGCACCTGTGTCTCCCTCGACCTCCAAGGTAGGATTTGCACCGGTTCTTGAGGAGGTCGGCAGGGCGCTAGACACAGGGGTCCTGAAAAAATCATAACTTATGACATCCTTGTGCTCAAGAAAATACGAGGTAACAAGATGTGGTCTCCTTACTTGAGTCGAAACCCCAACATAGATTTGGGTTTCGGTGATGCGCTTTGCGGAGAAAGAAGCCCACTGGGTGCCCCTGTTGAAGTGTCATCGACATTTGTCCTTTTTTTCCTCTTCTTGAACAGGACACTGTCTTCTTCCCCTGCATGTTCACAATACGATTGGTGTATGCAGGGAAGTGAAAACTTAAAAACTGTGAAGTTCTTACCACAGCAGTCCCTTCGGTAATCGAAGGAGGGGTTACCAGCCCTCAGGTGGTGCATGCCTTAGGATTGGGAGTCTCCTCCGTGACCGCAAGACCTTCTGCGGCCACATAATCCTCTGCCGCCGTTTTTGCCTCCGCCAAGGAGGACAAGACTTCGGGAATGGTAGGAGAGGTTGGACTCTCTGGAATGCTAATCTCCAGAGATTTTGATGCCTTCCTCTTACGATGGATGAGAGGAACTTCATCTTCCTCATCCTCGCTCCCCTCATCCTGTACAACTAAGAATTGACTCCTACCCGTACTTGATATAAAGGGGGGAGATTGAATCTTACCACAGTATTTTTCGCGGTTGTTTTCTTCTTCTTCGAAGAAGCCCCTCCTATGATTTTCTTGGATGATTCGGGAGCCGGCTCCTTCATTTTCTTTGCCTTGGAAGAGGATTTCTTCACCCTCTTCAATGCTGACCTCCCAGAAGGCCCAACATCATCACCAGGACGCTTTGTCTCGGTGGTTCGCCCCTTCAGCAGCTGCATCATTTCAGGAAATGCGATTTGATGATTAGAATCAACGAGTGTTCTTGGACATGTTCCCTGAAAGAAGTTTTACCTTTTGACGTTCTTGTCTCAGATCATCACTGCCGTTGATTAAGCTTTGAGGACGTGGTGATCATTGAGCTCCTTTTGTTGCGGCATTATATGGCCGCAGAAGGTTATTTGTCTATTTCTCAATCTCGAACAAGGATAGAACTACATCACAAAAGGAAAATTACTTGGTATGATATCTTTCATCAGTAAAATTGTGTGTTTTGTAGATCAGAGGACATACCAGTATTGTAATCTAGGGTACTTTCTGTTGCCTCTAGGCCTTTATGCCTAACCCTAATTTTGATGATTAATGAAAATAAAGTGTTTTAGACTAACTGTGCTTTTGAGGTTTTTGATACAGAGCTTGTTCGGGAAGAAATAAGAGATGATCAAGATAAACCCGACATGAAGTGAAGCACAAGGTGCAGAAGAGCAAAGACAAGACGCAAACATGAAGATGCAAAGGACCTAAGGTAATCTGTAATTTCATTTTTTCCCGATCTCAGAGTTTGGAGATAGATCGGTTAAGGACTTTGTTGCTTAGATTTTAACCGTACTATAAAGAGGGGTTGCAAAAGTCCTTTCTACATCTCCAACATAAACTGAGAAACTTAGGTCATTGCATTACATCTTTTTGGTTGGATTTGATCTGATTTTTGGTTTGAAAGATTTGGATTTTCAGTTGAGTTTTTGACAACAGAAGAGTTTTTCAAACTTATAAAAAGATCTACGCAGATCTGGTTTTTTCTTCTGTTGACAAAAATGTAGCCCTCATAATTATGTTTCAAACGAGCTATTAAACACTTCATTTGGACTTCTGGATTTAAAGTTATCACTATTTTTGTTCATGCTGACTGTCAGTTTGCATAACTGACTGTCAGTTTTTGTTAACTGACAAATGTCCAGAGAGTGTGTTTTTTCGGGCTCAAAATTTTTGTACTAAACTGACTGTCAGTTTGTCCATACTGACTGTTAGTTGGGGTTTCGACCACAGTTGTTTTTATCTGAGTTTCTATCTGTTTTGGTCGAGTTTTTGGTCAAACTGACTGTCAGTTGGGGGTTTCAAGTTTCCATAAACGACCACAAACTGCTAGCTATTTTTTATTCGTAAATTTTGTCGGCCGTTGTGTACATAACTGACTGTCAGTTTGTGTTGCTGATTTTCAGCCCTAGCTCCAACGGTTCTTTTGATTCTTGAGGCTATAAATAGGGGCTTTGAGCATGAATTTTATACAACAAGAAGCATCATTATCTTATACACTCTTGAGCTTTAGTTTTCTACACAAAATCTTGATCTGTTGTTCAAGTCGAGTGTTTTCTGATCCACCGAGCGTTTTCAGTTCATTGCATTTGCATACTCGTAGTTTCTCGGTGCGTGTTTGGAGGTCTAGAGAAGACCTCGCTGCCTATTACTCTTGGTGAGCGCCCTCACCTAGATGGTTCGGAGGCGTGGCCGTTGACCTCTCCAGTTTGGAGATTGTTGGAGAGGCTCGGCAAAAGTGTACAAGGCATCGGTGCTCGCCTTTCCGGAGTGGACAAGGAGCAACCACTAGTTGATAATATCCATTCGTGGGTATTGAGGCAAAACTCAAGTGACTTGAGTGCTTCAACGAGGATTAGTAGAGACTGGGCGAGTCTCTGATACCTCGGGAAAAATCGATTGTGTTTGTCTTCTCCTCTTTATTGTTCTTGTGTTTACTTGATTTTGTTTTTAATTTAAAGTTTTTAAAAGCCTCCTATTCACCCCCCCGTCTAATCGGCATCCTTGATCCTATATGTGGTATCAGAGCAAGGTCTCTCGATTCATTAGGCTTTAGCGCCTAGATAGAGGATGTCGTCTACTGATGGTTTCTCTCTTGGTCATACCAGTCGTGCGCCTATCTTTGATGGGACAAATTATCCTTATTGGAAAGTACGCATGTTGTTATTCCTAGAGGCCATGGGGCTTGACGTATGGGATATTGTCAAACTTGGTTTTTCTCCTCCGGATGATCCAGCAAGTCACTCTGAGGACGACAGGAGAAAAATACATTTAAATGCCCGTGCGAAAAATGCACTCTTTGCCGGCTTCTCATTAAATGAGTTTAACTGTGTAAGCAATCTCACGACTGCTCACAAGGTTTGGACCACCCTCGAAGAAATTTACGAGGGCACTACAACAGTTAAAGAGGCAAAGTTGCTCATGATGAGGCAACGATATGAGACGTTCACAATGTCATCAACCGAGTCCGTGGACTCCATGTTCACTCGGTTGAATAATATTGTGAATGAACTCAAGGGGCTCGGAGTTGTGTTTACTGACCTTGATATTGTGAGAAAGATGCTCAGGGCTTTACCAGAAAGCTTTGACACTCTTGTGACGGTTCTCACAAACTCCGACTTGTCGACCACAACACCGACAGATCTTTATGGGAACCTCATCACCCATGAGATGCACAAAAAGGAGAAGAAATAAGCGGCCGAACCCTCGGAGACGAAGAAAAAGGAATTGGCTTTCAAAGCCAACGCAAGGAACGATTCAAGTGATGGCTCCTCCGATGAAGATCTAGCACTCATGGTAAAAAATACTCAAAAGCTTCTTCGCAGGTTGC
This sequence comes from Pharus latifolius, assembly GCA_019359835.1. Classification (NCBI taxonomy): domain Eukaryota; kingdom Viridiplantae; phylum Streptophyta; class Magnoliopsida; order Poales; family Poaceae; genus Pharus; species Pharus latifolius. Next base: position 59,501,395 of record CM033322.1, read on the forward strand.
ACAAGAAGGGTGTCAACATTGACACACGACCAAAGGGACCAAAGCAGAACAACTTCAAGGACATCATTTGCTATGGATGTCATGAAAAGGGACACATAGCTTCAAGATGTCCAAACAAGAACAAGGCATGGAACAAAAAGAAGAAATTCTTCAGGAAGAATGATGAAGAAACTAAAGAAGCATGCTTTGGAGAGTGGATGTCCGGCTGAGAGAGCTCCGACTCTGACTTTGACGACGAAGAAGGATGCTCCAAGGAGCTAGTCGGACTAGCCTCGGCAACACACCAACTAGTTCATCCCTTTGTCTTATGGCTAAAGGTGATGAAAAGGTACACTCTAATGATCCTTCATATGATGATTTAATTGAAATGATAACCGAATTAAATGAAGTTTTTGGAAAAACTAAAAAGAAGTATAAGTAGCTTAAGGAAGAACATTCTTCCCTATGCGCTCAATACTCCGAATTGAAAGATTCATATGAAAGTTTGCTTATTAAAGACATTACTCATGTTTCATCTAAAGTAGATGTTTCCACTTCATATGATTTAAATGATGCTCCTTCTAGTAGTCATCATATACCATGTGCTTCAAATGATACCATCCTAAATGAAAATAATGAACTTAAGGCACAAGTTGAAAAACTTGGAAAAGGCTTAGAAAACTGCTACAAAGGCAAAGTATCTCTTGATGTTATCCTTAGTAAACAAAAATGTTCATTTAGAAAAGAAGGATTATGATACTTTCCGAAGAAAGGAAAGAAACCAAACACTAAAACTATTTTTGTTAAGCATACAACACATTTTGTTATAAATGCCATGAAACTGGTCATTCGCATGAAGCATGTCCATTGATGACTCAAAATTATTTAGATACTTGCTACATGCTTTAAAAGTCGAAGAAAGGTTATGCTATAGCAAGGTATGTTGGCGCACCCATGCTAAATAAAAAGAAAAAATCAATTTGGGTGCCCAAAGCTTTGATTGCTAACATTGAAGGACCCAAAAAGGTTTGGGTACCTAAAAGGACTTAATTCTTTTTATGCAGGTGAACTACAAGACCGGTGGGAGGCATTGGGTGCTAGACAGCGGATGCTCCGAACACATGACCGGCAACAAAAAGTTGTTCACCTCACTAGAAAACAACTCAAGCGAGAATCAAAAGATCACCTTTGGCGGCAACCGTCAAGGAAATGTGGTAGGCTTGGGTAAAATTGCAATTTCAAACGATCTTTCAATTTCAAATGTTTTGCTTGTTGAATCTCTGAATTTTAATTTGCTTTCCGTTGCAAAAATTTGTGATTTTGGTTTTCGTTGCACATTTTATCCCAAAGAAGTTTTAGTTGAAAGTTTAAAAGATAATTCTTTGATTTTTAAAGGCTTTCATTTTGGAAATCTTTATTTGGTTGATTTTCACTCAAAAGATGCATCTCTTTCAACATGTCTAGTCTCTCAAACCTCAAAAGGTTCATAGATGACGAAGATTGATACCCGAGCCAGTTCAAATAAATGCATGGCTGGTTCATAACAGATTCGAACCAGATAAGTGCCCGGTGATGCGAACTCAAGTTACTTCGAGAGGCGCAAGCATGTGATCGCAAGCTTTACGCGATCAGATCGTAGACAGTGCGCAGTCAGGAGTTCGTATGCGACACGCGAATAGAGGACTGCAGATGGTGCCGGTCAGGTAACAACAACCAACGCGCGGTCAGAACACCTTCGACCAGGGAACGCGGGATTGTTCTACCCCCACAACAGGGATATCTCGAGTATCCCGAAAGATTCTTCCATGCATGGAGGCAACCGTCAGGAGGTTAATACGTGCGGTTATCCACGAATAACACGTGTTAAACTTGCGTGGAAGTTAAAGGCAGTTGCCAAAACTGCATCCAAGCATCCGTTCGATGCCGTTATGACTTGGCACCCTTTCGACCAGTATAAAAGGGTAACCCAGTGCATCGAACAGAAGGGCGGACAATCAGATGATCAGATCATCGAATCAAGCAATCTAACACTCAAAGGATCAGAAGACAGTAGTCTAAGTTAGTTAGATTTCACAAGCCTTCCTGGCATTGTTTTGTATAAACATATAGGAAAGATCTTCATCTGTGAAGATACTTTTCCCTAGCTTTGTAACACTTTCTACTATACATAGTGAAATCTCAACAGGACATAGAGCTATTACTCCCACCATCGAGGGCCCGAACTTGTATAAATCTCTCTGTGCTCCAGTTATCTTTGATTCATCATACCTTCCTAGAGGGACACCCTGAAAGGTCTCACAACCTACAAATTCTGCATAAGTTCGACTAAGGACCCCGAGTCCGAATCGTCGACAGCTGGCACCCACCGTGGGGCCTTTCTCAAGGCGTTCTAATTTTCATCCGGAGGTTCGCTGAATCATGGCTGGAGTATATGATTCCGAGAATGATTTCGATCTCGAGGATTATGCTCACATTCCGATGCCTTCTCTGAGCGATCCTGTCCCGATGGAGGAAACCGGAGGTGAGGACGTCCCAGAGGTCGATTCGACCATTCAGGTCATGTCTATCGACCAGGAGGCGACCAACGCAGAATCAGAACCCACTGAGGTTCTTAATGCGTTAGAGGCTGGATCCGGTCCGTCATATGACCCTGCTGAGGGGAAGAATGATGTCGACTAGGAAATCAGCCCGGGGAGGTTTGACCCTGATAACCTCCATCGTCTCTTTGATTTTGAGTCTGACTCGGAACAAACCGAGATGTTTTCTCCCTCGGCGACCTCTCTCCCTAGACAGTTCGCTGCCTTATCGGAAGAAACCCCTGATCAACAGGCTGCTAGGGAAGAACAGGAATGCAAACAAAAGGAAGATCAAGATCTCGAGCAACAAGACAACGAACTACGCAGAACTGCCCTAGAGGCTCTTCAAGATGCGCAAGCTCGTTACGATGTTGCTCCGAGTTCTTCCCGACGATCACGTGGTTGCAAACGCGACCAGACACCCTCTTTGCCTCCGGAGCGTTTCCCAGTGGATGAAGAAACGGTAACACCTGGTGCCCCTAGGAGAAGTACGCATGGCCGCCTTCGATCTATCGCGGAGGTCATGTGTAATTTTCCTCCTACGGTCACGGATGCGCAGAAATCGGCCTTCACCAGAATCCTGGCGGAGAGGTTGGATGAGGTCGCATCTGAGGCGACCCCTACGGCCTCCTCCCGGTCGGCGACACGTTCCCACAACCGAGAGCATTCTCACTCTGGTTCTGGTTGACGGAGTCACCCGCCACCTGTACCATCCCGGAAGGACAAGTCCAGGTGGGTGCAGGATTCTCATGATAGGAATCAAGTCCCTGTCCACTCTCGCTTGGGCCCACGTGTGGCATCTCCGTTGCGTGAGGCTGCCCGCGATCCGATCGAGAGTTGCAGGACAGTTCACGGTCCCTACGTTGGTTGTAAAGCTTTCTCGCCCGGCTTTTGTGCAGTCGTTTGGCCTAACAAGTTTAGACCAGGGGCCATAGAGAGGTTCAATGGAACTCAGAACCCTTCCGAGTTCCTTCAAATCTACATTACTGCCATCCAAGGAGCAGGAGGCAATGATCGGGTCATGGCCAGCTACCTGCCAACAGTCCTCGAAGGACCGGCAAGAACCTGGTTGTTTAACCAACCCGAAGGTTCGATCTATAACTAGGACATGCTGTGTGATGCTAACCCTAATTTTGATGATCAATGAAAACAAAGTGTTTTAGACTAACTGTGCTTCTGAGATTTTTGATACAGAGCTTGTTCGGGAAGAAATACGAGATGATCAAGATGAACCCGACATGAAGTGAAGCACAAGGTGCAGAAGAGCAAAGACAAGACGCAAACATGAATATGAAAAGGACCTAAGGTAATCTGTAATTTCATTTTTTCCCGATCTCAGAGTTTGGAGATAGATCGGTTAAGGACTTTGTTACTTAGATTTTAACCGTACTATAAAGAGGGGTTGCAAAAGTCCTTTCTACATCTCCAACATAAACTGAGAAACTTTGGTCATTGCATTGCATCTTTTTGGTTGGATTTGATCTGATTTTTGGTTTGAAAGATTTGGATTTTTAGTTGAGTTTTTGACAGTAGAAGTGTTTTTCATACTTCTAGAAAGATCTAGGCTGATCTGGTTTTTTCTTCTGTTGACAAAAATGTATCCCTCAAAATTATCTTTCAAACGAGCTATTAAACACTTCATTTGGACTTCTGGATGTAAAGTTATCACTATTTTTGTTTATACTGACTGTTAGTTTGCATAACTGACTGTCAGTTTGAATGTCAGTTTTTGTTAACAGACAAATGTCCAGAGAGTGTGTTTTTTCGGGCTTAAAATTTTTGTACTAAACTGACTGTCAGTTTGTCCATACTGACTGTCAGTTGGGGTTTCGACCACAGTTGTTTTTATCAGAGTTTCTATCTGTTTTGGTCGAACTGACTGTCAGTTTGCATAACTGATTGTCAGTTGGGGGTTTCAAGTTTCCATAAACGACCACAAACGGCTAGCTATTTTTTATCCGTAAATTTTGTCAGCCGTTGTGTACGTAACTGACTGTCAGTTTGCATAACTGACTCTCAGTTTGTGTTGCTGATTTTCAGCCCTAGCTCCAACGGTTCTTTTGATTCTTGTGGCTATAAATAGGGGCTTTGGGCATGAATTTTATACAACAAGAAGCATCATTCTCTTATACGCTCTTGAGCTTTAGTTTTCTACATAAAATCTTGATCTGTTGATCAAGTCGAGTGTTTTCTGATCTACCGAGCGTTTTCAGTTCATTGCATTTGCATACTCGTAGTTTCTCGGTGCGTGTTTGGAGGTCTAGAGAAGACCTCACTGCCTATTACTCTTGGTGAGCGCCCTCACCTAGACGGTTCGGAGGCGTGGCCGTTGACCTCTCCAGTTTGGAGATTGTTGGAGAGGCTCGGCAAAAGTGTACAAGGTATCGGTGCTCGCCTTTCCGGAGTGGACAAGGAGCAACCACTAGTTGATAATATCCATTCGTGGGTATTGAGGCAAAACTCAAGTGACTTGAGTGCTTCAACGAGGATTAGTGGAGACTGGGCGAGTCTCCGATACCTCGGTAAAAATCGATTGTGTTTGTCTTCTCCTCTTTATTGTTCTTGTGTTTACTTGATTTTGTTTTTAATTTAAAGTTTTTAAAAGCCTCCTATTCACCCCCCTCTAGTCGGCATCCTTGATCCTACACTTTCCACCATGGATTCCACCTCCCAAGCAGGATGTTCCCTCTTCCGCAGGGGGCTCATCCTGTTCTTCACGAAGTTGCAGATGATATCCTGCACTGTTAATCCTTGATGGACTAAGTGAAGAATCACTTGGGCCTGCTTCTTTAGTTCTTGGCTTAAAGCAGGAACGGTGCCCATTTTGTTGGTCTTCTCTGGCCGATGATTCTCGAACCAGAGGCTGCTCTCCGACCGGGGGGGGGGGGTTACAGTAGAACCATTTTTGGTGCCACCCGTGCACAGAATCCCATAGAGGAAGAGATGGATAGTGTTTCTTCTCCCTCACATGGAAGTAAATGCATCCCGCAGCGCTGGCACTCTTCGACCATGCTGAGAAGTAGAATCATCGGAAGAGATCTACATTAGGTAGCACTTTGATGAAGGCCTCGCACAGGTGCTGGAAAATCGCCAGAACCAGAATGGCGTTGGGATGTAGATTCACCAGTTCCAAACCATAATGTCCCAGGATATCTTGAAGGAACTTGCTTTCTGGGAGCCGAAACCCACATCGCAAGAACTCTTCAAAGATCACTAGTTCGTTCTTCTCCACCGGCCGCCAGTTGATTAGCAGCCACAGCGAAGGATCTCCTCTTTCTCAAGCACCATCAAGCTCTCCTCAATGTGCTGGATTGATCGGCTCCAGGATGCCATTGTAGTTAAAATTTAGTGGAAAGGCGACGACTTCGGAGGTGATGAGAGCGAGGTGCAAAGAGAGGGTTTTTTGCGGTGAGAATGGCTAAGGCAAAAGAGGGTTTTGTTCTGAAGCTTCTCAAGCAAGCTACCTCTTCCTTTTATATGCCTGAGACCACTACACGCCAGGTTCATTATTTTAATAATTTCTCATAACGGGTATCTTCTCAGTTGGAACCTGGTATAATGTCATTTACCTTGTTTGAATCTGAAACAAAATGTATCTATTTGAAATTCATAAGATCATTTATTTCACATTTGGGGGCTATGGTATAGATAATTATATGAGAATTTTTTGAGGAATTAATACTTTATGATTCCAGGGTAACCTCATGTTTTCAGTACTATTACAATCTCAAAAGCAAAAATTCTTTTGTGATCGCAGTGCCATGTATGATCGCAATGCTATTCTGTGATCTCGGTATTGTCTGTGACCTGATCAGTGCTAAGTGTGGTCTCAAGGTTGTTCTGTGACCACAATGTTCTTTATGGTCTCAATGCTATTTTGAGACCAAAGTCTGGAGTTGATTTCGGACAAAAGATGTACTACCTGTGTATGTTTTGATCGCAGAGGTGTTTTCCTGTAACCATTATTCACACAGAGAATGTAAAGAACTCCGATTGGTGATTATAAGTTATACATAATCATTCAAAGAGTCAAATATGTAAGGAAAAGAAATTCTTTATTTCTTACAGTCTTTACATACAAAAGGAATGCAAGCGACTAAAGTGTCGACCAGATCCGAAAGTAATTTACAAAGTTCTCCCAGGGACATGTTGGCATCAACGAGATCAACATTGGCCGCCCCAAGAGAACTGGCAACGTCTCTCAATCTATCGACGTCATCCCTTATCAAGAGAGAGCAACTGTTCCTAATTGTGTCAGAGAGGCCTCGCTGCTCTCGAGCACGATCTCTCTCTAACCGGAACTTGCGTGCCTCTTCATGGTATCCATCGCAGCATTCTGCCAGGCGCACAGTAGTCAAGGAGATGTCCTCAGAACGCTTCTCCAGTGCTTCTTTTTCTTTTTAGAGAGTTCTACACAAGGCAGATTCTCCCCCAGAAGAGCTTGGGTCTTAGCAAGCTGATGGCTAAGAACCCAAAGAGCTTTCTCATCCTGTAAATGCACGGGTTAGTTCAAAAGCATGTGACGATCAGAGAGAATGAAAATACCAACCTTTGTCGCAGGATGAAAGGATAAACCCAAGCTTTGAAGGGAACTTGGTCCCAAATGCGCTGCAAGTGCAGTGAGACTTTCCCCAGAAGAATGATGGTTAGAAAGATTGTTGTGGTGATCCAAAGAAGGTGATGAAGATGCAACTGGATGGGTTGCAAGAACCGAGGAAAGGGGCAGTGTGGCAGCCCAGATGTCAGCACCCTTTAGCATTTTCGGTGAAACTCCACTAGAGGATCCTTCATCATTTTTGGATCTCTTCTTTGGAGCAACCATTTCCTCGATCACCTGAAAATTCCAAAATGCATTACTTTGGAAATGAATAGACTGTAAGAGAAAAACTTGCACAGATGGTTCGGAAGAGAACTACCTTATGAAGATCCTGTTCAATCTCGGTTCCTATTTCTATTTCCTCCTCATTACTCTCAACAATCTTCTTGGGGTCCTGGTTCGCCATTAAGATGAGAGTAGAAGAGGAAATGGGAGATAGGAAGATGACGGTAGTTCTAAAAGACTTAGTCAAGAAAACTTCACTTGTGAGCCTTTGAACTGAAAAGCTCCTCTATTTATAGAGCCTGGAGGCGACGGTTCACTTTTGCGGACGCCTCGAGTTTTTAAAAAAACGCACTAACGACTTTTTGCCTTGATTAAATGGTCAATAACTTCATGATTACCCATCAAGAAAACCCTAGAGGTTGTCTCGGGAAATAAACCGCCACACGCCATACAGTGTCAATTGAAGAAGTTGAAGCGTCGGGTTACATATTTGATATAGATTAAATTTGAAGTTGTAATCTTTTTATCTCTTCAAATTTGGGGGCTAGCTGACGAGGATTATCACTCGAGCTAGTATATTTAACATATATTGTGTTCAAGTCAAGTTCGGATGTGATATATGTCTATGTGTCTTAGCAGCCACTATGGTCGCAGACGGACAATTTCCTGTACACCAGAAGGTTGCGGACACAGAGTCAGTCTATGATCGCAGTACTTGCGCGGTCATGAGGTCGCAAGCTATGCGCGATAAGGAGGTCACTGTCTATGCACGACCAAGATAACCCGGGGTTGTTCAAGCCTTTATTGGACACGTTCTCAGGATCAAGATAACTTCTCCCATGTATGAAGACAACCATCAAGGAGTTACGATGTGTAGTTATAACTGCACATATTAACTGGAGAAGAGATAAGTGTAGTTACACAAACTGCACTACGGCAACCGTCCGAAATCGTTTTGCATTGGCATCCTTTCATTTAGTATAAAAGGATGGCTGATGTACGATACTGTAGGGATCATTGGATATTGATCAAGACTTAGATATAGTTAATAGACAGAAGTGTAAAAGGGAGATTATCCCCTGTGCCAATCTCTGTTCCCTGTAAACCCTTTTCATACATAGTGAAATCACAATAGGACGTAGGGCTATTACTCCCACCATCGAGGGCCTGAACCTTTATAAATCTTCGTGTCCCTATTTCATTGCTTATCTTAACTTACCTGAGGGTACCTTTAAAGGTCTCACATATAACTCACAAATCTGCGTAAGATCGATAGAGGACCCAAAGTCCAAATCATCGACAGTTGGCGCCCACCCTGGGGCCTTTCTCAAGGCATTTCCTTTTCATTAGGAGTTCTGATACGTCATGTTTGGGGCGGATGATTCGGAGAATGATTTCAATCTCAATGACTATGCCCATATTCAGATGCCCTCACCTAGCGATCCTGTTTTGATGGAAGAGGTTGATTGCGAGGATATTCCTGAGAAACATTTTGAGGATGCATCTTCTCTGGCTCAGGTCATGTCCATCGACCAAGAGACAGAAAAGATAGACCAGGTGCCTCATGTGAGTTATGCCGCATCCGAGGTTGAATATGTACCACAACACGTCGCTTCAAAGGATGTGGATGATGGTAACATAGAGCTTAGTCCTGGAAGGTTTGATCCGGATAACCTCCAATCTCTCTTTGATTTTGAATCCAATTCAGAACAAACAAAGATGTTTTCTCCTTCTGCAACCTCGCTCCCCCAAGAATTTGCTGCTATGTCGGAGGAAACTCCTGAGCAGCGGGTTGCTAGGGAGGAACAGAAGCGTAGGCAAAAGGAGGAACAGGAACGAAAGCAGAAGGAAGACCAAGATAAGTGTAGCTACCAAACTACACTATGGCAACCATCCGAAACCGTTTTGCATTGGCATCCTTTCATTCAGTATAAAAGGATGGCTGATGTATGATACTGCAGGGATCATCAGATATTGATCAAGACTTAGATATAGTTAATAGATAGAAGTGTAAAAGGGAGATTATCGCCTGTGCCAATCTCTCTTCCCTGTAAACCTTTTTCATACATAGTGAAATCACAACAGGACGTAGGGCTTTTACTCCCACCATCGAGGGCCCGCACTTGTATAAATCTTCGCGTCCTTATTTCATTGCTTATCTTAACTTACCTGAGGGCACCTTGAAAGGTCTCACATATAACTCACAAATCTGCGTAAGATCGACAAAGGACCCCGAGTCCAAATTGTTGACAATTTTGCCTTTGTCTTGCTTAGGCCAACCAAGTCATCGATGTCTTTGAGCCTGCTAGAAAGCTCCTGATCCTCCGCAATGAAATCATTGTTCTTGGTATGCTTGGAGGTGGAATATATGTCCTTCTCCTTGGGCCTAGCCTCATTTGAGATAAGCATGTCAATGAGCTCGGTCGGTGAAGTGTCAGAGAGGTCACTGTTTGCAATAATAGTTATGAAGTCTCCATAGCGACCCTCCGACAACACCTAAAGTAATTTCCTGCAAATGTCTAGATTGGAAATATTAGCGCCATAAGCCTTGAGCTCATTTGTGATGTTGATCAAATGATCATATATGGTGGAGAGTGTATTATCCTCCAACATCACAAATGCCTCATAGTGCCGCATTAATAAACGCATCTTAGCATGCTCAAAGCAAGATGTGCCCTCAAAGATAGACTCAAGGGTGGTCCAAACATCGTGAGCGGTCGAGCGATCACTCACTAGTTTGAGCACATCATGGCTAAGGGATCTAAGAAGCACATCTTTTTGCCCGAACTTGACATCAAGTTGCATTCAACTAGATAGAAAATGCAATACAACATGCAACAAGAGCAAGTAAAACAATGGTGTCAAGGTAAATACAAATTATGTAAGAGAAAAACAATTGACACAACAATTTTTACCGAGGTCTCGGAGACTCGCCCGGTCTCCCCTACTCCTCGTTAAGTGCTCACCGTGAGCCTCGCTTCTATATCCACGAAGGATATCTTCACTCGGGTTGCTCCTTCTCCACTTCGGATAGATGAGCACCAATACCTTTCACACATTTTGTGTCGACCTCTCAACAAACTTGAACGGAGAGATCGCGACTCTCCTCCAACAATCGTCTAGGCGATGGTGATCGCTAAGAGTAATAAATCGGGCACTTTCACTTGAATGAATCAAATGCTAGAAGCTCAAATGATGCAAATGAATGCCCACACTCTAACACTAACTTGCAAATGATGGATGATGTGCACTAAGCACCCTTAGCCTCTCACAAATGCTGCTATTCTCAAATGCTCTCAAAGATTTGGTTCAAATCTTGGCTCTAGATGCAAGAGATTGACTTCAAAGGATTTCTCTAGCTTATGCATATAGGATTTTTGAGTTGTTGAGCGCCCTCAAATGCTGGCCAAGACGAGGTATATATAGCCCTCTCAAAGGAACTAGCCGTTTAAAAGAAACTAAGCAAATTTTGTACACGTCGGACATTGTCCGGCCGTGTCGGACAATGTTCGGACAGTACATGACATTATGACCATTGCAAACGTGTCAGTTACCGTGGGGATATTTTTGTGAAGGCCGGACAAAAGTCTTTTGTCCAGACAAAAAGCCCGGATAGATGAAAACGTCTCTGGCTCACTTTTAGTTTGAAGCTCACACGATTTGTACTGGCTGGACATTGTTTGGCCATCCCGGACACTGTCCTACTCGTTCTGGACAAAAGTCGCTGGACGGATTTATATGTCTCTGGTTTCATTTCAATTAAAACTCTCAAGTTTTGTACTGGCCGGACATTGTGTGGCCATCACAGACAATGTCCGGCCTGTTCCGGAAAAAAACCCCAGACATATCTATCTGTCTCTTGTTTCGTTTTGTAATTGATAAAAGAGTTTTGTACTGGCTGGACATTGTTTGGCCATCACACACAATGTCCGGCCTGTGCAAACCAAAAACAGGACTTAGGTATTTTTACTCTATCTCAGTTTTGGGGTATATGCAAATGCAATTTGTCTGTGTCCACGCGGATATGCATGCTAACAGTCAGCATAGACCACGACCAGTTTTGATTGAAGAACTCTACACCACCGGTCGAATATCCGGTCGAAACCAAGTGATAGAATGGATATGGTCGAGTGTTCGCATTCGAGTTGAGAATTGCTACGACTAGTTTGAACTCCTATGACCACGACCAGCTCCAAATAGTGAAATGGTCAAATTATACAAATACGACCACGACCAGCTCTATCACTGAAACAGATTGTTTTATCTAGCGACCACGACTAAGTGTAGTTTTCAAATATTATTCTAATTCAAACAAACTGCACTGTTTTTCTAGTAATGCAACAGGAGAATAAGCACTAGTGCAATATGATATGAATGCATTTGAGTTTCCACACTAGATCGACTCAAGCTACTAGTTTCCAACCCATCTTAGTAGTATGGTCAAACTAGTAAAAGAAGCCTATCAACTCGGTCTATCTCCAAACATCGAGACCGATAAAATACTAAGAAAATGATCCTTAATCTTAGATCTTACCTACGGTGAAGCTTGACCTTGCTCAAGGTGGCTCATATTGACATCGTCCTCCATACGCCCTTGCTTGCTTTCGTCTCGCAATCCATTTTGAGACTACAACACACACACTCATTAAACAACGTTAGTCTCATAGTTGGGTTGTCATTAATCACCACAAAGAAATTACTCCCAAAGGAGTTGACTCAACAATTTTGCTTTTTGGTGTTTAACGACAGAACCATTTTCGATAAACCACAAACGGGTAAGAGATGAAATATACAATCATATTGATCCATATATGATAAGAGGTAAGCACACGATCCATACTACTCATGTCATGATAACAATTAGCACAGATGATTGATATGATGAGCTCCCCCTCAATATATGCATCGATATTAAACCATAACAAGAGAGACATCAACTTCAAGGTTTAACAAATAACATTTCAATTTACTTGTGCTAAAACAGGGTTTATCCAAATTGTCATTAATCATCAAAATCTAGATCCAACAATTGAGAGATATTTTCCCTTCTAAATAACTCAAATCTGTGTATGTTTGGCTTGGGATATTGTCCCAATCGTCGACAGTTGGCGCTGATCGTGGGGATCGACATAACATTTTCTTATTCACCAAGGTTAGCCGTATCTATGGATTGTGTGCCTGTGCATACAATTTAGAGAATGACTTCGATCTCACCGACTATGCCAATATCATAGATGAGGACGTCGTTCCTATGGAAGAGATCGATATCACCCTTGAGCCCTATGCTAAGGAGAACTCTTCTCCGGCTCCGATCATGTCCATTGACCGAGAACCTAGAAGAGCAGTTCACTTGCCTTCAGTGAGCCTTGCTATATACAAAGGTGAGTATGCCACAACCCATTGCCTTGACCAACACGGGCGCTGGGGATCCTGATGCTTCCGCGTCACATATAGGTGATGCTGGCGATTACCGTTCATTGGGTTTGGAAGAATCTGTTCCAGACAATTTCCATTCCCTCCTTGATTTTGAGTGTGACTCAGAGAAGGAGGAGATGTTTACTCCGTCTGCGGCTCCACGGGAAGTCGCTGGACTTTCCGAAGAGACCCCAGAGCAATGATTTGCTAGGGATGAAGAGGACCGCAAACAACAAGAAGATGAAGCAACAAGAAGATGAACCAGCAAGAAGAAGAAGTTCGCAAGACCACAAAAGAAATTCTATGCCTTGCACAACTTTTCCATACCATCACAATCCTCGGCCCTGGAACATCCCATCAACAGCATCCTAGTGGACGTAGGCGCAATGAATCGCCGCTCACCGATCTGGAGCGTTCCCCAACGGCTGAGGCAATCATGGCTTAGACTCCTCTGGCTCCCAGAAGAAGTACACAGGAGTGCATTCGTGTGATCGCGGAAGCACTCTGCAACCCTCCCACCGGTTCCACAAATGATGATGGGGTAACATTCGCACGAGTCCTTTCAGAAAATCTCGATGGAGTAGCATCAATGTAACTCCAACTGCCTCGTCACGATTAGTAACCTATTCCTGGGAAGGAGATAGTGCTTACCATAGCCAGAGATGACGCAACCATGTTTGAGTCACACCAACCCGTCATGGTCACGACAAAATCAGGAGGACTGATCATTCCCACGATCACAACCATGAGCAGATATGCTCATGCTTGGGACCACGCATGATGTTCCACATGCCAACCTTTCCTGTGACCATGAGGATAGTCGCAATGATCGACAACCGCATATTACATATGTTGGTTGCAAGGCTTTTTCGCCAGGATTACGAGCAGTGGTCTGGCCTGATAAATTTAAGCTGGGCACGATCGAGCGTTTCGATGGGACACAAAACCTATCCGAATTCCTCTAGATCTATGTCACTGCCATCTAGGCAGTTGGTGGAAATGAAAAGGTGATGGCCAATTATTTGCCAACAGTCCTTGAGGGTCCGGCACAAACTTGGCTTTTCAACCAGCTAGAAGGATCAATCTACAATTGAGAAATGCTGTGATGAGGACATCCCTAGCACTAGTAGCACTAGCGCTCGACCAGAGGAATATACAGGACTAATCACTCGAGCGAAAGCTTGACAATTAAATCAACATGTGATTTTATTCCTCAAAGAATTAAATTATGATGAGAATATTCTGCTACCTAATAGCTCTTGTTTAATATTGATTAGAAATGAAGAGGGAGAGCATAACAGGAAGGACATAGCCACGTATGAGCTAAAGAACTTCATTGAATCTAGTCATACACCCACTGAGTGGAAAGATAATTTCCTAAGCTTTCCAGCGAGCCCAAGATCACTCAATTCCGTCAAGTATTGCACCCGCTACAACCAAAAGAACTTTGCTCGACATGCAGTCTGCCGATCAAGTAATAGTCTGACGTTCGACCAGAAACTTTGACCAAGCACCATTCTCAGCACAAATTTTGAAGTTGGTTGTGTGAGTAGTTTTTGAAAGGAATTCAAAAGATCTTTCAAACAAATCAAGAATCAGTGAATTGCGACATCGTATGCAACCAGGAGACTCAAAAGAGTAACTACTGCATGGAAGGAAAGAGTCCAGTCAGAATTTGAGAAGATTGATTCCATATTTCTTTCATCGTTTATAGTTTGTTAGGAATTTATTCTATTTTGAATTAGATTAAGATTTGATTTCTAGTTTAAATCTTCTATCTTTAACACCATCCTCTATAAAAGAGAGGCATGATCATAGTTTTGAAACAACCACGAATTGAATACACAAATATTTTCAGAGAAGATTTTGCTCTTGTTTTAGGGTTTGTTCTCATAAGCCGCCACCTAGAATTGGGAGTTATTATCTTTACCATTGTTCTTATAATTTCTTCTTTGATTGCAGGAACAGTATGTCTACTTTTGTTGGTCAAGTAGACAACAATAAAAGTGTGTGGTTGGGCGAATTCTTTTATCGTAAGTTGCTATATTGACAGTAGTTGGCGCCATCGGTTCATTAGGTTACACAAATCAATGAGTTATCAACGATCCTACGCGTGAAGATCGGGCACCCTCGTATCATGCTGTGTGATGCTATCCTCAGCAATTTCCAGAATTGCTATGAAAAACCTGGCAAGGAAGACGATCTTCATCAGTTACGCCAGACTTCAAGTGAAACCCTCCAGCACTTTGTGAAGAGGTTTGTGGGGGTAAGAAATACTATCCCTAACATCTCTGACAATTCAGTAATCAGAGCCTTTAAACATGGTGTTCCATACCAAAGATTTATAGAGGACCTCAGTATTCACACGCCAAGATCAGTGTCAGAACTCTTCTACATGGCTGATCGCTACTCTGACGTAGCGGAAGCGGTGGAGTGGAATAAAATGGTTGATAAGGGTGATTTACCATCCCAGCCTGGTCTAAACTCTGAAAAGAAAGAAAGTTGCTCGGGTGCAGTTTTGGCATTGAACAGTTGCTCTGGTGCAGTTTTGGCAACTGCCTCTAACCTCCACGCAGGTTTAGCACGTGTTATTGAAGAATAACTGCACGTATTAACCTCTCGACGGTTGTATCCATACGTGGAAGAATCTTCGGGATACTCGGAATATCCCTACTGCAGGGACTAAGTAATCCCGCGTTTCCTGGTCGAAGGTGTTCTGACCGCGCACTATCTGTAGCCCTCTGTCCGCGTATTGGCATACAAGCTCCTGACCGCGGACTATTTGATCGCGTAAAGCCTGAGATCACATGTCTGTTTTTCTCGGAGTAACTTGAGTTCGCGTCAACAGACACTTGTCTTGTTCGAATCTGTCCTGAACCAGTCACGCATTTATTTGAATTAGCTCGGGTATTAATCCTCGTCAGCTAGCCCCCAAATTTGAAGAGAACGAAGGGACATGTTTACTTCAAATTTCAAGACTTACATCGATCGGATATTTAACCTGACGCTTCAAATACCCCACTTAGTGGTGCACTAAGTATGGCGGTTGGTTTCTCGAGACGGACTCTGGGTAATATTTGACAGGTAATGATGGCACCGTAGAAATGTTTTTTAACCCGAGATAAAATTGTAAATGTTTTTGAAGCTCGAGGCGTTTGAAAAATGAACCGTCACCCCGGGGCTATAAATACCGAAGCCTCTTGAAAAAACTTCACAAACACTCTCCCGGATAAGTTCCTTCCATAGCCATCTTCTCTTTTCTTCCATACACTTCTCGATGGCAGACCAAAACATCATTGAGATTGAAAGTGATGAAGAAGAAATGTCACTCGAGTTTGAGCAGGATTCACAAACATTCAAAGATTTGTCTCCTTCAAGGAAGAAACCCAAGGTTGACGAGGGATCCTCCAACAGGACAAAGGTGAAAGATGCATCATTGCTCTCTCTTCCTTTGGTTCCCATAGTTCTTCCTATTCATGTAGCTCGACAGGTTGAACCTTCATCTCTACCTTTGGAGGTTCGTGATGATCCCTTAGGGCATTCTTCTCGTCTTTCTCCATTTCATCCCAATGATCCCCACCCTTTTTCGGGTGACCAATTTTCTGGTTGGCAAGCTGTATCTCCATGACCAGATAATCCTCAACATGTGTTGGGGAAACAATCTTCTGGTGGGAAGGTTGCACTTCCACCATCTGAAGGTCCTCGGTTTTTATCGGGTGATCTACTTTCTTGGGGAAATACCTTAACCTGTCACTTGAGAGGATTGGTAATTATTTCCATCTCCCTTTGCTTGTTGTTATAGTTAGTACAACTAACATCTGCACATGTAGGAGACGAAAATTGTTGGAGCCCCCAGCGACCAGCCTGCTGAAATTCAACCTCCTCCCCTCGAACAGACTCTCCAAGGGGAAAAAGAGGCCCTGGAGAAGAAGACCGAAGATATGTCTTCGGCAATCTTGCATCTAGCAGAATGTTTTGAAAGATCCCGTGAAGAGGCGTACCGATTCCGCCTGGAGAGGGACTACGCTCGACAGCAGCGAGAACTCACCGATTCGATCAGGAATGATAGTGTGTCTCTTGTTAGGGACGATGTAGATAGACTTAGAGTAGTTGCTAGTTCCCTTGGGGTCGTCAGTGTAGATCTTGCTGATGACAACATGTCCCTAGGGGAACTTTGTGAACTCCTCTCGGATAAGGTTGACGCTCTGGTCGCCTGCATCCCCTTTGTATGTAAAGATTGCCAAAAATAAAGATTTTCTTTATTTCATATACTATGGAAATTCTTTACAATCTCTGTGTGAAAATATGGCCATAAGTAATGTCTTTACGACCACTCATACACAGGTAAA
Source organism: Pharus latifolius (assembly GCA_019359835.1). Lineage (NCBI taxonomy): Eukaryota > Viridiplantae > Streptophyta > Magnoliopsida > Poales > Poaceae > Pharus > Pharus latifolius. The sequence goes on from CM033322.1 coordinate 59,518,536, forward strand.
TTCCAATACTGCGACAAGAAACGCATTAATATGTTATACCGTGACTAGTACTGATACTGTGATCAGAGCTCTCTTGTAAGCATATCTTTGTCCAAAGTACATTGACTTCTTTATAGGAATCGCTTGTAATGACCTCTTCTCGCAGCACGAGATGTTCAGATAAGCCGGCTCGATCAGGAGAAAGCCACACTCCAAGCGACTCTTGATTCTGTTCGCAGGGAGAACAAAGATTTGAGCACATCAATCTCTTCCTGCAGCAATGCTCAAGGGAACATCTTCGAAAAACTGAAGATGGTGGCCGGTCTACAAAGGGCTGATGTGGACGACCTTAGCCTTAGCGACTGGAACACGCTAGTCGCGACTCAAGCGGAATCACTCCTCGAGTACCTTCCTGAAGATACTAGGCGGCAAAAAGAGGCGATAAAATCCAGAGTTCGATCAACTGCCTCCGCCATCCTCTGCCGACTTCGTCTTCGCCATGGCCAAGATCTAGATCTGAATGCAGCGGCGGAAGAAGCAGAGGTCAAGAGTGAAGACCAACTTGGGTCTATCATGGAGGAAGTTAGACCTCTGGTCAAACAACTCTTAAACAATCTCGGCATACTGTAAACTATTGTACCTGTATAGACACAGTTTATAGAATGCAATGCATGCATTTTTTGGTTTTGTTTTGAAGGAAAGCACTTCTTTTTGTTTCATATTACAACCATATTTCCCTAGCCCCCTCCTGTGATTATATATACTGAAGACTTAGTATTATAAACACAGGAAAGATATAGGTGTAAAGATGACCAGGGATATTCGATCAGACCAACAATTATATTCGGTACAATACCCAACCTTGTTGCAAACTGGCAGCCACTCAGATGACCAAGGACATGCCAGCATGCCCCGTGTGTGTTGAGAAACGGCTTATTGAGGGGTGTCTTGTTTGGAGGTGATCATGAGATCGACCAGCAAATCTGATTAGGGTATTGTGGTGATATAACCATTGGCGATCAGCCCCCGAGCCAAACTCGTGACATATGGGGACAAAAGGAAAATACTTTACATATGAAATAACCAAAAGCACTTGTTTTATCAAATCATGCTAATTGAAAAGGAAAAGGGATTGAATACTTACACGTAAAACTTGCGTAGTTGATCGATGTTTCATGTATTAGATAAGATCCGACCATCCTCCATTGCTAACAGAGTTGATCTTGGTCGCGGCACCGAAACAACAGTATAAGGGCCTTCCAATTTTGGGGAGAACTTATTGCGACTAGATTGGTCTTGAATTTTACGTAAAACCAGATCACCCACGTGAAGACTACGTGGTCTCACCCTTTTGTTATGGTACTTGCGCAAAGATTGCAAGTATACTGTGGATTTGATCAAAGCTCGATCACGCTTTTCTTCTAGGAGGATGAGATCCCGTGATCGCTGTTCGTTTTGATCAATTTGTTCAAATTGATCTGTCCAAACAGATCCAATACTGATTTCCAAAGGTAACACGGCTTCAGCCCCATATACCAGATGGAAAGGAGTCTCACCGGTGGCTCGACTAGAGGTAGTTCGTAGTGCCCATAGAACGGTGTAGCGCTCGTCTGCCCAAGCCCCCGAGCGTGTCTTAGGGCAATCGAAAACACGTTTCTTGACGCCTTGTAATATTTGCCCATTGGCACGTTCCATGGCACCATTGCTCTGCGGATGTGCTACAGAAGCAAAGCACACCTTAGTCCCAATCTAATCGCAGTAATCTAGAAAAAGACCACTAGCGAATTGGGAACCGTTATCTGTAATGAGACGATTTGGAACACCGAATTGAGCGACAATGTTCTTATGGAAGAACTTTTGTGCCGCAGCAGCGGTAATATTGCGTACCGGCTCGGCTTCAATCCACTTTGTAAACGTGTCGATGGCTACGAATAGGAACTTGTATCCAATGACCACTTGTGGCATAGGACCGACAATGTCCATCCCCCAGACTACAAAAGGCCATGCGAGGGGAATGGTTTGTAACGCATAGGTAGGTTGGTGAACCTGTCTCGCATGAAACTGACACTGTGGACACACTTTAACCATATTCTTGGCATCATCAAGTGCCGAAGGCCAGTAGAATCCTTGTCGGAAAGCTTTTTCGACCAGTGTACGATAAGATGCGTGCGCACCGCATACACCATCATGAATTTCTCTCAAGAGGGATTTACCATCTTCCTGAGATATGCAACACATGAATACTCCCTGAGTACTGACGAGGATTGACACCCGGACCACTTCTATTGGACTTCTGGTTAAAGGCAGGTTCGAGTCAAGAGTGTATCTGGCGATACAAGCTCAAGTTGTTCTGAGGGACGTCACTATGTGATCGCCAGCTTTACGCGGTCAGACCGTAAGCCTTGCGCGGTCAGCCAATATCCCGCGGTCAGAACATCTGCCGATCAGGATACTTGGGATCTATCTATTCGGTTGCCCATACAACAGGATATTCTAAGTATCCCGAAGATTCCTACACGTGGAGAATCGACCGTCAGAAGGTTAACACATACAGTTATCCATGAATAACACATGTTAACCTGCGTGGAGGTTAAGAGCAGTTCCAAAAAACCGCATCCAACCGTCCGTGCAACCGATTGATGCAGTTTCCTCCACATGGCACCCTTTCAAGCAGTACAAAAGGATGGCATGGAGCATCAATCAAAAGAAAGGTGATCCAAAACATCAACCGAGAGATCGGAAGATCAAGAAATCCAAAATCATTTAAGTTAGCCAAGTCTACGGCCCACCTCAGATAGCATTTTAGTAAGCCTTCTTTGGCTTATCCTTGTACACTTTTACAGGGAAAATCCTCGCCTGTGAGGACTTTTCCCTCCATTTGTAAACCTTTTACCACACTTAGTGAAATCTCAACAGGACGTAGGGCTATTACTCCCACTATCGAGGGCCCGAACCTGTCTAAACTCTCTGTGCTCCTGTTCACCATTGTTCAGCATACCTTCCCGGAGGGTCATCTTGAAAGGTCTCACAATTACAAATTCTGCATAAGTTCGGCTGAGGACCCTGAGTCCGAATCGTCGACAGCTGGCGCCCACCTTGGGGCCTTTCTCAATGCGTCCAATGATGGTTCAACCTGTGGAAGATTTCTCAAGCAGGTTCAATGGCCACCTTGGGGCCTTTCTCAACTACGCAGAACTGCCCTAGAGGCTCTTCAAGATGCGCAGGCTCGTTACGATGCTGCCCCGAGTTCTTCTCGACGGTCGCGTGGTCGTAGACGTGACCAGACTCCTTCCTTACCACCGGAGTATTTCCCAGTGGACGAAGAAACAATAACACCTGGTGCCCCTAGGAGAAGTACCCATGGTCGACTGCGATCTATCGCGGAAGTCATGCGCAATTTTCCTCCTACGGTCACGGATGCGCAGAGACCGGCCTTTTTCAGGATCCTGGCGGAAAGACTGGACGAGGTCGCATCCGAGGCGACCCCAACAGCCTCTTCCCGCTCAGTGACACATTCCCGTGAACGAGATGGTCCTCATTTTGGCTCTGGCCGGCGGAGTTACCCGCCGCCTGTACCGTCCCGACAGGACAAATACCGGCGAATGCAGGACTCTCGTAGTAGGGATCGAGTTCCCGTTCACTCTCGTTTGGGACCACGAGTAACCTCGCCATTACGTGAGTTTGCTCGGAACCCAACCGAAAGTCGCAGGATGGTTCACGGTCCTTATGTTGGTTGCAAAGCTTTCTCGCCTGGCCTACGAGCAGTCGTTTGGCCCGATAAGTTTCGACCAGGGGCCATTGAAAGGTTTGATGGAACTCAGAACCCATCCGAGTTCCTTCAGATCTATATTACTGCCATCCACGCAGCAGGAGGCGATGACAAGGTCATGGCCAACTACCTGCCAACAGTCCTCGCAGGACCGGCTAGAACCTGGTTGTTTAATCAGCCTGAGGGTTCCATCTACAATTGGGAAATGCTATGCGATGCCATCCTCAGCAATTTCCAAAATTGTTACCAAAAGCCGGGTAAGGAGGACGACCTGCATAGACTGCGGCAAACTTCGACCGAAACACTTCGGCAGTTTGTCAAGAGGTTTGTCGGGGTAAGAAATACCATCCCGAACATATCTGATGGCTCCATAATCAGGGCATTTAAGCATGCCGTTCGATACCGGAGATTCACTGAAGACTTGCTTATCCACCCTCCTCGATCAGTGGCCGATCTGTTCGATATGGCTGATCGATACTCCGATGCAGCCGAGGCAGTCGAATGGAACCGAATGGTTGACAAGGGGGACCTACCGCCCCAACCAGGCTTCAAGGACGCCAGGAAAGAAGATTCAAGCAAAAAGCCGGAGTCTTCACCGGGTGGGAAGTCAAAAAAGTCGAAGAGGAACCGCTCTAGACAGTACCGCGAGGTCGCAGTCGCGGAGAAACCACCTTCGACCAAAGGTAATAAGTCTTCTTTTAAAAGTAAAACTGCTTCTGGTGGCCGGGATTCCGACCAGCTAGAAAAATCAACTAATCCGCAGGAGGGCAAGAGGTGGTGTCCACTCCACAACTCCGCAGGCCACGACCTCAACAACTGCAGGAGTTGGTTGAAACAGCTGGATGATTTCTACCAAGGAGCTAGGCCAATGCCAACCTTACCGCCTAAAGAGCAGGCGTGCGGGATTAGAGACGTCGACGGAGACGAAGAAATGGCTTACCAGGTACTTCAAAATCATGTTAATGTCATTTTCGGAGGTTCCTCCTCGTTCGTTTCCAGAAGGCAGTTTAAAACCTTTTGCCGAGAGGTTAACCAAACGGAGATATCCCTTGGCGAACCTCAATATCCCCGTTGGTCGGCTATGCCTTTGACGTTCGATCGCGCTGACTGTCCTGTGGGGCTAACTCGACCATTGAGGCTACCTCTGGTTATTACCCCAATCATCAGTAACGCGAGAGTCGAAAGGGTCCTGATTGATGGGGGAAGTTCCCTTGATCTTTTATTGGTCAAGACACTCGACGAGATGCAAATTCCTCGTTCGAAGATCAAGCCCATAATCCATCCGTTTTATGGGATAATCCCAGGCCCCTCCATGATGTCATTGGGACAAGTGGTCCTCCCGGTCACTCTGGGAGAACCAGATAACTTCCGAACAGAATTGGTTACTTTCGATGTAATCGATTGTGATTCAGCTTATAATGCAATCTTTGGCAGGCCGACTCTTGCTAAGTTCATGATGGCAACGCACTATGCTTATCAGTGCGGGAAATTGCCTGGCCCCAAAGGTGTCATTTCGGTCCGAGGTAGTCGCAACGTGGCGCTCACGTGCGACCGGCTATCTTTGGAGATGGTCGATCAACTTCCCCTCCGGGACGCTCAGGTCGCCACCTTTGCCACCGATGCGATCAGGGCTGCACCTCGACCAGATGAGAAACTCAAACAAGTTCCTTTGTACCCAGATGACCCATCCAAGACAATTCGGGTTGGGTCAGCCCTGGATGACAAATAGGAACTCGACCTCGTTGCTTTCCTCCGGGCTAACGCAGACGTGTTTGCGTGGAAACCGTCCGACATGCCCAGTGTCCCAAGGGAAGTAATTGAGCACAGGTTAGCAATTCGACCTGGACAACGACCAATAAAGCAAAAGCTCAGGCGTTTTGCCACCGACCGACAGGAAGCCATCCGAGAAGAGTTAGACAAACTCTTACAAGCCGGGTTTATCCGCGAAGTGAATCACCCGGACTGGCTCGCCAATCCGGTCATGGTCCGCAAGTCAAATGGCAAGTGGCGCATGTGCGTCGACTACACTAGCCTCAACAGTGCCTGTCCGAAGGATGACTTTCCCCTTCCCCGCATCGACCAGCTGGTTGACTCCACTGCGGGTTGCGAACTGATGAGTTTTCTGGATGCCTACACAGGATATTATCAAATTAGCATGGCAGAAGACGATGAAGAGAAAACTGCCTTCATCACCCCGTTCGGCACATACTGCTACGTCAGAATGCCGTTCGGTCTCAAGAACGCAGGTTCCACGTACCAGCGCTTGATGCAAAAGACCTTTCTTTCCCAGATAGGGCGTAATCTCGAAGCATATGTAGACGACTTGGTTGTAAAGAGCACCAAAAGATTGTCTCATTTGGACGATCTTGCTGAAACCTTCTGTAACTTGAATCGCTTTGGAATAAAATTGAACCCGGAGAAATGTTCTTTCGGGGTTTCTTCAGGGAAGCTTCTTGGTTTCCTTGTGTGTTCCAGGGGCATTGAGGTTAATCCTGAGAAAATCAGAGCTATTGAACAAATGAGGTCGCCCTCGACCATGAAGGATGTTCAACGCCTGGCTGGTCGCATGGCGGCTTTAAGTCCTTTTATATCGCGATTAGGCGAAAGGGGACTACCTTTCTTTAAAGCCTTGCGGAAACATCATAACTTCACGTGGTCCGACGAGGCCGAAAAAGCATTTCAGGAGGTAAAAACATATCTGTCCAGTCCGCCAGTATTGGTGTCTCCTGAAAAGGAAGAACCATTACTTCTGTATTTGGCGGCCACCCCACACGCGGTCAGCGCAGTTCTGATCGCGGAAAGGGAAGGAGTACACAGACCCGTCTACTATGTGAGCGAAGTACTTCATGGTCCTAAGGAGTGCGACCCTGAGGTCCAGAAGATACTTTACGCGCTACTGATGGCTTCCCGTAAGCTACGACATTACTTTCAAGCACACAAGATCACAGTACCCTCCTCTTTTCCTTTAGGGGATATTGTCCGAAATCCAGAAAAATCTGGTCGAATCGCCAAATGGGCGGTCGAATTCGGTGCCTTCGAGATCCATTTCACCCCTCGCACGGCGGTTAAGTCTCAGGTTTTGGCCGACTTTATGGTCGAATGGACCAACCCTGAGCCACCCGTGCAGTTGGCAAAGGAACTGGAGTGCCCCAATTATTGGACAATGTACTTTGACGGCTCCCGTAGTTTTCAACACTCGGGGGCTGGAATAGTCTTAGTTACGCCCCAGGGCGAACAGCTTAAGTATGTCATTCAACTACACTTTGTTGCAACCAACAACGCAGCAGAGTATGAAGGTCTTCTTGCAGGGCTCCGGGCAGCAAAATTCCTCGGAGTCCGTCGATTAGTAGTGAGGGGGGGCTCACAGCTAGTCGTAAACCAGGTAAACAAGGAGTACAGCACCTCCGATGAGACAATGGCTCATTACCTGGGGGAAGTGAGGAGATTGGAAAAACACTTCAGTCACTTCGAAGTCCAATACGTCCCGCGAAAGGACAATATTCTCGCAGACCAATTATCCAAAATTGGATCCTCACGCTCATCCGCTCCGGCAGGAGTGTTCATTGAACACTTGGACCATCCTTCGATCATGACTTCAGTCGAGGATGATTCGGCAATAGCCTTCGTTGCCAACCTCGGTCAAGAACAAGATTGGACTCATCCATTGAGGGTTTATCTTGAACATGGGACCCTACCCGAGGACGAAACCAAAAGCGATCGGTTAATTCGAAAGGCGCGTCTGTACAAACTCATAGATGGGGTTATGTACAGAAAGGGTACTCAAGGAGTATTCATGCGCTGCATATCTCAGGAGGAAGGAAAATCCCTCTTGAAAGAAATACATGACGGTGTATGCGGTGCACACGCGTCATACCGAACACTGGTCGGAAAAGTTTTTCGACAGGGATTCTACTGGCCTTCGGCACTCGATGATGCCAAGCTTATGGTCAAGATGTGTCCACAGTGTCAGTTTCATGCAAGACAGGTTCATCAACCTGCTTATGCATTGCAAACTATTCCTCTCGCATGGCCTTTCGCGATCTGGGGAATGGACATCGTCGGTCCTATGCCACAAGCGGTCAATGGGTACAAGTTTCTGTTCGTAGCCATTGACACGTTCACAAAGTGGATTGAGGCCGAACCAGTATGAAATATTGCTGCATCAGCCGCACAAAAGTTCTTTCACAAGAACATTGTGGCACGATTTGGCGTTCCAAACCGTCTCATCACAGACAACGGTTCTCAGTTCGCTAGCGGTCTCTTCCTAGACTACTGCGATCAGATTGGGACCAAGGTGTGCTTTGCTTCTGTGGCACATCCACAAAGCAATGGTGCCGTAGAACGGGCCAATGGGCAAGTATTGCAAGGCATCAAAAAACGTGTTTTTGATCGCCTCAAGACCCGCTTGGGGGCTTGGGCAGACGAGCTTTATACTGTTCTATGGGCACTACGGACTACCTCTAGTCGAGCCACCGGTGAGACACCCTTCCATTTGGTCTATGGGGCCGAGGCTGTGTTGCCTATGGAAGTTAGTATTGGATCTGTTCGCACGAATCAATTCGAACAAGTCAACCAATCCGAACAGCGATCGCAAGATCTCATCCTCCTGGAAGAACGGCGTGATCGCGCCCTGATCAAGTCTGCGGTATACTTGCAGGCTCTACGCAAGTATCACAGTAAAAAGGTGCGACCACGTGATTTCAACGTTGGCGACTTGGTTTTACGAAAAATTCAAGACCAGTCTAATCGCAACAAATTCTCCCCAAAATGGGAAAGTCCTTATACTGTTGTCTCAGTGCCACGGACAGGATCGGCGCGGTTAGCTATGGAGGATGGTCGGATTTTGTCCAATACTTGGAACATCGATCAACTTCGCAAGTTTTACGTGTAAGTATCCAATCACTTTTTTCCTATTCAATTAGCATCTTTTGCCAAAACAAAAAATGTTTTGCTTTCATACAATGAGTTTTTCTCTTTAAGCCCGTATCATATGCATTCGACCTGGGGGCTGATCGCCGACGGTCAGATCATCACAACAATCTAATCGGATTCGCTGGTCGATCTCATGATCACTTACAGATAAGTCATTCCTAAATAAGCCGTTTCTCAACGCATACGGGATTATCTGATAAGTCCTTGGTCATCCGAGTGGCTACCAGTTCGCAATAAGATTAGATGTTATATTGATCCTGGTCGTTGGTTTAATGTGCATATCCCTGGTCGTTACGCTTATATTTTCTCCTCTGCTTATAACACCAAGGCTTTAGTGTTCATAAGCAGAGGCGGGGGCTGGGGGGGGATATGCTCATAATATGGAATTCATATTACGAAAATACGAAATATATATTTTCTTGTCAAAAATAATTTTTTACATACATTTGCATTATACACAAGTTTATAAGTACAAAAATAAGGATCATTCGATCCCCAGCTCAGTCAGGAGTCTATCTACTAGGGGCTTGACTTCCTCTATGATTGCATCGAGCAGCTCTTCACTCTCGACCTCAACCGGACCCACCAATGCATTCAGATCTGCATTTGGACCATGGTGAAGTCAAACCCGGCTGAGTACGGCTGCTGCGGCTGATCGAACCCTGGTTCTGATCGCCTCTTCGCGTCGCCGTACATCTCCAGGGAGATACTCAAGCAGTGATTCTGCCTGGGCAGTGAGCAGCGATGTCCAGTCACTTACGCTGAGGTTGTCTTTCTTTGGTTCCACCACATCGGTTTTCAGAAGATCAGCCACGGCCTTCAATTTTTTGAAGACCAGGAGGCTCAGCTCTTTGATCGCCCGATTGGTGTGGCGAATCGAGGATTCAAGAATCCCCTTGTCTCGACTGAGCTGCGTAATTCGACCTGCTTGCGCTGTACAGAGAGAGGAGATTATTTGCATATTATGGATTCAAGTCTTCCTAATCAGGAATCGGCTTACCAGCATTCTCTGATCGAAGTTTGTTGAGTTCAGTTTCTTGTTTCTTAAACAGTGAGACTGAACCGGCCACCTCTTTCTTCAAAAATGTAACCTCTCTGCAGCAAAATTAAGGCAGTCACAACCAAGGTGCACCCATGCTAACCAAAGGGTAATGGTACTCACCTGCGCAAGCTGTCGCGTTCTTTTTGAATGGCTTCTGTACTGGCCATCACAACATGCGAATGGCTTATTAGCCAGGATAATCCCTGTGGTGCCAAAGAAGAAGATCAAAGGTGTCCTAAGTACAATTCAAGCACGAAAGCAGAGTTTTATTATACCTTCATAAACTTTTGTAAAACAGCATCATTCAGTTCAGCGGGAATCCTCGCTAGAGCCTCCGACGCGCTCACTACAGGGACAGTTGGGGGGAGTGCCGGCCGGACGCCACCCCCAGTAGTCATCGGTGGTGACTGGGTCCCTACATTTATTCTTTCCCCTGCGGTCTGGACGACTTCCTGGACCACAGGGGTGGAGCGTTCTTCGTTGGAAGCTCCTGCACCAGCTGCAACTTCAACCTCCCCGGAGGCGATTGAAGAGCTGGGCGCCGTCTTTCTTTGCCTGACATGAAGGACAATTTGAGCAGTTTTTATTTAAGATTATTGCCAAATTTAAGGTTCTTACCTTATTTGAAATCCCATTCGCTCCTGGGATTTCTGGGAAGGTTCCCCTTGGGAAGAAGAACCATCATCGGTTCTTACCTTCCTTATGGCAAATAAGGTAGCACCCCCCTGGAAATGTCATGTTATAAGCATATTCTTAGGGAACAGGTAAAAACACATAGAAAGGTCTTTACCTGGGCCACCGGACTAACTGGTGGGGCTACATCCGAAGGCCTTGGAGACTCCAGAGTTGCTGGGACCGTCACAGCCGGCCTTTGTTCATCTACCTCCTCCTCTGTCCGCGGAGGAGGAGGATTTTCCTCCCTGGAACCCCCAGTGGTCCCAGGGGGAAGCTCTCCTCCCTGTATGTACATTAACTTATCAAATGTGCAGAAAGAGTCATAGAAGGAACGGTCGAAAAGATTCCTTACCTTGGTCGTCCCTTCGAACAGGGAAGCAGAGGTAATTGACCCTGAAACCTCGGGGGCTTCAGGAATTGGAAGGTCACCCGCGACCACAAGATCTTCGGTGGTCACAGGGTCAGCCACGGCCACCTCTTCGGTAGCTGTGGTCCCTACGGGACAGCTTGGGGCGTCACCAGCAGGGGACTCCCCGGTCCTCTTCCTTTTGATGACTAGAGGCACATCATCGTCCTCTTCCTCCTTGCTCCCCTCTCCCTGTACGACGAAGAAGTGATTCCATGTCGTGCCTGAAAAAGTAGAAGGAATGCGATATCTTACCGCAGTCTTTCTAGCGGGACGAGGAATGCTTCGTGAAGACCCCTCCCCAGGGTTCAGCTTGGTCTTCTTGGGGGCAGGACTCTTTGTCCTGGGTCTCTGAGAGACCTTCTTCACATTCTTCGCCGTCGGCTTCCGCAGAGAGCCGACATTTTCGCTTGGGAACGTCGCATCAGCAAACTTCCCTAGGAGCTGGTTCACAGTCCATTACAATGGATTAGCGCTGGACACACACAAGACCTGCAGAACCAAAGCCGGACAAGGAAATTACCTTTCGGCGCTCCTGTCTGAGGTCATCACCGGCATGAATCAAGCTCTGCGGGCGAGGTGATCCCTTAGGGCCCTCTACATCAGCATTGTAGGCCCTAAGGAGGGAATTAGTTCGCCTCTCAATTTCGGCTGAGGGCAGAACTGTTCCCAAATTCAAGTCAGAAAACATAAATTTCAGAAATGACAAAGCACAGTGCTAAAAGGTCGAATACCTTCATTGTAGTCCAGGGTTCCATCCGCCATGGACTTGATTTCCCAAGCAGGATGAGCCCTTTCGCGCAGGGGGCTCACTCGGTTCTTCACGAAGTCTCGGATGACATCCCTCGCTGTCAACCCTTGACCCACCAAGTGAAGAATCACCTCGGTGTGCTTCAGGTGCTCCACGCCCAGCGTCGGGGGAGCATCCAACTCGCTTGACTTCTCTGGCCGCGAGTTCTCAAACCATAAACTATTCTCGGACGGCGGAGAGCAGTAAAACCACCTCTGGTGCCACCCGTGCACCGAATCCCGCAGAGGTGGGGAGGGATACTCCTTCTTGTCCCTCAGCCGGAAGTAGATGCATCCGGCGGCATTGGTACTCTTCGACCATGCCGAGAAGTAGAACCGTCGAAAGAGGTCCACGCTAGGATATACTCCGACGAAGGCCTCGCAAAGATGCTGAAACACCGCCAGGATCAGCATCGCATTTGGGTGGAGGTTGATCAGTTCCCACCCATAATGTTCGAGGATGTCCTTTAGGAACCGACTCTCAGGGAATCGGAACCCGCAGCGCAGATACTCCTCGAAGATTACCAACTCGCCCTCTCGGACGATTGGAGTTTCTTGGTCCTTCTCCGCAGGCCGCCAATTGATCAGCAGCCGCGATGGAAGGATCTCCTCTTTCTCCAACGCCACCAGAGTCTTCTCAGAATGGTGGTTGGATCTACTCCAAGATGCCATTTTTTGAGGAAGATTGGTCAAAAAAGTCGATGATTTTGTGGAAGATGAAGGCAAGAAGATGAGGGTTTTGTGCGGCGGGAACTCTAAGGGTTTTTCGCGGCTGAATAGCTTCCTCAAGAAGCTACCTACTGCTTTTATAGACTCGAGGAGTCACGCCTCTGTGAGTAACGTTCCACTCAAGCGTCCTCTTAAATATTTTATTCATTTCCCATAATGGATATTCTATGATAAACCCTTTAAAGCGTTTCGGGTATCGGATCTGAAATAAAAAGACTTCTTTATTTCGGAAGCTGAAAGGGCTAAAACTCGAGAAGTCTGCTAAGGCTTTTTGAGGGTTATTTACCTTTCTTTTTACTTAAACATTTTTGTGAAAAATATCATGTAACTCAAATTTTGACGTACGGATATATTCTAACTGGGTTATGGTTTGGTTAAAGCCATGTTATTTAACTTCGTTTCTGGTCGAAGTAATGGTCTAACCGAACGTTCGACTCTAGTCGCAATTCAGTTCTAACCGCGGCCTTAAGTCTGATCGCGGCATCAGGGCAGGTCATGGTGATCTTTTAAAGCGCGATTCTAATCGCAGAACTGAAATTTCCTGTGTATGAATGGTCACGGACTAAGCTTTTGGCCATAATTTCACACAGAAGGTATGAAGAATGTTCATATGAATAAAAGAAACTTTATTTATTACATTCTTTACATACAAAAGGGATACGGTCGATAAAAGCATCGACCTATTCCGAAAGAAGTTTACAAAGTTCCCCAAGGGACATGTTGTTGACAGTAGGATTTACACTGGCAACCCCCAAGGAACTAGCAACTACCCTAAGTCTATCTATATCGTCCCTAACAACAGACGCACTATTGTCCCTAATCAAGTCAGAGAGTTCTCGCTGTTGCTGAGCGAAGTCCCTCTCTCGACGGAAATGGTGCACCTCTTCTCGGGATCGATCAAGACATTCTGCTAAACGCAGAATCTTCGAGGCCATCTCCTCGGTCTTCTTCTCCAGGGCATTCTTCTCTTCCAGAAGAGTCTGTCCGGAAGGAAGAGATGGAGCAGCAGAAGGCTGATCGCTGGAGCCTCCTACCTCCTGCATTTTGCAAAAGTTAGTCATACTAACTAAAATTATCAGCAAAAAGGGAGAAGAATTGTTACCTGTCCCGGTGCATAACCCGTTGATACACCCATCTTGGGAGGAAGATCATCATATGGTGGAAGAGCAACCTTCCCATCAGAAGATTGCTTCGCCAACCCAATATGGCAATCATCTGATCGAGGGATAGTCACCGCTTGCCGACCAGGATGTTGATCACCCAAAAGGATGGGAGAATTGGATGTGATGGGATCTTTCTCTAAGGATAAAGGCCTAACTTGCCGAGAGGCATGAACGGGGAGGGCCAAAGGAACTGAAGGAAGAAAGAAACTCGCTACGTTCTTCACCTTTGTTCCACTGGAAGATCCTTCGTCAACTTTGGGTTTCTTCCTTAAGGGAGACAGGACTTCATTCGTTTGAGACCCTTGTTCGACAACTTCCTCTTCATCACTCTCAATCTCGATGATATCGTGATCTGCCATTGGGAGGAGTATGTGAAAAGGAAGAAGGCAGAATAACAAGAAAAGGACTTAGGTGTGGAGGGAAATTGTGAAGCTTTACAAATCCGGACCACTTCTATTGGACTTCTGGTTAAAGGCAGGTTCGAGTCAAGAGTGTATCTGGCGATACGAGCTCAAGTTGTTCTGAGGGACGTCACTATGTGATCGCCAGCTTTACGCGGTCAGACCGTAAGCCTTGCGCGGTCAGAAGTTCGTAGGATATACGCGAACTACACATTCGGGATATTGCGCGGTCAGCCAATATCCCGCGGTCAGAACATCTGCCGATCAGGATACTTGGGATCTATCTATTTGGTTGCCCATACAACAGGATATTCTAAGTATCCCGAAGATTCCTACACGTGGAGAATCGACCGTCAGAAGGTTAACACATACAGTTATCCATGAATAACACATGTTTAACCTGCGTGGAGGTTAAGAGCAGTTCCAAAAAACCGCATCCAACCGTCTGTGCAACCGATTGATGCAGTTTCCTCCACATGGCACCCTTTCAAGCAGTACAAAAGGATGGCACGGAGCATCAATCAAAAGAAAGGTGATCCAAAACATCAACCGAGAGATCGGAAGATCAAGAAATCCAAAATCATTTAAGTTAGCCAAGTCTACGGCCCACCTCAGATAGCATTTTAGTAAGCCTTCTTTGGCTTATCCTTGTACACTTTTACAGGGAAAATCCTCGCCTGTGAGGAGTTTTCCCTCCATTTGTAAACCTTTTACCACACTTAGTGAAATCTCAACAGGACGTAGGGCTATTACTCCCACTATCGAGGGCCCGAACCTGTCTAAACTCTCTGTGCTCCTGTTCACCATTGTTCAGCATACCTTCCCGGAGGGTCATCTTGAAAGGTCTCACAATTACAAATTCTGCATAAGTTCGGCTGAGGACCCTGAGTCCGAATCGTCGACAAGTACCCTTTCTATACAAAACTCCTTCGATGAGTTTGTACAGGCGCGCTTTCCGAATCAACCGATTGCTTTCGGTTTCATCCTCGGGCAAGGTCCCATGTTCAAGATAGACCCTCAATGGATGAGTCCAATCCTGTTTTTGTCTGAGACTGGTAACGCAGACTGTTACCAGATCATCCTCGACAGAAGTCATGATCGAAGGATGTTCCAAGTGTTCAACGAACACTGCTGTCGGAGCGGATGTGCGTGAGGACCTAATTTTGGATAATTGGTCTGCGAGAATGTTGTCCTTTCGTGGGATGTATTGGACTTCGAAATGACTGAAGTGTTTTTCCAACCTCCTCACTTCGCCCAGGTAATGAGCCATTGTCTCATCGGAGGTGTTGTACTCCTTGTTTACTTGGTTTACGACCAGCTGTGAGTCTCCCCTTACCACTAGTCGACGGACTCCGAGGAATTTTGCTGCCCGGAGCCCTGTAAGAAGACCTTCATACTCTGCTGCGTTATTGGTCGCAACAAATTGTAGTTGAAAGACAAACTTAAGCTGTTCGCTCTGAGGCGTAACTAAGACCACTCCAGCCCCCGAGTGTTGAAAACTACGAGAACCGTCGAAGTACATTGTCCAGTAATCAGGGCATTCCAATTCTTCGAGTACCCGAACAGGTGGCTTAGGATTAGTCCATTCGACCACGAAGTCAGCTAGGACCTGAGACTTAACCGATGTGTGGGGGGTGAAATGGATGTCGAACGCACCGAGCTCGACAGCCCATTTAGCGATCCGACCAGATTTCTTTGGATTACGGATAATATCCCCCAACGAAAAAGATGAGGGTACTGTGATCTTGTGTGCTTGGAAGTAATGTCGTAGCTTTTGGGAAGCCATCAGTAGTGCGTAAAGTATCTTCTGGACCTCAAGGTATCACTCCTTAGGGCCATGAAGTACTTCGCTTACATAGTAGATGGGTCTGTGTACACCTTCTCTATCCGCGATTAGGACAGTGCTGACCACGTGTGGCGTGACCGCCAAGTAGAGAAGTAATGGTTCTCCTTTGTCGGGAGACACCAAGACCGGTGGACTGGATAAATACGCTTTCACCTCCTGAAATGCCTTTTCGGCCTCATCGGACCATGTAAAATTGTGATGTTTGCGCAGGGCTTTGAAGAAAGGTAGTCCCCTTTCGCCTAGTCGCGATATGAACCGGCTTAAAGCCACCATGCGACCTGCTAGGCGCTGAACATCCTTCATGGTCGAGGGAGAACTCATCTGTTCGATAGCCCTGATTTTTTCAGGATTGACTTCAATGCCTCTGGAACAAACAAGAAAACCAAGAAGTTTTCTTGAAGAAACCCCGAAAGAACATTTCTCCGGGTTTAATTTTATTCCAAATCGATTTAAATTATAGAAGGATTCAGCGAGATCGACTAAATGAGACAATCTTTTGGTGCTCTTTACAACCAAGTCGTCTACGTAAGCTTCAAGATTACACCCCATCTGGGAAAGAAAGGGCTTTTCCATCAAGTGCTGGTACGTGGAACCAGTGTTCTTGAGACCAAACGGCATTCTGACGTAGCAGTAGGTGCCGAACGGGGTGATGAAGGCAGTCTTCTCTTTGTCTTCTTTTGCCATGCCGATTTGGTGATACCCTGAGTAAGCGTCCAGGAAACTCATCAGTTAGCAACCCGCAGTAGAATCAACCAGCTGGTCGATGCGGGGAAGGGGCAAGTCGTCACATGCGCCACTTACCATTTGACTTACGGACCATGACCCGATTTGCAAGCCATTCCGGGTGATCGACCTCGCGAATGAACCCGGCCTTTAGGAGTTTGTCTAACTCCTCTCGGATGGCTTCCTGTCGGTCAACAGCAAAACGTCTGAGCTTTTGCTTTATAGGTCGCTGTCCAGGTCGAATTGCTAACCTGTGCTCGATTACTTCCCTCGGGACATCGGGCATGTCGGATGGTTTTCACGCAAACACATTTGCGTTAGCCCAGAGGAAAGTAATGAGCTCGAGTTCCTATTTGTCGTCCAGGCCTAATCCGACCCGAATTGTCTTGGATGGGTCATCTGGGTACAATGGAAATAGTTTGAGTTTCTCATCAGGTCGAGGAGCAGCCTTGATCGCGTCAGTGGCTACTGTGGCGACCTGAGCGTCCCGTAGGGAAAGTTGGTCCACCATCTCCAAAGATAGCCGGTCACACGTCAATGCCATGTTGCGACTGCCTCAGATCGAGATGACACCTTTGGGGCCAGGCAATTTACCGCACTGGTAAGCATAGTGCGTTGTCATCATGAACTTAGCAGGAGTTGGCCTGCCAAAGATCGCGTTGTAAGACGAATCACAATCAATCACATCAAAAGTAACCAATTCTGTTCAAAAGTTATCTGGTTCTCCCAGCGTGACTGGGAGGACCACCTGTCTCAATGGCATCATGGAGGGACTAGGAATTATCCCATAAAATGGATGTATTATGGGCTTAATTTTTGAACGAGGAATTTGCATCTCGTCGAGTGCCTTGACCAATAAGATGTCCAAGGAGCTACCTCCGTCAATCAGGACCCTTTCGACTCTCGCATTACTGATAATAGGGGTAATGACCAGAGGAAGCCTCAATGGTCGAGTAAGCCCCGCAGGACAATCAGAGCGATCGAACGTCAAAGGTGTATATGACCAACGGGTGTACTGAGGTTCACCAAGGGAAGTCTCCATTTGGTTAACCTCTCGATAAAAGGCCTTAAACTGCCTCTTGGAAACAAAAGAAGAGAAACCTCTGAAAATAACATTAACATGATTACGAGGTACCTGGTAAGACATCTCTTCATCCCTGTCGGCGTCTCTCAGCCCGCATGCTTGTTCCTTAGCTGGTAAGGTCTCCATCGGTCCAATCCCCTGGTAGAAGTCATCTAATTGCTTCAACCAACTCCTGCAGTTCTTGAGGTCGTGGCCTGCGGAGTTGTGGAGCGGACACCATTTTTTGCCTTCCTGCAGGTTAGTTGACTTTTCCAGCTGGTCGGCACTACGACCACCAGAGGCGGTTTTATTTTTAAACGATGGTTTGTTACCTTTGGTCGAAGGAGGCTTCTCTGCGACCGCGTCCTCTCGATGTTGTCCAGACCGACTCCTTTCCGACTTCTTTGACTTCCCACCTGATGAAGATTCCGGCTTCTTGCTCGAATCCTCCTTTCTAGCGTCCTTGAGACCTGGTTGAGGCGGTAGGTTACCTTTATCAACCATCCAGTTCCATTCAACAGTCTCGGCTGCGTCGGAATATCGATCAGCCATATCAAAGAGATTGGCTACTGATCGAGGAGGATGGATGAGCAAGTCTTCGGTGAATCTCCGATACCGGACAGCATGTTTAAATGCCCTAATAATGGAGCCATCAGATATGTTTGGGATGGTATTCCTCACCCCGACAAATCTCTTGACAAACTGACGAAGGGTTTCGGTTGAAGTTTGCCGTAGTCGATGGAGACCGTCCTCTTTACCCAGCTTCTGATAACAATTTTGGAAATTGCTGAGGATGGCATCGCACAGCATTTCCCAGTTATAGATTGAGCCTGCGAGTTGGTTAAACAACCAGGTTCTTGCCGGTCCTTCGAGGACTGTTGGCAGGTAGTTGGCCATGACCAGTTCATCGCCCACTACCACAGAAACAGACATCCAGGACGGACATCACAGACGGTTATGAACTGTTCAATGGAAAACCGTCGCAGAAAGCCTATCGGGAGAATATGTTCAGATATCACAGACAGTTCTGATGTCAAAAACAACTGTGACAGTAAACCAGACGGTTCTGAACACAAAACCGTCTGTGATAGTCTACTTATCACAGACGGCTCTAACTTAAAACCCGACTGTGATAGATACAATCGGTTCCCAGCTGAGAACCGTCTGTAATAGTCTACTTATCACAGACGGTTCTAACCTAAAACCCGACTGTGATAGATACAATC
Source organism: Pharus latifolius (assembly GCA_019359835.1). Lineage (NCBI taxonomy): Eukaryota > Viridiplantae > Streptophyta > Magnoliopsida > Poales > Poaceae > Pharus > Pharus latifolius. Next base: position 59,537,279 of record CM033322.1, read on the forward strand.
GGTTCCCAGCTGAGAACCGTCTGTGATAACTAGAATATCACAGACGGTTCGGAACTCAGAACCGACTGTGCTATATACAATCGGTTGTTAACTAAGAAGCGGCTGTGATAGTGTAGTTATCACAGACGGTTCTGAGGTCTGAACTGACTGAAAAAGTGCCGGCGCTTTGAATTCTCAACTGTGATCATTTTTGTCTCCGATCTTCGCGCGCCGCGCCTAGGAGAACACGAAGCATCGCTTTGGAAGTTCTATAAATTGACAGTGGGAAAAATTTTCATTTACTTTACAAGTTTTTATAATTCTCAAATTGGTTGACTCCTTAGCTTCTTTGCGCCAATGGCATCCTCGATGGCATCATCAACCTCGCCCTCCCTGGTAAGAACTCTCAATCTTTTGGACTTACCCCTGTATTGTTAATCCCTCTTCAATACATCTTGACCTGTTGATTTGCACAGGGAAGGGGAGCCGTGGAAGACACTGCCAAAGTCAAGGCCGAGCTGAGGGCCCTCTAGGAGGAGCACAAGCTCCTCACGGAGAAGCACACTCGGCTACGGCTTGACCTTGATGATCTCTTCCAGCGCACTCGGCGCATGTAGATGGATGGTGACAATGCTAGGGCGAGGACGAGGCGTCTTCGCGAGGAGAAGAAAGTCGCGGATATGACCATCGCTGGCAGCGGTTTGACTATGAAGGATACCATCGCGAAGCTGAGGGAGGTCACAGGCCTTCTCGATGCGGTAGTAGTTGATCCTAAGAAGGACAACTTGTCGCTGGAGGAGTCCTGCGTCCTGGCTGCAAGTCAAACTGACTTTATTCTAGATGCAGCCAGGGCTAAGACCACTCCTTGACCTAGCATTCTGTATTTTTACTTTTTTTTGTAAGTGATGAAAAAAATTATTGAAAACTTTGTTCTTATGTCAACTTTCTAATTTTTCAGCACATTCTTGGACTGCATGCAATCTTCCCTCTTTCTTTATCTTTCTTTAGCTTTTGTCGAACATTCGATCATACAAAGGTATGTGCACTGTGTGCGATCAAGGAACGACTATCACGATCTTTGGCTTGTGAGGGCAGTCCATCGGAGCCCTTCAAATAATATAGAAACAATATATAGAAGTCGCAGGTCCCATGCAAATAATATAAAAAGAATATAGAAGTTATATATCAATGTGCTTTGAATATCACAAATGGCTCTGAGGTAAAAAACGTCTGTGATAGTCACATTATAGACTGTTTTTATGTAAGGCCCGACTGTGATAGTCCCAACAGTATCCGCCGTCTCGAATTCTCAACTTCTTTCAATATCACAGACGGTTTTTAACTCCAAACCGTCTGTGATAGTAATATTACAGACGGTTTTTATGTAAGGACCGACTATGATAGTCCCAAGGGTGATCGACGCTTCAAATTCTCAACTTCTTTCAAATTCTCAGCGGTTCAACTGGAAGCAAAACTCCAGGGAGGGAACAAGTATTTGTAGAAGTCGAACAGTTCAATATTCCACAGGCATATTGAAGACGGTTCGGACATCAGAACCGTCTGTAATATTAAAGCAGATGATTTTGATCTCCCAACCGTCTGTGATAGTCCCAGCAGTGGAATTCTCTACATGCAATTGTTGATAACCGCACATAATAACTGCGCAGATGAAGAGACTTATTTATTTACTTCAAATTTAATTTGCATCGAATTATGTAATCTGACGCTTCAACTTCCTAAGTGTGCACTATTGTTTTGCCGTGTTCCAATTTATCTCCCGAGAATATTTATCATGTCGGTATTGATCTTGAAAACAAAGTAGTGCGCTCCACTTCAAATTCTCAACAGTATGTTGTGTCTTTTCCATTTCTGATGTTTGCGCGGCGCACTAACCTGGGAACACGAAGCGTCGACTTGGAAATTGTTTTTCATTAATGATGAAAAAATTAAATAAAAATTTGTTCTTATGTAAATTTTATAATTTTCCAGCACGTTCTTGGAGAAAGAGAAGTGGAGCGGTTCGACTGGAAGCAAAACTCCAGGGGAGGGAACAAGTATTTGTAGAAGTCGAACAGTTCAATATTCCAAGCATAGTAAAGACGGTTCGGACATCAGAACCGTCTATAATAGTCATATTACATACGGTTTGGACATGAGAACCGTCTGTAATATTAAAGCAGACGGTTTGATATACCAACCGTCTGTGATAGTCCCAACAGTGCCCACGCATTGAATTCTCTACATGCAATTGTTGATAACCGCACATAATAACTGAGCAGATGAAGAGACTTAATTATTTACTTCAAATTTAATTTGCATCGAATTATCTAATCTGACTCTTCAACTTCCTTTGCCGTGTTGCAGTTTATCTCCCGAGAAGTTATCATGAATTTATTGACCTTGAAAACCAGTAGTGCGTTTTTTAAAACTCGAGACACCCGCGCATATGAACCGCCACCTTCTGTTTTTATAAATAGCGAGGCTCATAAATCCCTGTCTTTATTCCCTCCTCAACTCCCACCTTGATGGCGAGCCGAGATTCCGATGAGGTTATTGAAATTGAGAGTGATGAGGAAGAGATAAGGAATGAACTCGATCAGGATCTTCAGAAAGTAAGTCCTCTTTGAAACTCTAATGCAGATCTTTCTTTTATGACTTGATTACCTCGAAACAAATGCATTTCAAAATCCACAGGTGCCTGAGGAAATGCTCCCTCCAAAGAAGAGACTTAGAAATGATGAAAGATCCTCTAGTGGAGCTGCAGCGAAGACTCTAGAGGGTGCTGAGGCTTGTGTTGCCACATTGCCCCTTGCAACCCCTCCAGTTGCATCGACTCCACCTTTGGAGATCCACAACAATCCTTCCAATATCCCCTCTTCAACACCTTTCTATCATAAGCTTTTCTTGGATGATCAACTTTCTGGGGTAAGGCGCACACTTCCACGTCCAAATCCACTCCGAAGCTTGGCAATCATCTTCACCCTCTTTGCCGGTTATGTCTTTCAAAACTAACCCACGCATATGTGCAGGAGGAGAAAGCTGCCTCGTGCAGAACTCTCCAAAAAAAAAAAAGAGGCACTGGAGAAGCATTCTGAGGGGATGTCTTTTGCCATTCTGCACTTGGCAGAGTGCTTTGAGTTGCAGCTTCATCTCCACCTTTGTTGTATCAACTTTAATTTCTTGGATGATCCTACTGATGCCAAATCCACTCCTTTGCTGAGAGATGATGTTGATAGTCTTAGAGCCATTGGTAGTTCTCCTGGGGTGGCCAGTGTAGATCCTACTGATGCCAATACGTCCCTAGGAGAACTTTGTAAATTACTTTCGGAACAGGTCGACGCTAATTAATTGGTCGCTTAATTGTATCTCTTATGTATGCAAAGATTGTAAGAAATAAGAAATTTCTTTTCCTTATATATCTGGCTTTTTGATTGATTATGTAACTGATAATCACCAAATGATGTTCTGTGTGAAAATGTTAACAAGAAAATACTGTTGCAATCAAGACGGTTTTTAACTCAAAACCGTCTCTGATTGTAACATTACAGACGGTTTTAATTTCAAGACCGACTGTAATAGTCTCAAAACTCTTTGAAGATCCACAGACATATATACAACAAATATGAAAAACAAGATAAAACCAAATAGTCTCAACGTTCATTTTTTTAAATACTAACATTGAAATAAGATAGAACCAAATATGAAAAACAAGTGGAACAACTGATGACCACTAGTCGAATGCAAACAAACAATCGAGGATATTATAGACGGTTCAGACCTTAAAACCGTCTGTGATAATCTCGCAGAGTGTTGATTTTATAATTAACACAGACGGTTCTGAGGTAAAAACCGACTGTGATAATCACGTACGGTTCTGATGTAAAATCCGACAGTGATAATCACAGACGGTTCTGAAGTAAAAACCGACTGTGATAGTAAAGCGGACGGTTTTGAGCTAGGAACCGTCTGTGATATTGTAATTATCACAGACGGTTTGGAGCTCATAACCATCTGTGATATTTCTGTCATAGTTCTACACAAAATGCACCGATATTACCGACGGTTTAATAAAGTGAAACCCGTCAGTGATATTCTGTTCTTCAAAAATGCACCGATATTACCGACGGTTTAATAAAGTGAAACCCGTTAGTGATATTCTGTTCTTCAAAAATGCACCGATATTACCGACGGTATTATGTAGAACCGTCTGTATTGAACCTGGTATAAAAGATCTTTTGGTGGATGTTTTGAGCTAGTCATACACTCTTGCTCGACCTACACTGTCCAGTTCGAGGAGATTTGGGGCAAGGAAGAGCGAAATCTTGAAAGGCCGGGGGAGCATTTGGGGGCAAAAATTTGAGGATCGATCCAAGGTTGGTACTTGCTCTCAAGGCATACACATTACTTGATTTCATCATCAATATCGATCTCCATTGATTAATCAAATTAGAGTGAGAGGGAGGGGAAGCTACAGTAGCAAATCCTGGTTGTAACTCATTTTCGACCTGTACTGTAGCTATTTACTTGCTTTATGATGTGTGTTATCCACGCCCCCAACTAATTGCTTGCAGTTCAAGTAGTAGTTAACTATTTATACCGCAAACTCCGCATCAAACACTAGCTAGCTAGATTTATATAATTTATTGCGTGTCGACCGTACATAGAGTAGTATTACTAATTAGCATGTGTATGAATTTGATTAATTGCAGATGGTCCGGGACTGGATGTATAATGACAACCGAGTGTGTGAGGAATACATGAAAGGTGTTTTTGATTTCAAAAAGGTTGTTGAGCAAGACATGGCGAAGAAGGGTTTACCATATATGTACTGTCCTTGTGTAGAGTGCCAGAATATTAAGATGTTCACCAACTCACCTCAAATTGTCGCCCACTTGATCGGACGTGGTTTCAAAAAGGGGTACACGTGTTGGGTCCACCATGGAGAAGAGCCAACTGCAGAAACAAGTGCCACTCAGGTTGAGGAACAGGACATGTCGGATCCGAACAACGACTTCGACGAGGATATGCCAGAGGATGACAATTTAGATGACATGTTGCGTGATGTGGAAGGAAATTACAGTGAAAGGGAGTTTGGAAAATTCAAGCGCTTGATTGCGGACTCAGAAAAGTCGTTATTCCCTGGTTGCAAGTCGAAGTACACAAAGTTGGCCTCTGTGCTTGAACTGTTAAAATTGAAGGCAAGCAACAGCTGGACCGACAAGAGTTTCACAGCACTGTTAGATCTTTTGGCGGACATGCTCCTGGAAGGAAACGAGTTGCCAAAAAACACCTACCAAGCGAAAAAGCTGTTGTGTCCTTTGGGAATAGAAATAGAAAGGATACATGCATGCCCTAATGATTGCATCCTTTACCGTAATGACTACAAGGATATGCATGTTTGTCCGGTGTGCGGCGCATCCCACTATAAGCGTAAGGACCGAACCGACGACGGCGACTGCGCTGAGATAAAGCAAGGACCTCCTGGTAAGGTGTTGTGGTATTTGCCAGTCATTCCCTGCTTGCAGCGTTTGTTTGCAAACCGTAAAGAGGCAAAATTACTGCGCTGGCACTCGGAAGACCGGAAGAAGGTTGGAAAGCTGAGACACCCCGCTGATTCTTCGCAGTGGAGAAACATCGACAGGGAGTTTGTTAACTTTGGAGCAGAATTGAGGAATATAAGGTTTGGGTTGAGTACCGATGGAATTAATCCTTTTGGTAACATGAGCAGTCGGCATAGCACTTGGCCGATTCTTTTGTGTATCTACAACCTTCCTCCTTGGTTGTGTATGAAGTGCAAGTACATCATGATGTCTCTACTTATCTCAGGACCAAAATAACCCGGAAACGATATTGATGTGTACCTAGCACCATTGATAGAGGATCTCCTAACAATGTGGAACGAAGGGGTGCAGGTATGGGACGCATACAAACGAGAGAACTTCATCCTACGTGCTATGATATTCTGCACCATCAACGATTTCCCTGCCCTTGGAAATTTGTCGGGCCGTAGTACGAAAGGAGCCAAAGCCTGCCCCCACTGTGAAGATGAGACTGAGAGCGTGTGGCTGAAGAATTGCAGGAAAACAGTGTACATGCGTCACCGTAGGTTTCTTCCGAAGAATGACGCGTATCATAAGAGGAAGAGGGAATTTGACGGCCACAAGGAAGATGGTTCAGTCCCGAAGCCTACACGCGGGAAAGATGTTTACTCACGGGTGAAGGACATAGACGTTGTGTTTGGAAAGGGTCGTAAATTGAAACCCCGCACGAAGAACTCTTGGAAGAAGAGATCGATATTTTGGGACTTACCGTATTGGGAGCATTTAGAGGTTCATCATTGCATTGATGACATGCATGTAGAGAAGAATGTTTGCGATAGTTTAATCGGCCTATTGCTGAACATTCCAGGGAAGACAAATGATGGCGTCAATGTGCGGCGTGACATGATCGAAATGAGAATCAGGCCCGAGCTAGCACCGAGAGAGGACGATAAAGGCCGTATATACCTCCCTCCTGCATGCTACACTTTGTGCAAGGCTGAGAGAACAGAACTCTGTAAGTGTCTCTATGGTGTTAAAGTTCCATTGGGTTACTCCGCAAATATGAAAAAGCTTGTGTCCATGGGCGATTTGAAATTGCTGGGTATGAAGTCTCATGATTGTCATGTGTTGATGACACAAATGCTTCCAGTTGCCATCCGGAGTATTCTATCGCATAAGGTCAGAGAGACGATCACGAGGCTGTGTTTTTTCTTCAATGCAATTTCTTGCAAGGTCATTGATCCCGATGGACTGGATTCTCTGCAGAGCGAGGTGGTTCGAACTCTCTGTCAGCTTGAGATGTACTTTCCTCCATCGTTTTTTGATATCATGGTCCATCTCACCGTCCACCTTGTCAGAGAAATCAAGATATGTGGACCCGTGTTCCTACGTTATATGTATCCATTCGAGAGGTACATGGGTGTACTTAAGGCCTACGTGACGAATCGGTCCCGGCCCGAGGGTAGCATTGTTGAAGGTTATGCAGCGGAAGAGGTTGTTGGGTTCTGCGTCAATTACATGGCCGAGGTAGAAGCAATAGGAGTTCCTGTGTCTCGTCACGAGGGGAGGCTTGATGGTGTTGGCACTATTGGACAGAGAGCCATCACTCCTGATTTCGATATGTACTAGAAAGCTCATTTTTGGGTCTTGCAACACATGACAGAGGTGTCTCCGTACATCGACGAGCACAAGGAGATGCTACGACAAGACAATCCTCGCCGATCCGAGGTCTGGATCACGGGACAACATAATAGTTAATTCAACGCGTGGATGAAAGTGCGAATCACCGGAGAGTCCGCAAGTGAGAACCTTAAATGGTTGGAAAAAGGGCCCACGTTTACTGTACAGACATGGCAGGGATACAACATCAATGGGTACACATTTTACACGAAAGCTCAAGATCGAAAGAGCACTGTGCAAAATAGTGGAGTGAGCGTAGAAGCTTTCCATGAGGGGTTCACCGAGACAGGCCCAACAAGGGTAGTACGTGGATTGAACTCGTACTACGGGTTCATTGAAGAAATTTGGGAGCTCAATTACGTACTGTTCAAGATTCCCCTGTTTCGATGCCGATGGGTCCAAATCCCACAGGGTGTGAAGGTTGACAGTTACGGTTTCACTTCTGTGGATCTCGATCGAGTTGCTTATAAAGATTAGCCATTCATACTTGCAAATCAAGCCATTCAGGTCATTTATGTCACTGACCCGGCCAATAAGAAGTGGCACGTCGTCCTTCATGGCAAGAGAAGGATTGTTGGAGTTGAAAATGTCGTAGACGAGGAGGAATACAATCAATTTGGTGAGATTCCTCCATTTGGAGATGGCGTACAGGTCGATATTGAAGACACTGACAAAACCAGTTACGTGCGTATGGATCACCAGGAAGGGTTATACTTTAAAGGTAATCAACCGTACGTCCTTATCTCTCTGTTTCCATCGGTATAGCTTATATCTCCTGTAATTCTCGTCTTTGCAGGGCCGCGGCAAGTGGAAAGTTGAGGATAACATGGCTGTGTATATGGAAATTGTCGGTGAAAGTCCCCATTTGTATGTAACATTAACTTGAGCATGCTCCACATTGTATGTTAAATTTATTTGAGCATGCTCCACATTGTAACCAATTTTCGGATCTATGTACACCGTAACCAATTTACAGAGCATTTGGATTACATTTGAAATATCTGAGTGTTCATTTAAAACAAGTTTTCGAGCATTCAGAGTTGAAAGCTACAGATCAGTTTCAAGTTGTAAAACTAACGTTCAATAGAGAGATTATCACGGACGGTTGAATTATGACAGACGGGTATGAATATAGAACCGACTGTGATATTCCCAACAGCGTCTCCGACGCTTCAAGTGTACACGTGCACGGTCGGTTCTCAAGTCAAAACCGTCTGTGATAATCTCTCACTATGTAGATTATCACAGACGGTTTTTATTTGAGAATCGACTGTGATAAGATTATCACAGACGGTTATAAATATAGAACCGACTGTGATATTTTCAATAGTGTCCGACGCTTCGAGTTCTTGACATGCACCGTCGGTTCTCAATTCCAAACCGTCTGTGATAATCACAGTCACAGTCGGCTCTCAACTCAAAACCGTCTGTGATAATCTCTCTGGTGATTATCACTATGTCGATTATTACAGATGGTTCTGATGTGAGAACCGACTGTGATAATATTATCACAGACGGTTGTGAATGTTGGACCGACTGTGATAATCTCGACGCGGTACATAGTTCAAGGCGGGCTTTGTCCCGCTCATTTCCAGACTTCGCAACTCTCCGCCCTATCTCTCTCCGCCCTCGCACCGTCCGTCGCGATCACCTCCATCGCCTCCCACCTTCTCCTCCTCTCCGTCCGTCGCGATCACCTGCATCGCCTTTCCACCGTTAGGCACGATCACCTCCATCTCCCTCCCGCCTCCGACGCGATCACCTCCATCGCCTCCCCACCGTTTCTGTCATTCTTGGTTAATTATAAGTGTATGGGTTTTGTTATAGAATTATTAGTTGCAGATTTACTTAAACTGTTCTCTCTTTCACTTATGTTAGGAACTAAGTCTGGTGACGAAATGCACCACTCGGGGAGTCAGAGTGACCTCGCTGGCGATGAGATGCCTGGGCCGGAGGTCGCCTCGTCCGCCGTGGCCCGGCCGCAGAAGAGAAAGGGGCGAGGCCGGACGACATGCGCGCGTCTGGACAAGCGGGAAAAGCAGCACGTCCAGTTCGACGACAATGGTGTGCCGGAAGCTCCGGACAAACTTGTCGGTCAGTACTGCTCACTATGCGGCAAAGTGGCAAGGGAGCGGGTGCCCATCACCACCTCTGACTGGGGTCAAGTGCCCCCAGAGTGCAAGGATGCGCTGTGGGAAGAAATGCAGGCAGCGTTTCACATTCCCGAGGATCGCCACTTCACCATCCGTCGGAGGACACTGATGTCAATAAACAAGGCGTGGAGGAACTTCAAGAGCCACCTTGTTAGGCTCTATGTGAAGGAGTCGAAGACCCCCTTCGATGACTTCCCTTTCGTGACTCCCGAGGCATGGCAGTAGTTCGTCGAGATGAAGGCCAAGCCAGAGTTCCAAGAGCTTAGTGCGAAGGGCCAGGCTAACCAGGCCAAGAATACCCACCCACACAGACTAGGCAGTGGTGGGTATATGGGGAAGAAGGCGTTGTGGAGGAAGCAGGATGAGGAGGCTTCCCAGTTTTCGGCCGGCAGTCCTTATGCGGGCATAACGGACGTGCGCGCCCGCAATTGGTGCCGAGCAGGATCGACGATGACCTCCTCCAGAAGCGTCTCTGTGACTAACCTTGCGGACAGGGAAGTGATCGACCGGCTGGTAAGATTGTCCGATCACGTACTATCCTCGTAACACGCATGCAATGGGTTGTATTGCTAAGTTATCCTGTTGCAGGTGACGCTGAGTGCGCAGGCGGCATCCGGAGAGTTCAACCCGAGGAGGGACAGGGATATCCTCATAGCGGCGCTAGGAAACAAGGAGCATCCAGGCCGCGTGCGCGGCGTCGGTTCCATTGTGCCTTGGAGGCATGGTTTCCTTGATGATGAGGAGGCGGCTAATAGGAGAAAGAGATCCCACCAAGCCCGCGATGAATGGTTCAAGGAGGAGATGCGATCGGAGTTCGCTGTTCGGGACAAAGCACTCCTACAGCAGTTGTCAGAGATGCGGTCCATGTATGAAGAGCTAAGAAAGGCGACCCAGGGCACCCCCCTTCTAGCAGCGGAAGTACCGACCCCCATTCTTGGCCACCGTAGTAGCTGCGCGTCTGTGCTGGGGTCTTCGTAGACGGAGCCCTCTCCAAAGTATCCGGTGGACTTTCTGCAGGTAATGACCGTTTGTCTATGTTAATTCATTCGAAAGTGAAACGCGGTGAAATTCAATATGTTAATGCGCACTGTTTGTAGGAACCCGCCTCCTGCAAGCTTATGGTGCTGGCCGGTCTCTTCCCGATCGAGGCTGCCCGTGGGATGGCGCAACCATGCACGGCGGGGGCCACAATCCACGGTGCCCCTCTATGTGAGGGTTTTGCACGGGTCCAGGTGGACAGTGTCTTTGATCATTGCAAGGGTTTTCCGTTGGAGAAGCCGCCGAACGATGAGATTACCACTCTCGGGGATGCGGTGCACACATTCGTGCAATGGCCCAAGAAAGACATCGTCTTGGATGAGGTAATTCCCCCACCAGTTTCATAATTCGTACTGTAATAATAGCCCTCAGAGTTAGTGTCCTAATACGTAGGTTCTTACATCACAGACATCACAGACCGACACACGGCCTACTAGCCAGCCGACCCCTCTGATGACGAAGCTGACTCTGACGAGGAGGTAACCATTCAAGAAGCTGGCGAGTAAGGGAAAAGCAAAGAAGAGCCCGGCTAAGGAGAGCGAGAAGAGTGCGCCAGCTCTCATGCCGTTCGCTCTGGGGATGCCCATGGCCTCCGATACCTCAATTTTGAGCATGGGGTTAGCATGCCAGAGCCTGTATGCATGGTACATGAGGAGGACAAACCAGACCAAGACGCAGCGTCCGACGCACATCATGGTCAAGTACACCGTGGCAGAGTTCCATAACGACGTTGGGACCTACTCGGTGACTTTCGAGGACCTGCACAATTTACTGAACAAAGATGCGCTCGACTTGTCAATCCTACGGTCTTGGGTGCTGTAAGTATCATACTATCCTACACCTGTTCGTGCATATACGGATATATGTCATTTATTAATTGGTTACTTCCGTGCAGCTGCATGACCAGCTATGCCAAATCTAAGGGCATACCTGTTGGTTTCTTGGACTCCCAGATGGTCGCCGAGGTGATGTTTAGGACCGACGCAGACTTCGTTGTCGACTACATCAAAAGAGGGTTGCTTGCTCAGGTCGACAAGGAGTACATACTTGTACCCTACAACCAGAGGTGAGTGCTTTCATCAGTACTTCACTGGTAATCTTAGTGTCTCCATGTGCACACCCCCAAACTTAGATTAAATTTTTAATTCTTTACATGTAACATGTAGCTACCACTGGATCCTGCTGCTACTTATTCCGAAAAGGAACAAGGTGTTCTATCTTGATTCATTGCAGAGGAAAGGGTACTCGTATTGCGGAGCAAGAGATGTATTCAAAAGGTGATGATATTCATGTGAACCTGTCTTGCATGCATCTAGATTTACTGTCCTCAAACTGTCAATTTCGACTATCCTCAAACTGTCAATTTTGACTATCTACAGGGCTTTCACGAACTACTTTGCCGAGGGAGGGCAACAACACGAGCGGTGAGTCGATAAGTTTCAGTGGTTACAATTTTTGGTACAAATTTCAACTGGCATCTGTTTTACTTTATAACGTGTCCCCAGCTAACTCTCGGTCTGTAAATTGGCAGTGCCATCAGCAGCCGGACGACAATACATGTGGGTTCTACGTGATGCGCCACATGTATGACCTGATCATCACCCCTCACCGCCCAGATTTCCCCGAGGTATACAATTGCTCTGCTCCCCTTTGTATCGATTTGGCAGAATTTACAACTGCATTGAACTAATTTTTTCTGTACCAACTCTTGCTGTAGGGGCTCGACTTCCCTTCGGAAAGCTTTGACCCTTGAGAGATTGGTATTGTCCGAGGGATGCTCGCTGAGTTTTTCCTTGTGGAGGACATATCAACCAAGGGGAAGTTTAGGGACCCGCAAGGTTCGTATTAGTGCGGCCTTACATTTATTTGTACATCTAACACACTGACTTAAAGCTTAGGAAAGTGGATAGCAATAAAGCCATTTCTAGTAAAGTCTTCCCCTATAATCGAAAAAGCCGTCCAATAGAGGGGTCTCAAAACCTATTATTTTTTAAAGGATAACTGATCAAAGAGACATTAATTGTCGATTACATTTATTGGTTCAATCTCAATTGTACATATTTCTGAGTTCTGTGCTGTATATATGAAATGCTTGTACATGTTTCTAAGTTGTGTGCATGTATATATGAGAATGTATATATTTGAGTACTGTGCATGTATGAAATTCATGAACTGTATATATGAAATGCTATTTGTACAGAGGACATCGGTGACTGTTATAATCTCGGACGGTTTGTAAGATCAAAACCGTCTGTGCATATGCACAGACGGTTTTGATCTTACAAACCGTCCGAGATTATAACAGTCACCGATAATGAAACTATCACAGATGGTTTTGACCTAAAAACCGTCTGTGATATCACACAATCACTATCTCAGATGGTTTTGACCTCAGAACCGTCTGTGATATCACACTATCACAGACGGTTCTGAGATTATAACACTATCACAGATGGTTTGACCTAAAAACAGTCTGTGATATTCACTATTACAGACGGTTCTGAGAGTATAAACCGTCTGTGATAAGGAAACAATCACAGCCGGTTTCAAGATTACCACCGTCACTGATAATGACAATATCGCAGATGGTTTTGACAGACGGTTCTGAAACAACCGTCTGTGATAAGGACGCTATCGCAGACGGACCTGAGGTCATAACCGTCTCTAATAATGTGAGAATCCCAGATGGTTTTGACATCAGAACTATCTGCGATACTCATATTATTACGGACGGTTCTGAGATCAAAACCGTTTGTGTTAGTATTAGTATCTCAGACGGCTTTGATGTTATAACAGTCTGTGTATTATGAGTACCACAGACGGTTATGAGGTTATAACCGTCTTTCATAATATGAGTATCACATACGGGTTTGATCTCAGAACCGTCAGTAATAATGTGAGGATCACAGACGGTTTTGACATCAGAACCGTCTGTGATACTCATATTATTACTGACGGTTCTGAGATCAAAACCGTCTGTGGTAGTATGAGTATCTCAGATGGCTTTGATGTTATAACAGTCTGTGTATTAGGAGTATCACAGACGGTTCTGATGTCATAACAGTCTGTGTATTAGGAGTATCACAGACGGTTCTGATGTCATAACAGTCTGTGTAGTATGAGTATCACAGACGGTTTTGACCTTATAACAGTCTGTGAAGGGAGAGATCATAGACGGTTTAAAACCGTCTGTGATAGTACATGATTATCATTGACTCGAATATCATTGACTCGAATATCACTGACGGGTAAGAACCGTCTGTGATGACTATTTTGACTCCACTGTGATAATGAATTCTGTAGTAGTGGCTGCCTACCGCTTGGATGGCAGTAATGTAGATTTGGAGGAACTCGGATGGGTTCTGTGTTCCATCAAACCTCTCTATGGCCCCTGGTCTAAACTTGTCTGGCCAAACGACCGCGTGAAGGCCGGGCGAGAAAGCTTTACAACCCACGTAGGGACCGTGGACTGTCCTGCGGCTCTCGATCTGTTTACGGGCAACCTCGCGCAATGGAGAAGCTACTCATGGCCCCAAACGAGAGTGGACAAGAATTCGATCCCTATCACGTGAATCCTGCGCCCATCTGGACTTATCCTGTCGAGATGGTACGGGTGATGGGTGGCTCCGCCTACCAGAACCAGGGTTAGAGTGCCCTCGGTTAAGGGAGCGTGTCACTGACCGGGAAGAAGCCGTCGGAGTTGCCTCTGATGCGACCTCGTCCAACCTTTCCGCCAGGATTCTGGTGAAGGTCGGTTTCTGCGCATCCGTGACCGTAGGAGGGAAATTACGCATGACCTCCGCGATAGATCGAAGCCGTCCATGCGTACTTCTCCTAGGGGCACCAGGTGTCATTGTTTCTTCGTCTGCTGGGAAACGCTTCGGGGGCAAAGACGGTGTCTGGTCGCGTTTGCGACCACGTGACCGTCGGGAAGAACTCGGAGCAGCATCGTAACGAGCCTGCGCATCTTGAAGGGCCTCTAGGGCTGTTTTGCGAAATTCGTTGTCTTGTTGCTCGTGATCTTGATCTTTCTCTTGTTTTTGTTCCTGTTCTTCCCTAGCAGCTCGTTGATCGGGAGTTTCCTCCGATAAGGCAGCGAACTATCTAGGGAGAGAAGTCACCGAGGGAGAGAACATCTCCGTTTGTTCCGAGTCAGACTCAAAATCGAAGAGACGGTGGAGGTTATTAGGGTGAAATCTCCCCGGGCTGATTTCCTGGTCGACATCATTCTTCCCCTTAGTAGGGTCGTATGATGGACCGGGTCCAACTTCTAATGCATTAAGAACCTTAGTGGGTTCTGATTCTGCGTTGGTCGCCTCCTGGTCGATAGACATGACCTGAATGGTCGAATCGACCTCTGGGACGTCCTAGCCTCCGATTTCCTCCATCGGAACAGGATTGCTAGGAGAAGGCATCGGAATGTGGGCATAATCCTCGAGATCGAAATCATTCTCGGAATCATATGCTCCAACCATGATTCAGCGAACCTCTGGATGAAAATTAGGACACCTTGAGAAAGGCCCCACGATGGGCGCCAGCTGTCGACAATTCGGACTCGGGGTCCTTAGTCGAACTTATGGAAAATTTGTAGGTTGTGAGACCTTTCAGGGTCTCCCTCCGGGAAGGTATGATGAATCAAGGGTAACTAGAACACAGAGAGATTTATACAGGTTCGGGCCCTCGATGGTGGGAGTAACAGCCCTACGTCCTGTTAGGATTTCACTATATGAGGGAGAAAAGAGTTACAAAAACTAGGGAAAAGATCTTCACAGGCGAAGATCTTTCCTGTATGTTTATACAAGATTGTATTTGAGAGGCTTAT
The DNA here is from genome assembly GCA_019359835.1 of Pharus latifolius. Classification (NCBI taxonomy): domain Eukaryota; kingdom Viridiplantae; phylum Streptophyta; class Magnoliopsida; order Poales; family Poaceae; genus Pharus; species Pharus latifolius. The sequence goes on from CM033322.1 coordinate 59,552,491, forward strand.
GAAAGCTAACTAACTTAGTCTAGTGTCTTCGATTAATCTTTTGATCTTCTGATCCTTCGATCCCCCTCCCCGATCTGATGCACTGGCTTACCCTTTTATACTGGTCGAAAAGGTGCCAGGGCATAACGGCATCGAATAGTTACTCAGGTGCAGGTTTAGCACGTGTTCTTGAAGAATAACCGCACGTATTAACCTCCCGACTGTTGTATCCATACGTGGAAGAATCCTCGGGATACTCGGAATATCCCTACTATAGGGACTAAGTAATCGCGCGTTTCCTAGTCGAAGGTGTTCTGACCGTGTGTTGCTTGTAATCATCTGATCGCACACCATCTGCAGCCGTCTGTCCGCGTATTCGCATACAAGCTCCTGACTGCGGACTATCTGATCGCTTAAAGCATGCGATCACATGTCTGTTTTTCTCAGAGTAACTTGAGTTCGTGTCAACAGACACTTGTCTGGTTCGAATCTGTCCTGAACCAGTTGTGCATTTATTTGAATTAGCTCGGGTATTAATCCTGGTCAAGCCATTCTGAATGGCTCAGGAATGGCTCGCAATAAGTGCTAAATTGGTAGCATTTTTACCCAAGGTTTAGTATTGAAAACGTGAAAAATCATGCTTCAAACCCCTTTAATGCGACATTTTATGCAAAAAAATATTATACTTTTTACAAATTTCTTTCACGGTTGTGTTCATCATGTTTCAGGGATCAAACATACCAAATTTGAGATAATTTTGACCAAATTTGGACCTAATTCGACCAAGGAAACCAAAACTGGAAGCAAAAAGGTCCTGGTCAGGTACTGCACGGACAACACACTGGTCAAACACGTTTTGGTGGGTAAATCCTTATTCGTACATGGCTGGGCAAAAAAGAAACTTGTTTGAACATGTCAAAAAAAAGAGCAAATTCTCGGTCGAATACAACGTGACTGAAAAGTCCTGCTCGGTTTCGGCTACGACACGTGTTTGGCTGCGAACACGCCACGTGTCCTGGTCATGTTCAACTCAGTTTCCTTGTCTTTTATTGGTCGATTTTGATCAGAATTGGTCGAATTTGGTCAGTTTTTACCAGATTTGGTCGGTTTTAGTCATATTTAACCAGAACTGGTCGGTTTTTTGTCGATTTTAGACGGGTTTGGTCAATTTAGTGGTCAAGACTGTGCTCAGTGCTCAATTGATGAAAGCTAAACAAGGACAGCGACATAATCTTTTTCAAACTCGATGTAAGGTCCAAGACAAGGTATGCAAGCTCATCATTGATGGAGGTAGTTTTCATAATGATCCGGTGAGGATCTTCAAGTCCTGATCGCATACAGCTTCGCGACCTTAACCATGTTAGGATGGGTCCGCGACCATGGATTGGTTCGCGACCATGAAAAGGAATTCGTTCCCTGTTCGGAATTGTAATCCGATCCGAATATATATAACTAAGTTTATCCGTTTAGGATTAGTTAGTTATATGAGTCTAATATGTTTAGGTTATTGAGTCTGATACGTACTCATACGATTGGACTATAAATACCTTGTAATAGGACTAGTTTAGATCATCGAATACAATCGAAAAGTCATAGAACTTATTTGAGTTTTAGACACTTATAGTTCTTTCGACGTAGGCAAGTGTGCCTAACATTCGATGTGTAAAGCCCTCTTTGAAAGAAAGAGTTGTGCAATTACTTTGGGTTTTGTTTTCGATCAACCTTTGGGTTTCAGTATTTCTGAGTAAGATCCCGTTATTCCACATATTAGAATCTGGGTGAGCCTAGTGCGAAAACCAAGGCTAGGTCTCAAACGGATTAAGTTGGTATTAGAGCAACTTTCCTATCCTGTGGATGGTGAAGACTTGCCAAGGTTACAAAACCTTCGGTGAAAATCCATGCGATCAATTGACGGTTCCTATAGTCGCGTCTCCAACAATGTCTAACAATACCTCCGTTCAAGCTAACCTAGCCGAACAAGTGGCTAAGCTCTCCACCGACATGGAAACCGTGTTTGCTTGGATTAAGCAGCAGGCCATGATTGTACCTCCAGAAGTAGGGAAGGTTATGGGTGTGTAGACTGGTGAAGACTTGCACAGGACAGACAAAATGAAGACGAAGGCAACCACAAGACCGACGACCTCGTCAACACCTCCTTAGTTGTCGGATCTTTTAAGGTCATCGCTAAGATTGATATACCCATATATGATGGGGTGATCAATGCCGAGAAACTGGATTCTTGGATCGACCAGCTTGAGACCTATGTTGACTGAAAGGGTCAGTAGCACTCAAAAGTTGAAGTTCGCACCTTTGAAGATGAAGGACCACGCCAAGACCTGGTGGAAGGCCCTTGTTGCCAGTGGTGAAGCTGACGACCTTGCTTGGGGTCAATTCAAACGACTTCTGTGACAAGAATTCTATCCGATTGGTTATCTTGAGGAGAGATGGGAGCGTTGGCACAGATTGTACCAACGGCGCGACCAGACCATCCAAGACTATACTACGAAATTCCGGAGACAAGCAATGGTCATCAGCATATCACTGTCCGATCCTCAGGTATTTCAGAAATACACATATGGACTTCAGAAAACGATCAGTACTGAGCAAAGTCTGTTCGGCGTCCAAGACATCACGACCGCAAGCACAACTGCTATGGCAATCGAGAAGAAGAATAAATCGCCACTACTACAAAAATGCTTTTCACTATCGGTTCAAAATCAAATATACTATTGGTTCTCTTACCGCTAGTGATCGGCACGATAGAAGAAATGTAGCACAACCCTATCGTTTAAAAACCAATAGTAAAATACCTACACCTCCAACGTTTATAGTAATCGCTATTGACAATTCTACTATCGGCTCAATGATCCCAACCGATAGTGATGTTATATTTCTTGTAACGGTTATTCACTGGAAACCGATAGTAATGTATAAATTTTTTCTATCGGTTAAAACTCGACACGGTTAGTACCACAACTTTCTTTTATCAGTTGTAGGATATGAACCGATAGTATTACAAAGGATCATTAATAGATGCAGTGATACAGTGATACACTAATACAGCAGATTTAATTTATTCACAAATACACTAATACAAAGATATACACATGCATTGGACAGATTGAATTGATTTACATATTGAGTTTATTCACAAATACACAAATGAATTTAGTCACATATTGAGTTTATTCGCAAATACACCAATGAATTTACACACATACACCAATCAACACATTCAATATATATTACACAAGTCATTTACGATGGATTGTTGATAGCCACTTCTTCCATCACATATTGAGCCCAAATTGTTGCAGCTCCTTCAATTGAGGCAACTCATATTGCTCTTACAACATGGCGCTCTGCATGCGTGTATGAAGTTAGGAACGTACGAGACATCCAATGTTTGACTTTGAGTCAGGAAAAATGGTTACCTTAGGGAATTGGGCAAAGTTTCTCCTGATCAGGTCATACATAAATCTCATGACATAGAAGCCACATTCCCACGATTGTGGCTGCTGATGGCACTGGGATAATTGCATATGCAAAGACATAAACCCACATTAACTTGAAAGAACTAATTAAGCTTAAATTAAAAGACTCATCATGAGTAGTTCCATCCGTATTAATTACCTCATCTTATTTCCAAGAAATTGTTGTACCTGTAACACCCTGAGTTAGGGGTGAAAACTTCCTTTTTCATCAATAGCACGCATGCATGTATCTGTAGTATTAGCCAGATCAGTATCTATCCTAAGCCCTAAAATCTCCAAAGTCTATCCTGTGACCTCAAACCAAGATCAGATTGTTCAGATGTGATCTATTAGTTACTCTGAACTTAAAAGTCTTCAGAACCTAGATCCAATTCTATCTCTAAATTCCAGATTTATCAACTTCTTCTGTTTTCGAAAACAGAAATACCTTATATTACCCAAATACCCTAAGTTTCAGAAATACAGATTTAATCCAAATCTTGACCAAGTTCAGACCAGATTATTCCTGGAATATGATCATGGGTATGTCAATACCTTAATATAAAAAGTTGACAGCCAGATTTCATCATCTAGACTCTTTTCACAAATCAGTCCAAGAGTTATCGCAAATTAGTCCTTATATGATATCTGAAAACCCAAAAAGGCTAAAATCTCCAGATTAACTCCAAATTCAGAATTTCTTCGGCAAACCTTCTCAAAATGCTATTTGCCACAAGTCTCTCTTCTGTACAGATATCAAAATCGAACCCTAAATGCCAGAATTCGAAATCGACAAAACTTAAATCTGACGTTACACTAAATTACCCTATTTTCAGTTGTATCAAAAGCTATCCAAATGTGCCAAATTTTATCTTCAATCTCTGCCAAATCATCTGTTGAATAAAGATTACCAAAACAGCAGAATCAAATTCAACTCTAACCTTCCAAATCATCAGATTCACAGATCAGTCCAAATCAAGAATTGGAAATTGCAAATGAATCCATTTTCGACCAGGACAACAGCAGCATTCGACCAGGCCGTTTGCTGTACACGACCAGGGCTCGCCGTGGTTTCCTTGCGCCGTGCACGTTCGCCGCCGGTGAAGCTTCGCCTGCAACTTGATCGTGCATGCTGTTGCGCACGTGTCCTCGCCTCAGCCGTCACCGTGGCAGCGCCGCTGCAACGTCGACGACCAGCACCTGCTTCCCCGCGCGACCAGCAGTTACTGTTGTCAGCATCTTCTTGCCACGTCGCTTGCCTTGCCAGCCGTTGTCGCCACCGCTTTGCACCGCCCGACATGGTTGAGTCCCAATGTAGCACAGCTTTGTCTCGCCAGTGCGCCGTCGCGTCACCGTTCGCCGTTGCTACATCTGCGCCCGGCAACTCATATCAACTGACATCAAATTCAATGCTGTTTAATCCTTGCAAGCTTCGCCCACTGCTCTATTTAAGCCACCAGTACCCTGTGTCATCTCCTCTTCCCCAGGACTTAACCAAATTCTCAAACTTCTTCACTATCGTCGTCTTCTCCGGCGAGCTGTCGAAGAGCTTCACGGTGCCAGCACACTACGCAGCACCTTCTGTCAAATTAACCGCATCAGTAAGTTTCCCTAATCTCCCTCATTGTGCTGTACCATCTAATTGAGTTATATTGCATCCAGTCGCCGGTGATCGCCGGAATTCCCGATTGCCCTGTTCCGACAATGCAGACCAAATCACTTCGAATTAGCCCTCGATCCTGTGAAGAAAATTGATCTGTGAGCTCTAATTAGCAAGCCTAAGCATCCAGATCCCCAGGTTGAGCTCGAATCGAAGGTATCCCCAAATTCAAGCTCTACCAGTCGCCGGCGATCGTCGCCAGGCTTCTCCAGTGATCCTCCGGCCAATACAATTGTACCAGAAGCTTCCCTATACCTCCTAGATGCTCTCCAAGCAATGAATTAAGTTCTTGTTGCCTGTAGCAGAAACCCCCAAATCCAGAGTTTCTTCTCCGGCGCCGATGACTGGAAAGCTTGTTCCAGCCATTTCAGCCCTCGAAACCTTGTCATTTAGATGTGCCTTAGCCTCCTGAGTATTTTTGTCTTCTAGCCCGACACCTAGATCGGCCTAGATTGGAAGTTATAGCCATGCCAAGTTTGTGTCCAGAACTGCTCCAGTGCAGCCAGTTCATCTCTGTTCATCATCAAATTTCTTGCTTTCCAGCCATTTCTTGCCCTAGATCCTGTTGACTTAATTGTTCCTGTTACTCAAGCCTATCTCCCAGACAAAGTGGTGCATCATTTGGAGCTCCAGATCAAAAGTTATGCTAAGCCCTAGTTTTTGGCATTGTCAGCTCTATGCCAGAGCTTGTCAGCCAGTGGCATTGACCTTATTTACCCACTTCTGGTTGTGTAATTTGAAATCCACTTTGTCCACTGAATTTGTAGAGTTGTGATCTACATTTTCTTCTACTACCACAACTTGAGATAAGCACTCTAGCTTTTCTTAAAGCTATGTCCAAGCTTTGATCCGAATGTCGATCTGTTGACATTCGCTGTTTTGATTAAACCAGTCACAAAATTGTTATCCCTATTGCAATCCAGAAACCCTAAGATTATCTAATCTCCATCCTTAGCCAAATTCCTTGAAACCCTAAAACCTCGACTCAGTTCAGTTTGCAGTTCAAATTATCTCCAGTATAGTTCAATCATTCTTGTTGAGCATTTCTGCATATAAGTCATAAAACATTTTAAATATTATAAGTAATTATTGTGTGTTTGTTTGTCGTCAAGCAGATTCAGAAGCTGACTTTGAAGATTTTGCTGTTGACCCGTCATCGACTGCTGTATTTTACGACGCGGAAGGCAAGTCATATCCTTGGTCATCTTGAACCTATATTTTAAATGTTGCTATAATATAACCTTGAATATAGGCAATATTGCATGTGAAAGATTGAGAATGGTTGATTTATGAATTGGCAGTACTAGACTGGTTATCTGTGAAATGTGAAATAAACAAGTTTTGAGCCATGAACTATTATATGTATCTATATACTTATATTCATGAAATAAAACCCCTAGCCATGACTAGAAAAATGGTGTGGATGGCTGTAGCACTGGAGGTGCTAGACTGCAAAGGATATGCAGGCACTGAAGGTGCAGGGTTGTGGATGGTCTGGTCACTGGCATATAAGGACTAGAACCTTGTGTTGTGCGTCTAGTGGCATGAACAACGTGCTAACCGCAAGCCTGGTATGGGACAGGCCTGAACAAGTAATTATGTGGATCGCACATGAAACCCCTGCATGAGATGTGTAGTGATGCACGATAAACACGGAGCGCGGCTCCCACACATATCACTGAAGGTGATCAAGCACGCTGACCCAGTAATGGGAATAAGCAAAGGGGTGGAGGTTTGGATACAACCTGCCACAACTGTGTCTCGCTGAGAGCCACAGGGTCGGGGGTGAATTGTGAGTAAAACATAACAAAAGTTCTTGTTATTTCCACCTTGCCGCTCACAGTATGAAGTGAGTCAGGGGTCCAATCATTTTGTTATGATAGGAAAGGTTTGAAAGTGGAATATCTTGCGGGTAAATTGGTACTTCTCTGCATAGTTAAAAACGTATTCGAATACTCCGAGCTCCCGGGTTTATAGGAGTCTGCTGCGGTGGATTAAATCCACGGGGTGTGACACAAGTACTATTTTCTAAATAAATATGTTTAATCAAGATTACCCAAATGACATGTGTTGTCATGATAAGGAGTGCTGCCGTGGGCTGTCGTGTGTCGACGTGTCACGGTAGTGCTATAATCTAGTAAACATGAATAATGATGTTATATTATGAAAAGTGCTGCCATAAGATGAGATGAGAAAGGAAAAGATTATTTTACAAATATCCATAATTCTTGACTAGTCTAGGTTCATATCATCACTACTATATGTATCTACTCTTACCTATGACTTGCTGAGTACGTAAGTGCTCACCCTTGCAACGTTCAACTCAATAGATGGAGCCTATTTTGATCAAGATGATGGCACGGAGTACTACGTGGATCCAGAAGGAGGAGAATCAGTTCGGCCAGAACCCTGAAGTGTGTTGTTCTGCCGTCAACTTCTTTTGTGGGAGGATCACCTATCTTCTGCTGCGTAGTTAAATATTTTGCTAAACCCTGAATGCCTTGTAGGCATTGTAATCCTCTTTATGTAATATTAAGGCCAGCAGGCCACACTGCTTAATATTTTGTGAGTACTCTTTTGCAATGTAATATACTCCTGTGTTTGACTCATCCTGGGAAGTCAAAGGTTTGTGAGAATGGGACTAGCTGCAGCGAGCTAGGTCTCTACAGGAGTAGTCGTTGTCCCAGTTTCGGGGCGCGACAGTACCCTTCGACTCGTCATGCCTCCCTCCAGCAGTAACATAATTTTTGAAAGCCCTGTATTTAATTTAGCATTGCCGGTTAATATGTTATCATTAATTAGCTAGTCAGAGAAAAATTTAAAACAACTGTGTTACTTACGTGTCTATGTGCCACGTGAGGGTGAAAACATGCGCCACCCTGTCACTCATCGAATCGAGGTAATAGACCTCATTCATCCATGGGCAAATGATGGCGAGGACCCAGTGGCCCCTACATTGCATATATAAGTGAACCGTTTAATACATATGTTAGGCGTAACATACAAGAATGAGTTAAATTAGTAGAAAATGCACTAAACTTTGGTGGTACGGCGCAAGAATGAACTCTCGGTCCTGCTGCGCTAGTAGTGCCCTTGATATGTATTCCTCTACATGTGCTTGGTCGTGCTCTAGCATCGTGAGGCTTATTTTGTCTGGGTCAAGGAAACCCACCTTGTCACATGCCCTCATCGACGCCAGCCTATACATGCACCTGGATGCAAAGTAGACATTTGTAGGTAGTGCATACAAAGTGATTAGATTTATGAAATGAACTGTGATAACTCCACACAACAGAAAACTCACAGGACTCTAGTCCATATGATGGACATATCAAGCTCCCGCCAGTTGAGGAGGTCGAACAAATCCTCGTGGGCCACCAATATGCTCCCGGCCTCACGGTGAAAATGACCTGGCCTGAAGTGAACTAAGAAGTTGATGTGGCGCCTAGACCGGGTTAGGTACCACTCGTGGAGACTTCTGGTTATTTGATCCATATTGCGCAGAAGGTACTCCGACATGAGTGGGAACCCGTTCTTGAACGTACCCGGCTGGCTTTGTTTCGCCTTGCCTTTGGCCTTGCCCTTGCCTTTGGGCGGGGAGCGATGTATACCTTCGAAGGTTGGGGCGCGGTGCCGCCGGCCTCATTTGATGGCGAAGGGTTTGAGGCCGTCGGAGGACGCATGGGGGCTGAAGGAGCTCACTCATGCGTTGTGCTGGGGGTGGTGTCCTCAGGAAGTGAGCTGGCATCCATCGTCCACTTTAAGTTACGAACGCATAAGTTAGATTTTACAAATTGAGTATATTAACTGAGTTGTAAGCTAGAATGGCTAGGTTTACCTCCTGTAGTCTAACACCCTTCTTGGGCCACTATATGTATGAGCCCAATGTCTCGCCAATTGTCCACATTTCGTCCGTTGGGATGGGCAACGGAAAAGAGCTGTAGCCCGGGAGGGCCATGTCCACCTGTACCTTTGCGAATGCAGGCTCCAGAGGTACGCAGTGGATCCGGACATCCTCCCAAGACTGATATACGACCCCGTTTTCAACCACTACAGGTTTGTCACCTATGTTGATCAATAGGCTACAGCTCTCCGGCTTCTGCAATTTGCAACAATTATAATAGGTTAGCGAAACAGTTCTAACGTAACGGAAGTGGCATCAACCGAACCGCATATATAGCTCAAGAGTTGCAATACCTCAATCAGGTCCACCGGATCCACGTGAACCTTCGAGCCACAACTACTCGGCTTGGCAACGTCAACCTCGGCAGCTGGATCTAAACCCTTGGACTGCACAACTCGGCCGAGACGTTCATACTTCTCGTTCATTTGAGCGAACATGTCCGCAAATTGTGCAGTCACATCTGACCGTATCTTCTGAGACAGCTCCGATTCCCTTTCCTTCCAGCTGCGAGCCTTCTTCGCCTTTTGCCCGGGCTCCGACAAGCCTTCCTTCCATGGCACCACACCCCCCACGGTTCGCGTCCGCCCTGGATGCTCCTTGTTCCCTAGAGCCCGGGTAAGAATGTCGTTCTCCCTATGGGGAGTGAACAATCCCTCGGTCGCCTCCTTCGAGCAAGAGATTTGTTACATTCAAAGCTCTCCATTGTGAGGAAAAAATATATACAAACTTGTGCGCACACTAGTGATCATAGTTTTTTCTACCACACTCTATGATTCCAACTAGGAAGTTAGCCAACTTACGAGTCGCTGCACGACCTCGACGTCCCTGAGGTTTGGGAACTCCACAGTCCCCGTGGACGACACGGTCCCTCTGGCCAGCCACCAGTGCTTGCATCGCGGATCGTGGATCTCGGAGAGCAGTAGGTCAGGGGAGTCGACGAAATTTGACGCCTCGTCTTCAGCATCTTCCACTGCTCCTCCTTCCCCGCATAGCCGCGAGAGCCGAGCCGGTGCGGGTGGTCGTTCCTCCTCTGGATTGCCTTGTTCTTCTCGCTAAGGGCCTTCGTACCAGAAACAAGAAAATTAATGCACCGCTAGTTACTGCATACAATGGTGTAACCAAGCAAAGGAACCATACATACCTTGAACTCAAGGGTCCCCTTCTGTTGGGTGAATTGCTCCCATACCTCCTCCGTTATGAAGGGGTACTTCTCGCATGGAGATTTGCCTTTAGCGAGGAACGTACTGACGAGGACGCTCTTGAAGGTTTTCCACGTGTTGTTCATGTCCTTCAAGCAAGCTATCTTGGGACCATCGTCAGGGATGTTCCACTTGGCCTGTTTCAAATGGTGCATATAAGCAGGACTTACCTAATCTCTGGGATAAACCAAGGGAATGTGATTACTCAAGAGTTCAGTGATTTTGATTAACTTTACCTTCACTTCCGCCCACAGCCTATCCCTCTCGTCGGCCTTAACGTCCTTCCAGCTCTGGACGGTGATCTTCACCCTTTCCATCGCCAACAAACCAACATAGGCAACGTACTGGCCGGCGTTCTTCCCGATTGGTCTCCCGAACTAGTTGAACTCACATGAAAGATCCGCGCGTTTGGCCAAATGGCACAACATCGTCGCGCCTCGCGCCTTCCTCTTGCGCTGGGACGAGGCAGCGTCATCTACGTTCGCCCTTGCCGAATCACTACTATCAGCCGAGGAAGATGCCGACATGGCTTTACCTAAAATTTCATGAACAGACCATCAATTGATACGAAGAAAGGTACATGACAAAGTTCATAACTAAAATGGAATGACAATGATGAACCACCTCTTTTTGTTAAAATGTTAAATTTTCATTCAAAAGGCCAAAAATCATCAATTCCTATCAACATGGTCTTCAAAATAGATTTAAAATGGATTTGTAAACTCAATTTGCAAAGGGTTGTCGAACTTCAACCTTCTTGCTTAACATAAAGATCATTTGATAACTCTTGATTGTAAAATTAATCCTATTTGGAAAAATTTTTCAGAAAAATATATTTAATGCTATGAAAATCGTTTCTGTAAATTTTCATTTCAAATGTATTTGATTTGAGCAATAGTTGATTCTTTTCACAAATGAAATATGAACTCTGCAAAATTCAGACTTTTCAATGTACTATCAGTTGACAATAATAAACTGATATGACATTCTATATTTCCTATCGGTTTGCCAATTAAAACCGATAGTACTCAACTTTTGATTAGCAGTGTAAACTATGCTAGTCTCTCTGCAGGAACATAAAGTCTGTAAAAATTTAAATGAACCAAAATTTCAGATGAAAATTAGAAAATGAGAAATAATTAACAGAAAATTCAGATTAGCAGTGCAAACTATGACATACTCTATTTCCTATCGGTTTGACAATAAAAACAGATAGTACTCAAGTTTGTTTTAAGGAAAATATATAAGATTAGCAATGCAAACTATGCTAGTCTCTCTGCAGGAACATAAAGTCTGTTAAAATTTAAATGAACCAAAATTTCAAATGAAAATTAGAATGGGAAATAATTAACAAAAAATTCAGTTTATGGTATTTCCTATTGGTTCTAAATAAGAAACCGATAGTGGACAACACTGTACGACAAATTGCTAGTGATTTTCATCAAGTCTGTAATTCTCATAGCTATCAAGTTTGTAATTCATGCAGTTTTCATCTAGTTTTATATTTGTAATCCATTGAAGCACATATGAACTATTGCATATAAATTTAAGAAATTGACGCGAGCGGTTTGGTCAAGAACACTTACAGTCGTTCGTTGAGTGGCCAGAGGCGGTGGAGAACCCAATTGCGATTGGCAATGGTGGCGCATAGGGGTGAAAAAGCGAACGTCGGGGAGGCTAGGGTTTTCCGCGCACGAGTATTTGGAATGTGATCAGTTGCACTGGAGGGAAAATCGTGCGAGGTTAACCTAATATATGAATATTTACTATCGGTTCATAATCATCAAACCGATAGTAAACACAATGGAAGTTAGGGTTTGGAGTGTTGGCATTTTTCACTATCGGTTTTATGATTATTAACTGATAGTAAATTAAGAACACAGTCTCATAACACAATATGAATTACTATCGGTTATTAACAATAAACCGATGTGGGACCCTCATTTGAGGATTCCAGTGGCAACCGCCCAGGTGGATTGCACTCAGAAAAGGCACATTGCAGCTCACAACAACAAGATGCATTATATAAAAATGAGAGTAATTAAAAACAAGTGCTGATCATAAGGACCAACATTACAATAACTTAGCGCCAAAATGACGCACTTAATTGTTAATACAAATTAAGGAGTTTTCGACACAAAGGTCGGCACAAAATAAGACAGCAATGATAAACAAAAGGACTTCATTAGTCTTCTTTCTCTGCAGCAGTGGTATTGCATGGGCCTTCTCCACATCGAACTCCACCTTGGTGCATAACCCTTTAACCAGATGGGTCTTCAGTTTCTTCTTCTTGTTCCACATTGGGTTCAAGACCGTAAGATGCAGGGTCGACGAATCCTTCCTCTAAATTTGTTTGTAAAAGCAAGGGTGAGCACATTGTCCACATGGTGCTCAACAAGTCCCAAGTAACAATGCATGTATATATATAGATGAGGGGGAATTTCTCAAAAAATAGCTCTTCGGCTCTGCATACAAATATATAATAGACTTTCACATACAGCTTTGAAGAAAGGTCTTTATTTTCGAAAGCGAGGCTTTTGAAATCCTAAGCTAGATTTTCAGAAATGTTGTGTGTGGCGGTCTTTCATGAGTCACCACTTTACTCAGATTTTGTGAAAAACTTCCAAAAGCTACTTGTGCTGCATCGACGTGAATAGAATTCACAGCGCGCAGACTCCATGACCTGGGAGCTCAGAGTATCCGATACTTTTTAAACTTTGCAAAGGTGTACCACCTTAATCCACCAATCATTCGGCTTTCAAGTCGGATCAGCTTCATGCGACTTTTACGCATGTGACAAGGCCGAGATGACACAACAGTTTACACTCCTAGTATTAACTATTTCCCTGCCCGGTAAATAGACAATTAAGTCTCAAGTACCGTTGTGGGTCCTCCCCACTGCCTTACTTCCTAGCCTGGGCGTATGTTCTCGCAAGACACATAGCCTCTCTTGATTACAGTCGCGCACGACTTAATCTGGCATAGGGCGTCTTCCTTCTTTCCACCTTTTCCTCTCATGATTTTTCTGAACTCACATCACTCGTGGCCTTCTGCGGCCCACCAGTTCTCGCAAGAAACTGGACCGACAACCATTGCAGGGAAAAGCTAACACTAAAGAAAGCTACTAAGTTGCGCCCGTCCCATAAACAGGCAAGTGGTTGGTACGTTTTTCATGCCGCATAGAAGCACAGCACAAGGTTCTAGTCCTTATGAATCTCTAGTGAGGAGTCTTTCACATTCCCAGTGCGCACACAGCACCATCCAATCAAACCATCCTCACTATCGATTCCAATCACATTTTCTTTCACAAAAAGGGGTTTTGAACATGCTTTTCTCATATGTGACCATTCAACATTTATCATATAATCTTGAAGCATAGCATAGCCTAAGCATGATAATCTAGGGTGACAAGGGTGCAGGGATATTCAATGTCAAAAGGGGCTTTACAATCATCTAGGTCATATCTAGTCATTTTATTGAAACATAGTTCTTATTTGAATCTAAGGCATGCATATACTTGAAAACGGTTAACATGCTTCATTTCAAAATAGTAGGCTAGACATGATCAAGGGATTGAGACTTGCCTTGCAGTGACGGGTCTAGCTGCTCAAATGAATCTTCGGGGATCTCCTCTGCTCCTTCAACGTCTGGTTCCACGACGGGTACAACAACACATACATACTATATAAGCATACAAGCACTAGAAAATAATACGTAAATACATCTGCATGCAGGGGAATTGGTTTAGACAAGGTCACTTGACATTGGTTGAAGAGATGGGTTCAAAGGGCTTGAATGTCGAAGGGCTGACATTCGGTTCATGGCTTGACATTGCCCTAAATCGGTTCTAGGTTTGTTTTCTGGAGATGTGATAGTAGGGAATATTGTAGAACATGGCTAAAAAGGCTTACTGGACAAAGTGGCATTTCAATAGCTCAAAAGTAACAAGTCTAAATCATCCAATGCCACAGGTGGACATGCACTAACATAGTGTTAGACATGGCCAGAAACTAGGGCATTGCATAACTTCTGACTCAGAACTCCAATTGATGCACAACTTTGTCTGGGGTTTAGGCATTGATAACAGCTACAAAACTCTCAACAGGCTCAAGGGCAGAAAGTGGCCGGAGGGTGGCCAAATCCGGTGAGCAAACACGGTGGCCTGGACATGAACTGAGCCACTGGACAGCAACCTTGGCATGGCTGTAACTTTTGATTCAGGTCGATTCAGAAGTCGAGCTAGTAGACAAAATTGCTCAGGGGGTTGAGGTCTATCTAAAGGATAAGGTGAGTGGGGCTAGATCGGCTGGGGAAAAATTCCGGCGACCGGCGCTGGAGAAGATGACCTCCAGATTGGGCGTTTCTGTTTTAAGAGGTTTGAGCTCGATCCCTTGCTCAGGGAGTGAGAGGGTGAGGTGAGGGGTCTATTTGCGGGGTTAAATCGGCCGGAGAGTGGCCGGAGAAGCTTGGCGACGAGGACCAGCTCACTGGTGGCGCGCAAACTTCGGAAAGGCCATGATTGCTGCTCAAATTTGAAATCTAAGCTTGCAGGCTTGCTCAATTGGGTGCACTGGTCAATTCTTGTTACTGGCACGAGGGTTAATTCGGACTAAATCATTAGGCATTGCGGGAACAGGGGATCTTCAGTTTTCCGGTGATTGCCGGCGTTGAGGTGCGCCGGGGACCAATTGATGGCTATGAAACGTACAGGGGGATGAAAGGAGCTTACTGGTGGCGTTGGTTTGGAGGGGGAAGCTTCGGGCGAAGCTGGCGCCGTGAGCTCCAGAAACTACTCGCCGGAGAAGATGAACTTCGCGGCGGCGCTGGGGGAAGTAGCTGTCTCTAGTGCTAAGGCTAAAGCAGTGCAGCTGTGGGGTGGTGCGAGGTAATGCTGGGCAAGGGAGGGGCTTATATAGCCGCGGGGTGAAGCTCTCGGGAGCAGCAACAATCGCCGGGGAGATCTTCCTTCTGGCGCTGGGGCGGTCATCGATGTACTTTGGGACACGGCGGGGCTCTGCCAGAGACGGTGAATCGCGGGGAAACAGGATTTGGTCAGGGTGGTGGCGATGATCTTCGGGATGGCGGCCATGTGGCATGAAGTTCCTGGCAGCAGCAGCAGGCACGCGCACGCGCGGGGAAGAACACGGCACGGTGGGGTTGAAGCGTTCCACGGTGGCGGTACAGCAGTGCACGGTTGGTGGCTACGTGGCCGTGAGGTGGCAACGCGGCGAACTTCGCCGGCGGTGAGTTCAACGGTGCGGCAAATGGCGGTTGCTGGTTGAAAACTTCACAGGGACCTGGTTGCGAACTTTGGACCTATTTGCAACGATTTGGACTGATCTGTGAAGGTTTTGGCTCAGGAATTTGGGCCTATTTGCAATTCTGAAGATCTGAAGGGCTGATTTGAATTCTGATTTTGCAGATGAGTGCTACTAAATGTCTTGGACTCATCTAGCAGGAAAAAGATGAAATCCGATAAGATCTGGTGGTTTTGACAAAATTCAAAAACAGGGTAATTAGGGTAATTAGGGTTTGAAACTTTCGTCGAGGCTGAAACTAGGGTTTCGGTCGAGATTCTGGGATTCTTCCAGAAGGGGAAAGTGTTCAAAAAAATGAAAGAAAGGTTATCACTTGATCAGATCTGGATTTTGAGGTGATCTGGGACTTTTAGCCTTTTTGGGTTTTCTGAAACTTCTGAAAAGGACTAAATTGAAACTCTTTTGGACTGAAATGTGAAAATGATCTGGGGAATGAAGTTTAGCAGCCAACTTTTTAGGTTAAGGTAGTGGCATACCCAAGATCAAGATAGGGTTAAAATATCAGGGTTTCCAAAGAAGGTATGCTGATTCGCAAGCAGAAAAGATAGCCAAAAACTGGGGTGTTACAACCGATAGTAGATATCAATTTCATATCGGTTTGGAAATTGAAACCGATAGTAGAAGACAATGTTATTGACCCTAAAGGGTTTTCCTGAGAAAAATTACAGATGGGTCTCAGTACATCATTTTGCACTTGTAAAGACATAGTAGATATTAATTTTATATCGGTTTGGAAATTGAAACCGATAGTAGAAGACAATGTTATTGACCCTAAAGGGTTTTCTTAAGAACAATTACAGATGGGTCTCAGTACATCATTTTGCACTTGTAAAGACAGTTGAAACCCCATGCAAATGA
The DNA here is from genome assembly GCA_019359835.1 of Pharus latifolius. Lineage (NCBI taxonomy): Eukaryota > Viridiplantae > Streptophyta > Magnoliopsida > Poales > Poaceae > Pharus > Pharus latifolius. Next base: position 59,568,882 of record CM033322.1, read on the forward strand.
CTTCCAATAATTTTGAAATAAATTAACAGTAAAGACCAATCATGGAATGAAAATTTGCAATTTTCATATTGATTTGTGAAAAGAATCAATTATTGCTCAAATCGACTCCAATTGAAATGAAAGTTTGCAGAAATGATTCTCAATGCATCGCGTATGTTATCCCAAAGAATTTTTGGAAAATAATTTGAAGAGTTCTTCGATTAAAGATCCAAGTAATATACGTCACTTACATATTGCAAATTAGTCAAGAATGGTTGTCCACCCATAATCCTTCTCCGTGGTCGTCTCGCAGGTAACTTGTTTCGTCAATATTTTCGGTAGGGACAGATTGAAGAATTTCATCTAAAAATGGAGGTAGTTCGTCGAACTGATCATACTCTTCTTCATCCACAACGTCTTCGACCCCAACAATACGTCTCTTACTGTGAAGGACAACGTGCAACTTTGGGTTGGCCGGGTCAACGATGTAGAACACCTGTGTGGCTTGCTCAGCAAGTATAAATGGATCATCTTGGTGTGCGACTCTACTGAGATCGACGAGAGTAAACCCATAATTGTTGACTTTAACACCTCGAGAGATTTCGACCGATTGGCATCGAAACAGAGGAATCTTAAGTAATACATAATCGAGCTCCCATATTTTCTTAATAACACCGTAATATGAGTTGAGTGCCCTTACTGCCCTGGCATCCTCCAAAATAGCAAGTAGTGTCACTCCACTACATTGCATAGTATTCTTCTCGTCCTGAGTTCTTGTGTAAACTGAATAGCAGTTGATGTCATACCCCTGCCAAGTCCCTATAGTAAATCTAGGCCCTCTGACCAACCATGTAACAACTTCATCTACGTTTGACGAGGATTGACACTCGGACCACTTCTATTGGACTTCTGGTTAAAGGCAGGTTTGAGTCAGAAGTGTATCTGGCGATACGAGCTCAAGTTGTTCTGAGGGGCGTCGCTATGTGATCGCCAGCTTTACGCGGTCAGACCGTAAGCCTTGCGCGGTCAGAAGTTCGTATGCTATACGCGAACTACATATTCGGGATATTGCGCGGTCAGCCAATATCCCGCGGTCAGAACATCTGCCGATCAGGATACTTGGGATCTATCTATTCGGTTGCCCATACAACGGGATATTCTAAGTATCCCGAAGATTCCTACACGTGGAGAATCGACCGTCAGAAGGTTAACACATACAGTTATCCATGAATAACATGTGTTTAACCTGCGTGGAGGTTAAGAGCAGTTCCAAAAAACCGCATCCAACCGTCCGTGCAACCGTTTGATGCAGTTTCCTCCACATGGCACCCTTTCAAACAGTACAAAAGGATGGCATGGAGCATCAATCAAGGGGGGGATCGATCAAAACATCAACTGAGAGATCGGAAGATTACTCAAAAAATCCAAAATCTCTCAAGTTAGCCAAGTCTACGGCCCACCTTAAATAATATTTCAGCAAGCCCTCTTTGGCTTATCTTTGTACACTCTTACAGGAAAAATCCTCGCCTGTGAGGACTTTTTCCTCCATTTGTAAATCTTTTACCACACTTAGTGAAATCTCAACAGGACGTAGGGCTATTACTCCCACCATCGAGGGCCCGAACCTGTCTAAACTCTCTGTGCTCCTGTTCACCATTGTTCAGCATACCTTCCTGGAGGGTCATCTTGAAAGGTCTCACAATTACAAATTCTGCATAAGTTCGGCTGAGGACCCTGAGTCCGAATCATCGACAACGTTGCCCTCAGAAGCATGCAGGACTCTATTTTTGATTCACCCAGCAAACTTCCTGTTATGTTCTCTGGTGACCCAAATCTCTGGCTTCGAAGGATTCTGTTTCCGTAACATTTCCTTGTGCTCGTGTATGTATGGCTCCACCCCCGTCATGTGCTGTAAGACCCAAAAATGGGCTTTTGCATACATCTCACTAGAGGGGACGACTGCTTTAAATCCAATCGTTCCAATGCCCTGAATCCTGCCCTCATGCTGGGACGTAGGAACGCCAATTGGGTCAACCCCGGCCATATAGTTGGTGCAAAATTCGATCACCTCCTCGGCGGCATAACCTTCAATGATACTGCTGTCACGTCTGCCACGACTGTGACATCACCTGTGAGGAGCCCAGCTCGGTGCAGCTGGTCCCATAAACCACTTGACTTCCCAGGATGAGTCAATCACAGGGATACATTGAAGCAGCAAAATAATACAGTAGTCATAATTGTATGGCCATCAGGCCTTAGTACAAAACGAGGTACAGTGCCTTACAAGGCACAAGGGTCTAACAAAATAACACATCTAGTCGGCGGAAGCTAGGCCCAAAAGCAATCCACAGGAAACAGAGGTTGACAGCAGACAGCACCATATCAGGGCTCCGGAGGAAACTGCTCATCATCTCCTGGGTCCGCAGCATCTTCAGGGTATCCTCCAAGGTGATAGAACGCTCCATCTATTGAGGAGTTGTTGCAAGGGTGAGTACTTATGTACTCAGCAAGTCATAGGGGAGGTAGAGATATAGTTACAGTATAAATGACATGAGCGTATGCTATTGGGGAAAGAGTGAAGGGTTTTTCCCAAAATACATTTCTTTCTCAATTCTTACTCAACTTCTGATCATACCCATGGCAGTAAATAAATCATATTGATGGTGATACATATATCCCATATTCAAGGCGATATAACCTCATATCACATTATTTTTATTCAAGCCTTTCAATCTTATACTCATAACAGTATTTCGTATACTTTAGGGCATAAACCACATGCCTCTTAATTATCATATGTTTGCTAGATTATGGTATTACCGCGACACGTCAACACATGACAGTCCACGGCAACGCCCCTTATCGTGACAACACATGCCACTTGGGTAATCTTGAACTAACAAATTTTAGTTTATAAAACAATACTTGTGTCACACCCCATGGATTTAATCCACCGCGGCATACTCCTAAAACTCGGGAGCACGAAGTATTCGAATACATTTTTAAACTCTGCAGAGATGTACCTCTTTTTAAATCCACTTTTTCACTCGACTTCCAAGTCGGGCCAACTCCATGCGACTTATACGCATGTGACAAGGCCGAGATCACACAACGTTTTTGCAGTCTAGTATTAACAGTATCCCTGCCCGGTAAATGGACAATACCGTCCCAAGTACCGTTATGGGTCCTCCCCACTGCCTTACTTCCTAGCCTGGGTCTATGTTCCCGCAGGACACATAACCTCTTTTGATTACAGTCGCGCACGACTTAATCTGGCGTAGGGCGTCTTCCTTCTTTACACCTTATCCTCTCATAATTTTTCTGATCTCACATCACTCATGGACGAACTGCGTCCCACCAGTTTCCACGCGAGAAACCGGATCGACAAGCCATGCAGGGAACTGATAATACTAAGAAAGCTACTAGGTTGCGCCTGTCCCATACCAGGTAAGTGGTTGGTACGTTTTTCATGCCACTAGACGCATAACACAAGGTTCTAGTCCTTACATGCCAGTGACCAGATCATACCACAAACCATGCACCTTCAGTGCCTACACCTTAGTGCAGCCAAGCACCTCCAGTGCTACCACCATTCCATACCAAAATACTGGTCACGGCTAGGGGTTCTATTTCATGAATATAAATGTACATGTTTAAACTTTTATTAGTTCGTGGCTTACTATCTTATCAAGTTCACATTCCTCAAGTATTCAATCTATCACTGCCATAATATCATTGATCTCAACACATGCAATATTAATGAGGTATCTACTCATGGAATAGCATAGCAATTCATAAAATATGGGTTTCAATATGATCAAAGTATGACTTGCCTTCCGCGTCGTAAGTATCAGCAGTTGATGATGGTTCAGCGACAAGATCTTCAACCCCGGACTCTTGCTCTAAACAAGATCAAACAAGCAAACATGCATTACAATTCATTCTATTCTTACTAATTCACTACATGCAAAGATGCAAGGAGAAAATACTCTGGGAAAACAAGGTTTGGAAGCGATTGGAGTTAAACTGTGGGGATCAGGGTTAAAATTAGTTGTCAAGGTTTACAAGGTTCCAAAATATCAGGGTAATATCAAGGTGGTGACTGGTTCGCCCAAAAACAGCGAACGTCTTTAGGTTGGCATTCGGTTCAAGGCATCGACATAAGGTCGATGGGTGATAGAGGGCTCAACTCAAGTTGTGACAGTAGAGAAAAGTGTAGATCACAACATCAGGAGTCTAAGTGACAAAGTTATTTCCAATTTCATGGATGGAAGTGGGTGAAAAGGCTCAATGCCACTGGCTGACATAGGCTGACAGTGCTCTAGAATGGCATTGACATGGTTTGAACAGTTTCCAGTGGCCAAAGTAGGTTTTGATTCAAGCATATGGTGCACAAGGTAGTGAGGCAGCTATTTGACAAAGTAATTTCTGTTTTACATGACCAGAGGTGGGTGAACAGGGCTAATGCCACTGGCTGACATAGCCTGGTATAGGGTTGACATGGCCAGAAACTAGGGTTAGCCTTATCTTTTGACTCAGGGCTCCAAATGATGCACCACTTTGTCTGGTGGTTAGGCATTTGTAACAGGAACAAATGTCTCAACAGGACCTAGGGCAGGAGATGGCCGGAAAGTGATGAAAACCGGCGAAGAACACGGTGGCCGAGCTGTTCTCAACAGTTTCTGGACCAAACTTTGGCATGGCGATACCTCTTCATCTGGGCCGATCCAGGTGTCGAGCTAGAAGGCAAAAATACTCCTGGGGTCGAGGCACATCTACTAGACAAGGTGGTTGGGGTTGAAACGGCCGGGAACAAAATCCGGCGACCGGAGCTAGGGAAGAAGACACAAAAATTGGGCATTTCTGTTCTAGGGCAAACGAACTCGAATCCTTGCTTGAGGAGGGTCTCTGGGGCATACAAGAGCTATGTGCGAAGCTAGATTGTCTGGAGAAACACCAGAGAAGCTTAACAGCGAGCTCCAGCTTACATGCAAGGTGCAAAGTTGGGATTTTTCATATTTTAGCGAAATTGGTGATTCTGGTTGCTTAGATGTGTTCTAAACAGTCCACTGATCAGGTTTGATTACAGGCTCGAGAGCTAATTTGACTTAGTTAAGGATTAATTGCTCGCCGGAGTTGTCGGGGAAAAACAGCAATTCCCGGCGATGAGGTGCGATAGAACTCAATTGGCTGCTACTACACGGGTAAGTGGTTGAGAGTAACTCACTGGTAGCTTCAATTTGGAGTTCGGTGCAGTGGATTGGCCTGGCACCGTGAGCCTCTTCTCGAGCTCGCCGAAGAAGACGAAGACGACGGCGTGGTTAAGAATTTGAGTGGTTCTGGTGTGAGTGCCTTCGAGCTGGGCGGGGGTGGCTTTTATAGGCGCAGCAAGGAGCTTGCAACGGTTGAAAATGCACGGGGAAGTGAAGCGGGCTGGAGGTGACAACACGGCTGAATCCCGGCGCAGTGACGCGCTCCAGCGGCAGTGCCGGCTTTAGCCTGCTGCTCTGGTGGAGGTGAAGGCGAAGTGATGCTTCCCCAAGGCATGCTTGCGACGTGGCGCAACTGTGCTGCCGTTGTCGGGCGCGCGCGCGGGAGAGCGAAGGCGCTGCTGGCGGCGAGGTGGTTCCACGGTGGCGAACACGATGCGCACACGCGGCAGGGAAACAGTGGCTGGGGTGGCAACGCTGGAGACCGCCGGCGACGAAGCCGCAGCGGTGGCAACGGTGGAGACCAAACTCCGGCGCTCGTGGTCGTTTGAACGGCCTGGTCGTGCACAGTAGCCTGGTCGAACCGGGGACTGATTTGCGATGATTTTTGGTTTGGCTTTGGACTAAACTGTAAATCTGGTCTTTGAGAGGTTTAATTTGAGATTTGATTTCATGGCTGAGTATAATATTTCTATTAATACCCATTTAGCTCAAATTTGGAGAAAGTTTGATAGGATTTGAGGGATTTCACCTATTTTCGAAAATAGGGTAAAATTAGGGTAAACTAAATCTGGATTTTGTCGATCTCGAATTCTGGTGATTGGAGAGAGATTTTGAAGTCTGATCAAACAGGAGATCTGTATCAAATAGCATTTGGGAGCTGTTCCCTGAAGAAATTCTGGGGTTGGATTTGATTCGTGGATTTTAGCCTTTTCAGGCTCCCAGGTAAACAGAAAAGGACTTATTCGCAGTAAAATTTGGACTAAACTGCGAAAAGTGTTTAGATGAATTAATCTGGCTCCCAACTTTTTGAAGTGAGTTGAGGATGAACCTAGGAACATATTCCAGGGGTTACTTGAGTCTGGATAAGGTTAAATCAAGATAACTCAATTACCTAGAAACTGGGGTACTTAGGGTAAATCTGAATTTTCCTGTTTTCGAAAACAGAGAGAGGCTTAGGTACTGAGAGTTAGGGTCAGAATTTGATCTGGCTCCTGAAGACTTTTATCTTCAGGGTAACTGGTAGGTTAAATCTGGATGGTCAGATCTTGATCTGGATCTAGAGAATAGATTTGGAGATTTTTAGGGTTTGGGAGAGATTAGAGTTCAGCTGATCTGGCTACTACTACAGAGATACATGCATGCAAGGTTTTTATGCAAAACTTTTCACCCCCAAAACTAGGGTGTTACAACTGCCCTCAGGCCGATGTCGATTTCTTACATATCCCTTCAAGATACCCATAAATCTCTCAAATGGATACATGTAGCGTAGGAACACGGGTCCACAAAACTTAATTTCTCTGACAAGGTGAACAATTAGATGGACCATAACATCAAAAAAAGATGGAGGGAAATACATCTCCAGCTGACAAAGAGTTGTAGTCATATCGCGTTGCAAATCGTCTAGTCCATCCAAATCAATTACCTGTAAGGACACAGTTGCAGCAAATATTCAGATCCAAAAAATCTGAAAAGTTCCACGAATGGAGCTAATTAACTTGTTAGGAGTACACGCTTTCCTTGCCAGATATTGTGTTGAAGAAATAACATAGCTTTATAATTGTCTCTCTGACTTTGACTGGGAGAATGTCTTTGATAGCAATGGGAAGCATTTGTGACATCAGTATATGATAATCATGGGACTTCATACCAACTAGTTTCAAGTCTTTCATGGACACAAGTTTTTTCAAGTTCGCAGAATACCCGCATGGAACTTTGACACCATATAGGCACTGACAGAGTTCTGTTGTTTCTCTTTTTGACAAAGTATAGTAGGCCGGGGGGAGGTATGTACGCTTTCCCTTCTCCAACAGTGCAAGCTCAGTCCTTATGCCCATGTCGAGCATGTCACGGCGAACGTTGATGCCATCTTTCGTCTTTCCTGGAATGTTCAACAACAAACCAATCAAACTGTCACAAACATTTTTCTCTACGTGCATGACATCAATGCAATGTCGAACTTGTAAGTGCTCCCAATATGGCAGATCCCAAAGCATCGATCTCTTCTGCCAAACATTTTTTCCTGGAGGTTTAGAACATTTACCAAAATCAACTTTGATGTCTTTCACGCGCAAGTAAAGCTCCTTACCAGTCACAAACACTGGGGCTGATCCTTTCTCAGGCTTCCCATTAATTGACTTCCTCTTCTTAGATAGGCGTGATGCATCGGAAGGAATCTGCGGTGACCCATGTACACTGTTTTTCTGCAGTTCGATAACCACATGCTTTCAGTTTCATCCAGGCAAATAGGACAAGCCTTGCCTCCTTTCGTACTATACCCCGACAAATTTTCATAAGCCGGGAAATCATTTATGGTGCAAAATATCATGGCCCGCAACATGAAATTCTCTCGCTTATGTGCATCCCACACCCGCACCCCTTCGCTCCACAATTTATGTAAGTCCCCTACTAACGGTGATAGAAACACGTCAATATCATTCCCGGGTTGTTTGGGTCCTGAAATTAGTAATGACATCATGATGTACTTGTGCTTCATACATAACCAAGGAGGAAGATTGTAGATGCATAAAAGAACCGGCCAAGTGCTATGTCGAGTGCTCATATTTTCGTGTGGATTCATACCATCCGTACTCAACCCAAACCTTATATTCCTCACTTCGCCGCCAAACTCACCGAATGTTCTGTTAATGTTTCTCCATTGAATAGAATCAGCTGGATGTCTTCGTTTTACGTCTTGTTTCCGACCTCAACATGCCAACGCAAGTACTTCGCATCTTTTGGATTTGCAAACAGCCGTTTCAATCTAGGAATCATAGGCAAATACCACACAGTTTTGGCCAGAGGCCCTTTCTTTACCTCATCACATCCATTGTGATAAATTCTGTCCCCATGCTTATACCGCGATGCACCGCATCTTTGACAAACATGCAAATCCTCGTACTCGTTATGGTACAGAACACAATCATTTGGGCATGCATGTATTCTTTCGATTTCCATTCCCAACGGACACAATAGTTTTTTAGCCTGGTAAACCGATCTTGGCAACTCATTTCCCTCTGGAAGCATGTCCGCTAACAGATCTAATAGCGCCATGAAACTCTTATCGCTTCAACCGTTGCTTGCCTTCAAGTTATATAATCTCAACACAGAAGACAACTTTGCAAATTTTGCACATCCGGGGAACAAAGGCTTCTCAGAATCAACAATTAATTTCTCAAATTTAGCTAAATCGTTTCACTGTAATCTTCTTCTACATCACGTAACATTTCATCTAAATTGTCGTCATCTACATGGACATCCGAATGAACATTACCATTGTTCTGATGATCATCATTACTGCAATCCACTTCCGGGTGCTGCTGAGTGGTAGCGGTGCTTGTTTGCTCAAGATCTTTGCCATGCCATATCGAACGGGTATAGCGTGCGTTAAAACCACGACGAATAAAATGACTCCTAATCTGATCAGAGTTGCCAAACCTTTTTAGGTTCATACAATCTATACAAGGACAATGCATATCTTTCTCTCCCTTCTTCGCCTTTTCTTGCTCAGCAAATCTAATAAACCCATTCACACCCTCCAAATACTCAACAGTAGTATGTTTTATTCCATACATCCAATATTCTCTGTCCATCTACAATTATTTCACAAAATTGACAAATTGAAATAAATAATTAATGACTCAGCGCATGCATGCATGAAACATCATCAATTAGCTAGGCCATATGTGTGTACAGCTGCTTAATTACATTAAATGGATATGTATGAAACCCTAATTAACCTGATGCATTAATTGGAAGAGCCAGCTAGCTTGCTGCTTAACTTCAGCCATAAATCATTCCTAGCTTAACTTGAGCAAGCTATACCTTGCTAGCCAACCTAGTCTTCTCGCTAGCTTGGAGCTACATGTATCTAGTTTAATGAATTGCAAGTACAGAGAGAGAGAGGGAGAGTGTGAAAGAGTGATCGAGAGAGAGAGAGAGGTGATGAGAAGATGACAATACCGAGGGGGATCGAATTATCAACCTCTCAGCTAGCTTCTCCAGATCACTCTAGCTTGGAGCGTGGATGCACATACGGTAGAAATGAATCGAGGATGCAGAGCGCAGAGCAGGGGTCGAGATAAATTGTACAATTTTACTATCGGTTCAAAACCACAACCGATAGTAAACTAAGGTCCCCACTGTCATAACCGTTAGTTTATATGATGTCATTTCACTATCGGTTTGTTTTATATAACTGATAGTAAATTTTATTTTATTATATCGGTTTGTATAGTAGTAACCGATAGTAAAAATTCTGTAATTTCACTATCAGTTACCAAAGACAAACCGATAGTAAAATTTATTCTATTATATCGGTTGGTATAGTATGAACCGATAGTAAAAAGTCCGTAATTTTACTATCTGTTATGAAAGACAAACCGATAGTACTATTTCATCTATTATATCGGTTGGTACAGTAATGACCGATAGTAAAAAATGTTTGCATTTCACTAACGGTGTACCAGAATATAACCGATAGTAAAAAGCCTATTCTCCACCGCTGTCATCCTACTCTATCGGATTTTTCACAGATTGCTTATAACCGTTAGAAGATATGGGTTAGTGGATTGCATTTCTGTAGTAGTGTGCGCAACGATAAAAGCACGAAGGAAAGTGCGACCTCGACAAAAAAAAAGCCGAGTCCGAAGAAGAACGCTTCAAAATTGGGCAGGGTGCCTTCTGTGAACATTGTCAAGTCGCGGGACATACCAAGGACAAATGCTACAAGCTTCATCTTGAACTTCGACCAAGGAAAAACGGACCAGGGAAAAGAATAGCCATGGCTATTGTGACTTCACCTGACGAAGAAGTTGTCCGAGTGAATTCGGTTAATGAGGCGGATACGACCTTGTCTCTGATGGCAATGCCGAAGGAGAAGGGTTCGGATCCACCGAATGACCATCACCCAAGGGAGGACTTGTTCACCCTCAACATCCAGGTGAAGCACGAAGTGGTCGCAACGATATTCGATCCCAGAAGTTAGAAGAATCTGGTCTCCGTTGGACTGGTTCGGTGACTTGGTTTGAAGACAACCACACACCCACAACCATATCCGCTGGGTTGGTTTACATTCGACGTGAACCAACAGATTACGAGTCTATGTGTGTTGAAGTTTGCGATCTCTACACGATATATCGATGAGGTACAATGCGATGTTGTCCCTATCGATATCTGTCACGTGATCTTTGGGAGTCCGTATCTATATGATCAAGACGCTCACTTCCATCGGCGAGTGTAAGATTACGACCTCACCAAAGATGGAGTTAAGTTCGTAATCAGTAGAGACATCCATGTCAACACTTCAAACTTGATTACTGCAAATCAAGCCAAACGAATTGTTAATGCATGTCACAAGTATGTGCTTGTCTTGATTAGACCCATTGGTCAAAGTGAGGGTACTCGACCAACATTGTCGTTGGCTTGCTGAGAGGATTCTGGTCGTTTGTCAGGACTGCTGGAGAAATATAGTGATCGGTTCGAGACTACCCAGGGTCGTCCACCGAAACGCCCAGTCCAACACGAAATTCAACTTGTGTCTGATGCGACACTGCCCAATCTGAGTATGTATTGCAACTCAGTATTGGAGAATGAAGAGATCAAGAGACAACTTGGTGAGTTGCTAAACGATGGTGTCATTCAACCGAGTAGTTCACCTTGTGGATCTCCTGTGGTGTTAGTGCCAAATAAAGATGGGACTTGGCGTATGTGCATCGACTACCGAGCACTAAACAAGATCACCATCAAGAACCGCTACCCCCTTCCTCATATTGACGACCTGCTAGACCAATTGAAGCATGCCGTTGTCTTCTCCAAATTGGATCTTAAGTCACGATATCATCAAGTCAGCATCCGAGAGGAGGATAGGTCAAAGACCGCGTTCAAAACACGACAAGGTCTGTTCGAATAGCTGGTCATGCCGTTTGGTCTCTGCAACGCCCCGGCAACTTTCATGTGTCTTATGAATGACGTATTGAGACAGTTCATCGATGACTTTGTGATCGTTTACCTCGATGATACCACCTAGAACGGGGCCTCGCAAGAGGACGAGGTCACAGTAGAAGGCGAGTATGTCGTTCTCTCCCAAAGGACTAGATGAGAGCAAAATATGCCTAACTAAATCCAAATCAGAAAAATCAAATAAAACCGCCAAGAGGGATGTGGGTTGGTTCACCTCGACTCATCTCACCGACTAGAGTGCAACTATCAGAAATCAAATTCTGAACTCGTACTCTAGGCCAGCGGTGAATAAAATTCGTATGCCGAGTGAACACTACCGTGTGAAAGCAATTCAGGCGGAGAAGATTAACAGGAACAGATTTTCAAAAGACTACATACAGCAATCCAAACGTAGCAGAACCAAGTTGTTAAGCAGCAAATTGGGTTCAGTTTTCTGTACATCACGTGACCAGAGGAAGCAAAAATCGTCTATACAATTGAAATGATCCAATTTAGTTTAATCCAGCCAATCCAGCTCCCAATCAGAGGTATAGTTCAACTTAAGTAGCAAGACAAATTCGAAATAGAACTCATACAAATCCAAACACAAGAACTCTAGCAGATTCAGTAAACTCCTGAAATCAATGCATACAGTTCACACTTCATTTGATTCATCACAATTCAGGTCTAATTCTCTTTTCTGTACATGCATCACAGGAAGACAATTTGGGGGTGAAGGAGAGAAAAAGAATCAGAGAGAGAGGAATCGTTGCCCATTTGGATGTGGACTTGGTGAAGAACGCCGGCGACGAAGACAGTGCCAAACAGAGGGAGTTGCCGTCGGAGTGGCCGAGGTCGGAGAAGAAGACGAGGAGGGAGATGGCCACAGGACCTTGGCGAGGATGGAGGATGGCGCGGCACCTGGAGATCTGGTGCCTGAGTGGAGAGCTCGGTGGCGCAGCGCCGAGTGATGAGGGCGGCGCAGAGGAGCTGCGGCGGCGCGGCGCGGAGATGGTGGGATCACGGGATCGTGAACGTGGAGGCGCGGCTCGGCGGCGCCGTGGAGATGGCCGAGAGGGAGGAGCGGCTCCGGCGGCGTGGAGTGGAGAGGAGGCGCGGCGCCGGTGGAAAGTGGCGGCGTCGAGCGGCGCTGCGACGCCGGCGGTTTGTGGGCGGCGCTGGAGGCGGGATCGGGCAAGATCCGCGATGGTGGCGTGAGGAAGCGGCGCGCAGCAGATGTGGCAGCGCGGTGGTGGCCACGAAGGGGAGATGCGGCGGCGCCGTGGCAGATGGCCGAGAATGGAGGAGCGGCTCGGCGGCGCCGGCTCGGGATCTGGGGGCACGGCTCGGGTTGGAGGCTGGCGAGGAGGCCGTGGAGATCGGGGAGTTTGTGGAGATTTTTAGGGAGTAGAGAGGCAGAGGATTTGGGGAAAAGAAGAGGCAGGAAGAAGAAAGGAGGAAAAAGAAAAAGAAGGGGGAGGAGAAGGGAAGTTGAGGGAGGTAGAAGAGGGTGGAGCGCCGCCGGCGTACGGCCCGGCCACCGGCGGCGAGGTGGACGGAGGTGTGGATCGCGAGGGGGGAGAAAGAAAAGAAGGTAAAAAAATAAAAACCGGGCTCCAATCCTCAGATGGCCGGCGGCTGGACAAAAAAGGAAGAAGGTCCTTTTGCAGAAAAGCCCTCGAGGTTTTGGAGATTTAGAACTGAGACCTCGTGGCTAGGGTTTGGGATTCCGGGCCCCCGGAGACTCCGATTTCGGTGCAGTCAGGTCCTACGCATTCGCGAGAACGCGCACTTCCATCAGGAATCATCCGATGGCCGGATTAAGTCGAGGACGCGTGTCCACTAGCCGAAAATCCATCCAATCCTCGTCGACCTGCGATAAAAATTGGAAAAACGAGTAATCCGGTCGATTTGGCAATTAATCTGGAATAATCTAGGTATATATGCCGAGGTATATGACTAATATGTGCAAAAGCATGGGGAAAATGTACACAAAAATGAGACAAATCGAGTAAATATCAACCCCCCAAGCTTAATTCTTTGCTTGTCCTCAAGCAATGTGACAAGAAATAAATCCAAGGAGTCAAGCAAGCAACCAAATGTCATGAAAGAGTAAAATGCAGCATATAGTAAACTCGGCAAACTAAGATATGTTTCAAGCGCTCAACCATCTAATAATTGCACTGAAATTGCAAGTAACTAGCTTAGTTCTAGACACGGAGGAAATAAGAATGCTTAATTCTACTCATACCACCTACATCCATACGTGTATATAGAAATTCAAAGTGAGCATAAACAATACACAAGCATCGAAGAACTACAGTCTCCATAAACATCAAATAAGCAGTTTCAACCTTATTAATTTTTGAGCGCTCTTTATTTGAAAAACAAAATCTGGTGCACATGTAAGTCTCTACCCTTCGACTTATTTAGGCGGATCTCTCCGTACTTCGCTCTAGGGTAGGTAGTCCACTAGAGTGTTTATAAACATGCTCATGAGTCAAAAAATGTAGCAGGAAGGCTTGTGCACTTATTAGATTTGAAAATGTGCAAACCATGCTTACATACCAAATACTCAGAGGAGCAACGAAGCAGAAGAGCTTTTATTCAAAAGAAAAGAAAATTTGGCAGTGTCTACAAGGTAGAAAACAAACAAATGCGACCTTATTAGCAAGATTTTTTTTTTTTTTTAATCCTGGTTTACACAAGTTATATGATTGTTTGAGACTCGTGTTCTAAACATGTGTGTAGAGATTAGGTTCACAATTGACATTTCAGTATACAAGATAGAATGCGGTAATAAAGATATCAGTAAGCATTCGAATTTCCACAATATCTACAACGAAACTAAGTACAAGCAGTTTTAGTACCATTAGAAGATGGTTAATCACAATTCAACCTATAATAGATTGTCGAGCTACTAGACCATGCAATAAAAAAAACTCAACACGACATGCAAAAGGGCTCCAGAAGCCAAATGAGAACAATGAAACGCAAAATGAAAAGCACATTTAGTCATAACCACAACAATCACATATATATATACAAATCTGCACAAGTCTAGAATTTCCAGAAAATTTTGACATGACCTTTCTAGATTTTTCATGCAATCCAAACAAAACAAGTATACACAGATCATATCAAAACATAAACAAGCCCACAAGGCTGGATAGAGATCATTCACAACATAGGATAAACAATTACATACCACAGATCTCATACATAAGCACAAACTTGCACATAGAAGCTCAATTTTGAAAAATTTGACCCAGATTTTCAGATTTTCAGCACAACAAGAAATGCATTCCTCCCCCCCAAGCTTAAATGGTTGCATAGTCCACAATGCAACAACATGAGATGAACACATGGAGATGGGAACACAAAGTAAATTTCATGCATAAGGGTCATATGAGAGGTCCGCAATAGCTCACCGGGTGAAGGATGAAGACGATAACGCTACGATGAGCCATCCAAAGTATCCCAAATGTGCCAAGCCGCCATATGAGGATGATGCCCTGAAAGAACAACCAGAGAAGAGACTAAGAACAAGTCTATAAAAACAAGCAAAACAAAGTGAATGGGAAGGAAGAAAAGAGAAGGTGCTCGGGTTGCCTCCCGAGAAGCGCTCGTTTTAGGTCATGAGCTCGACCCTCTACAAATGCTTCATGTGGGCTCGTCGGGAGGAGGGGCGAGATCGGGACCAGGATCAACTCCGGGTCCACCCTCCTCGTCATCAAGTGATGGAATGGGCTCTCCAGCGATATAATGCTTGAGGCGCTGCCCATTCACCGTGAATAAACCTCCCTTGGGACTCTCTACCGTAATGGCCCCAGAAGGTAGGACATGCCTGATAACACAAGGGCCAAACCAGCGAGATCTGAACTTGCCTGGAAAGAGATGAAAACGAGAGTCGAAAACCAGAACAAGCTCACCGGGAGTGAAGTTGCGCCGTAGGATGCGCTGATCATGCCACCGCTTCGTCTTTTCCTTGTAGATGCGTGAGCTCTCATATGCATCAAGACGAATCTCATCGAGCTCGCACAACTGAAGCTTGCGGTAGGTACCAGCGGCTCTAAGATCCATGTTGAGCTTTCGGATGGCCCAATGCGCTCTGTGCTCAAGCTCAACAGGAAGGTGACAAGATTTACCATATATCAAGCGAAAGGGAGTCATACCTAGGGGTGTCTTGTATGCCGTCCGATAGGCCCACAATGCATCAGGGAGCTTGTGTGACCAATCAGCTCGCGTACTAGACACAACCTTCTCGAGGATGCTCTTGATCTCCCTGTTCGAGACCTCAGCTAGTCCATTCGCCTGCGGATGATAAGGAGTAGTGACGTGGTGGCGATGGACTCCATACTTGGCGAGGAGGGCCTCGAACTGGCGGTTGGTGAAATGAGTACCACCATCGTTGATAATGATCCGAGGGACTCCAAACCTAGGGAAAATGATCTGTCGAAAAAGCTTACAAACAGATTTGGAGTCAGCTGTAACAGTGGGGATTGCCTCCACCCACTTGGACACATAGTCAACAGCAAGAAGTATATATTTGAAACCCTGGGATGAAGGCAATGGGCCCATATAATCGATACCCCAGACATCAAATAGCTCCACCTCAAGAATGCCACGCTGGGGCATCTCGTGTCGCCGAGAGATGTTGCCCGTGCGCTGGCATGCATCACAGGACCGCACGTACCTGTGTATGTCCTTGAACATGGAGGGCCAATAGAATCCAGCCTGGAGTACCTTAGCCTGCGTCTTGGCGGTGCTCGCGTGACCGCCATAGGAGGAAGAATGGCAATGGAATATCACATCCTGGGTCTCCTCCTGAGGAAGGCAGCGTCGAACAATCCCGTCTGAACATAGGCGGTAGATGTATGGATCGTCCCAGAAGTACTGCTTCGCGTCATGGATGAATTTCTTGCGCTGCTGCGAAGACAGACCAGGAGGGGCAACATGGCATACTAAGTAATTGACAATATCTGCGTACCATGGCGAGCCGAAGGGAGTATGGGTGATCTTCATGAGCTGGTCCCCAGGAAGTGAGTCATTGATCGGTAATGGGCTGCTCGAAGAATCCTGCAAAGGTAAACGAGATAGATGATCAGCAACTAAGTTCTCCGTACCTTTCTTGTCCCGAATCTCCACATCGAACTCCTGTAGCAGAAGGATCCATCTGATGAGCCTCGGCTTTGCGTCCTTCTTGCTAAGCAGGTACTTGATGGCTGCATGGTCAGTGTAAACAATACATCTAGAGCCAACAAGATAAGACCGAAATTTATCAAATGCGAATACAACCGCTAACAGCTCTTTCTCGGTCGTGGTGTAGTTGATCTAGGCATCGTCGAGGGTACGGCTCGCGTAGTAGATAACATGAAGCTTGCCCTCGTGACGCTGCCCTAGGACAGCTCCTACGGAATGATCACTCGCATCGCACATGAGCTCGAAGGGAAGGGTCCAATCGGGTGGTCGTACAATAGGAGCAGAAGTGAGCGCCTCCTTCAACCTACAAAATGCAGTCATGCAGGTTTCATCGAATGAGAAGGGTACCTCGGAGCATAAGAGATTAGTGAGTGGCTTCGCTATCTTGGAAAAGTCCTTGATGAAGCGACGATAGAAGCCGGCATGTCCTAAGAAGCTCCGAATAGCCTTCACACTCGATGGAGGAGGAAGACGCTCAATTATCTCGACCTTGGCTCGATCAACCTCGATCCCTCGAGAAGAAATGATGTGGCCTAGTACAATGCCCTCGCGAACCATGAAGTGACATTTCTCCCAATTAAGGACGAGGTTCGCGGAGGAGCAGCGCCGTAATACCTGCTCAAGATTTGCTAGACAATCCTCAAATGTCAGTCCATAAACTGTAAAATCATCCATAAATACCTCCATGATGTGCTCAATGAGGTCGGAGAAGATGGACATGACACAGCGCTGAAATGCTCCAGGGGCGTTGCACAATCCGAATGGCATCCGACGATATGCAAACGTACCATATGGGCAAGTGAATGTGGTCTTCTCCTGATCGTCCGGATGAATGGGAATCTGCAGAAAACCAGAATAGCCATCGAGATAACAATAATAGGAATGACGCGCTAACCTCTCAAGCATCTGGTCGATGAAGGGCAAAGGGAAATGATCCTTCCGAGTGGACTTGTTGAGTTTGCGATAGTCTATGCACATGCGCCAACCTGTGACGGTCCTCGTAGGGATCAAATCGCCTTTGTCGTTCTTGACGACAGTCATGCCGCCCTTCTTGGGCACCACCTGCACTGGACTCACCCACTGGCTGTCGGAGATGGGGTAAATGATGCCTGCATCTAGTAATTTCAATACCTCCTGTTTGACGACTTCCTGCATGTGTGGGTTAAGTCTGCGCTGATGCTCACGGGAGGGCACACTACCCTCCTCAAGCAAAATGCAATGCATACAAACAGAAGGGTCGATGCCCTTAATGTCATCAATCGAATATCCAATAACAGAACGATGACTGCGTAACACATCTAGTAAACGACCAACCTCATCAGCAGATAAATGGGAACTCACAATAACAGGATATGAGTCATCAGGATCGAGAAATGCATACCGGAGGTGGTCGGGAAGTGGCTTCAGCTCAAGTGAAGGAGCTGAAGGAGGTGTAGGATCAGGTACCAGAGGGAACTCTGGCTGTGGAGGCTCATCTGCGGCAGTGACGAACTCATCAGCAATCGATGTGGCCTCCAGATGGGACAGCTCCTCGGGTGTACTCACAACAGCCTCGTCGATGACATCCACCGTGAAACAATGATCAGGACAGGGAGGCAGGTGGGTGGGATGCCTCATATCAAATGTGACTTTCTCAGATCCAAACTCGAGACTTAGCAGCGCGTTCTTGACGTCGATGACAGCTCCTGCTGTGGCGAGGAAGGGCCTGCCTAGAATGATGAATGGGCTGTCATCCTCTGTCTCCAGAACAACGATGTCTGCAGGATAGGAGAACGAACACACAGTGACTGGTACATCATCCACAATGCCAGTCGGTCGCCTGCTGGTGCGGTCTGCTAGCTGAAGAGTCATAGCTGTGGGTCGTAGAGAGCCGATGGATAATGCCTTGTAAACTGCCAAAGGCATGACACTGACACTGGAGCCCAAATCGCACAAAGCCTGGAAAGTCCCTGAGCCGATGGAGCAAGGGATGCAGAAGCTACCGGGATCGTCCAACTTAGGGGGCAGCTTATTCTGGATGAGTGCGCTACACCCCTTTGAGAGCTGGACAACCTCAGGCTTCTCAATCCTTCGCTTCTTCGTCAGGAGCTCCTTGAAGAACTTGGAATACGATGGCATGTTCAGGACTGCGTCGAGGAGTGGAACTGTGATCTGAACATCTTTCATCACCTCCAGAAACTTTGTGAACTGCTTCTCCTCCTCTACCTTGGCAAACTGTCCAGGAAACGGCATCGGTGGCTGAGGAATCAAAGGATCGGAGCCTCCTGGAGCAGTGGTCAGAGGGGCGGCCTGAGTAGCCGTGGCAGAACCATCCCGGCGCATCGGTGGAATGTACAGTGGAGGCTGGACCTGCGTCGGATCAGTCGTGGATCTGCCGCTCCTGGTGGTGATAGCTCGACAATGACCCCTCGGGTTCACCTCAGGCTGAGCAGGAAACTTGCCTGAAGATGTACTCGATGAGGGTAGAGATGCACTGAGGGTGTCCACTTTATCGCGAAGCTCGGAGAAGTCTTTTTTCAGTGACTGTAGCTCTTGCACTTCACTCCTCAGTGATTTATGGTCTGTCCGAAGTGCAATAATGTCGTCTGAATACTTTGCCAGGAAGGTTTCTTGGTTGGTCATGAGGGACGCGAACATAGCCTCGATCTTGGATGAAGACAGAGTGTGGTCCTGAGGCTGCTGACGCTGTCCGTACCTGGAAGCCTGAAAGGGTGCACTAGCAGAGGTCGATGAGATATTGGGGTTGTTATATGTGAAATTCGGGTGATTGCGCCATCCAGAACTATAAGTGTTGGGAGGTGGTCCGCTCGTCTGAGCAAAGCTCACCTCACCACACTCTGGTGTGGAGGTCTTCCCCAGCTGACAGTCAGCGGGTGAATGGCCCTCAATCCCACAAATCTCACATATAAGCGCAACCGGAGGAGTAGCACGCATCGAACTAGCTAGCTGTGCAATGGATTGGTTGAAGGCTTGAGGAATCTGATTGACAGAGTGGGAGAGTGCATCTATTCTAGCATTCATAAAGTCAAAGGACTTGACCTCATGCATACCCGACCGGGATATATCTCTACCGCCTGACCACTGAAAGTGGTGGGATGCCATGCTCTCAATGAGTGCAAAAGCCTCATCCAGAGTCTTGTTCATGATCCCACCACCTGCAGCGGCATCGATAGATGCCCGGGTAGCAAAAGAAAGCCCTTTGTAGAAGATTTGCAGTACTAACCAGCGCTCCAAGCCGTGGTGCAGGCACGATCGAAGAAGCTTCTGGTACCGCTCCCATGCATGATAGAGGCTCTCACCATCCTGCTGAGAAAATCCAGTAATCTGCGCTCGTATCTCCGCCGATTTGGATGGCGGGAAGAATCTCTCCAGAAAAGCCTTCAGCAGCTGCTCCCATGCCATCTCTACACCTGAAGGCAAAGAGTGATACCAAGCACGCGCATCATCACGTAAAGAAAATGGAAATAAGCGAGTGCGAATGGCATCATCAGAAACGCCGTGATATTTCAAAGTGTTACAGTACTCAAGGAAGGTACGGATGTGCTCATTTGCGTCCTCCAGGAGTGATCCTCCAAAACGAGACTGTTGTACCATCGTGATCAGAGCAGGCTTGATCTCAAAGTTGTTAGCCTGAATGGCCGGTTGAATTACGCCCGGAGCGGCTCCACGATCAACAGGGGCCCAGAGGTCACGGAGAAGCTGTGGAGGGGGGTCGCGGTCAGCCATATCTGTACTCTTTGCTCGTCGTCTATCTCTCAAACGTCGTCGAAATGTACGCTCGATCTCCGGATCAAAGGGTGCAAGTGAATGGTCACTGGATGATCGTCGCATACATCAAGTGATGTTGTAAGAGAGATGAGAGTCAGCAGTACAAGAACAGCGGTACAAGAAGGGTTAGTCGTCAGGTGTCAGCCCAACAAAAGAAAAGAAATAGAGAAGAAAAAGAAAACAAAGCAAAAGAAATGAGAAAACCAAATAAAAAGAAAAAGCAAAAGAGAAGAAAAATCAAAGAAAAGGCAAATCGATTCAAACTTAGTTAAACAATTTCACTCGAACAAGTCCCCGGCAACGGCGCCAAAAATTGATACCACCTAGAACGGGGCCTCGCAAGAGGACGAGGTCACAGTAGAAGGCGAGTATGTCGTTCTCTCCCAAAGGACTAGATGAGAGCAAAATATGCCTAACTAAATCCAAATCAGAAAAATCAAATAAAACCGCCAAGAGGGATGTGGGTTGGTTCACCTCGACTCATCTCACCGACTAGAGTGCAACTATCAGAAATCAAATTCTGAACTCGTACTCTAGGCCAGCGGTGAATAAAATTCGTATGCCGAGTGAACACTACCGTGTGAAAGCAATTCAGGCGGAGAAGATTAACAGGAACAGATTTTCAAAAGACTACATACAGCAATCCAAACCTAGCAGAACCAAGTTGTCAAGCAGCAAATTGGGTTCAGTTTTCTGTACATCACGTGACCAGAGGAAGCAAAAATCGTCTATACAATTGAAATGATCCAATTTAGTTTAATCCAGCCAATCCAGCTCCCAATCAGAGGTATAGTTCAACTTAAGTAGCAAGACAAATTCGAAATAGAACTCATACAAATCCAAACACAAGAACTCTAGCAGATTCAGTAAACTCCTGAAATCAATGCAAACAGTTCACACTTCATTTGATTCATCACAATTCAGGTCTAATTCTCTTTTCTGTACATGCATCACAGGAAGACAATTTGGGGGTGAAGGAGAGAAAAAGAATCAGAGAGAGAGGAATCGTTGCCCATTTGGATGTGGACTTGGTGAAGAACGCCGGCGACGAAGACAGTGCCAAACAGAGGGAGTTGCCGTCGGAGTGGCCGAGGTCGGAGAAGAAGACGAGGGGGGAGATGGCCACAGGACCTTGGCGAGGATGGAGGATGGCGCGGCACCTGGAGATCTGGTGCCGGAGTGGAGAGCTCGGTGGCGCAGCGCCGAGTGATGAGGGCGGCGCAGAGGAGCTGCGGCGGCGCGGCGCGGAGATGGTGGGGTCACGGGATCGCGAACGTGGAGGCGCGGCTCGGCGGCGCCGTGGAGATGGCCGAGAGGGAGGAGCGGCTCCTGCGGCGTGGAGTGGAGAGGAGGCGCGGCGCCGGTGGAAAGTGGCGGCGTCGAGCGACGCTGCGACGCCGGCGGTTTGTGGGCGGCGCTGGAGGCGGGATCGGGCAAGATCCGCGATGGTGGCGCGAGGAAGCGGCGCGCAGCAGATGTGGCAGCGCGGTGGTGGCCACGAAGGGGAGATGCGGCGGCGCCGTGGCAGATGGCCGAGAATGGAGGAGCGGCTCGGCGGCGCCGGCTCGGGATCTGGGGGCACGGCTCGGGTTGGAGGCTGGCGAGGAGGCCGTGGAGATCGGGGAGTTTGTGGAGATTTTTAGGGAGTAGAGAGGCAGAGGATTTGGGGAAAAGAAGAGGCAGGAAGAAGAAAGGAGGAAAAAGAAAAAGAAGGGGGAGGAGAAGGGAAGTTGAGGGAGGTAGAAGAGGGTGGAGCGCCGCCGGCGTACGGCCCGGCCACCGGCGGCGAGGTGGACGGAGGTGTGGATCGCGAGGGGGGAGAAAGAAAAGAAGGTAAAAAAATAAAAACCGGGCTCCAATCCTCAGATGGCCGGCGGCTGGACAAAAAAGGAAGAAGGTCCTTTTGCAGAAAAGCCCTCGAGGTTTTGGAGATTTAGAACTGAGACCTCGTGGCTAGGGTTTGGGATTCCGGGCCCCCGGAGACTCCGATTTCGGTGCAGTCAGGTCCTACGCATTCGCGAGAACGCGCACTTCCATCAGGAATCATCCGATGGCCGGATTAAGTCGAGGACGCGTGTCCACTAGCCGAAAATCCATCCAATCCTCGTCGACCTGCGATAAAAATTGGAAAAACGAGTAATCCGGTCGATTTGGCAATTAATCTGGAATAATCTAGGTATATATGCCGAGGTATATGACTAATATGTGCAAAAGCATGGGGAAAATGTACACAAAAATGAGACAAATCGAGTAAATATCACTCGACGACATACTAGTTTATAGTCGTTCATGGGATGAGCACCTCATTCATGTCGAAAAGGTGTTCGAACAGCTTCGGCAACATCGACTTCGCCTCAACCGTAAGAAGTGCAAGTTCGGCCAACAAACTCTACTTTACCTCGGATTCATGGTCG
Source organism: Pharus latifolius (assembly GCA_019359835.1). Lineage (NCBI taxonomy): Eukaryota > Viridiplantae > Streptophyta > Magnoliopsida > Poales > Poaceae > Pharus > Pharus latifolius. The sequence continues at coordinate 59,591,614 of CM033322.1, forward strand.
GCAACAGTACGTTGCAAATCAACCCGGATAAGGTAAAAGTGATTCACAAATGGCCGCAACTGCGAACAGTGACGAAAGTTCATCCGACACTTCTTGATTGTGGCTTCGCCATTGCATGCATTAACAAGGATCGATCAAAAGTTCGAGTAGACAAGGAAACATGAGGACACGTTTCTCTTGTTGAAGAGGAAGATCAGCGAGGCGCCTGAGTTAGCTTTTGCTGAATCTCCAAAAACTATTTGAGCTAGAAACTGATGCCTCAGGTTATGCGATGGGCGCAGTGTTCATGCAAGAAGGTCGACCAGTGGCATATCACTCCGAGTTTTTCCAGGGAGCTCAGAAGATCTACCCGACTTATGACAAAGAGTTGTGTGTACTGCATCAGGCCGTGAAACATTGGCAGTGTTATCTCTTGGGTAAAGAGACTGTTGTCCACACCGACCATCAACTGTTGTAATATTTGCAAACTTAGTCCAAGCTACAGAAAGCTCGGCACATGAAGTGGATGTCATATCTGCAGTAGTTTAATCTGGTAATTAAGTACAAGAAGGGCGTACACAACAAATTGGAGGACATGTTGTCGCGACCACCAATTATGACCCTCTGTTTATCAGCGTTCATGTAGATCGAGCCCTCATGTCATGATGACTATGCCAATATGTACAGTGAAGACCCTGATTTTCAAACAGCACTGATTGAGCTCGAAACAAGGAAACCTACAGAGTTTGTTTGGCGAGAAGGACTCTTGTACAAGGGCAATTTACTTTTCATACCTCGTGGAGCACCTCGAATTCAATGGATGCGAGAAGCGCACACATCGAAGGTAGCTGGTCACTTTGGGGTTACAAAGACGTTGCAAAATTTTCACCGACATGTGTTCTGGCCGCGTATGCAGCAAGATGTGGCTAGTTTTGTTCGAGGTTGTGGTCTCTGCAGCATCTCGAAACCGGCAAACCGAAAATTAGGTTTGTACACTCCTTTGCCAGTTCCATCGCGACCATGGGAGACCATATCCATGGATTTCTTGGGAGGATTGCCTAAGACTCGACGTGGCAATGACTATCTATTTGTGGTCGTTGATCGGCTCTCCAAAATGATTATTCTTATACCTTGTCGAAAGACTATCACGGGAGAAGAAGTAGCTCGGGTATTCTTTCAAAACGTTTGGACACACTTCGGATTGCCGACTTCTATTGTGTCTGATCGTGATACCCGGTTCCTTAGTGACTTTTGGCGTTCGCTCTGGACGATGATGGACACCAAGCTAAAAAGGAGTATTGCTTTTCATCCGTAAACTGATGGTCAAACCAAGGAGTAAATTGCACAGTCGTTCATCTTTTGAGAGGATATAACTCGAAGCACCCATAGACCTGGGATGAAAGCATACTGTACCTACAGTTTGCTTTTAATCGAGCAGTGTATGGTTCGATTGGAAAGTCGCCGTTTGAGGTCTATTTAGGATTTCTACCACAGAGTCCATTCGACATGGAGTTTGTGATCCCTACCTCAGCACAGAACAGCAAGGAAGCATCTGATCAGGATCGAGCACAAAAGTTCCTCAAAGGTATTCAACGACTCCATCGAGAAGTTGAACAGAACTTGATGAAAGCTCAACTCAAGTACAAGGCGCGACATGATCGGCACCGAGTTGATGTGCAATTTCAAGAAGGTGATATGGTATGGTTGCATCTGAGTAAGGAGAGACTTAAAGGTGAAGGTAAGAAACTCAAACCCATTCGTTATGGTCCTTTTCGGATTTTGCGGAAAGTGGGTAATAATGCTTGTCAGCTTGAGTTACCTCCATACATGGATTTTTACTCGGTTGTCAATGTTGAGCACCTCAAACTCTTTGAGCCTTCAATGCTGGATGATGAGCCAGATACTATAGTACCATCTATTGAAGACTTGGTCTATCAACGAGACGAACCTCTACGTGAAGATGTGATTCTGGAGAAGAAGGTGACTACCACCCGCAGTGGCATAAAGGAGACTTTTCGAATCGGTTGGAAAGATCAATGAGCACGTGCGGCAAAGTGGTACACTGGAGAACATGGACAGGCCCAATTTCCACATCTCCAGTTTGATCGAGAGGTCGCAATAGGGGTTGGCTCCTTCTCAACAAGGGAGTCATGATCCGGGAGGATCTTCAAGTCCTGATCGCATACTGCTTCGCGACCTTAACTGTGTTCGGAAAGGTTTCACGACCATGGATTGGTTCGCGACCATTAAAAGGAATTCGTTCCCTGTTCAGAATTGTAATCCGATCTGAATATATATAACTAAGCTTATCCGTTTAGGATTAATTAGTTATATGAGTCTAATACATTTAGGTTATTAAGTCTGATACGTACTCATACGATTGGACTATAAATACCTTGTAATAGGACTAGTTTAGATCATCAAATACAATCGAAAAGTCATAGAACTTATTTGAGTTTTAGACACTTATAATTCCTTCGACGTAGGCAAGTATGCCTAACGTTCGACGTGTAAAGCCCTCTTTGAAAGAAAGACTTGTGCAATTATTTTGGGTTTTGTTTTTGATCAACCTTTGGGTTTCGGTATTTTCGAGTAAGATCCCGTTATTCCGCATATTAGAACCTGGGCGAGCCTAGTGCGAAAACCAAGGCTAGGTCTCAAACGGATCACATAATCTTGCTAGTAAGGAGATGGTGGAAAAACTTGGACTTACAGTGCTCAAACATCCTCATTCATACCGCATTAGTTGGCTTAACTCTTGTGGTGAGATCAAAATTACGTCCATAGTGAAGGTTCTATTTACCATTAAGGGGTATACTAATGATGTTATGTGTGACGTGGTTCCTATGCAAGTTTGCCACTTATTGTTGGGGCGACCATGGCAATATAATTTCAATTCACAGCATTGTGGTCGGACTAACAAATATTTCTTAAGTTCAAGGCAAGGACATCATTCTTCTTCCTATGACTCCTGAGCAAATCATATCAGAAGAGATGCAAAAACTTTCTGACAGTAAGGTTGATGGTGTGAGTGAACATATGAGTGAGTGCCACATATCGGTGAGAGAGAGCCACAAAACAAATATGAGTGAGCAAAAGGAAAGAGAGAAAGATAGCTTAGCTTTAATAGCTACAAAATCAGATTTGAGAGTTGTGAGCAACCTATTGCTGGATTGTTTTGTACTCTTGTACAAAGAATCCTTGATTTCTATTAATGACTTAACCGCTCTTCCTAGTGTTGCTATCGCTGTTTTGCAGGCTTATAACGACGTATTTCCAGCAGATGTACCATCTTCCTCCTTTCCGAGGAATCGAGCATCAAATTGATCTAACACTTGGAGTAGCACTGCAACACCGACCACCGTACCATACCAACCTTGAAGACACTAAAGAAATACAAAGGCAGACCAAGGTTGTCAATCGTACATTGTCGACCATGCTGAGGATGGTGATAAAAAAGAACTTGAAAGAATGGGAAGATTATTTGCTGCACATGGAGTTTGTGTACAACAGGGCGCTACATTCAACCACTAATATGTGTCCTTTTGAAATTGTTTATGGCTTTAAACTAATTGCTCCTATTGATTTGTTGACTTTACCTGTGCCAGAATGACTAAAGCAGGAGATTAATGACAATGCTTACAAGATATAACTACTAGGGGAATATAGAGTCAGTGCAACATTCAATGTTTTAGACCTTTCTTTGTTCTTCAGTTCTACGCTGTTACACTCGAGGACGAGTCCATTTCAAGCGGGAAGAATGATGAGGCAATCCCTATCACAAGTAGCACTAGAGCTCGACCCAAGGAATATAAAGGACCAATCACTCGAGCGAAGGTCAGACAACTACATCAACAAGTGATAATTGTCATATCTGTGCATATTTTCCATATGTTTAACCCCCCGATCATGCACATTTAGTCACATACGGGGCATTTGCATTAATCATACATATCTCTATCATCAAATCGACCGTATAGTTTGTTTTATGATTTATTTGCATGTTGATGCGATTTGGGTGGATTTCAGCTGATGGAGCTTGTTTCTTTGAATTTACCTGACCCTCGATTGATTCCTAATAGAAGCACGTGTTTCTACGGACGCGTAGGAACAGACCGTGTTGAAATCGGAGTCTCCGGGGGGGCCCAGAATCTCAAATCCCATTAGCCTAGGGCCTTCTCTGTAAATTTCTTAAAACCTGAGCCCTAAATTGTAAATTTGTCTTAGACTCAGAAATCCGAAAACCTAAGTAGGAGGACTTATATGTAATTTTTCAAAATTATGAGGGCCTAATGGCAAAAATACCAAAACATGGCATAAACCCTGGCCGCCGCCCTCTGTTGGACCTCGAGCTTAGTTTTTCCTTTCTTATCTTCTTCTTCTGCCTCCTCCCTCGCGATCCATACTTCCTACCACCACACCGGCGACGACCAGGCCTGAGCTTCTTTTCTGCCTCCCCCTTAATTTATCCACACGTTTGTACATTTTGAAGCCCTCAAATGCCACCATTAGACCCAGATCTACACCACTCATATCCTTCTTCTTCAACGCCACTGGTGCCGCCTCCTTTTAGTGCCTCCCTCACAGAGCCACCGCTCCACCGTGCTGTGTCGCCGCCAGATCCGTACCTCCCGCGTGTTGTGTCGCAGCCGCTTCCCCTCCAGTTCCCCGTTTCCACCACCCGCCACCACTACTCACTGGATCCGCCACCTCCTGATGCCAACGCACTGCCACAGCACCGCCTCTCACGTCGCCTGCACCACCTCATGCCACTGCCGCTAGATCCATCGGATTTGGCCAATCCACCGCCATCTCCAGCCGTCGGATCTGCCTCCAAAGTTGCCACCTCACCGGCGCTCCACGCTCAGACCCGGTGCTCCATCCCCACAACTCGCTTGTGCCGCCACCAGCTGTGCCGGCACCCTTTTCTCTCTTCCTCTGTTCTTTGCTTTGATCTCCAACGTCCTGAACGCCGGCCACTCTAGCGCTATTCCAAGACATCCCAAGAGCTACTACATCCTTGACTTCTTCCTCAGCGCTGGGGATGACCACAGCGTCGCCGACGATCTCGACCACTTCATGGGCGGCAACTCTACTGCCGACGATCATTCGACCACTCCTTCTCCTCCTTGACCACGAGTCCATAGCTCCAGTGACCTCTTCAACTACAGCATCAATAGGTCAGCAGCAAGCATAAATGGTGATTAATCATCCTCCTTTCCCATTCTCTGTTCTCTAATTCTGAGATGAACATTGTGTGTATGAGATAATGTGATTGCCTGCAATTGTTGATCAGAAAGTAGAATTGACAATCTTTGCATGAATTTCTGGAGTAGTTGAGTTTGGATGGATCATATGTTTTCATTTGTTGTTGTATGGTGCCCTTAATGATTGACATGCTGAAGACCAATTCCTCTTAGTGCAAAACGTCTTTTGAATTGTAACTTCATCAATGATTTCACTCTGAATTGATTTGCAAATATCCTTCATAGTTGCAAATAACTACTGCTGAGCTTCTACTATTTCATGTGAGATTATTGTTTATAACTTTTTTGCATGAGTAAGAGTTGTTTGATCAGTTGTTACTCTGTGTTGTTCTGATGCCTGTGGTTGAGAGAAACTGCGGATGATTGGTGTTTGTTTTGTACTCGTGATTCACCCATACTCGCCGTAGATTGCAATCTATGATGGTTGTCAGTGCTGCCTCATGCGCTACCACTACACGATTTCTTTCTATTGCTTGTATTACAAAACGCTAGGCCAGAACGAACACTAGTCGCTTGTCGAGGCAATCACCTCTCTCTTTATTTGCATTCTTCTGACATCTTCTCCCTTTCTTTGGTCCGATTTATTTTCATTTGCCATCGATTTAGTTTAGTTCTACATGATTCATTTTCTCTAGTCTCTGTGGAAAGAATGATATAGAATTCTCGCCCACTGCATCGTCCTCGTTCTCTTGAGAGACGGTCTAGGCCGGTATCAATTTTTGGCGTTGTTGGCGGGGAATAGATAGAAAGTGAATGTGTTTAACTAGATTAAATCATTTTGTTTTTCTTTTTATTTTTGGTTTTTGTTTGCATCTTTTTCCGCCCCTTTTTCCTCTCCACTCTTTTATTTCTTGCACTTTTTCTTGTCCTTTTCTCGTTGATTGATTGATTTACATTGATTGAGGATATGGATGGTTCTCAATATTTTTGTGATGCATGTGAAAATCTTAGTGCTAAATTAGATGATTTGCCTCGTCAGATTGATACAGCTCTTCGTGTATTATTTGCTCATGTTAGTGATGATCCTATATGTTGTATTTGTGGTATACGAGGTCATTCGCCCATTGCTTGCCAGCGTGGTCGATCATCCACTATATATCATCCTGGATGGCCTACATACCCAAATACACTGTACAGGAACAGTCACCTTATTATCTCATCTGTTTCTCCCAGCTATCATTTCCAGGGTTCTAAGTATGAGCAGCTACCATTGTGTTCACCACCTCTGCCTACGTGTCCACCACATCATCAGTACCCACAGTCGCTTCACGTATCTCTAGATTTATCTAGATTCAAGGCGATGTTAGAGTCATACTTGCAGAAGCGTGAGGATGATCCATCACCACAGAAGTCTTCACAGCCTCCTCCTGCACATGATGATACATCTAGGGTTGAGGAGCTCCTGAAGACTTACATGACGCAGCATTCAGAGGCCGTGGAATTATTGCGGACTGAGATGCAGGATGTGCGATCTTGCATGGATGAGTTCTGAGGATATCGAGATTCGGTCCACATCCTGCCATCTCAAGTACCTACATTTGAGGCCATCACAGCTCTGTTGAGTGTCCTGGAGCCCACTCATGACATCTATCCTGGAGACCCTCACAGAGAGACCACAGTTGTGAGCGATGAGCTTCGACCCGATCATGTTCCTTCGACATCACGTCACTATGCTCCGCCTCCTACTGATCTTATCATGTTTGATGATGATGGCGAGCCTGTTTTCAAGACACCTCTGCATCCGTTTGGACCATTTTCTTTTGATAATCCATTGGGTGACGTACCAGAGATGGATAGTGTCAGTTTTGAGGCTGCAGACCTTCTGGACTATTCCTTGAGCCACGAGATTGAGAGTGAGACATTCTCATTTGATTTTGAGGGACTTCTTTCTAATGTAGGGGAGTTTGTTCATCCTCATCTATCAGATACGACCACTAGTATAGAAATGCAGTCTACTAACCCCTATATTCTATTGGTTATTAGCGATTTAGTAGAAAATCGATAGAAAATGTGCCTCGCGGTCATAAAAGGACAATGGGTGTATTTTTCCTATCGGTTTGTAAGAAACTTACCGATAGAAGAAGCAGTATGATTTACTCTAGCGGTGATGAACATATTTGCCGTTAGAAGAGATGCATAAGTACTGATGGGAGAATGTTGTGCGCCGATAGGACTGGTCGACTTCTACAACTAGACTTATTCTATCGGTACTGTATGTGTCTACCGACAGAATATCTCAAAAATTCCTATCGGCAATATGTAGTGTGCCGATAGAATCGCTCGCCTTGTACAAATATTTTTATTCTATCGGTAATTGATTCTTGTACCGTTAGAATATATCAAAAATTACTTAGAACTGTTCGTCTTCAAATAGTTTTATTCTATCGGTAATGAATGTTTATACCGTTAGAATATAGCAAAAATATTTTAGCACTGTTTGCCTTCTACAACTAGTATTATTCTATTGGCAATGTACGTATATACCGACATAATATGTACAAAAATTCCTATCGGTAATATGTATTGTGCCGATAGAACCATTCGCCTTCTACATATGTTTTTATTCTATCGGTAATTTATTTGTATACCGTTAGAAGATATATAAAATGACTAACGGTATGGGGTTTTTGTACCGATAGAACTTATCTAGTACTATAAATACACGGGTATGTCTCTTTCATTCTCACACTTCATCTGGGGCTCGTAGTCCTAACCTTTAAGCTCCATGGACGGCCAGCGCACCTCTACAGGCGACCGCTGCACCTCCGCACCTCCATCGACGCCCTCTAGAGTTCGGCATCCCAAGCAAGGTACGTAAAATTTTGGCAATATTGTTAGATTATTCTAATCCGATTATGGCAATTATTCTGCTTTTTTTGTATCCTTCATTTTGATGTGTCTTCTTTTCAATATGATTATGATCTGTGCAGGTCCTTGGATGATGCTCATGAGGGGCAACGTATTTCACGGTTCTTCATCGCAGTACGCTGCCTACGTTGGCTAGTTGGCGAAAGAAACGGTGAAGATCACCGTCGAGAGCTGGAAGGACGTGAAGGGCGAGATCTTGGTTGGCTCGGTCGAGAAGATCCTTAAGCTCGGCGTGTTTCTCAAATCAGGACCTATAGAAAACATCTTACATTTTTTTGCATGCACCAGCTTGTGGCCAGATGCTTACCTGCTTGGAGAAGAAGAATTGTTGTTATTTGCACAGCCATTCTACACCATCACTACACAGAACAACATCTTGGAAGGTAGGTTCTTTTTGTTAATGGAGTTGAGTTGAGTTGAGTTGATCGAGTTTTAGTCCGAGGAAATCACCAATACAAATGTAAATCGACGGTAGTTCCAGCTCCTCGGGCGTCTTCGAACTGAACTCCTATTGTTAAGTTCAATGTGGTTCAGACATTTGCTGTTTTGGATGAATGGATTTGTGATGTATCAGGTCTAACTTGTAGTCGGTAGTTGCATTGTCGCAACCTGCAAAGGTTCTCTTTTATGTAAAATGTACGGGCCACTTGGCCCTCGTCGTGATCTGTTGTTAATTTCAGACGTGACTTTTCTAATATACATCGAATGTGTGAATTGTTGTATTTGTATATTGTTGTATATTTGTGTATCATGTATTGCTAATTGGGACATGAACTTGAATGTATAGGGAGTATTTATGTATTTAATTGTATTGGTAAGTAGGTGTGTATTTGTACTGCTGTTTCAGACATGTACCTGAATTTGTATTGATGAACTGGCATGTGTATGTTTTTACCTGAATTTGTGAACTGGCATGTGTAATTTCTTTGGCAAGATGAAGTCCCAAGTACCTAAGAAAATTATTTTTGTGTCTCCTAGTTAATCCATAAATTAGCATTTCTTGAAATATTGCTTTATCTTCTAGTTAAGATCTATTTGATGTAAGATCTGTTTGATGTTACATTGATATGATTCCTTGGATGTGAGAACTGGTGTCATGTGTGTTGGGTACAAGTACCTCCTCTAACGGTAAATACACATATTTACCGATAGAAAACACATATATTTGCTCAATCATGCATCATCTAACGGTAAATACACATCTCTACCGATAGAAAAACTCATGTTCGTGTGTCATGCATCATCTAACGGTAAATACACATATTTACCGATAGAAAAACTCATGTACGTGCTGTGTCATGCATCATCTGTAACACCCTGAGTTAGGGGTGAAAACTTCCTTTTTCATCAATAGCACGCATGCATGTATCTGTAGTATTAGCCAGATCAGTATCTATCCTAAGCCCTAAAATCTCCAAAGTCTATCCTGTGACCTCAAACCAAGATCAGATTGTTCAGATGTGATCTATTAGTTACTCTGAACTTAAAAGCCTTCAGAACCTAGATCCAATTCTATCTCTAAATTCCAGATTTATCAACTTCTTCTGTTTTCGAAAACAGAAATACCTTATATTACCCAAATACCCTAAGTTTCAGAAATACAGATTTAATCCAAATCTTGACCAAGTTCAGACCAGATTATTCCTGGAATATGATCATGGGTATGTCAATACCTTAATATAAAAAGTTGACAGCCAGATTTCATCATCTAGACTCTTTTCACAAATCAGTCCAAGAGTTATCGCAAATTAGTCCTTATCTGATATCTGAAAACCCAAAAAGGCTAAAATCTCCAGATTAACTCCAAATTCAGAATTTCTTTGGCAAACCTTCTCAAAATGCTATTTGCCACAAGTCTCTCTTCTGTGCAGATATCAAAATCGAACCCTAAATGCCAGAATTCAAAATCGACAAAACTTAAATCTGACGTTACCCTAAATTACCCTATTTTCAGTTGTATCAAAAGCTATCCAAATGTGCCAAATTTTATCTTCAATCTCTGCCAAATCATCTGTTGAATAAAGATTACCAAAACAGCAGAATCAAATTCAACTCTAACCTTCCAAATCATCAGATTCACAGATTAGTCCAAATCAAGAATTGGAAATTGCAAATGAATCCATTTTCGACCAGGACAACAGCAGCATTCGACCAGGCCGTTTGCTGTACACGACCAGGGCTCGCCGTGGTTTCCTTGCGCCGTGCACGTTCGCCGCCGGTGAAGCTTCGCCTGCAACTTGGTCGTGCATGCTGTTGCGCACGAGTCCTCGCCTCAGCCGTCACCGTGGCAGCGCCGCTGCAACGTCGACGACCAGCGCCTGCTTCCCCGCGCGACCAGCAGTGACTGTTGTCAGCATCTTCTTGCCACGTCGCTTGCCTTGCCAGCCGTTGTCACCACCGCTTTGCACCGCCCGACATGGTTGAGTCCCAATGTAGCACAGCTTTGTCTCGCCAGTGCGCCGTCGCGTCACCGTTCGCCGTTGCTACATCTGCGCCCGGCAACTCATATCAACTAACATCAAATTCAATGCTGTTTAATCCTTGCAAGCTTCGCCCACTGCTCTATTTAAGCCACCAGTACCCTGTGTCATCTCCTCTTCCCCAGGACTTAACCAAATTCTCAAACTTCTTCACTGTCGTCATCTTCTCCGGCGAGCTGTCGAAGAGCTTCACGGTGCCAGCACACTACGCAGCACCTTCTGTCAAATTAACCGCATCAGTAAGTTTCCCTAATCTCCCTCATTGTGCTGTACCATCTAATTGAGTTATATTGCATCCAGTCGCCGGTGATCGCCGGAATTCCCGATTGCCCTGTTCCGGCAATGCAGACCAAATCACTTCGAATTAGCCCTCGATCCTGTGAAGCAAATTGATCTGTGAGCTCTAATTAGCAAGCCTAAGCATCCAGATCCCCAGGTTGAGCTCGAATCGAAGGTATCCCCAAATTCAAGCTCTACCAGTCGCCGGCGATCGTCGCCAGGCTTCTCCAGTGATCCTCCGGCCAATACAATTGTACCAGAAGCTTCCCTATACCTCCTAGATGCTCTCCAAGCAATGAATTAAGTTCTTGTTGCCTGTAGCAGAAACCCCCAAATCCAGAGTTTCTTCTCCGGCGCCGATGACCGGAAAGCTTGTTCCAGCCATTTCAGCCCTCAAAACCTTGTCATTTAGATGTGCCTTAGCCTCCTGAGTATTTTTGTCTTCTAGCCCGACACCTAGATCGGCCTAGATTGGAAGTTATAGCCATGCCAAGTTTGTGTCCAGAACTGCTCTAGTGCAGCCAGTTCATCTCTGTTCATCATCAAATTTCTTGCTTTCCAGCCATTTCTTGCCCTAGATCCTGTTGACTTAATTGTTCCTGTTACTCAAGCCTATCTCCCAGAAAAAGTGGTGCATCATTTGGAGCTCCAGATCAAAAGTTATGCTAAGCCCTAGTTTTTGGCATTGTCAGCTCTATGCCAGAGCTTGTCAGCCAGTGGCATTGACCTTATTTACCCACTTCTGGTTGTGTAATTTGAAATCCACTTTGTCCACTGAATTTGTAGAGTTGTGATCTACATTTTCTTCTACTACCACAACTTGAGATAAGCACTCTAGCTTTTCTTAAAGCTATGTCCAAGCTTTGATCCGAATGTCGATCTGTTGACATTCGCTGTTTTGATTAAACCAGTCACAAAATTGTTATCCCTATTGCAATCCAGAAACCCTAAGATTATCTAATCTCCATCCTTAGCCAAATTCCTTGAAACCCTAAAACCTCGACTCAGTTCAGTTTGCAGTTCAAATTATCTCTAGTATAGTTCAATCATTCTTGTTGAGCATTTCTGCATATAAGTCATAAAACATTTTAAATATTATAAGTAATTATTGTGTGTTTGTTTGTCGTCAAGCAGATTCAGAAGCTGACTTTGAAGATTTTGCTGTTGACCCGTCATCGACTGCTGTATTTTACGACGCGGAAGGCAAGTCATATCCTTGGTCATCTTGAACCTATATTTTAAATGTTGCTATAATATAACCTTGAATATAGGCAATATTGCATGTGAAAGATTGAGAATGGTTGATTTATGAATTGGCAGTACTAGACTGGTTATCTGTGAAATGTGAAATAAACAAGTTTTGAGCCATGAACTATTATATGTATCTATATACTTATATTCATGAAATAAAACCCCTAGCCATGACTAGAAAAATGGTGTGGATGGCTGTAGCACTGGAGGTGCTAGACTGCAAAGGATATGCAGGCACTGAAGGTGCAGGGTTGTGGATGGTCTGGTCACTGGCATATAAGGACTAGAACCTTGTGTTGTGCGTCTAGTGGCATGAACAACGTGCTAACCGCAAGCCTGGTATGGGACAGGCCTGAACAAGTAATTATGTGGATCGCACATGAAACCCCTGCATGAGATGTGTAGTGATGCACGATAAACACGGAGCGCGGCTCCCACACATATCACTGAAGGTGATCAAGCACGCTGACCCAGTAATGGGAATAAGCAAAGGGGTGGAGGTTTGGATACAACCTGCCACAACTGTGTCTCGCTGAGAGCCACAGGGTCGGGGGTGAATTGTGAGTAAAACATAACAAAAGTTCTTGTTATTTCCACCTTGCCGCTCACAGTATGAAGTGAGTCAGGGGTCCAATCATTTTGTTATGATAGGAAAGGTTTGAAAGTGGAATATCTTGCGGGTAAATTGGTACCTCTCTGCAGAGTTAAAAACGTATTCGAATACTCCGAGCTCCCGGGTTTATAGGAGTCTGCTTGTGGTGGATTAAATCCACGGGGTGTGACACAAGTACTATTTTCTAAATAAATATGTTTAATCAAGATTACCCAAATGACATGTGTTGTCATGATAAGGAGTGCTGCCGTGGGCTGTCGTGTGTCGACGTGTCGCGGTAGTGCTATAATCTAGTGAACATGAATAATGATGTTATATTATGAAAAGTGCTGCCATAAGATGAGATGAGAAAGGAAAAGATTATTTTACAAATATCCATAATTCTTGACTAGTCTAGGTTCATATCATCACTACTATATGTATCTACTCTTACCTATGACTTGCTGAGTACGTAAGTGCTCACCCTTGCAACGTTCAACTCAATAGATGGAGCCTATTTTGATCAAGATGATGGCACGGAGTACTACGTGGATCCAGAAGGAGGAGAATCAGTTCGGCCAGAACCCTGAAGTGTGTTGTTCTGCCGTCAACTTCTTTTGTGGGAGGATCACCTATCTCCTGCTGCGTAGTTAAATATTTTGCTAAACCCTGAATGCCTTGTAGGCATTGTAATCCTCTTTATGTAATATTAAGGCCAGCAGGCCACACTACTTAATATTTTGTGAGTACTCTGTTGCAATGTAATATACTCCTGTGTTTGACTCATCCTGGGAAGTCAAAGGTTTGTGAGAATGGGACTAGCTGCAGCGAGCTAGGTCTCTACAGGAGTAGTCGTTGTCCCAGTTTCGGGGCGCGACATCATCTAACGGTCAATGCACATATTTACCGATAGAAAACACATATATTTGCTCAGTCATGCATCATCTAACGGTAAATACACATATTTACCGATAGAACAAGGCCTGTACTTGCTCTGTAATGTACATTCTCTAACGATATATGTGTGTTTTTACCGATAGAATATGTGAGAGGCAAATTACCTTAGTTAGTTTAACGGTTATTTCATGTATTTATCGTTAGAAAAAGCTCCATTATAAGGAAAACCCACTCGACCATTGCTGAGCTGCTCTTTAATTTGTTCTGTTGCACTCTGTGTCCCTCTGTTTGTGATGAAAGTTCCACGCTCGCAGCTACACTGCTAGGGTGACCAGCGCAAGCTGGAGGGAAGTTGATTGCGCCCCTCTCTTTAAGGTATGCTTAATTGTCGATAGTTATCTCTCTCTCCCTCTAGTTCTCCCTCCCTCTCTACTTGCAAGCTAGCTGTATTATGTAGTTCCAAGTTTGTAGCTCTAAGCTTGGGAGCTAGGTAGCTGGAAATGCGTCATGTTTTAGGAGCTAACTAGCTTGTATTGTGTAGTTAGCTAGGTTAATTAGTGTTAATTTCGTCAGGCTAGGTTTCAACACATCTGTTGTAAGAGGCTGTACATGTACATATACATAACTTAATCAGGCAGGTTTCATGCATGGCTGACTCGTTAAATTTTGTTAATTGTAGATGGACAGGAAATATTGGATGTATGGAATAAAACGTACTACTCTTGAATATTTGGATGGTGTGAATGAGTTTATTAAATTTGCTGAGCAACAAAAGGAGAGGAAGGGAGAGAAAAATATGTTCTGTCCTTGTACAGATTGTATGAACTTGAAGAGGTTTAGCAACTTTGATCAAATTAAGAGTCATTTGATTCGTCGTGGTTTTAACGCGCGATACACCCGTTGGATATGGCATGGCGAAGATCTTGAGGAAACAAGCACCACTACTACCAATCAGCAGGACTCAGATGTGGATTGCAATAATATCGATGATCATCCGAATTGTGATAATGTTCATTCCGATGTACACGTAGATGATGATGATGATGACAATCTAGATGAGATGTTACGTGATGTAGAGGAAGATTACAACGAAAACGACTTCTGTGAATTTGAGAAACTGATTGCTGACTCTGAGAAGCCTCTGTTCCCTGGATGTGCAACATTTACAAAACTGTCTTCTATGCTGAGATTATATAACTTGAAGGCAGGCAATGGTTGGAGTGATAAAAGTTTCACGGCACTATTAGATCTTCTAGCGGACATGCTTTCAGAGGGAAATGAGTTGCCAAGATCTACTTACCAAGCCAAAAAATTGTTGTGTCCGTTGGGAATGGAAATCGAAAGAACACACGCATGCCCAAATGATTGTGTGTTGTACCGTAACGAGTACTCCAGTTTGCATGTTTGTCCAAGATGCGGCGCATCGAGGTATACGCGTAGGGACCGGATTGACAGTGAATGTCACGAGGTAAAGAAAGGACCTCCGGCGAAAACTGTGTGGTACTTGCCTGTGATACCTAGATTGAGGTGGCTATTTGCAAATCCGAAAGTCGCGAAGCACTTGCGTTGGCATGCTGAAGCCCGGAAACAAGACGGAAAACTGAGACACCCAGCTGATTCTATTCAATGGAGAAACATCAACAGAACATTTGCTGAGTTCAGCGGCGAACTTAGGAATATAAGGTTCGGGCTGAGTACAGATGGTATGAACCCACATGGTAATATGAGCAGTGCACAGCACTTGGCCGGTTCTTTTATGCATCTACAATCTTCCTCCTTGGTTATGCATGGAGCGCAAGTACATCATGATGGCGTTACTAATCTCAGGACCCAGACAACCCGGAAATGATATTGACGTGTTTCTAGCGCCTTTAATCGAGGACTTACAGAAATTGTGGAGCGAGGGGGTGCAGGTGTGGGATGCATACAAGAAAGAGAATTTCATCTTGCGGGCCCTGATATTTTGCACCATAAATGATTTTCCAGCCTACGGCAATTTGTCGGGGTATAGTACGAAAGGAGCCAAGGCTTGCCCTATTTGCCTAGATGAAACTGAGAGCATGTGGATGCGAAACTGCCGGAAAACAGTGTACATGGATCACCGCAGGTGTCTTCCGGTGCATCACACGTACCATAAGAAGAGGAAATCATTTAATGGGAAGCCTGAGAAGGGATTAGCTCCAGTGTTTCTGACCGGTAAGGAGATTTACTCACGCGTGAAGGACATCAAAGCTGAGTTCGGTAAGCATTCTAAACCTCAAGAAAAAAATGTTTGGAAGAAGAGATCGATTCTCTGGGATCTACCGTATTGGGAGCACTTACAAGTTCGACATTGCATTGACATCATGCATGTAGAGAAAAATGTCTGTGACAGTTTGATTGGTTTGTTGTTGAACATTCCGGGAAAGACAAAGGATGGTGTGAAAGCTCATCGTGACATGGTGGAAATGGGGATAAGGACTGAGCTTGCACCTTTAGAGAATGGAAAGCGTACATACCTCCTCCCGGCCTGCTATACATTGTCCAAGAGCGAAAAAACAGAACTCTGTCGGTGCCTGCACGGTGTTAAAGTTCCATGTGGGTACTCCGCGAACTTGAAAAAACTTGTGTCCATGAAGGACCTAATACTAGTTGGCACGAAGTCCCACGACTGTCATGTCTTGATGTCACAAATGCTTCCTATTGCTATCAAAGGCACTCTCCCAGTTATGGGGAAAACTAATCTAAGCAAAACCTGGGCAAGAATGGGAAGGGTGACAACCATATGTAACAAGGGTGGCGGCCAAGGAGGTGGACGTGAAACCCTAGGGGTACACGGGCCTTGGGCCCAAAGTAGAGGTGGCACAGCACCCGGCAGAATCTGTCCGTGAATTGTTTCATTGATTGCGGGTGATCCAGATGAAATTTGGCAGTGGGGCCAGATCTGTTGGAAAGATGGAATCATGGGCTTCTCCGTAAAGTGCTCATTCACCCCAAACAAACTCTGTATGAGGCCTGGGCATCCATTTGAAGTTGGACTGCTGCTGGATGGCCGAGCTGGACTCGCCGACAAGTTGGGCTTGATCTTGGGCTGGGCTTGATGCGTCGTGGGTTGCTCCACCTTTGATGTAGCTCGCTGATCCTCTGGTGTGGGCGTAGTGAATGGCTCAGCACATGGATTCATTCCAACTTGCCGTTCCCCTTGATCTTCTCATGGCGGCGAGGAAGTAGTTGAAGGAGTGGATGGAGTCTTGTTCATATCCGAGCTAGTGATGTCCTCATCACCGAGCATAGCTCGGTCAAAATTGGACAGAAGAAATTAAACCATAGCATAATACGAAGAAAAGTATAAATAATTTTTAAAAAAATCATGCTAATGGAAAAGGATAAAAGATATGAAAAACTTACACGTAGAACTTGCGTAATTGATCTATGTTCCAAGTATTGGACAAGATCCTTCCATCCTCCATTGCTAATCGGGCTGATCCTGGTCACGGTACTGAGACCACAGTATATGGGCCTTCCCACTGAGGGGAGAATTTATTGCGGTTAGATGGGTTTTGTATTTTTCGTAAAACAAAGTCTCCCACGTGAAGACTACGAGGCCACACCTGTTTATTATTGTATTTAAGCAAAGCTTGTAAATATACGGCAGACTTGATCAACGCTCGATCGCGCTTTTCCTCAAGGAGGGTAATATCTTGGGCACGTTGTTCGTGTTGATAAGAATGATCAAATTGATCCACGTGAACAGAGCCAATGTGAATTTCAGTTGGTAAGACAGCCTTATCACCATATACTAGTTGAAAAGGTGTCTCACCTGTAGCTCAACTACAAGTAGTGCATAGAGCCCATAGAACGGAGTAGAGTTCATCTACTCAATCCCCCAAGCGCATCTTAAGGCGATCAAAACATGTTTCTTGATGCCTTGTAATATCTGCCAGTTGGCACATGCAACAGCACCGTTGCTCTGCGGATGAGCTACAGAGGAAAAGCACACTTTGGTCCCAATATTGTCGCAATAGTCCAAAAAGAGACCACTAACAAACTGGGAACCATTGTCGGTAGTAAGACGACTTGGAACACCAAATCGTGTGACAATATTCTTATAAAAGAATTTCTTCGCCGTAGTGGCGGTAACATTGTGGACTGGTTCAGCTTCAATCCACTTTGTAAACGTGTCAACGGCTACGAATAGGAACTTGTATCCATTGGCCGCTTGGGGCATAGGGCCCATGATATCTATTCCCCAGACCACAAAAGGCCATGTTAGAGGATTAGTTTGTAAGGCATATGCAGGCTGATGAACTTACCTAGCATGAAATTGACACTGTGGGCATGTTTTGACCAAATGCTTGGCATCATCAAGTGTCGAAGGCCAGTAAAAGCCCTATCGAAATGCTTTTCCGACCAGTGTCCGATACGACGCGTGTGCACCACATACATTGTCATGAATTCCTTTCAAGAGGGATTTTCCTTCCTCTTGAGATATACAACGCATGAATACTCCTTGAGTACCTTTCTGTATAAAACTCCATCAGTGAGTTTATACAGTCGTGCTTTTCGAATTAACCGATCACTTTCAGTTTCATCCTTGGGCAAGGTCCCATGTTCGAGATAGATCCGCAATGGTCGGGTCAAATCTTCTCCATGTCCAAGGTTGACGATGCAAACTATCAACGTGTCATCCTCGATCGAAGCCATGATCGAAGGGTGTATTAAGTGTTCCACGATCGAAGCCATGATCCAATTTCTGATAATTGGTCTGTGAGTATATTGTCCTTTCTTTCGTGGGATATATTGGACTTCAAAATGACTGAAGTATTTTTTCAATTTCCTCACTTCCCCTTGATAATGAGCCATTGTCTCATCGGAGGTGTTGTACTCCTTGTTTACCTAGTTTATGACTAGCTGTGGGTCTCCCCTCACTATTAACCGACGGACTCTGAGGAATCTGGTTGCCCAGAGCCTTGCAATAAGACCTTCATACTACGTTGTTGGTCACAACAAAGTGTAATTGAATGACATACTTGTGTTGGTCGCCTTGAGGCAGGATTAAAACCACTCCAGCCCTTGAGTGTTGAAAATTACGAGAGCCATCAAAATGCATCGTCCAATGGTCGGTGCATTGTAAATCTTTGGATTCTTGCGCAGGGGGTCGGGATTAGTCCATTCGACCACGAAGTCTTCAAGAACTTGAGATTTAACTACTACACAAGGGGTGAAATGGATGTCAAACGCTCCAAGTTCCACTGTCCACTTCGCAATACGACTAGATTTCTCTAGGTTTCGGATAATATCTCCCAATGGGAAGGACGAAGGCACAGTAATCTTGTGTCCTTGAAAGTAATGTCGTAGCTTATGAGAAGCCATCAGAAGTGCATAAAGTATCTTCTGGACCTCAGGGTAACTCTCCTTTGGACCACGAAATACTTCGCTTACATAGTAGATTGGTTTGTTGTACACCCTTTCTTTCTGCGACCAGAACTGTGCTGACCACATGAGGGGTGGCCGCCAAGTAAAGGAGTAGTGGCTCCCCTAAATTGGAGAGACCAGTATTGGCGGGCTAGATAAATAAGCTTTGACCTCTTAAAGGCTTTTTGGGCCTCATCCGACCAGGTAAAACCATTGTGCTTGCGAAGAGCCTTAAGAAAGGCAATCCTCATTTGCCTAGTTGCGATATGAAATGGCTTAAAGCCTCCATGCGACCTGTTAGGTTTTGGATGTCCTTCATGGTCGAAGGAGAGCTCATTTGCTCAATGGCCCTGATTTTTTCAGGATTAACCTCAATTCCTCTTGAACAAATAAGGAAACCCAAAAGTTTGCTAGAAGAAACCCCGAAGGAACACTTTTCTGGGTTTAACTTTATTCCATGCTTATTTAGATTACAAAAGGTTTGAGCAAGATCATCTAAATGATTCGAGCTTTTCAAGCTTTTTACAACCAAATCATCAATGTAAGCTTCAAGATTACGCCCCAACTGGGAAATAAAGGTCTTTTGCATCAAGTGCTGGTATGTGGAACCAGCGTTCTTGAGACCAAATAGCATTCTGACGTAGCAGTAGGTGCCAAATGGTGTGATGAAGGTAATTTTCTCTTCATTTTCTTCTGCCATGCTAATTTGATGGAACTTTGAGTAAGCATCCAAGAAACTCATCAGTTCCCAACCCGCTGTAGAATTGACCAACTGATCGATGCGGGGAAGGGGAAAATCATCCTTCGGATAGGCACTGTTTAAGCTGGTGTAATCGACGCACATGCGCCATTTACCATTTGATTTTAGGACCATGACCGGGTTTGTAAGCCACTCAGGACGATCGACTTCGCGAATAAATCCTGCTTTCTGGAGTTTGTCTAACTCCAAACGAATGGCTTCTTACCGATCAACAGCAAAGCGTTTGAGCTTTTGCTTTATTGGTCACTGTCCAAGTCAAATTGATAACCTGTGCTCAATTACCTCCCTTGGGACTCCAGGCATGTCGGATGGTTTCCACGCAAGCACATTTGCGTTAGCCCGGAGGAAAGTAACGAGCTCGAGTTCCTATTTGTTGTCCAGGCCTGATCCAATCAGAATGGTTCTGGATGTATCATCTAGGTACAATGGAACTTGCTTTAGTTTCTCATCTGGTCGCAGGGCAACTTTGATCATATCAGAGGTCGTGGTCGCAATCTTAACATCCCGAAGGGGAAGCTGATCCACGAACTCCAGAGATAGCTGATCACAAGTAAGTGTCATGTTCCGGCTGCCTCGAACCGAAATAACACCTTTGGGGCCTGGAAACATAGCGCATTGATAAGCATAATGCGTTGCCGCCATGAACTTAGCGAGAGTTGGCCTACCAAAAATAGTGTTATATGTCGAATCGCGATCAATTACATCAAAGGTAGTCAATTATGTTCAAAAGTTGTCTGGTTCTCCCAATGTTACCGATAACACAACCTGTCCCATCGGCATCATTGAGGGACTAGGGATTATCCCATAAAACTGATAAATTATGGGTTTAATCTTCTAACGAGGAATTTGCATCTCGTCCAGTGCCTTGACCAATAAAATGTCTAAGGAACTGCCTCCGTCGATTAGAACTCTTTCACCCTAGCATTGCTGATTATTGGGGTAATGACCAGAGGAAGCCTCAATGGTCGCGTGAGCCCAATAGGACAATCAGCATGATCAAAGGTTAAAGGAGTTTCCGACCAACGAGGATACTGAGGCTCACCAAGGGGAGCCTCAACTCGATTTACCTCGTGGTAAAAAGTTTTAAACTGACTCTTCGAAGCAAAAGAAGAGGAACCACCAAAAATAATATTGACATGGTTTTGGGGTACCTGGTAAGACATTTCTTTATCTCCATCAGCTTCTCTAATCCCGCAGGCCAGATCTTTTTTTGGTATGGTCGACATAGGTCCAATTCCTTGGTAGAAGTCATCCAATTGCTTCAACCAATTTCGGCAATTCTTGAGATCATGCCCCACCGAATTGGGGAACAGACACCACTTCTTGTTTCCCTGTGGGTTAGTCTGCTTTCCCGACGGGTCATTACAGCAGCCACCAAAAGAAGTTTTATTTTTGAATGGAAACTTGTTACCTTTTCCTGGTGGTGGTTTCTCAGCGACCACAACCTCTCGGTACTGTCCAGTCCGATTCTTCTTGGACTTCTTTGATTTCCCGCCTGATTCAGGTTTTCTGCTAGAATCATCCTTCTTGTCATCCTTGAGACCTGGTTGAGGCGGCAAATTTCCTTTATCCACCATCCTGTTCCATTCGACGGCCTCGGCCCCATTAGAATAGTGGTCAGCCATGTCGAAAAGATCGGCCAGTGACCGAGGTGGATGGTAAGTAGATCTTTGGTGAACCTCCGATATCGCACGGCATGTTTGAATGCCCTAATGACAGAGTTGTCAGATATATTCGGAATGGTATTTCTCACTCCAACAAATCTTTTGACAAATTGCTAAAGTGTTTCTGTAGAAGTTTGGCATAGACGATGAAGGTCATCCTCCTTGCTGGGCTTTTGGTAACAATTTTGGAAATTGTTGCGTAGTGCATCACACAACATTTCCCAATTATAAATCGATGCCTCTGGTTTATTAAACAACCAGGTTCTCACTGGTCCTTCTAGGACCGTTGGCAAATAATTTGCCATGACGCGGTCATCTCCGCCTACCGCTTGAATGGTAGTGATGTAAATTTGAAGAAACTCAGATGGGTTATGTGCTCCATCAAATCTCTTGATTGTTCCTGGCTTAAACATGTCTGGCCAGACCATAGCGCGGAGGCCTAGTGAAAAAGCTTTACAACCGACATAGGAACTACGGAGGAATCTGTGACTTTCAACTTGGTCGCGGGCGACCTTACCTTGAGGAGATACGCCTCGCAGTCCCAGGGGAGAATTGACGAGTACGCGATGTCGATCATGGGAGCTTCCAACTCGCATGGCCTTTTCATGCCGAACTGATCCTGGTGGTAATCGATTATGCCTACCATGACTAGAGTGAGAATAATCTCTCTCATGGGAGCGAATCGTAGATCGAGATGACACCGTAGGAGTTGCATCGGATGCAACTTCATCAAATGTATCTGCCAGGATTCTGGAAAAAGAAGGTATGTCTGCGTCTTCAACATTCGGAGGAGGATTACGCAGGGCATCTGTGATAATACAGAGTCGATGTTGTGTACTCCTCCTAGGTGCACCAGGTGTCACCATTTCTTCAATCGCCAGTGGATAACCCAGAGCTAAAGAAGGTGTCTGGTCGCGCCTACGACCATGTGGGCGATGGGAGTAACTAGGAGCGGCATCATAACGAGATTGCGCAAGTTGCAAAGCTTCCTTTGCAGCCCTGCGAAGCTCATTTTCTCGTTGCTCGTGATCTTGATCCTCCTTTTGCTTTCGTTCCTGTTCCTCCTTTTGTCGACGTTCCTGTTCTCCCCTAGCAATTCACTGCTCAGGAGTTTCCTCTGATAAAGCAGCAAATTCTCAGTGGAGCGAGGTCGCAGAATGAGAAAACATCTCTGTCTATTCTGAATCGGAATCGAAAGCAAAGAGAGATTGGAGGTTATCAGGGTCAAACCTCCCAGGACTAAGCTCTATGTTACCATCATCCACATCTTTAGAAGCAATGTGTTGTGGTACATATTCTGCCTCCAATGTGGCAGAACTCACATGAGGCGTCAGATCTATCTCCTCTGTCTCTTGGTCGATAGACATGACCAAAGTCAGAGAAGATGCATCCTCAGGATGTTCCTCGAGAACATCCTCACGTTTGCCCTCTTCCATAGGAACAGAATCACTAGGTGAGGGCATCCAAACATGGGCATAGTCGTCGAGATTGAAATCGTTCTCAGAATCATACGCCCCAAACATGACTTACCAAAACTCCTGATGAAAAAAGAACACCTCGAGAAAGGCCCCACAGTGGGCGCCAGCTATCGACGATTCGGACTCGGGGTCCTTAGTCGATCTTACGCAGATTTGTGAGTTGTATGTGAGACCTTTCAGGGTGCCCTCAGGTAAGTTAAGATAAGCAATGAAGTAGAGACGCGAGGATTTATACATGTTCGGGCCCTAGATGGAAGGAGTAATAGCCCTACGTCCTGTTGTGATTTCACTATGTGTGAAAGAGTTTACAGGAGAGAGATTGTCACAGGAGATAATCTCTCTTTATACTTCTGTCTAATCTATCTTATGCTATAAGATCCTTGATCTTCACCGTAGTTGGATGTTAGCCGTTATCCGTCCCCTTGTATTGTACATCAGCCTTCCTTTTATACTGAATGAAAGGATGCCAATGTGAAGCGGTTTTGGACGGTTTTCATAGTGCAATTTGTATAACTACACTTATCCCTTCGCTGGTTTAGCATGTGCAATTATAGATAACCGAACATGCTAACCTCCTGGCAGTCGTCTCCAGATGTGGGAGAAGTTACCTTAACCCTGAGAACGTGTCTAGTAAAGGTTTGAACACTCCCGGGTTATCTTGGTCACACACAGTCAACGATCTTCTCCAAACAGCAAAGCACCATTGTTTAGCCCAGGTTCCTCTCAAATCCAACCATTCAAAGTTTGATCCGATTGCGGATTCCTACTCCTCGCGCTTCTACACCCCCGGATTGGAAGTTTTCTAGGGCAATGATGACTCCCTGACGCAACATCTAGAGTGTTACAAAGCACAAACACGGTATGTCTCCTCAAACTTTCTTTGATCCTGATTTTCCGCACATTTACATTACAAACCTTGATCATCTTGCTTGTGTCATGCACTTAAAGAAGAGACCCATATGGCCTACTAGATTTTTGGATGTTCATGCAATTAGATCTTTAGGAATAGAAGATGATGTTCTACACCTGCTTAGTAATGTGGGTTGGGACACGCTTGTAGGAGTTCCAGTTCTGACTTTTCGCGAAGTTGTTTGGAAGATTCTAGCCACCTTCGAACAAAACACTATACGTGTTCCTCCCAGTCAAACTGAAGGTGAAAGATTTAGGCTTGCAAATGTAGATTATGACTTTTCAATAGATGAATTTGCAAATCTATTAAGGTTAAAACCCGGGGGAACTTTTCATGATTCTGTTATTTGCACCCCGGTAAAATTTGGAGTGATATAGCCAAGGAAGGGTAACATCTTTTTCGACCTGATAAATCAAAGGCCGCAAAAATTTGCAAGCCCTCCTTACGCTATTTACAGCGTCTCATGGCCGTGAAAATTTTGGGCCGTGACAGTTTTCAAGATAAAGTTTTAGAAA
This sequence comes from Pharus latifolius, assembly GCA_019359835.1. Lineage (NCBI taxonomy): Eukaryota > Viridiplantae > Streptophyta > Magnoliopsida > Poales > Poaceae > Pharus > Pharus latifolius. The sequence goes on from CM033322.1 coordinate 59,615,948, forward strand.
CCAAGGTCGAATTTTTGTGGGCAATGTTAGGCAAAATTCATATTTCATTAGTAGCCTATTTTTCCCGTCACCTTGAAGGTATTGGCAAGGATTTACGCAAAACCGGCTTAATCACTTACATAGCATCCACCTTAGGGTTTAGTGCTATTGATTTTCAAGAATCTGTGCCAGTAGCCACCCTAGACTTGAATGCATTGTTTTCAATGGGGTTTTGTAGGAGGTAAGAGAATTCATTTTGTTGGATTATTAATGGAATTCCCTCCATCCTTTTGCCCAATATTTCTTGGACTTGCTTCTCTAATGAGCAAAATTGGAGAATGCTTCCATCCAGCTCATTTGATCCAAGTTCCTCATGCGCTGTTGAGTCTAACAAATCGGCAACAACAGATTTTGCTGCTCTGCATGCTTCCATAGAGTCCTTGTGCACTAGTCTCTCTGACTTTATGTCAGAATTTGCAGAATACAGGGCAACGATGGATTCCTGGATGGATCACCTCATAGGCCGCGTAGATCGCCTCTATGACTATCATGTCTATGCAGGCCACATCCTCCCGGACGGCACATTTCCAGGTGCACGTACCCACTGCAGGGACCATCTTGACACCCACAAACTTTCCCCACAACCCTATCCACCACCTACCTATCCATCCTATACATTGCCACAGTTCTAACATTCTCCTCCACCGGCTTCCAACGAGTGATCTCCAAGATATGCAAGTATTTCTTTTTATTTTTCCTTTTCATTTTTCATTTTTTGTTTTTATTTTCAGGTTTTCACTTGCGAGGCCTTGGACTGCACCATTGGAGCTACGTGGACCACAACATCCTCTTTCACCACGGCATCTTCCACAACATCTACCTCCAGGAACCACTACCACAAACGGTAATCTGTATCTCTCCATATATTGAGGACAATGTCTGATTTTGCTAGGGGGGTGTTCACTTAAACGTTTGCTTAGTCTTCAGTGAATCATCATTCCACCACATTCCATCATAAACTAAAAAATACAAAAAGAGATTTATCACTTGGAATGCCTGGTTTTGAAGATGACCTTTAATCAATTAGATGACTATTCTATCACATCTTTGCATATGATCTATTGAACTTAGCTATCTTAACAATTTTGTCGTGGTATTGCAAATACCCCGGCAGGTTTCACGAAGGTTCCAAGAGAATGAACAATGACGCGAGTTGACCACGTGACCGGTCACCTCCCGTCAGGCAAACACAGAGAGTGACACAAAGATTTATACAGGTTCAGGCCCCAGTAGGGACCCTAGTCCTGTCAACATCCCCCCCCCCCCCCCCGACGTCAGTCTGCTGGGGAGGTGCTCTCTCAGGAAGAGGTCTCCAAGGAATGCCTATTGCCTTGTTTGTATTGAGTTAGAATGAATCCATCCTCCCCCTACAAGAGGGTGTACAAGGGTATATATAGACACCAAAAGATGAAAATTACTAAACTACCCTATCTGCCACCGTTGGATCCACGGGCACCGTCATCAATTCACCAGTCGAGGGACGTGGATGCTTGACAAGTGTCCTCGCAGGTTCAAGAGGTGAAAACTTTTCCCCGAAGGTCCCAGTCACCGGGCGGCAGCGCTCGGGACGATGGGCACGTCTGTTCCCAGGGCCCCACACACCGCGACCGTGGTCACCGGGCGGTGGCACTCAGGACGAGGAAGGACATTTTACCTTGGACTCTGTTCACCGGTACCGTGGTCACCGGGTGGCGGCGCCCGGGACCAAGGGACGCTTGTCGCCCAGTGGCGGCGTTTGGGACGGTAAAGGGCCCTGCCCGCAGGGCTCTGCTCACCGGGACCGTGGTCACCGAGTGGTAGCGCCCAGGACAAAGGAGGGCTCTATTCCTGGGGCGCTGCTCACCCGGTGGCAGTGCCCGGGACCAGGGACGACCCTGTCCCCGGGGCTCCGCTCACCGGGACCGTGGCCAACGGGTGGCAGCACTCGAGACCAGGGGGATGCTTCTCCCCGAGTGGCGGCGTCCGGGACGGTGGAGGGCCCTGTCCCCTGGGCTCTGCTCACCAGGACCGTGGTCACCAGGTGGCGGCGCCCGAGACCAGCGGGAGGCTTCTTCCTGGGTGGTCGCGCCCGGGATGAAGGAGGGCCTTGTTCTCGGGACGCTGCTCACCGTGACCGTGGTCACCGGGTGGCGGCGCTCGGGACCAGGGGGACTCTTCTCCTTGGGTGGCGTGTAACACCCCAGATTTTGCTACCTCTTTGGCATGCCAGTTAGCGCATCTCCATTGGATTTCCCGGATGTCTCGACCCCATCTCAGATTAAACCCTAGGTTGATCCCTAAGTATGACCTGATCTAGATCAATTATCTCAGAGTTATAACCCAGGGTATGCCACTACCTTAATTTAAAAAGTTGGTAGTAGAACTCCACCATTCAGATCATTTTCGCAATTCAGTCCAAAAGTATTTCAAATTGATCCTTTTCTTATTCTCCCAAAAGCCTGAAAAGGCTAAAAGCCACAAATTAGTTGTAAACCTTGATCTGATTCAAGGAATATCTCCCAATTATTATTTTGAACAAAATCTTCTTCTGAGAGAATCTCAAAATCTCATCCTAGACCTCAGATTTTAGCCTCGACAAAATCCAGACCCTAATTACCCTAAGTTCTTTGTTTTTGTTTTGCTCAAAACCTGATCAAAAAACTAGATTGTGTCATCTATCCTTGTAAACCTGCTTGTTGAATTTAGAAAGCCTAGCTGGTGAGATCAGTTTCAGCCAAATCCGATTATTTTGCTAGATTTAAAATTTAGTCCTGAAACCAAGTTTCAGAAATTGCATTTCAGTCCTAGCCATTTTTCAAACCCCTCTCGACTAGAGCCCCAGCTCCTTTTCGACCAGGACCCTGGCCAGCCATCAAAACCATTTCGCCACGCCGTCGACATGCCAAGGCCGACCATCACATCGCCTTTGCGCCATCCAGGAGCTTGCGTGATTCCGACCACCCAGATGACAAAGTCGTGGCAGTCGCTGCAGCCGTCTCATTGCCGCTGCACGCCGTCTCGATCGTCGCCACCGTCGTCAGTCAAATCCATATCTTCCCTATTTTCATCAAGTCTCGAGAGAGTGCCAACCTCGGCTATTTAAGCCCCTTCGCCCAGAGCTTCTTCACAGCACCAAAAACCAACTAAGTCTTAGCCTCCTGCGCTTTCTTCTTCTCTGGCGAGCCACCGAGGAGGGAAACATCTCTAGAGCTCACCAGTATACCCCTCATTCCCATCTCTCTGTTCAGTAGCATTCAATTGACCTCTGGTGAACCTCACCACCTGCAATCGCTGAGATTTCAATTTGCCCTGTTCCTGCAATTGATACCGTTCCCGACCAAATTAGCCGTCCCTCCAGTAGGATTATTTGATCTCCAGAGCCAGTTGAGCAAGCCTGTTCAGCTGCATTTTAAAATCAGCCTGTGATTGTGGTTTTCCGTTCCTTTCCGCGCCGCCATGGACGTCTCGCGTCACCGGCACACCTCGCTGTAACCCCGATCATACCGACCTTACCTACACCTTCCTTGTGTCCCGTGGATCGTGTAGCCGAGACCAATCGCTCAGCATTGCCTTGAACAGGCTGCACCACCACGATCGTCGTCTTCAAGCCCGATCGTGATGCCGGCGAGCCTCTAGCCGCCACCAGAGCCAAATTCCTTGCTCCAGCACCATCAGTAACACCCCAGTAGCAAAACCCCTCAACCAATTTCGATAATCATCAACCCCTGTGCCCTGTCACCGTAGCCCATCTTTTGTTCCAGCGTCCGACGACTTAAACCTCGCCATTTGACGCCGTCAAGCCTCCATTTCCCGATTAACCTTGTCAGCAACACCCTTTCTACCTCGCCTACGCAACTGACATAATTGGCGAAGCAGCGCATGCGTGGATCGTCCAGACGCGCTACACCTAGAAACCAGCAGTGCGCTGGCATTCAAATTCTTTGTGCCAGGGACCTAACTACAAAATTCCTTGAACTTCAGGACTTTTCTTCAAAAACCATTTTGTCAATTAGGCCCCTCACAGTGTTTGGCACCTAAGGCCCTAGTTTGAGCTTATCTTGACTTTCCAAGAGCCCCAGATTAACCCAATGCCACTCACTGACATTGCCAGGCCGCGAACTGAGTGTCGGTCAGTAGACATCCACTGTGTTTGAGCCAATCCTTGTGTTGTAAGCCAAGCCCCGAGTGTCTTTGTCCCTCTCAAAATCATTCCCTATCAGATTATCTCGCTTGCATGCATATTTATACCTTACTTATAATTTTCCCTACACCAAGTATTTTCTGTATGCTTATGTAGTGCGGTGTGTTGAGTTGTTTCATTGTTTGTGTGCGAGAACAGAGCAAGAAGGGGAAGAAGCAGTAGAAGTCTTCGAAGATCCCTTAGAGCAGTCAGACCCCACATTGCAAGGCAAGTCTCTACCCTTTGATCATGTCTCTCCTAGTATTTTGAGTAAAATAGGTTAACCTCTGTTTTAAAGTATATGCATGCCGTATATTCAATCAAGTGCTATGTTGAAAGAATATGAATAGATATGACCTAATTCTTTGTAAAGCCCCTCATGTTCGTATGACTCATGCACCCTTGTCACCCTAGAATATGATGCTTAGGCTATGCTTATGCTCAAATATATGTGTTGACTGCTAAATGGTCATGTGAGTGAAAAACGTGCTTAAAACCTCTTTTGTGAAGGAAAATGTGATTGGAATCGATAGTGAGGATGGTTTGTATGGTTGGTGCTATGTGTACATCGGGAACATGAATGGCTCCTCACTAAAGATTCATAAGGACAAGAACCTTGTGTTGTACTTCTATGCGGCATGAAAAATGTACTAACCACTTTCCCGGTATGGGACGGGCGCAACATAGTAGTTTTCCCGATATTAGCTTTTCCCTGCACTGGTTGTCGGTCTGGTTTCTCGAGAGGAAACTGGTGGGCCACAGAGGGCCATGAGTGGTGTGAGATCAGAAAAATAATGAGAGGATAAGGTGTGAGAAGGAAGGCGCCCTATGCCTGGATTCTGAGTCGTGTGCGGCTAAATCAACAGGCTATGTGTCTCATGGGACCATAGGCCAAGGATAGGTAGAATTGGCTATGGGGAGTACCCACAACGATAATGAGGACTGAAATGTCTATTTACCAGGCAGGGAATTCTTAATGCCAGGATTGCAAACTGTTGTGTGATCTCGGCCTTATCACATGCGTAAAAGTCGCATGGAGAGGTATCGACTTGAAAGCTGAGTGATCGGTGGATTAAAGTGGTACACCTTTGCAAAGTTATAAAAAGTATCGGATACTATGAGCTCCCAGGTTATGGAGTCTACGTGCGGTGGATTCTATCCACGTCGATGCAACACAAGTAGCTTTTGAAAGATTTTGGTAATATTGATAAAAGTGGTGACTCACGAAAGACCGCCACGCATAACATTTTCTAAAAATATAGTTTAAGATTCTAAAGTCTCGCTTGCTGAAAACAAAACCTTTCTCAAAACTTTAAGTGAAAATCTATTCTATCCTTATCTATAAACCAAAGAGCCCATTTCTTGGAAATCCCCTCTCATCTATATACCTGCATTCTTAAATTGAGACTTGTTGAGCACCGTGTGGACAACGTGCTCACCCTTGCTTTTGCAAACAAATTTAGGGGAAGGATTTGTTGATCCCGAATCCTACAATTTTGAACCCAATGAGGAGGAAGGAACCATCCCCGAAGATCCAGCTTACTAGAGGGTCACTCACCAAGTGGAGTCCGATGTGGAGGAAGCCCATGCAACGCCACTGCCAATGAAGATGAAGACCATCGTAGTCTCATTACTTATTGTTGTTATTCTGTTTTTATGCCGACCTTGGTGTCGGAAGAGAACCCCTTAATTTTGTATCAACTTTAAATTGCATCATTTTTGCTCTATGATATTGTAATATTAGTCCTTGTGATCAGTACTTGTTTTAATTATTTGCATTGATATATAATGCATCCTATTGTTGTGAGCTTGCGATGTATCATTCTGAGCGCAACCCACCTGGACGGTTGCCACCAGAATCCTCAAATGAGGGTCCCACAGAAGTTGGTATCAGAGCAAAGGCTCGACTGTAGGTCGTGACCCCTAGATAGACCATGGCGTCCCTAGAAACTGAAAGATCGCTAGTTATTTTACTAAGTTTAATTGTGAAAATCTAATTTGTCTAAGAAAAATATATTATGTAAGTTATTTTTTTGATTATTTGAAAAAGGTTTTAGATTTCATTTTAACTCTTAGGTGCTTTTGTGTTCTCTTTCCCCAGATGGCTTCCGACAGGAGATTCATTATTGGTGATGAGCTCGGATCATGGGCACTACTTCTTTGGATGATGCTACAGTTCCTTGATGCGCAAGATAGCCAGAGGCCAGTATACTGCGTTCGGCAGGATGAGGTCGATGGACGACCGTACGGCTACCAAGCTTCGGTGATAGTCTACGAGATCCCTGAGCATGGGAGAGGTTCAGTGAGACACAAGGCCCGCAGAGCAGGAGAGGATGATGCCATCTTAGATGCTGCCCGTCGTGCCGTAGGTACCATCCGGCAGTTATACAGTGATTACCTTTCGGATTCCCCCTATCGCTTCGTACCCTATCTGGTTCCCAGATTGGAGCACCGGGTCATTCTTCCATCCAACGACTGAGAGGATGCCATTCTGACGAAGACCCGAGACGTTGCTCATGCTTTGGCGACCGGATATACCCTCCTGCTTCGTGAGTATGAGCGTGCTCGTGATGACCGCCATTATCTCGAGGGGATGCTTGCGAAGACCCGTGCAAGTCTCCATGAGAAGGAGAAGCAGATTCAAGAATTGGTTGGACCAAGTAGAGAGCAGGACCCCGATGTTTCAAAGTCCGCTGTCAAAAGAAGCCATCCAAGACTAAGGATTACTACTCGCAAGAGAGTGGGAAACTTGAAGGAGTACCTTAGTGGTTTCGCATCTTCGTCGAGCCGCATTGTTATCAACTGTCATGCATCCGAGCTTCGCAGCACCGCAGAGAAGAAGGAGATCCCCAACGGGAAAGGAAAGGAGATTGCTGACGTCGACAGTGACATTGATGATGACGAGGAGTTGGATCCGATGGAGGCAGATGATGACCAGGAGGAGGATCCCGAGGAGGTAGAGCCTTGTGGTTCTTCCAATACCGACGAGTGATCCTAGACATTCCTTTGGCTTAGCTTTTTATGCCTGACCTAATTGTTAGATCTTTCTTTGGTGTAACAGTTGTTCTTAGTTATGATGTATGCTTGTATGCTGGTTGTCAGATGAAATCTGTAAGCCCGATGAGGCAAAAAGCTATGTACTCTACAAAAAACTAATTTATAAAATGGCATTTTGCATGATCCAATCATTCTCTCTTGAGTTAATATCAGTATTCTACTTGCATCCCTGCGTGTGATTCTTTCCAAATCAACATGTATACCCTTGACCTCCTCTTTAAATAGGATGGCTAATACGCAAGGAAGACCTCAGGAAGGAGAACCTGAAGGAAACGCCAGCAATGTGAGAGCCACGCCAGGAATAAGAGACCATGCTAACCCAGACCAAACAGGATCATCATCAACTATGCTGCAAGGAGGCAACATTAGCAACATGCTAATGTGGATGGAGCGAAACCAACAGGAAGCAATGGCTGTGCAAAATCAGATCTTAGGGCAGTTAATGCAACATTTACCATCTGGACAAGTCGAAGGATCAGCGATCGGTGCGAGATTGACTGATTTCCAGAAGACACGTCCTCCAACTTTCTCAAGTACCGAAGACCCCATTGTAGCAGACCATTGGTTAAGAGACGTGGAAAGAAAGATGAATACAGTAAAGTGCAGTGACGAAGAGAAGCTCCTATATGGACCACATCAACTAGCTGGAGCCGCCGCCACCTGGTGGGAAAATTATCAGATTGTGCACTCCAACAGAGATTCAATCACATGGAGTGAATTCAAACAAGAATTTCACAAGTACCATGTTCCGAAGGCGTTATTCAAGCAAAACACCAAGAGTTCGTGAATCTGAGACAAGGAAACAAGTCCGTCAAACAGTACCTACACGAATTCATTCAATTGGCAAGATACGCCCCCGAAGATATTGCAACGGAGGATATAAAGATCAATAAATTATGCGAAGGTCTACAAAACTCTCTGCAATACCAGCTGTCATCCCATGAGTTTATGGATTTTCATGTATAGATCAATCGATTGCTAAAAATGGAAGAAAAGAGGGGAGTAATCGAAGAAGACCAGAAGAGAAAGGCCTTACCTAACTCTTATCATGGAGGTTCTAATTGAGGAAGACTGATGCCCGCCTATAGACTAGTCTTCAGACCACCATAGAGACTGCAGAGGCCTACGCCAACTACAACACCGCAATGTACTGGATGTATGGGAAACAATTTCTTCAAGGATTGTCCCATGAAGAATGTGGAATGCTTCCATTGCGAAAGAAAGGGACATCGCAAGGACACCTGTCCACTTCAACACTTGCCGTTCAACGTTGCTCGAGCCCAAGCCGCAAGACCTCATATTCCTACTCAAAACTTCACTAGAGGTGTTCCGCCATCCAGAGGAGGAAGAATCTAGAATATTAGAGGAAGAGGAGCGCCTACTGCAGGTCGTGGCCGACTCAACTATGCAACCGCCGTTGAAGCAGTAGAAGCATCCGATGTCGTGATTGGTAGGATCTTGATCCATTCTGAGCTGTTTGTTACATTGTTTGACCCTGGTGCTACACATTCTTTTGTGTCAAGATCTTTTGTGCTCAGAAATGAGTTACCCATATCTGCACTAGAGTATCCTATCTTAATCCAATCCCCCGAGGCTAGAATTCCTATTGAATCTATCTGTAGAATTATCGCCTTTAATATTGGCAACATAGGATTCCTAGCGAATTTGCTAGTTTTGGATCTTCAAGGGCTAGATGTTATCCTTGGAATGGACTGGCTAGTGAAACACAAAGGCCAGATGGACTTCGAGAAGAAGGCAACCACTCTAACAAACACTGAAGGAGAGCAAGTCACGTTCTACGCAGAAAGGTCTGTAGTGAATGACCAAATGTGCAGTTTGAATAGCATGGAAAAGGTTGAGTTTGAAAAGGTCATGATAGTGAATGAATACCCTGAAGTTTTCCATAAAGAACTCCCTAGAATGCTACCAGACTGAGATATAGAGTTCACAATTGAATTAAAGCCTGGATCTGCCCCATATGCAAGGAAGCTTGCACACATGACGAGTGAAGAACAAGAGGAGTTGAGGAAGCAAGTGGAAGAGTTGGAAAGAAAAGGATTTATTAGGTCGAGTTCCTCACCTTGGGAAGCCCGTGTACTCTTCACCAAGAAGAAGGATGGTAGTCTACGACTCTGTGTTGATTACTGAAGGTTGAATGACATGAAAATCAAAAACAAGTACCCTCTGTCGAGAATCGATGATCTCTTTGATCAGCTCAGAGGAGCTAAGATATTTTCTAGAATTGACTTGAGATCTGGATAACATCAGTTGAAGATTCGAGAAGAGAACATTGTCGACGATTCGGACTCGGAGTCCTCAGCCGAACTTATGCAAAATTTGTAATGGTGAGACCTTTCAACACGACCCTCCGGGAAGGTATGTAGAAAAATGGAGAACAGGAGCACAGAGAGGTTTTATACAGGTTCGGGCCCTCTATGGTGGGAGTAAAAGCCCTACGTCCTGTTAGGATTTCACTATATGTGATAAAGGTTTACAAACTAGTGGGAAGAAACTTTCACAGGCGAAAGTTTTTCCTATGTAAGTGTACAAAAAGAAGTTCTAGGAGACTTGCGAATATTATCTAATCTAAGCCGTAGACTTGGCTGTTTGAGTGGTTGAGATACGTTGTATCTCACTTGTATCAGGAGTCTTGTTCTTCCAAATGGATTGGATTCCCCCATTTGATGTACTTTGCCACCCTTTTATACTGGTCGAAAGGGTGCCATATGAAGAAAACTGCATCAAACGGTTGGATGCGGTTTTTGGAGAACTGCTGTTAACTTCCACGGAGGTTATTAACACGTGTTAATCATGAATAACCGCATATATTAACCTCTGACGGTTAGTCTTCAACGTGGAGGAATCCTCGGGATGCTTGGAATATCCTGTTATAAGGATAACCGAATAAACTCCAAGCACCCTGGTCGAGAATGTTCTGACCGCGGAATGTAAGCTGACCGCGCAACATCCCGGATATTCAGTTCGCGTATAGCATACAAACTTCTGACCGCACAAAGTTGTCGGCCTGATCGCACGAAACCCGCGACCTGATCGCGTAAAGCTTGCGACCTCATGGCGATGCCCCTCAGAATAGCTTGAGTTCGCATCGCCAGATACATGTCTGGTTCGAACCTGTCTTGAACCAAAAGTTTATTAGAAGTGACCCGGGTGACAATCCTCGTCAGACATCCCAAAGACTACATTTATAACAAGATATGGCCTACATGAGTTTACCGTGGTGCCATTCGGTTTAACAAATGCACCAACAGTATTTATGAACTTGATGAAAAAAGTCCTTATGGAATTCTTAGACAAGTTTGTCATCATATTTGTCGATGACATTCTTATCTTTTCTGAATCAGAGGGAAAGCACGCACAACATCTCAGAATAGTGCTAGAAAAGCTTGCAGATCATCAGTTGTACGCCAAATTCGATAAGTGTGCCTTTTGGTTGAAGGAAATCTCTATTCTAGGCCACATCATTTCTGGCAAAGGAATATCTATGGATCCGTCAAAAATTCAAGCTATCATGGAATGGAAGCAGCCAGAAACTGTGACTGAAGTAAGAAGTTTCCTAGGACTAGCAGGTTATTACCGAAGATTTGTTGAAGGATTTTCCAAAATTACTAAGCCGCTCACCAAACTGCTGAAGAAGGATGTCCCATTCGACTGGACTAAGGATTGTGGAAAGAGTTTTGAGGAGCTGAAGAAAATATTGACAACCGCACCTATTCTTATGTTTCCAGACAACAAGAAAGACTTTGAAGTCTATTGTGATGCATCAAAGCAAGGACTAGGTTGTGTTCTTATGCAAGAAGGAAAGGTTGTAGCATATGCATCAAGACAGTTGCGACCACATGAGGAGAACTACCCAACACATGATTTGGAATTAGCTGCCGTTGTTCATGCATTGAAGATTTGGCGACACTATCTGTTAGGAAATAGATGTGAGATCTACACTAACCACAAGAGTCTGAAGTATATCTTCACCCAGCAAGATTTGAATATGAGGTAGCGAAGGTGGTCGGAATTGATTAAGGATTATGACCTTGGAATACACTACTACCCCAGTAAAGCAAATGTAGTGGCAGATGCTTTGAGCAGAAAGTCCTAGTGCAATCAAGTAAAGACCCTAGAAGTGCCACCCCAATTACTCAAGGATTTTGCAAAGCTGAGCTTAGAGTTTGTTGAGCAAGGGACCGTCGCCGCCTTAGAGGTGGACTGCATGTTGAAGGATAAAATTCGGAAGGCTCAAGAAACAGATTGGAATGTTCAGAAACTAAAAGGGGATATGAAGTGTGGAGATACAATCAAACTCCATGAGGATGAGCAAGGAATTCTATGGTATCACAATCGAATTTGTGTCCCAGACGACAGAGAAATCAAGGACATAATATTGCAATAAGCTCACTATACCCCTTACTCTATCCACCCAGGTAGTACGAAGATGTACCAGGACCTAAAGGATCAATTTTGGTGGAAGGAACGATGAAAGAGGTTGCTGAGTTTGTAGCTTCATGCGACAGCTGTCATAGGGTGAAAGCAGAGCATCAAAAACCTGCAGGACCGCTACAACCCCTGCCAACCCCTGAATGGAAATGGGATGAAATTGGAATGGATTTTATAATTGGATTACCAAGAACCCAAAAAAGTTATGATTCTATATGGGTTATAGTCGATAGATTGACAAAAGTAGCTCACTTCCTACCAGTAAAAACTCAGTACACAACCAATAAGCTAATAGAGCTATATCTTACCAGAATTGTCGTTTTGCATGGAGTACCAAAGGCAATTGTTTCAAATAGAGGAGCACAATTCGTGTCTAAATTTTGGAAAGAATTACAAAAGTCCTTGGGTACAAAATTGAAGTTCAGTACCGCTTACCACCCACAGACTGGAGGCCAAACAGAGAGAGTGAATCAGATTCTAGAAGACATGTTGAGAGCGTGTGCCTTAGACTATGGAAGTTCTTGGGAACAATTCCTACCATACGCAGAGTTTACTTACAACAATAGTTATCAAGCAAGTCTGCAGATGGCTCCTTTTGAAGAGCTCTATGGAAGGAAATGCCGCACACCACTGTATTGGACCGAAGTGGGTCAGAAACAATTTTTGGGACCACGACTGGTGGAAGATGCCACTGCTTATGTAAGGATCATACAAGAAAGATTGAAGATAGCCTAGTCTCAACAAAAGAGCTACGCCGACAGTAGAAGGAGAGAGTAGCGTACAAATTGGAACTACCACTTGAACTAGTAGGAGTTCATGATGTTTTCCACATATCTCAACTGGGGAAATGTGTGAGAAAACCAACAGAGCAAGTGTCTCCTACAGAAGCTGAAGTTCAACCAAACTTAACATATCAAGAGTACCCTGTTAAAGTATTAGAGGATAGAGAAAGGAAATTGAAGTCAAGGACCATCAGATTCTGCAGAGTTCAATGGAATAATCACACAGAGGAAGAATCGACATGGGAAAGAGAAGAAGAGCTGCGTCATGATTTCCCCTACCTGTTCTCAGACCCATCAGAATCTCAAGGATGACATAATTCTTAAGGAGGGTAGGTTGTAACACCCCAGATTTTGCTACCTCTTTGGCATACCAGTCAACGCATCTCCATTGGATTTCCTGGATGTCTCGACCCCATCTCAGATTAAATCCTAGGTTGATCCCTAAGTCTGACCTGATCTAGATCAATTATCTCAAAATTTACCTTAATTTAAAAAGTTGGCAGTAGAACTCGACCAATCAAATCATTTTCGCAATTCAGTCCAAAAGTATTTCAGATTGATCCTTTTCTTATTCTCCCAAAAGCCTGAAAAGGCTAAAAGCCACAAATCAGCTCCAAACCTTGATCTAATTCAGGGAATATCTCTCAATTGTTATTCTGAACAAAATCTTCTTTTGAGGGAATCTCAAAATCTCATCCTAGAACTTAGATTTTAGCCTCGACAAAATCTAGACCCTAATTACCCTAAGTTCTCTGTTTTTGTTTCACTCAAAACCTGATCAAAAAAACCAGATTGTGTCATCTATCCTTGAAAACTTGCTTGTTGAATTTAGAAAGCCTAGCTAGTGAGATCAGTTTCAGCCAAATTCGATTGTTTTGCCAGATTTACAATTCAGTCCTGAAACCAAGTTTCACAAATTACATTTCAGTCCTAGCCATTTTTCAAAGCCCCTCTCGACCAGAGCCCCAGCTCCTTTTCAACCAGGACCCTGGCCAGCCGCGTTCGACCAGTGGTGTCACCACGAACTTCGCCGACAGCCAACGTCTGCCTTCACCAGTGCTCATGTCCGACGTGCCCGCACGTGGTACACGTGTTGCACCAGAGCCAGCCACTGTGGCAACAATCGACGACTAGTAGTAGCGCCGTCTCGTTCCGCGCGCATGCCTGCAGCCGTCAGAACCTTTTCACTACGCCGTCGACATGCTGAGGCCGACCATCACATCGCCTCTGCGCCAGGCAGGAGCTTGCGTGATTCCCACCTCCCAGCTGAGAAAGCTGTGGCAGCCGCTGCACGCCGTCTCAATCGTCGTCACCGTCGCCAGTCAAATCCTTACCTTCCCGATTTGCTTCAAGTTTCGAGAGAGTTCCAGCCTCACCTATCTAAGCCCTTTCGGCCAGAGCTTCTTCACATCACCCCAAACTAACTAAGACCTAACCTCCTGCGCTTTCTTCTTCTTCTCCGGCGAGCCACCGAGGAGGGAAACGTCTCCAGAGCTCACCACTGCCCCAAGCTTCAAATTAACTACACCGATATACCCCTCGTACCCATCTCTCTGTTTAGTAATATTCAATTGACCTCCGGTGAACCTCACTGCCGGTAATTGCCGAGATTTCAATTTTCCTGTTCCTGCTATTGAAACCATTCCCGACCAAATTAGCCCTCCCTCCAGTAGGATTATTTGATCTCCAGAGCCAGTTGAGCAAGCCTGTTCAGCTGCATTTTAAAATTAGCCCGTGATTGTGGTTTTTCATTCCTTCCCGCGCCGCCGTGGACGTCTCACGTCGCTGGCACACCTCGCTGTAACCCTGATCATACCGACCTTACATACACCTTCCTTGTGTCCCGTGGATTGTGTAGCTGAGGCCAATCGCCCGACATTGTCTTGAACCGGCTGCACCACCACGACCGTCGCCTTCAAGCCCGACCGTGATGCCAGTGAGCCTCTAGCCGCCACCAGAGCCAAATTCCTCGCTCCAGCACCATCAGTAATACCCCAGTAGCCGGTGATCACCGTTAGACCCTGTTCCAGCTGTGTAGCCCGATTTAGCCAGAATTAGTACTCCTTTTAGTAGAGGCAATTGATCAGTAGATCCTTCTTTGCAAGCCCATGCTATTGGATTTCAAATTGAAGCTCGGTTGGAGCCTTTCCCCTGTTTTCGCGCACCACCGTGAGCAACTCACGTCGCCGGCCCGTATAGCTTCACGTCCGACCAAATTGACTATAGCATTGTGATCCCTAAACTCCGTAGATGGTGTAGCCGAACCTAATTGATCGGAGCTACCTTCTATCAGTGGCGCCCCAGTTGCCGTCTTCTTCGAGTCCGGCATCAACGCCGGCGAGCTCCAGTATTTGACTGCACCTCAATTCCTCGGTGGGGAATGATCAGCAGCACCCCAGAAGCGTTAACCCTCAATCAATTTCGAGTTTTGTCGTCTGTAGCTCGTTGCCACCGTAACTCACCTCAGTTCCTGAAAACCGACGAGTTCAACCTCGCCGTTCGCCGTTGTTCAATCTACGTTGTCCTGTAGATTTGTCTCAAGCTACTGAACATATCACTCCACTGCATCGCCCTTCCATGCTGTGCCAAATCGCAAGTAATCCCTATGCCAAGATCTGTCCAGTACTTGTGTCTTGCCGTGTCGCCACTGTGATTTTTCATCGCCGTTCATCACCGTCCAACCACCTTAGTTCCTGAAACCTCCACCATTGGATTCCTGTTGTCTTCGCCTACCTCCTAGACATAGTTGGCGAAGCAAAGCTCAAGAAGATCGATCAAATACTCAAGCCCTAGAATCTGGCCGTGCACTGACATTCAATTCACTGTGTCCAAGGGCCTCTTTGCAAATTGCCTAAATTCTGGACTTTTCAGTGAAAACCACCTTGTCAAATAGTTACCTTACTACATTTTGCATCTAATGCTTTGATCAAATCACATTCTTCCCACTAGAAATTATCCAAACCACATCAATGCCATTCCTTGACAATGCCAGCCCTTGTCAGTTCATGTCAGCCAATGGCATTAGGCAAGTTTAGCCACTTCTGGTTATGCAACCTAAAACCACTTTGTCCCCTAAGCTTGTAGAGCTATATTCTACATTTTGTTCAACTACCACACCTTGAGATAAGCTCTCCAGCATTCTCTGAAGCTATGTCAGAGCCCTGAACCGAATGTCTACCTATTGACGTTCATCGTTTTTGAGCAAAACAGCCGCAGACTTGATGTCCATATTGCAGCCTTGAAACCTTGAGATTCTCTAGCATTCGTCCTCAACCCTAATTCCATAAATCTCCAAGATCAACTCAAATCCAGCTTTCAAGCTTACTTGTTCCAGAATCGCCAAGAGTATTTCTCCTCTGCATGTTGCATATAGATTATTAATGGATTGTGATTCCTGTTTGCTTGTTTGATCTTTGATTAGAGCAAGTGCCTGAGTATGAAGATTTCATCAGACCCGCCATCAACTGCAGTACCTTACGACGCGGAAGGCAAGTCATATTCTTGGACATCTTGAACCTATATTTTATGAATTGCTAAGATATTGCCTTGACTATAAGCAGTTTTGCATTTGATGAAATAAGAAAAGTATGATATTGCAGTACTAGGCTGTATGCCGACAAACTATGAGGAGATTCTTTATAAAATGATCAAACTATGAGCCATAACTAATATATATGTATATATGTATATTCGTGAAATAAAACCCTTGCCGTGGCCAGAGTTTGGTATGGAATGGTGGTGGCACTGACGAGTGCAGGGTTGGTGGAATGCACTGGTCATGGGCATGTAAGGACTAGAACCTTTTGGTATACTTCTATGCGGCATGAAAAACATACTAACCACTTGCCCGGTATGGGACGGCGCAACATAGTAGTTTTCCCGGTATTAGCTTTTCCCTGGAATGGTTGTCGGTCCGGTTTCTCATGAGAAACTAGTGGGCCAGTAAGGGCCGTGAGTGATGTGAGTTCAAAAAAATTATGAGAGGAAAAGGTGGAAAGAAGGAAGACGCCCTATGCCAGATTAAGTCGTCCGCGGCTATAATCAAAAAAGGCTATGTGTCTTGCGAGAACATAGACCAAGGCTAGGAAGTAAGGCAGTGGGGAGGACCCACAACGGTACTTGAGACTTAACTGTCTATTTACCGGACAGGGAATTGTTAATGCTAGGATTGCAAACTGTTGTGTGATCTCAGCCTTGTCACATGCGTAAAAGTCGCATGGAGAGGTACTGACTTGAAAGCTGAGTGAACGATGGATTAAAGTGGTACACCTATGCAAAGTTAAAAATGTATTTGAATACTCCGAGCTCCTGGGTCTACAGGAGCCTGTGCGCGGTGGATCCTATCCACGTCGATGTGACACAAGTATGTTTTCTAAATAAAATATGGCTAGACTTAGCTCATGTGTGCTTGACATGTGTTGTCATGAAATGAGGTACTAACATGGGCAGACATGTGTTGTCGTGCTATGGTACTACTTCTAAGAGTTTATAAAAGATATTAATGATATGTCATGATGAGCACTGCCATAGATTTGGAAAGAGAAAAAGTATTTTGCAACCTTCCCTCCTTCCCTCATAGCATAGGTTCATATCATTCCTACTATATGTACCTACTCTTATCTATGACTTGCTGAGTACGTAAGTGCTCACCCTTGCAATGCACCATACAATAGATGGAATGTCCCTGATCAAGACGAAGACCTGAAGAACTTCTTGGATCCCTGAAGGAAGAGAGTCAGTTCCACCCAAGTCCTGAAAAGTGTTGCTCAGCTTTCAACTTCTTGCTGTGGGGGTTTACTTAGCTTCTGCCGAGTAGTTGTTCTCTTGCAACCAAAAATTATTTATGCCGTGAAGGGTTGTAATTTATTATGTTGTAATGAGGCCAGTTGGCCATACTGCTCAATGTAATGAAAGTTAAACTGATGCAATATACTCCTATGTTTGACTCATCCTGGGAAGTCAAAAGGTATGGAATCAGCTATAGCGAGCCGGGTCCCCATGGGAGTAGTCGTGTCCCCCTGTGAGGGCGGGGCGCGACAGCAAAGCCCCGGGCGTAGTCGCGACACTGGGCTCTATGCCTGCAAAGCCCCCGGCCCCACCAGCGAACGCGGACACTCCTTCCTCGGCCCGCCGGGCCATTCCTAAGCCTGGGGGTGCCCAGGCCACCCCAGTGGCTGGGGTAACTTCACCCCTCCTGGAGGTAGAACTCTCCGCCGGTCAAGGGATGACCAGGGAGTTCATGCGCCTCCTTGACGCTGCCGCCAAATCCGGCGAGAAGGAAAGGGTTGCTGGTGGCGGAGGGGAGTCCAACTCGGCGGACTACGCCCCATCGTCTTCTCCGGTGGCAACGCCTCCGGTGGCTCTGGAGCCGGCGAGCTTAGACCGCCCGGAGATACGATTCCCGGTGGTGTCCCCGCCGCGCTTCGAGTGGCCGGTGGACGTGGGAGCGAGCCCCTCGACTGGGCCGGTCCCGATGGTCTCGGTGGTCCCGCAACCCGGGAAGGGCAAGGGACTTTTTGCCCCCCCCAAGGGCCATGTCCCCCCGAGGAGCTGACGTCCTACTCTTCGAACGATGAGTCCCCGGTGGTGGGGGTTGTGACTGGGGGTGAGCAGGTCTACATCTCCCCCAGGGACGGATGGAGGGGGCCCGCTGGCGGGGATGGGTCCGGAGCCATTGGGAGGGAGACCCCCCTGCGATACCCGGGTGAGTCCCAGAGATTCACCGCGGGCCTCCAAAACCCGATGGTCCGGGTCTACATTTGGCAGGGGACCTTCAAAGAGCGTTGCTTAGAGCTGATCTCTCTCCACCTCCAGGTGAGCTCACTCCCTTAGCATACGGGGGCCCATCCTCGTGTCATTCACTTTGCGCACCACGCGCGCTTAACTCTTGAGTCCACAGGGGCCGGCCATTTCCTGGGGAGTCGAGGAGTGCTTCGAGGAGTCGTTGAAAGAGGCCGAGGATAGGGCCGCCGCCTTCTGCGCCGGGAGGGATGAGGTCCTCAGGGAGCTGGCCAGGGTCTGGGGCCAGCTTATCGCCTCGGAGGACGCAAACTCCCGCCTCAGGAGGGAGGTGAAGGCAAATGACAACACCTACCGGGAGCTCCAGAGCTCTAGCTCCCGGGGGGAGGCTCCGACTCGGTGCCAGCGACACTCCCCGAGGCTACGCACTTTCTCAACGCGCAAGTCTCCGTGATCCCGGAGGCTGCCGATGCCCAAGCTCGTGGCCTGGCGGTCCCGGTGATAGCCGCCGCCACGGCCCTTGTGGAGCACCGGGGGACCGGTGCCTGGGCGATCGGGGGCCAGCTCCCCCGGAGCTTCCCCGCTTTTGTCGAGCCGCAGCGGCGGGAGTTGGCGGAGTTGGCGGGGGCCTTCTACGACCGGATCATCTGGGCCTGGGCCCTAACACCGGCGCCCCCAAGAGCGGATCCCCAGGCGACGAGGATGACCCCCCAGGGGGGACGACATTGGACAAGTATGAGTCTCCCCCCCCCACCCCCCCGGGACTTTATATAGGTCCCTTTTTTGTTAGATTTTTTCTCCCGGTAGCTCCTTAAAGGAAGCCCCGGAGACTTGTAATTATTACCTTCAATGAAATGAAATGAACGTTTCTTGCTAAGTCTCATTTTGCTAAAAGCAGGTGTCCCGGGAGCTTGCTCCCGGGAGAGTCTCCGAGCCCCGGAGGGCATGGCCCGAGGAATGCCCAGGTGGACCGGGGCCTTATTGACGAGGAGTCCACAAGCCCCCGGTGGCACACCCCGGGGGATTACCCGGTGGCCCGGGAGTCAATTCCCGGGGGGTTTCTGAGCCCGCGAGGCGTAGCTCGGGGAGGGCCCAGGCAGGTTTCACCTTGCTTAGCCTCGCCACCGAGGGGTGCGCCGAGTTTGAGGGCTTGCCAGAGAGGAGAGTATTCTCCAGGAGCCGTTCCGGCTGCGGTGGCACTCTGAGTGGTAGTTAAAAAATTTTGACAATTGTCGCGCCGAGCTGTCCCCTCTGAAACCGGGGTCCTGGAGGGTCCCTCCGCTTCAGATACGTCCACCGGCAGGCTACGAGTATTGGCCCGGGGTCGTCCTTCGAAGAGTTCAAAGGCGCATAAGGGGCTTGTACAAGGAACGTTCCCAGGAGATATCAGAAGGTCTTCGGTAAAATTAGATGTAGGTGCCCACTAGAGCGGGTTGTCCTCGAGTTGTACCTCACTTGTGCCTGGAGTTTGATGTTCCAGAGACACCTTGACCCACCGGGGGGAGTTGTCCTGTCGTGTCTGCCACGACTGTGACATCACCTGTGAGGAGCCCAGCTCGGTGCAGCTGGTCCCTTAAACCACTTGACTTCCCAGGATGAGTCAATCACAGGAATACATTGAAGCAGCAAAATAATACAGTAGTCATAATTGTATGGCCATCAGGCCTTAGTACAAAACGAGGTACAGTGCCTTACAAGGCACAAGGGTCCAACAAAATAACACATCTAGTCGACGGAAGCTAGGCCCAAAAGCAATCCACAGGAAACAGAGGTTGACAGCAAGACAGCACCACATCAGGGCTTCGGAGGAAACTGCTCGTCATATCCTGGGTCTGCAGCATCTTCAGGACATCCTCCAATGTCGTAGAACGCTCCATCTATTGATGAGTTGTTGCAAGGGTGAGTACTTATGTACTCAGCAAGTCATAGGGAAGGTAGAGATATATTTACAGTATAAATGACATGAACCTATGCTATTGGGGAAAGAGTGAAGGGTTTTTCTCAAAATACATATCTTCCTCATTCATCTTTCAATCATACTCATGGCAGTAAATAAATCATATTGATAATGATTCATATATCCCATATCCAAGGCGATATAACCTCATATCACATTACTTTTATTCAAGCCTTTCAATCTTATACTCATAGCAGTATGTCATATACTTTAGGGCAAAACCACATGCCTCTTAGTTAACACATGTTTACTAGATTATGGTATTACCGCGACACATCAACACATGACAGCCCACGGCGACGCCCCTTATCGTGACAACACATGCCACTTGGGTAATCTTGAACTAACAAATTTTAGTTTATAAAACAATACTTCTGTCACACCCCACGGATTTAATCCACCGCGGCATACTCCTAAAACTCGGGAGCACGAAGTATTCGAATACATTTTTAAACTCTGCAGAGGTGTACCTCTTTTTAAATCCACTTTTTCACTCGACTTTCAAGTCGGGCCAACTCCATGCGACTTATACGCATGTGACAAGGCCGAGATCACACAACGTTTTGCAGTCTAGTATTAACAGTATCCCTGCCCGGTAAATGGACAATACCGTCCCAAGTACCGTTGTGGGTCCTCCCCACTGCCTTACTTCCGAGCCCGGGTCTATGTTCCCGCAGGACACATAACCTCTTTTGATTACAGTCGCGCACGACTTAATCTGGCGTAGGGCGTCTTCCTTCTTTACACCTTATCCTCTCATAATTTTTCTGATCTCACACCACTCATGGACGAACTGCGTCCCACAAGTTTCCACGCGAGAAACCGGATCGACAAGCCATGCAGGGAACTGATAACACTAAGAAAGCTACTAGATTGCGCCTTTCCCATACCAGGTAAGTGGTTGGTACGTTTTTCATGCCACTAGACGCACGACACAAGGTTCTAGTCCTTATATTCCAGTGACCAGATCATACCACAAACCATGCACCTTCAGTGCCTGCACATCCAGTGCAGCCAAGCACCTCCAGTGCTACCACCATTCCATACCAAAACACTGGTCATGGCTAGGGGTTCTATTTCATGAATATAAATGTATATGTATATACTTTTATTAATTCATGGCTTGCTATCTTAACAAGTTCACATTCCTCAAGTGTTCGATCTATCACTGCCATAATATCATTGATCTCAACACATGCAATATTAATGAGATATCTACTCATGGAATAGAATAGCAATTCATAAAATATAGGTTCAGCATGATCAAAGTATGACTTGCCTTCCGCGTCGTAAGTATCAGCAGTTGATGATGGTTCAGCGACAAGATCTTCAACCTCGGGCTCTTGCTCTGAACAAGATCAAACAAGCAAACAGGCATTACAATCAATCCTATTCTTACTAATCTACTACATGCAATGATGCAAGGAGAAAACACTCTGGTGATACAAGATTTGGAAGCGATTTGAGTTTAACTATGGTAACCAGGGTTAACATTAGTTGTTAAGGTTTACAAGGTTCCAAAATATCAGGGTAATATCAAGGTGGTGACTGGTTCGCCCAAAAACAGCGAATGTCTTTAGGTTGGCATTCGGTTCAAGGCATCGACATAAGGTCAATGGGTGATAGAGGGCTCAACTCAAGTTGTGACAGTAGGGAAAAGTGTAGCTCACAACGTCAAGAGTCTAAGGGACAAGGTTATTTTCAAAGTGCATGGCTGGAAGTGGGTGAAAAGGCTCAATGCCACTGGCTGACACAGCCTGGCATAGGGTTGACATGGCCAGAAACAAGGGTTAGCCTTATCTTTTGACTCAAGGCTTCAAATGATGCACCACTTTGTCTGGTAGTTAGGCATTTGTAGCAGGAACAAATGTCTCAACAGGATCCAGGGCAGGAGATGGCTGGAAAGTGATGAAAACCAGCGAAGAAGTTGACTGGTCTGGAGTACCTGCAGCACAAACAGTACAGCAACTAGGGCATAGCCATAACTCCTGTTCTAGGCCGAATTAGGGGTCGTGGTAAAAGACAAAGTTGCTCAAAATGGTCCAAGACATCTAAATGGCAAGGTGGTTTGAGCTGAAGTGGCTGAATTTAGAAGATCTTGGCTGGAGGAAAGATGAACTCAATCCTGATTTGGGCATTTCTGTTCTAGGGCAATTGAACTCGAGTCCTTGCTTGAGGAGGGTATCTGGGGCATAACAAAGCTAGGTGTGAAGTCAATTTAACTGGAAAATCACCACAGAAGCTTAACTGCGAGTTCCAGTTTGCATGCAAGGTGTAAACTTGGGGTTTTTCATATTTTAGCGAAATTGGTGATTCTGGTTGCTTAGATGTGTTCTACACAGTCCACTGATCATGTTTGATCACAGGCTCGAGAGCTAATTTGGTTTAGTTAGGGATTAATTGCTCGCCGGAGTTGTCGGGGAAAATCAACAATTCCCGGCGATGTGGTGCGATAGAGTTCAATTGGCAGCTACTACACAGGTAAGTGGATGAGAGTTACCTTCTGGTAGCTTCAATTTGGAGCTCGGTGCAGTGGATTGGCCTGGCACCGTGAGCCTCCTCTCGAGCTCGCCGAAGAAGACGAAGGGAACGGCGTGGTTAGGAACTTGAGTAGTTCTGGTGTGAGTGTCTTTGAGCTGGGCTGGGGTGGCTTTTATAGGCACAGCTAGAAGCTTGCAACGGTTGGAATTGCCTAGAGAATTGAAGCTCGAATCGACGGTGAATTGACCGGCCGGGCGGGACAGCAGCGAAGTGACGCACTCCAGCGGCCGTGCCGGCTTTTGCAGCCTGGCGCGCAGTCCTGGTTGATGCAACGGTGACTTGATGCTTCCCCCAGGCATGCTTGTGATGTGGCGCGGCTGGGCTGCCATTGTCGGGCGCGCGCGCGGGGAAACGAAGGCGCTGCTGGCGGGGTGAAGTGGTTCCACGGTGGCGAATACGAGGCACCCACGCGGCAATGAAACAGTGGCGGAGGTGGGAACGCAGGTGAGGAAGCTACAGCAGCGGCAATGGCGACGACCAAACTCCGGCTCTCGTGGTCGATCGAACGGCCTGGTCGTGCACAGTAGCCCGTGGTCGAACCTGGGATTGATTTGCGATGATTTTGATTTGGCTTTGGACTAAATTGCAAATCTGGTCTTTGAGAGGTTCAATTTGGAATTTGATTCCATGGCTGAGTATAATATTTCTATTAATACTCATTTAGCTCAAATTTGGAGAAAGTTTGATAAGATTTGAGGGATTTCACCTATTTTCGAAAATAGGGTAAAATTAGGGTAAAACAGATCTGGGTTTTGTCGATCTCGAATTCTGGTGATTGGAGAGAGATTTTGAAGTCTGATAAAAAGGGAGATCTGTATCAAATAGTATTTGGGAGGTGTTCCCTGAATAAATTCTGGAGTTTGAGTTGAGTCGTGGATTTTAGCCTTTTCAGGCCTCCAGTAAACCGAAAAGGACCTATTCGCAGTAAAATTTGGACTTATCCGCGAAAAGTGTTTAGATAAATTAATCTGGTTCCCAACTTTTTGGAGTAAGTTGAGGATGTATCATGGAACATATTCCAAGAGATACTTGAGTCTGGATAGGGTTAAATCAAGATAACTCAATTATCTGGAGACTGGGGTACTTAGGGTAAATCTGGATTTCCTGTTTTCGAAAACAGAAAGAGACTTAGATACTGGGAGTTTGGGTTAGAATTTAATCTGGCTCCTGAAGACTTTTATCTCCAGAATAACTGGTAGGTTAAATCTGGATGGTCAGATCTTGATCTGGATCTAGATAATAGATTTGGAGATTTTTAGGGTTTGAGAGAGATTAGGGTTTAGCTGATCTGGCTACTACTACAGAGATACATGCATGCAGGGTTCTTATGCAAAAACTTTTCACCCCCAAAACCAGGGTGTTACAAGCCTACCCTCCTTAAAGAAATCTCACCCCGAGATTTACCTGGAGAAGGGAAGAGGTAGGAATAAGCCTGCCGCAGATCATCCTCTTTCTCCCAAGTCGCTTCTTCCTTTGAGTGATCTTCCCATTGAACCTTGCAAAGCTTGATTCTCTTTCTTCTGAGTTGACGCTCATCACTAGTCAGGATTTGCAGTGGTTGAGCGAGGTAAGTGAGATTCTTCTGAAGCGGAATCCCCTGGTGTTTTACCTGATCCGTTGGTTCCTTGAGGCACTTACGGAGTTGCGAGACATGAAACACGTCATGAATTTCTCCAAGATCTGATGGTAAATCCAATTTGTAAGATACCTCTCCTTTCCTCTTAAGGACTTTGAATGGTCCAATGTACCTTGGAGACAGTTTTCCTCTTTGATGGAATCTTCTCAATCCTTTTAACGGTGTAACCTTGAGATAAGCTGATTCACCTGGTGCAAACGACAATTCCCTTCTTCGGTTGTCGGCATAGTTCTTCTGGCGTGACTATGCTGTCTTTAATCGTTCTCTGATAAGCTTGACATGTGCTTCAGCTTCCTCGATTCGTTCGGGTCCAATGAGTTGCCGTTCTCCTGGCTCGTCCCAGTGTAGTGGAGTTCTGCACTTACGTCCATACAAAGCTTCAAAGGGTGCCATTTGCAGACTAGCTTGGTAACTGTTATTATAAGTGAACTCCGCAAATGGTAAGCACTTTTCCCACGAGGTTCCATAATCTAAAATGCGAGCTCTGAGAAGGTCTTCCAAGATTTGATTTACACGTTCGGTCTGTCCTCCTGTCTGTGGATGATATGCAGTGCTAAACTGTAATTGAGTTCCCAAAGCTTCGTGGAGTCGGTTCCAAAATTTGGATGTGAATTGTGTTCCTCGATCTGAAACAATCTTTTTCGGGATACCATGTAGTGTCACTATTCGCTGCAGGTATAGCTCCGCTAATTTGTTGCCATTATAAGTTTTCTTGACTGGTATAAAATGAGCAACTTTCGTGAGTCTGTCCACAATGACCCATATGGAATCATATCCCCCTTGCGTTCTGGGAAGTCCTGTGATAAAGTCCATACCAATCTCTTCCCATTTCCACGTTGGCACTGGTATGGGCTGCAGTTTCCCGGCTATTTTCTGATGATCGGCCTTAATCCTCTGGCAAGTGTCACACCTTGCGACATATTCCGCGATCTCTTTCTTCATACCATCCCACCAGAATCGCGTCTTCAGATCCTTGTACCTCTTGGTGTTTCCAGGGTGCAGTGAATACGGGATTTTATGAGCTTCGAACAAAATTAATTCTTTAAGATCTGTGTTTTGAGGTACACAAATCCTCCCCCGATACCATACAACTCCTTGATGGTCTTCAGTGAATTCCTGGGTTTTCCCTGATCTGATGCAGCTCTTGATCTTGTGAATCTCCCCATCTTCTTTCTGAGCATCTTCAATTTGCCTTTGGAGTTGAGACTCTACCGTCAATGTGGCTAACATTCCAGATGGCACTATGGTTACTTCAAGATTCCGAAATTCCTGCCGCAAGTGCGGGTTCTTGGGTGTAGCTCCCTGTAGGGTATAAGCCTTCCTACTCAAGGCATCTGCCACTACGTTGGCTTTCCCTGGATGGTAGAGTATGCTGAGGTCATATTCTTTAATTAGCTCAAGCCATCGGCGCTGTCGCATATTGAGCTCAGTCTGTGTGAAGATATACTTGAGGCTTTTATGGTCCGTGTAAATTTCACACTTATTCCCAAGCAAGTAATGTCTCCATATTTTCAGGGCATGCACCACTGCTGCTAATTCCAAATCATGCGTGGGATAATTTTCTTCATGTGGCCGTAGTTGTCGCGAGGCATAGGCTACAACTTGCCCTTCCTGCATTAATACACAGCCTAATCCTTGCTTCGAAGCATCGCAAAATACTACGAAATCTTTCTTGCTGTCTGGTAGTGTAAGAACTGGTGTTGTGGTCAACTTCGCCTTCAGTGTTTGGAAACTCTCCTCACACTTGCGAGTCCATTCGAAAACAACATCCTTTTTCAACAAATTGGTGAGAGGTTTGGCTATCTGAGAGAATCCCTCAATAAATCTCCGGTAATAGCCTGCCAATCCCAAAAAGCTTCTAATTTCTGGTACCGTGGTCGGCTGCTTCCACTCTCTGATTGCCGCAATCTTAGCTGTATCCACCGAGATTCCTTCTTTGGTTAGCACATGCCCAAGGAATGAAATCTTGGTCATCCAAAATTCGCATTTATCGAATTTGGCATAGAACTGACGCTCTCATAGTCTTCCGAGGACTAAGTGTAGGTGTTGCTCATGTTCCTCAGGGCTCTTCGAGTAAATCAAGATATCGTCAATGAACACGATGACAAACTTGTCTAAGAAATCCATGAAGGTATTGTTCATGACGTTCATAAATGCTGCTGGAGCATTGGTTAATCCAAAGGGTACTACAGTGAATTCATATAGCCCATACCTCGTGGTAAAGGAGGTTTTTGGTATGTCCCCTTCTCGGATTTTCAGCTGATGATAGCCTGACTTCAGGTCTATTTTGGAAAATACTCGAGCTACTCGTAGTTGGTCGAATAAGTCATCTATCCGCGGCAATGGATACTTATTCTTGATGGTTACCTCATTCAATGCTCGGTAATCTACACACATCCTTAAGGTTCCATCCTTCTTCCTTACGAACAAAACCAGAGCTCCCCAAGGTGAAGCACTGGGTCGGATAAATCCTTTACCCTCCAGTTCCTCTAACTGACTCTTCAACTCTTCTAAGTCCGTTACCGGCATCCTATATGGCCTCTTAGCTATAGGTGCCGCTCCTGGTTTAAGCTCAATGGTAAACTCTATCTCCCTGTCAGGTGGCATCCCTGGGAGTTCTTCTGGGAATACGTCTGGGTATTCCTGCACTGTGGGCACTTGATCCAAGCATACTTCCTGAAGTGCATGGACTGATCCTTGTAGTTTTTCGACCGACGATCTTTCTGCATGGAATAGGAGATCCTTCCCTTGGTTACTAACAAGGCTTAGAGTTTTCTTCTCACAATCCACTAGAACTTTATGCTGAGATAACCAATCCATTCCTATTATAATGTCTAGGCCTTGCAGTTCTAGGACTAATAGGTTAGCCAAGAACTCTACCCCATCTATTTTGAAGGTTATATGACGACAAGCTGAATATACAGGCAGCTTAGCTCCTGGGGTCTGTATAGCCATAGGGTACTCTGGAGGTACCTTAGGTATTCTCACTTTAAATGCAAAATCTTCTGATATGAATGAGTTTGTAGCTCCAGGATCAAACAGTATTAAAGCAGATGCAGACTGGATCAAGAATCTACCTAGGAGAATGTCGGTAGCATTGTCTGCCTCTTGAAGGGAGGTGAAGTTTAGTTGGCCTCCTCGGCCTGCCATTTGCTTTCTTCCTCGCCCTCGTCCTCGGCCTGTTACAATTCCTCCTTGGTTGGGCAAACCTCCTCTGGGGCTCTGCGATGGTGGTGAAGCTGTGGTTCTGGGCGCCATCGCTTGAGTTCCAGCTTGCGATCTTGCTATCGCCATAGGGAGTTGAATCCACGGGCAACTGTCTTTGCGGTGTCCCACCTGTTCGCAATGATAGCATTGAGTCCTTATCTGAGGGCAATCCCTTTGATAATGTGCTCCTTTGCAGTTGGGGCATGTCGGCGTGAATGGTGGTCTTGGCGCCGGGTAGGTAGGACGAAAGTTTGGAGATGTCGGGGCTCTTCCCCTAGGTGAGCTGGCTGGCAGTCGCGACTGTTGTATCATCTTCCTCTTCCGGTTTTCCTCTCCGATGCCTTGTTTTTCCTCTATCTTCAGTACTCGATTCACCAGGGTCTGGAATTCTGTGAACTCATGGGAGGCAATCTGATACTGCAAATAGTGCTGAAGTCCCTCGGTGAAGCGTTCAATCTTCTTATCTTCCGTGTCGATGTCATTGGACGCATACTGAGCTAGAGGGTGGAATTGGTGCAGATACTCAATGACAGTCCGGTTCCCTTGAGTCAAGTTCTGGAATTCTCGGCATTTAGCTGCCATGACGCCTGTAGGGATATGGAATTTTCGGAACTGATCCTTAAATTCCGTCCAAGTGATATTGTCTTTATCCAAGTGTGCTTCTTGATAATTCATCCACCAAGCAGCTGCTGCTCCAATGAGTTGGTGTGATCCAAATAGCACCTTCTCTCGATCATTGCAACGAACAGTGTCCAGTTTCCTTTCGATGTCCCGCAGCCAGTCGCCTGCGACGATTGGGTTGGTCGCGCTTGCGAAGGTTGGCGGTCGAGTCTTTTGGAAGTCCGAGAGTCGAGTTCCGACGGCGGTACCTTCAGCAGTCCCTGGCATTTTCTGAATGACTTGAGCTAGCAACTGGGTATGTGCAGCTTGGGCTTCTTGGCGGCTCCTCTCCATTGAAAGAAGAATTTCCTGGAGACTGGGTGAGTCTTCTTGTGGTGGTAGCGAGCTCTGCGCCCCTGAGTGAGGTGTGGATCCTCTTCGTGGCGTAACTGGGTCTTGGCTCTCTTGGTCATCTTGGGTCCTTCTCCTTGTGTGAACCATTCTGATCTTCTGAAAAGCGAAGCAGACAGGTCTAACTAATTAAGAGAGGACTAGGGTACTAATGCAGAAATTAATGCGAAGTTGATTCATTAATGCACAAGTAGTTGATACAAAAGCGGCTAAGAGCCTTAGTCTGATACAACCAAAATACAAGTAATGGTGATGATAACAACCAAAAGCATCACCAATCCTAGAAGATCTACCCTGGCCTGAGGATCTAAAGGAACAGGCAACTAACTGCTCCCACAGGGCTCAACCTCCTCTGGCTCCATCTCGTCGTCGGACTCCTCCAGAGTGACAAACCCGGGTGGTCCAGACTCATGGAACAGTAGCGCTGACCCACTGCCCTCTGCCTGGCGGGTGCTAGGGATAGAGAATGAGCGTCGGTATCCCGCTGCATTAGCAACCCTCCGAGGAATCAAGCTAGGTCCGGCACTGGGTCCAATGATATGGGCTGGGGAGACAACTGTCGGAGCAACCACCTCAACTGTGCGGCGTCTCTGAGCTGCAGGCTGAGAGGTCAACGACAGGGAAGCGGTCCGGTCACGTTTCTTCTGCTCCTCAAACTCCTTGCGGAGCTCCTGATGCTCAGCAAGCAAAGTAGAGTAGCGCGAGTCGAGGGTCCTCAACAGACCTACGGTGCCTGCCAGACACGGGTCCGGGTACTCCTCAATGGGTGACAACCCAGAGGGAGATGAAGGCACGTGACGGAAAGTTGACTCCTGGAGCCGACATGAGTACACCTGGCGTACCCGATGCACAGCCTCTCGAGCTGCGTCCTGGATAGCATCCAGTCGGCTTGCCCTGCTGGCCTCCACCCTGATCACCTGGCCCTCACGACTATCGAGAGCGTGCACCAGCACCTTGGCCTTGAAGCCATAGGGACGCCCCTCATAATAGTCCCAAATAGTCTCGTACATCGGGTGCTCATCAATCCCTAGGAATTGAGCGATATGCCACAGCAATGTGGCCCATCCACCGAGACGCTCGATGTATCTGAAACGCTCCTTGGCCATCCTGCCGAGAAATTTTTGGAAGCAAAATAAGATTTTGAAATCAACATTTTTATAGGAGCAAGAACATCCTTTGTAAAATAAAATTTTTCAGAAATAATTTTTAAATAATTTACGAGGTCCTGGCGCTACCAAGCCCTAAGGGTACCGTCCTACAGTCAAGGTCTGTGCTGCTCTGATACCACTATTTTGTCGTGTCTGCCACGACTGTGACATCACCTGTGAGGAGCCCAGCTCGGTGCAGCTGGTCCCTTAAACCATTTGACTTCCCAGGATGAGTCAATCACAGGAATACATTGAAGCAGCAAAATAATACAGTAGTCATAATTGTATGGCCATCAGGCCTTAGTACAAAACGAGGTACAGTGCCTTACAAGGCACAAGGGTCCAACAAAATAACACATCTAGTGGACGGAAGCTAGGCCCAAAAACAATCCACAGGAAACAGAGGTTGACAGCAAGACAGCACCACATCAGGGCTCCGGAGGAAACTGCTCGTCATCTCCTGGGTCTGCAGCATCTTCAGGACATCCTCCAAGGTCGTAGAATGCTCCATCTATTGATGAGTTGTTGCAAGGGTGAGTACTTATGTACTCAGCAAGTCATAGGGAAGGTAGAGATATATTTACAGTATAAATGACATGAACCTATGCTATTGGGGAAAGAGTGAAGGGTTTTTCTCAAAATACATATCTTCCTCATTCATCTTTCAATCATACTCATGGCAGTAAATAAATCATATTGATAATGATTCATATATCCCATATCCAAGGCGATATAACCTCATATCACATTACTTTTATTCAAGCCTTTCAATCTTATACACATAGCAGTATCTCATATACTTTAGGGCAAAACCACATGCCTCTTAGTTAACACATGTTTACTAGATTATGGTATTACCGCGACACGTCAACACATGACAGCCCACGGCGACGCCCCTTATCGTGACAACACATGCCACTTGGGTAATCTTGAACTAACAAATGTTAGTTTATAAAACAATACTTGTGTCACACCCCATGGATTTAATCCACCGCGGCATACTCCTAAAACTCGGGAGCATGAAGTATTCGAATACATTTTTAAACTCTGTAGAGGTGTACCTCTTTTTAAATCCACCTTTTTCACTCGACTTTCAAGTCGGGCCAACTCCATGCGACTTATACGCATGTGACAAGGCCGAGATCACACAACGTTTTGCAGTCTAGTATTAACAGTATCCCTGCCCGGTAAATGGACAATACCGTCCCAAGTACCGTTGTGGGTCCTCCCCACTGCCTTACTTCCTAGCCTGGGTCTATGTTCCCGCAGGACAAATAACCTCTTTTGATTACAGTCGCGCACGACTTAATCTGGCGTAGGGCGTCTTCCTTCTTTACACCATATCTTCTCATAATTTTTCTGATCTCACACCACTCATGGACGAACTGCGTCCCACCAGTTTCCACGCGAGAAACCGGATCGACAAGCCATGCAGGGAACTGATAACACTAAGAAAGCTACTAGATTGCGCCTGTCCCATACCAGGTAAGTGGTTGGTACGTTTTTCATGGCACTAGATGCACGACACAAGGTTCTAGTCCTTATATGCCAGTGACCAGATCATACCACAAACCATTCACCTTCAGTGCCTGCACATCCAGTGCAGCCAAGCACCTCCAGTGCTACCACCATTCCATACCAAAACCCTGGTCACGGCTAGGGGTTCTATTTCATGAATATAAATGTATATGTATATACTTTTATTAATTCATGGCTTGCTATCTTAACAAGTTCACATTCCTCAAGTGTTCGATCTATCACTGCCATAATATCATTGATCTCAACACATGCAATATTAATGAGATATCTACTCATGGAATAGCATAGCAATTCATAAAATATAGGTTCAGCATGATCAAAGTATGACTTGCCTTCCGCGTCGTAAGTATCAGCAGTTGATGATGGTTCAGCGACAAGATCTTCAACCTCGGGCTCTTGCTCTGAACAAGATCAAACAAGCAAATAGGCATTACAATCAATCCTATTCTTACTAATCTACTACATGCAATGATGCAAGGAGAAAACACTCTGGTGATACAAGATTTGGAAGCGATTTGAGTTTAACTATGGTAACCAGGGTTAAGATTAGTTGTTAAGGTTTGCAAGGTTCCAAAATATCAGGGTAATATCAAGGTGGTGACTGGTTCACCCAAAAACAGCGAATGTCTTTAGGTTGGCATTCGGTTCAAGGCATCGACATAAGGTCAATGGGTGATAGAGGGCTCAACTCAAGTTGTGACAGTAGGGAAAAGTGTAGATCACAACGTCAGGAGTCTAAGGGACAAGGTTATTTTCAAAGTGCATGGCTGGAAGTGGGTGAAAAGGCTCAATGCCACTGGCTGACACAGCCTGGCATTGGGTTGACATGGCCAGAAACTAGGGTTAGCCTTATCTTTTGACTCAAGGCTTCAAATGATGCACCACTTTGTCTGGTAGTTAGGCACTTGTAGCAGGAACAAATGTCTCAACAGGATCCAGGGTAGGAGATGGCTGGAAAGTGATGAAAACCAGCGAAGAAATTGACTGGTCTGGAGTACCTGCAGCACAAACAGTACAGCAACTAGGGCATAGCCATAACTCCTATTCTAGGCCGAATTAGGGGTCGTGGTAGAAGACAAAGTTGCTCAAAATGGTCCAAAACATCTAAATGGCAAGGTGGTTTGAGCTGAAGTGGCTGAATTTAGAAGATCTTGGCTGGAGGAAAGATGAACTCAATCCTGATTTGGGCATTTCTGTTCTAGGGCAATTGAACTCGAGTCCTGGCTTGAGGAGGGTCTCTGGGGCATAACAAAGCTAGGTGTGAAGTCAATTTAACTGGAAAATCACCACAGAAGCTTAACGGCGAGTTCCAGTTTGCATGTAAGGTGTAAACTTGGGGTTTTTCATATTTTAGCGAAATTGGTGATTCTGGTTGCCTAGATGTGTTCTACACAGTCCACTGATCATGTTTGATCACAGGCTCGAGAGCTAATTTGGTTTAGTTAGGGATTAATTGCTCGCCGGAGTTGTCGGGGAAAATTAGCAATTACCGGCGATGAGGTGCGATAGAGTTCAATTGGCTGCTACTACACAGGTAAGTGGATGAGAGTTACCTTCTGGTAGCTTCAATTTGCAGCTCGGTGCAATGGATTGGCCTGGCACCGTGAGCCTCCTCTCGAGCTCGCCGAAGAAGACGAAGGGAACGGCGTGGTTAGGAACTTGAGTAGTTCTGGTGTGAGTGTCTTCGAGCTGGGCTGGGGTGGCTTTTATAGGCACAGCTAGAAGCTTGCAACGGTTGGAATTGCCTGGAGAATTGAAGCTCGAATCGACGGTGAATTAACCGGCCGGGCGGGACAGCAGCGAAGTGACGCGCTCCAGCGGCCGTGCCGGCTTTTGCAGCCTGGCGCGCAGTCCTGGTTGATGCAACGGTGACTTGATGCTTCCCCTAGGCATGCTTGCGACGTGGCGCGGCTGGGCTGCCGTTGTCGGGCGCGCGCGCGGGGAAACGAAGGTGCTGCTGGCGGGGTGAAGTGGTTCCACGGTAGCGAATACGAGGCACCCACGCGGCAATGAAACAGTGGCGGAGGTGGCAACGCAGGTGACGAAGCTACAGCAGCGGCAATGGCGACGACCAAACTCCGGCGCTCGTGGTCGATCGAACGGCCTGGTCGTGCACAGTAGCCCGTGGTCGAACCAGGGACTGATTTGCGATGATTTTTGATTTGGCTTTGGACTAAATTGCAAATCTAGTCTTTGAGAGGTTCAATTTGGAATTTGATTCCATGGCTGAGTATAATATTTCTATTAATACTCATTTAGCTCAAATTTGGAGAAAGTTTGATAAGATTTGAGGGATTTCTCCTATTTTCGAAAATAGGGTAAAATTAGGGTAAAACAGATCTGGGTTTTGTCGATCTCGAATTCTGGTGATTGGAAAGAGATTTTGAAGTCTGATAAAAAGGGAGATCTGTATCAAATAGTATTTGGGAGGTGTTCCTTGAAGAAATTCTGGTGTTTGAGTTGATTCGTGGATTTTAGCCTTTTCAGGCCTCCAATAAACCGGAAAGGACCTATTCGCAGTAACATTTGGACTTATCCGCGAAAAGTGTTTAGATAAATTAATCTGGTTCCCAACTTTTTGGAGTAAGTTGAGGATGTATCATGGAACATATTCCAAGAGATACTTGAGTCTGGATAGGGTTAAATCAAGATAACTCAATTATCTGGAGACTGGGGTACTTAGTGTAAATCTGGATTTCCTGTTTTCGAAAACAGAAAGAGACTTAGATACTGGGAGTTTGGGTTAGAATTTAATCTGGCACCTGAAGAGTTTTATCTCCAGAATAACTGGTAGGTTAAATCTGGATGGTCAGATCTTGATCTGGATCTAGATAATAGATTTGGAGATTTTTAGGGTTTGAGAGAGATTAGGGTTTAGCTGATCTGGCTACTACTACAGAGATACATGCATGCAGGGTACTTATGCAAAAACTTTTCACCCCCAAAACCAGGGTGTTACAAGCCTACCCTCCTTAAAGAAATCTCGCCCCGAGATTTACCTGGAGAAGTGAAGAGGTAGGAATAAGCCTGCCGCAGATCATCCTCTTTCTCCGGTTGAAAAAATTCACGAAGCCGGTGTGTCGTGGTATTGCGAATACCCCTGCAGGATTTGTGGACGATCGTAGCGAAGAAAATGCGACGCGGCTTGACCGGGCGACCGGTCCTCCCCCGCTGGACAAACACAGCAAGTGACACGAGGATTTATACAGGTTCGGGTCCCGGTGGGGGCCATAGTCCTGTCGGCGTGCTCCTGACCGGAGTCGGCTGGGGAAGCTCTCTCGGGGAGAGGCTTCCAGAGCACACGTGTGAGTTTTGGCTACTCTAGCAATAATGAATAACCTCCCCTTACAACAGGGGGTACAAGGGCTATTTATGGCCCCAAAAAGAAGCAAGAAAGACTAAACTACCCTGGACGCTACCGTCGGATCGAGGGGTTGCAACGTCCTTCTCCCGGTCAGGAGCCTTGGATGCTTGACAGGTGGCCGCTGATTCCCGAGGCGCTCCTCGTGTGACCTGCGCGTGGTGAAGAAACAAAGACTTTACCTTTAGAAGGGCGACAATGCCCGGGACAGGCATCGGAGGCCACGTCCCCGGGCAGATGGCGGCGCCCGGGACATGCACCGGAGGCAATGTCCCCGGGCAAATGGCGGCGCCCGGGACATGCCCTGGAGGCAATGTCCCCGGGCAAATGGCGGCGCCCGGGACATGCACCGGAGGCAACGTCCGCGGGCAAATGGCGGCTCCCGGGATATGCCCCGGAGGCAATGTCCCCGGGCGAAAGGCGGCGCCCGGGATATGCCCCGGAGGAAATATCCCCGGGCGAAAGGCGGCGCTCGGGACATGCACTGGAGGCAATGTCCCCGGGCAAATGGCGGCGCCCGGGACATGCCCCGGAGGTCACGTCCCCTAGCGAGGGGCGGCGCCCGGGACCTGCACCGGAGGCAGCGTCCCCGGGCGAACGGCGCCCGGGACATGCCCCGGAGGCAATGTCCCCGGGCGAAAGGCGGTGCCCGGGACATGCACCGGAGGCCACGTCCCCGGGCGAAAGTGACGCAACTTACCTGGACTTGGTCTCGCGGAGATTTCCCCCAAGAGCAGCCCCCCATGCCCTCCGGGGACGATGCCCGAGTCCCCGGCGGGTATGGTACATGTCACCGGGAAAATCTCCAGGCCAAGCAACCAGAGCCGTGACGCTTCGATTCCCGTGCCGCGTGCTTATGATCGTGCCATTTGGCCATAAGTGCGCTCACGGTTCGAACCGGCGCCTCAGTTTGCGTGCCTGTCCCTTCGTTTCCCGCGCACGGTTTGAATTCCAACGGCCCAGATGTACCACGAAGTGCCACGTGGCGCCCATCTGGGCCACGCTTCACCCCTATAAATAGGGCCTTGGGGGGCCTCGGAAGCTCATTCCAAACTTTTCAAACTCCAGCGCCCTAAGCTCTCCCGGTAGCCCCCTCCCGGAAGCTTTAGGTCCCTCCCGCTCCCGAAGCCTTAGCCACCGGAAAAAACTTGATGGCGCCTAAGGGCCGCGCGAAGACCATAGAGGTGCCACCGGAGGAAGTGGCTCCGGACTTCCTCTGGGCATCCGAGTTCATGGCTGGGGACTTAGAGTCCCTGGTCGAACGGGGAGTCATCGAGGACGGGCATGTCTGGGTCCCCGTGAAGAAGGATGGAGCTCCCCGGCCCGGAGAGATTGTGGCCTTCGAGGCCTTCCTCGAGGCAGGGCTCCGGCTCCCAGTGCACCCATTGCTCCGGGAGTTTTTGAAGGAATATGGGGTGGCTCTGAACCACCTCATGCCGAACGCCATCGTCCGGATGGGCCTATTCATATGGCTCTTCGAGACGGCGACCGGACGAGAGCCCACCCTGCGAGCCTTCCGGTACTTCTATGAGCCGGCGGCGAAGAGCTCCCACCTGGTGAAGGGGGGACCCAAGTCCCCCTTTGGCTCGGTGATGGTGCAGATGCTACCATCCCGGGTAGCCGATTACCCGGTGGCGGCCTCCCAGGACCTCCGGGTCAGGGACGACGGGGTGGTGTACTCCCCGGAGGTCCCCACCTACAGTCGGTCTTCCACATCGAAGCCCCCGGTGTGGACGGACGAGGAGCTGGAGCTCCTCGGGAAGGTCATCGTCTCCCGGTGCACCAGCTCCATGCGGGACGCCGCCGAGGAGATGATGCTTTTGAGGATCTCCACCTTCTCGCGCGGGAGAAGGGAGATTGGGATGTGCCCGGAGCAACGGCCCCTGGTGAAACTGGTGACCCGACGTAAGTCTTCGTTACCTGGTTCATTGCATTTACAAATTTTTCAAAATTTTACTAACTCTTACCTTTCGCAGTTCGGCCGTACCCGGCGGCACGGGAGAAGGCGGAGAACCTCCTGGGGAGGTACTTCGCCGATGAGCACGAGCGCATCGTGCACGTCGTGGGGGAGGGCCCTCCCCGGAACCTGGTAGCCGAGGCCTTCGGGCTAAAGCTACCGGAGAGGAAGCCTCTCCCCACCCCCGGATCGCACAAGCGGGGGAAGGAAGCTGTCGGGGGATCTGAGCCTAAGAAGGCCAGAGTTCAAAAAGCCCCCGGCCCATCGATGACGCCGGCCTCGACGCCGGCGAAGGCCCGGGACGAGACCCCCGGGGCCGGGCGCCGGCCCAGACGGAAGCAACACCCCATCCCCCGGAGAGCCCTATTGAGGCTCGGGGGAAGGGACCGGCCGCGGGCGGGGCGGCGTCCGATTCGGCGGACTACGCCCCCTCGCCGCCTTCGGTGGCGGCCCTCCCGGCGCCCCCGTCGCCTTTGGGGCCAGAGAAGCCGGAGGTGAGGTTCGCGGAGGCCTCACCTCCGCGGGTGGAGTGGCCGGTAGACGAGGGGGGGAGCCCCTCGGTCTATGAGGTCCCTCCGGAAGTGGAGGTCCCAGGGGCCCTCCCGCCCGGGAAGGGAAAAGGGCTGATGGTTCCTCCCCGGGGAGGGACCCCTTCCGAGAGCTCCTCGGCCACTTCCTTGGAGGCCACCTCCTCGGCGACGAAGACGCCGACCACCGCCACCCTGGCCGAGATTACGGCGGGAGCTCAGGTCCGGGGGCCCCTCATCGGCCGAAACGGGACCGGCATCGGGCGGGAGACACCCCTGCTTTCCGCGGGAGAGGTTGCCCGCTATGCGGAGGGCCTGCAGACCCGGAAGTTCTAGGCCTACGTCGCGGAGGGGACTCTCCATGAGCGTTTTGGGGAGCTTCAGTCTCTCCAGATCCAGGTACTTACCCGAGTCGATGACGCTTTCTTTCGGCCCCCTACACTTGAATTTTTTCTAACTGTGGAGTTTGTAGGGGGTGGCCATTACCTGGGGCCTTGAGCAGCGCATCGGCCGACTGCTGAAGGACGCGATGGAGAGGGCTGCCACCTACCTGGGGCAGCGGGATGAAGCCCTCCAAGAGCTGGCCCGGGTCCGAGCCCAAGTCCACGTCTCCGAGGCCGTCAACGGCCGCCTCTGGCAGGAGGCCAAGGCGAAGGAGGAGGGCCGCATCCCCCGGAGCTTCCCTGAGTTCTTCGAGCCCTCACGCCGGGAGGTGGAGCAACTCGCCGGGGGCTTCTACGACCGGATCGTCCAGGTGAGGTTCCCGGCATCGGCGCCTCTGACAGCAGATGCCCCGGCCCCGGCCCCGACGGAAGCCCCCCGAGGGGAGGACGCCAATGACAAAGTATGAGCCTCCCCCAGGTCTTAGATAGGACCCTTTTTGCTTTCTTAGGATTTTGTTCCCGGTAGCTTCTTAGAAGAAGCCCCGGACACTTGTAAAAAGACATTTTGAAATGCAATGGAATTGAAAATTTTTCTAAGTCTTGAATGAATACATTGTTACCTGGATTCCTGGGAGGTTACTCCTGGGCGGAGGTCCGAAAGAAGTTCCCCGGGTAGGTGTCCCCCGGGGGACGCCCAAGCCGCTTTGATCTTGCTAAGTCTCATCTCCGGGGAGCGCAGCGGGGACGTCGTCCGGGAGCCGATCCGATTGAGATGGCACCCGGAGTGGCACTTGGATAATTTCGACAATCATCAGGCCGAATTATCCCCTCCACGTCCGGCGTTCCGGATGATCCCCCCTCTTCAGATACTTCCATCGGCGGGCTACGAGTATTGGCCCGAGGATGTGCTCCTGGAAGCTCAGCGCCTCGTATGCGCATTGTACCGGGACCTGGCCCGGGAGCTAGCAGAGGGCCTCCGGGACTATTAGGCGTAGGAGCCTTAGGATGTAGAGAATTTCCGGGTTATGACCCGGGTTGTACCATTTCCGATGCCCACCGGAGGGGGAAGATGTCCTCCGGTTGAATGATCAATAAAGTTGTGTTTGCTTGTTGCTGCTTTGATAGTCTTCTTTTGATATTTTTCTTGGATGTTTTTCTTGGATGGTCTGGATGACTTCTTTTGATAAGAATGAGCTAAGTTTGCTCGTGGATGGTCCGGACGACACCCGGGGGTTCCTTATCCCCCCCCCCCCGCCGCCCACAGCGGGCCAGACGGTAGCTTCGCGCGCTGTGGGGGTGACAAAGCCCCCGGGGTGAAGATGAAGACCTATAGCATAAGAATTTTTCCATGTTAAAAAATTTGAAAATGAGGTTTCCAGGGAAAAACCTTCCGGGAGACAATCGTCCTGTTGCCGTGAGAACAGGGAGCCGGGAATAAGTTCTTGGGGGAAGAAACATCCGAGAAAACCCGACAAAATTTTCGGAGGTGAGCTTTCCGGGAGACAATCGTCCGGTCGCCGTGTGAATGGGGAGCCGGGAATAGGGTCTCCGGGGAAGAAATATCCAGGAAATGCGTAATTTTTCCAGGAGACAATCATCCGGTCGCCGTGAGAATGGGGAGCCGGGAATAAGATCTCCGGGAAAGAAATATCCAAGAAAGCCTGAGATGAGATTTCCGGAGGTAAACCTTCCAAGAGACAATCGTCCGGTCGCCGTGAGAACGGGGAGCCGGGAATAAGGTCTCCGTAGAAGAATATCCAAGAAATCCGTCCCGCTGGGGAGACTATCGACTCCCGGAGGAGGATGTGCCCGATGACGGGTCTGAGTATTTGGGTAGGGGACTAGTCTCCCAAAGAGACTCGTTACCGCGGTCCCCGAGGACCGGGTTGCCGCTTACACCCTCAGTCCACAAGGGCTGATCGTAAGCCGCCCTTCCGGAGGGACTTGTTGGGTCTGAGCCCACTTCCTCACGGGGAGGGTGTCCTCGTGGGGAGGGCATCCTCGCGGGGAGGGCATCGCCGCTAGGGGCGGTAATGTGAAGAACCTGCAATGAGACGGTTGAAGAGAAAAATCCAGTTGTATTGATAATGAAATGAGATACAACGCCTCCCCCTGCGAAGTCGCGAGAGGGGAGGGAAAGGTGATTACTGTTGAATCTTGAGCCCTAATTAGGGTTTTGGTGATTAATGACATCCGTGAGATTTGCGACTAACCTTTGTATATGAGACTCAGGAAAATCAAGGAGAAAGCATCGAGGAAAGGTAAAGCAAGGCTATCAAGACTTCATGAAGCGAAAACGACGAAAATCTCGACAAAAGTACAAATACCTAAACCTAGCGTCTTCTGGTTTTGAAATTTTCTAGGTTAGATGGTCGTACTATTAAGAGGGGTCTTAACACAAGACTTTTGATCAACCTTGAAGTTTTTAGAAGCATATTTGCATTTGCATTTGCATTGAATCAAAATTGAGTAAAAATTTCAGAGGCCTGTTTTCGTTTTGTACTGGCCGGACAGTGTCTGAAGTGACCGGACAATGTCCGGCCAATACAAACATTTTCAGAACATTGCAAATCAAGTGCAACAGAGACAAATACATCTGTCCGGTGCATCTGTCCGATGAAGGCCGGACATTGTCCGAAGTGACCGGACAATGTCCGGTCAATACAAATGTTACTGAGATGTTTAATTAAGACAA
This sequence comes from Pharus latifolius, assembly GCA_019359835.1. Taxonomy (NCBI): domain Eukaryota; kingdom Viridiplantae; phylum Streptophyta; class Magnoliopsida; order Poales; family Poaceae; genus Pharus; species Pharus latifolius. Next base: position 59,656,135 of record CM033322.1, read on the forward strand.
ATCTATTTGTCCGGAGGATATGTCTGAAGTGACCGGACAATGTCCGGTCAATACAAACTGTGAGCTATTAAAAAGGCTGTGTTAACAAAGACGTATCTATTTGTCCGGACATTTTGTCCGGACAAATCCCATATGTCCGGTCAATACAAAATTCTGGAGGTTTTTGTTTTGAGTGTCAACAGAGACAAATACATTTGTCCGGACATTTTGTCCGGACAAATCTATTTGTCCGGCGTGTACAAGCTGTTTCGAACAAGGGTGTCAACAGAGACAAATGCATTTGTCCGGACATTTTGTCCGGACAAATACATTTGTCCGGCCTTCACACTTCACTTCAAACGGCTACTGACACTCGTAATTCACGTGAATAACGGTCAAAATTTTTGTACTGACCGGACATTGTCCGAAGTGACCGGACAATGTCCGGCCAGTACAATTTTCGCCCAATCTTCTTGATTTCGACCGTTTTTGTTGAGAGTATAAATAGACCACTGTTGTAGATGTCTTTAAGACACGAAATACACTTCATAAACCCTGAGCAACAGTGTGCAAGCTCTCACACATCCATTCTCTAGCAATTAGAGTCAAAACTTGAGAATTCTTGAGTGCTAGTTGAGTGAATTTGGTTCCAAGCCTTGTTGCATTTGCATTGTGTTCATCAAGCTTTGAGGTTGATCAAGCAAGGTGCTAGGCTTATTACTCTTGGTGATTGCCGTCACCTAGACGACCCGGGAGGTCCGGCGATCTCTCCATCGACGGTGTGTCGGAGAGGCCCGGCGAGTGGTTGTAAAGGTTTGGAGCTCGCCTATCCGGAGTGGAGAAGGGCTACCTCTAGTGGAATCGAAGCTTAAGCTCAAGGGAAGAGCACTTCAACGAGGATTAGTGGAAATCGGCAAATTTCCGAGACCTCGGGAAAAACTTGATCTCTTCAGTTACCTCTACTACTTGCTTAATTTTCATTGTGATTGAATTGTTGCTTGTAGTTTCATATAACTTGCTAAATCTGAATTGAATTAATTTTCTTATCCTTAGAATATTTGTTATTGCAATCTTAGGTTGTTAAACCCTAATTTGGAAGAAAATTTTAAAACCGCCTATTCACCCCCCCTCTAGTCGGCATCCTTCGATCAACAATTACAATGTCCCCCCTCCCCCTCCGGCGTGATCGCTCCGGGGGAGGGCACAGTAAGTACGAGGTCCCCCTTCCCCCTCCGGCGTAATCGCTCCGGGGGAGGGGACGGGCCTGTGTAGGCTAGACGTAAAACTTATGAAGCAAACGCAAGTTCCACGTGTGCTTCAGCTCCTGCTCTTGGAGGTTGGAGAGCTTGTAAGCCCCCGAGCCTAGGACCGCGGAGATCCTGTAGGGGCCCTCCCATTTGGGGGAGAGCTTACCCTGGGCTTGGGGGTCTGTGACGTGCTTGAGGACAAGGTCCCCAAGGCAGAAGGACCTCTCGCGCACGCGCTGGTTGTATGCGCATGCCATCTTGCCCTCATAGATGGCGTGGCGGAGGAGCGCTCAGTCGTGTTCCTCCTCCATGAGGTCGATCTCCAGTCGCTGGTTGGCCTCATTTACTTGGTATGCTGCGGTCGTAGCTTCGTCTAGGAGCTCGACTCGCAGCGACCGGAAGCCAATCTCCGGGGGGAGGACTGCCTCCGCCCCATAGACTAGGGAGAAGGGAGTACGTCCCGTCGCCCGGCTCGGGGTCGTGCGCATGGAGCAGAGGATGCTACAGAGCTCCTCTGCCCATGCACCTCGCTTAGAAGCGGCCTGCTCGAGTCGCCGGCGCAACCCTTGTAGGATCATGCCGTTGACCCTCTCGACAGCCCCATTGCTCCTGGGATGGGCCACTGAGGTGAAGTGGATGACGAGCCCCAGGCCTTCGTAGAATTCCCGGAAATGAGCTGAGTCGAATTGGGTCCCGTTATCAACAGTGATCTCCCAGGGGACACCAAAACGACAAGTGACTTTTTTCCAAAAAACTGCTGGACGGCTCGGGACGTGATGCTGGCCAAGGGTTCCGCCTCTACCCACTTTGTAAGGTAGTCGACCATCACCACCGCATACTTGTATCCTCCGGGCGCTGGGGGGAAGGGTCCTAAGAGGTCCATCCCCCAGCGCACGAAGGGCCAAGTGATGGGGATAGTCTGCAGTGCTACGGGGGGGGGGGGGAGGTTTGAACCCTTGGCCATCTTCTGGCAAGCCTCGCACACGGAGAAAAGGTCTCGCGCGTCGCGCATGACCGTGGGCCAATATTAGCCCTGCCGGAGAGCCTTGGCTGCGATGGCACGTGGGGCTAGGTGAGAGCCACAGCTCCCAGCGTGGATGTCTTCAAGGAGTTGGAGTCCCTCCGGCCGTGGGAGGCAACGGAGGAGGGCGGAAGCCCCCTGCTTGTAGAGCTTCTCCTCCAGCAGGAGGTATCCCCAGGTGTTGGCCCGGAGGCGCTTGGCTTGGGTCTCGTTGGGAGGGTCCCCCTCCCCCTTGATGAAGGAGATGAGGGGGTCCGTCCATGACGGAGCTCGGGTGATCAAGGCGACCTCCGGGACGTGAGGCTCGTCGCCCGTGTTCGGGGAGGCCACCGAGGGCTTCGTGATGATCTCCAGGAAGGCCCCCTTGGGGAATGATTCCCGGGCGCTGGCTGCCCGGGCCAAGGCGTCGGCCTGATCATTGTCCCTTCGTGGGATATGCCGAGCCTCGAGGCCGTCGAAGTGCCTCTCCACCTTTCACACCTCCTGCAAATAAAGACTCAAGTTTGCGTCATGGCATAGGTAAGACTTGTCCATTTGGCAAACTACGAGCTGAGAATCTCCCTTCACTTGGAGGCGCCGGATCCCCAGGGAGCGCGCAAGGCGCATCTCGAGGAGCAAAGCCTCGTACTCGGCGACGTTGTTGGTTGCGGGGAACTCGAGCTGTGCCGCGTACTCGAGTTCCTTCCCCTCGGGGCTCCGGAGGACTACTCCCACACCAGCCCCGGTGAGACACAGCGACCCGTTGAACATGAGTGTCCAATGGTCACTGCGTCGGGGCGGCGAGGGGAGGTCTTCGTCCCCGGGCCCGGAGGCAGGAGTCCACTCCGCGACGAAGTCGACGAGGACCTGTGACTTGATGGCGGAGCGGCCTGTGAGGGACAGGGAGAAGGGGGCGATATCAACCCCCCACTTCCCAATCCGGCCGGTGGCCTCTTTGTTCCGCAGCACCTCCCCCAGGGGGAGGGACGACGGGACGGTGATGGGGTGTCCCAGGAAGTAGTGGCGAAGCTTCCGGGACGCCATCAGGAGGGCGTAGCAGATCTTTGCCATCTCCATGTACTGAGTTTTGTCCCCCTGGAGGGCCTCACTCATGTAGTACACGGGACATTGCTGCCGCCTTGCTCCTTCACCAATACCGTGCTGGCGGCGACTGGGGTCGTAGCAAGGTAGAGGAGCAAGGGCTCTTCTGGAGACGGACTCACGAGCATTGGAGGGCTCGTGAGGTACTTCTTGCGGTCGTCGAAGGCCTCCTGGGCCTCGGGGGTCCATCGGAACCCCTCGAGCCCCCGGATGATCTTGAAGAATTGTAGGCCTCGTTCCCCCGACCGCGAGACGAAGCGGCTCAGTGCGGCTAAGCGGCCGGCGAGCCGCTGGATGTCCTTGACGGAGCGCGGCGGGGGCATGTCCAGGAATGCGCGGATCTTTTTGGGATTTGCCTCTATGCCTCGTTGGGACACGAGGAAACCCAGGAGCTTCCCCCCGCGCACGCCGAAGGCGCACTTCTCCGGGTTGAGATTCAGTCCATACGGGCGAAGGTTGCGGAAGGTCTCTGCTAGGTCGTCGACGTGGGCGGCTGCGCGGGGACTTTTGACGACCGCGTCGTCTACGTAAAGTTCGACATTGCGGCCGACTTGATCTTTGAAGACCAGCGTCATGTGGCGCTGGAAGGTCGCTCCCGCATTCTTCAGCCCGAAGGGCATGTGGACGTAGCAGAAGGTTCCGAGGGGAGTTGTGAAACTCGTCTTTTCCTCGTCCCCTTCCGCCATCCGGACTTGATGGTAGCCCGAGTAGGCATCCAGGAAGCTCATCAACTCGCACCCCACGGTCGAGTCAATCAGTTGGTCAATCTGCGGGAGTGGGAAGTTGTCCTTGGGACATGCGCAGGAGTCGGTGAAGTCCACGCACATTCGCCACCTGCCATTTGACTTCTCCACGAGGACGGAGTTCGCGAGCCACTCGGGGTGCAAGACCTCCCGAATGAACCCCGCCTCTCGGAGTCGGGCGATCTCCCCCTTGATTGCCTTTTGGCGTTCCAGGGAGAGTTTCCTCAGCTTCTGTTTGACGGGGGGGTGACCGGGGGTCACCGCGAGCTTGTGCTCAATGACCTCCCGGGTGACGCCCCGCATGTCCGAAGGCTTCCATGCAAAAACGTCAGAGTTTTCGCGCAAGAAAGCCACCAGTTGCGCTGCATGCTCCTCGGGGAGCTCCGCCCCGATCCAGACGGTTTTTTACCCGTCGTCCGGGGACAGCAGGACCTTCCGGAGGCCCCCTTCCGATCGCGGCTTGGGGAGGGGACTCCCGGGAGGTATCGCCGCGACGTCTAGTTCCGAGGGAGAGGCCTCCCCCCGGGCGCCTTAATGATGTTGATGCTTCCGATTGTGGTGGCGGCGCGCTCGTATAGAGCATGGGCCATGTCTTGGTCTCCTCGGACGTTGATCATGCCATGCCGCCCGAGGATCTTCATGCAGAGGTAGTTTTGATGGGTGGCAGCCCCCAGGCGGTTGATCGTGGTCCTCCCCATGATCGCGTTGTAGGAGGAGGGGAGGTCCACTACGTCGAATCGGACCATCTCGGTCCGGTAGTTCTCCGGGGTGCCGAATGTCATGGGGAGATCCACCTTCCCCACGGGATGGATCGCCTTCCCCGGGACGAACCCTTGCAGGGGGCCCGCTGCGGGCTGCAGAAGCTTCTCATCCACCTACATCTCCTTGAAGGCCTTCAGGTAGAGGACTTCGGCGGAGCTCCCGCCATCCACGAGGATGCGGGCCAGGTGGCAATTGTAGATGGTGGCGGAGACGATGAGCACGTCGTCGTGGGGGAAGTGTACCCCGCGCACGTCTTCCGCCGTGAAGGTGAGAGAGACGTCCGACCAGTTGGGTGGCGGAGACGTATGCAGCACCCCAACCACCTGACTTCGCGCGCGTAGTCCTTATCCTGGCGCTTAGAGTCCCGCTCGGAGCTGGACCCTCCCACGATGACGTTGATGCACCATTGACAAGTTTGGAAGGGGAGAGTTTCTGAAGGCTCCCCCTCCTGCGTCTGCCCCTGCTGACCCCCCGCGGGGGCAGGAAGGGCCAGAACAGCTGGCCGAGGGGGCAAGGAGGCCGGAGTCCCCCCCGCCCATGCTGGTCGAGGAACGCCGCGAAGTGTTGCAGCAGCTAGTGGCACTCTCGGGTAGTGTGGGTACTGGACCCGTGGAAGCTGCACCACGGTCCTTCCCTGCCTCTCCCCGCGGGGCCCTCCCGACCGCGGGAAGATTGTCCTCCCCCATGGCCTTTCGGCTTGGGGAAGGGGCGGTTGCCCTTCGGGGGGTCACGCGAGCCGCCTCCGCCCTCGAGGACAAAGGTGTCCCGAGGCCGTGGCTCGTTATGCCCCCCTGCCTGGGGTGTTTGGGGGGGTCCCTGGCCCCTCGGTATTCTTCCAGAGGTCGTCGCGGGAGCCTCCTGGGTATTCTTCCAGAGGTCGTCGTCCTCCGCCCGAGCGTACTTTTTGAGTACGTGGAAAAGCTCGTCGGCGGAGGAGGGGCAGCTCCTGGAGAGCCTCCGGTGGAGCTCCCCCGGGAGGATTCCGCTCTTGCACGCTTCGATGACCGTAGAGTCAGGGACGTGAGCCACTTTCCTCTTCACTTGGGCGAAGCGCTTGAAGAAGCTTCGAATGGTTTCCCCTGTCCTCTGCCGGACGGTGTACAGCTGCGAGGAGTCCAGGGGACGCACGTAGTTCCCCTGGAAGTTTGCGCAGAACTCATGCTTGAGCTGCGTGAAAGACTTGATGGAGCCGGCCTTCAGGTTGTAGAACCAGGACCGGGCGATCTCGGTGAGGTAGAGGGGGAAGACGTTGTACTGCACCGTCTCGTCCCCCCCGGCCGCGGAGATGGCTGTGGAGTATACCTGCACAAATTCGTAAGGGTCGGCCTCACCATTATAATGCTCGATGTGCGGCGGGCGGTAGGGCCGCGGCCACCGATTGCTCCAAGGTCTGCGGCATAGGGGCTGATCAGCCCCCTACACTTCCTGGGGAGAGTCCCAATCGCTGTCTTCTTTGACGGGGGACACGCCCTCGTTATCAGAGTCGGGAAGCGGCCCAAGAGGTCCGCCGGAGTGGCGGTGGCAACGCTTTTCTTCCGGACCGGGGCTGAGTTCCCGGATGTCCGGGCTCTCCCCTGGAGAGGTTGTCTCCTCGGAGGGTCTCTTCCCCCGACCGGTGCGAGAGCGAGGCTCTCCGCGGCCGCGGCCCGAGGGAAGTTCTTCCCCGCACTTGGCGGTATGCATTCGCTCGACCTCCTCCAAGAAGAAACGGACCTGGTCCACCGGGGGCACCTTCGGGGGCGGCCCCGGGGGAGGAGGGAGCTCATGCACTGTAGCTGTCACCCCGGAAGATATCGTGGCCGGTTGGGGGGAGCCCCTGCGAAGACCCCCAGAACCGGAAAGGGGGAAGTCCCTGTATCATCCGGAACCGGGGAGGGGGAGCCCGCGGCGACGTTCGGAACCGAAGTGGTGGGAGCCCCCGTGGCGACGACCAGAACCGGAAAGGGGGAAGCCCCTGTAATATCCGGAACCGGGGAGCCGATGCGGGGGGAAGTCCACTCAGGCACGGGAGCTGCTCTGTCGACCGCCCCCGGTGTGGTGAATGCGACGCGCGGGGCAGGATTGGCTCCCGGCGCAGGGAAAACCACCGGCATGCATTGGGCCCCCGGCCCCGAGAATGGGCCCGGAACGGGGTATCCCCCCGGTGCCACGAAGGGCCCGTGTAACATCCTGAGTTTTAGGGTGAAAAGTTTTTTTTTAAAAAAAGTCATGCATGCATATGTCTCTTCTAGATCAACCAAATCAGCCTCAGCTTTATTCTGATCTAGCCCTAAAATCTCCAAAATCTATCCTATGACCTCAAGTCAAGATCTGACTTTCCAGATTTGATCTATCAGTTATCCTAAACATAAAAGCCTTCAGAACCCAGATTCAATTCTATCCCTAACTTCCAGATTTATCAACTCCTTTCTGTTTTCGAAAACAGAATATCTTTTACCCTAAGTTTCAGAAATTCAAATTTAATTAAAATCTTAGCCAAGTTCAGACCAGATTATTCTTGGATTATGATCAAGGGTATGCCAATACCTTAATCCAAAAAGTTGGCAGCCAGATTTCACCATCTAAACCTTTTTCGCAAATCAGTCCAAGAGTATCGCAGATCAGTCCTTTTTCCAGATTTTCCAAAAACCTAAAAAGGCAAAATGTTGCAAATCATCTCCAAATTCAAATCTGATTCAAGGAACACCTCCCAAATGCTTTTCAACACAAATTCTTCTTTTATGAGTATCTCAAAATCAAATCCTAAATCCCAGAATTCGAAATCAATTGAAATTCAGATTTCAATTACCCTAAAATACCCTATTTTCAGTTCATATCAACAATCATCCAAACATCTTAAATTTTATCTTCAATCTGTGCCAAATCATCTGTTGAATCAAGTGTGCCAAATTAGTGCAATCAAAATCAGATCAAACCTTCCAAATCATCAGATTTACAGATCAGTCCAAATCAAGAATTGGAAATTGCAATCAGGCCCTATTTCGACCAGCAGCTGCAGTGCACGACCAGAAGCTCGCCGTGCGTTTGCGCCGCACTTGCTCACCGCTGGCCACGCCTCACCTCGCCTGAGCTCGTGCTCACTTGAATCTGCATGTGCACACGCGTCCAAGCCCCAGCCATCGCCGTGGCAACGCCGTTGAACAGCTTGCTCCCGTGTGCGACCGTTGTCAGCATCTTCTTTCCACGTTGCTTTGCATTGCCAGCTCCAGTTGCCACTGCTTGCACCGCCCGACAATGTGGAGTTCCAAAGAGCCAACAAGCTGAGCAGTAGTCACCTCGCCTGAGCACAGTCGCTTCACCGCTCGCCGTTGCTGCTTCTGCGCCCGGCAACTCATGTCAACTGACACCAATTTATTGCTATTACAACCTTGCAAGCTTCGCCCTCTGGTCTATTTAAGCCACCAGTACCCTGTGTTATCTTCTCATCACCAGGACTTAACCAAATTTCCAAATTCCCTCGCTGCAGTCGTCTTCTCCGGCGAGTCCAGCAAGGAGCTTCACGGTGCCAGCTCATTCCACAGCATCTCCTGCCAAATTAATAGCACCAGTGAGTTCCCCTTATCTCTCTCATCGTGTTGTATCACTTAATTGGATTTCCTTGCCTCCTATCGCCGGCGATCACCGGAAATCTCGATTGCCCTGTTCCGGCAATGCAGGCCAAATTACTTCGAATTAGCTCTCGATCCTGTGGAAGAAAATAATCAGTGACTCATTTCCAGCAAGCCTATGCATCAATATCTCCAGATTGAGCTTTAATCGAAGTTTTCCCCAATTTTGAGCTTCTCCAGAAACCGGCGATCGTCGCCAGGCTTCTCCGGCCATCCTCCGGCCAAATTGATCGTGCAGGTGACTTCCTCTTACCCATCTTTCACTCTCCAAGCTTGGAATTGAGTTCATTCGGCCTAAATCGAAAACCCCCAAATGGCAGTGCTTCTTCTCCGGCATCGATCACCGGAAACCTAATCCTGGCCGTTTCAGCTTCATCTACCGTGTCATTCAGGTGTGCCTCAACCTCCTGAACATATTTGTCTTCTAGCTCGATCTCTGAAACTGCCCAGATTTTAAGATACAGCCGTGCCAAGATTTTGACCAATGGCTTCACTGTGCCGTGTCGCCACCACACTTCTTCTTTGAAGTTCATCACCTTCCAGCCATCTTCTGCCCTAGATCCTGTTGAATGATTTGTTTCTGTTATCATTGCCTACCTCCCAGACAAAGTGGTGCATCATTTGGAGCTCTAGATCAAAAGTTATGCCAAGCCCTAGTTTCTGGCCATGTCAAGATCAATGCCAGACTATGTCAGTCAGTGGCATTAGCCCTTTTCACTCCCTTCCAGATGTGCATTTTGGGCATAACTTTGTCTCTTAGATTCCTGAGGTTGTGATCAGCATTTTCTTCTTCTATCACAACTTGATTTGAGCCCTTGAAATGCATGTTATGCTAAAACCTAATTCTTGACATTGTCTCAGTGCATGCCAGCCAATGGCATTGGCCTTGTTTACCCACTTCTGATTGTGCAATTGGAAAACCACTTTGTCCACTGAATTTGTAGAGTTATGATCTACATTTTCTTCTACTATCATAACTTGAGATAAGCTCTCTAGCTTTCCTTGAAGTTATGTCAGATTCTTGATCCGAATGTCAATCTGCTGACATTTGCTGTTTTTGATTAAACCAGCCACAAAACTGATGTTCTTATTGTAACCTTGAGATCCTAAGAGCATCTAACACCCATCCTTAGCCAATTCCTTGAAACCCTAGATCTTGACTCAATTCAGCTTGCAATCTCAATTATCTCCAGTATCGTTCAATCACTCTTGTAAAGCATATTTGCATATAGATCCTAAAACATTTTAATATATAAGTAATATTTGTGTGTATTGTTTGTTGTCGCCAAGCAGATCCAGAAATCAAGTTCGAGGACTTCGCTGTTGACCCGTCATCAACTGCTGTTTCTTACGACGCGGAAGGCAAGTCATATCCTTGGTCATCTTGAACCTATATTTTAAATGTTGCTAAAACATAACCTTGAATATAGATAATATTGCATGTGAAAGATTGAGAATGGTTGATTTATGAATTGGCAGTACTAGACTGGTTATCTGCGAAATGTGAAATAAACAAGTTTTGAGCCATGAACTATTATATGTATATATATACTTATATTCATGAAATAAAACCCCTAGCCGTGACCAGAAAATGGTATTGAATGGTGGTAGCACTGGAGGTGCTAAATTGCGAAGGAATGCAGGCACTGAAGGTGCAGGGTTGTGGATGGTCTGGTCACTGGCATATAAGGACTAGAACCTTGTGTTGTGCGTCTAGTGGCATGAACAACGTGCTAACCGCAAACCTGGTATGGGACAGGCCTGAACAAGTACTTATGTGGATCGCACATAAAACCCCTGCATGAGTTGTGTTGTCATGATTGACATAAGGGACGGTTCCCACACTATCACTGAAGGTGATCTGATATTTGACCCAGCAATGGGAATATGAATAAGGGTGGAGGTTATGTTACAGCCTACCACAACTGTGTCTCGCAGAGAGCCACAGGGTCAGGGGTGAAATGTGAGTTATACATAACAAAAGTTCTTGTTATCTCCACCTTGCCACTCACACATGGTTGTGAGGAGGGGTCTAATCATTTTGATAGGATGGGCTTGAAAGTGGAATATCTTACGGGTAAATTGGTACCTCTCTGCAGAGTTAAAAACGTATTCGAATACTCTGAGCTCCTGGGTTTATAGGAGTCTACTGCGGTGGATTAAATCCACGGGGTGTGACACAAGTATTATTTTCTAAATAAAATGTGTTGAATCAAGATTACCCAAATGACATGTGTTGTCATGATAAGGAGTGCTACCGTGAGCTGTCGTGTGTCGACGTGTCGCGGTAGTGCTATAATTTAGTGAACATGAATGATGATGTTATATTATGAAAAGTGCTGCCATGGGCTGAAATAAGATGAGATGAGAAAGAAAAAGATTATTTTACAAATATCCATAATTCTTGACTAGTCTAGGTTCATATCATCACTACTATATGTATCTACTCTTAACTATGACTTGCTGAGTACGTAAGTGCTCACCCTTGCAACCTACAATTTATTCAGTAGATGGAGCGTTCTACAACCAAGATGAAGCCATGGAGGACTTCTTGGATCCAGAAGGAGGAGCGTCAGTCCCGTCATTGCCTAGATGTGTTGTTCTACCGTCCACTTCTCTTTGTGGGTGGGTCACCTATCTTCTGCTGTGTAGATGTTATTTTGCTAACCCATGTATGCCGTGAAGGCATTGTAATCTCTTCATGTAATATTAAGGCCAGCAGGCCACACTGCTTAACTATTTTGTAAGTTACTCTGTTGCAATGTGATATACTCCTGTGCTTGACTTATCCTGGGAAGTCAAGGGTATGTGTATGCTATGCATATATGGGACTAGCTGCAGCGAGCTAGGTCTCTACAGGAGTGGTCATAGTCCCAGTTTCGGGGCGCGACAGCCCGGGCATGAAGGGCCCGGCCATGAAGTACCCTCCTGGCACCGGGCAGGACCCGGGTGCCGGGAAGGGTCCGGACGTATGACCCGCAAGGGGAGGGTACCCCCCCGTTGAGGTCATACGGGGCGGATGAACCTCCGGAGACCAGAGGGACCGCCGGGTGACCCATAAACGGGGGCATCGCCCCCGGATATGGGTGCGGCACATATGTGGGGGCTGGTGGCAGCGCCAACACGCGAAGCAGCTCATCCAAGGAGCGCTGGGTGCGGAGCTGGCCCTCCACTAAAGCCTTGAGCAGGGCGTCCCGGGGAGCCGGGGGAGCCGTCGGGGGGAGACTGGTCCCGGCCGAGGTTCCCACGGTCACCGGGAGCGACCCGGAGGTAGAAGCACCTAAGTTAAGAGGGAAGGTGGGAGGCGGTACCTGGGTCTGGTAGCCTTCAGGCGGAGGCGCCGGGACAGTCGTGTCCCGGACGGGCGGCGCCGGGTCTCCGAGATCGGCGTCACCGGGAAGGGCGCGGGCCCTTGTTCTTGGGGGAGCCATGGCGTCATGTCACGAGTCCCCACGGTCGGCGCCAACTGTCGTGGTATTGCGAATACCCTTGCAGGTTTTGTGGACGATCCTAGCGAAGAAAACTCGACGCGGGTTGACCGGGCGACCGGTCCTCCCCCGCCGGACAAACACAACAAGTGACACGAGGATTTATACCGGTTCGGGTCCCGGTGGGGGCCCTACTCCTGTCAACATGCTCCCGACCGGAGTCGGCTGGGGAAGCTCTCTAGGGGAGAGGCTTCCGGAGCACACCTGTGAGTTTTGGCTACTCTAGCAATAATGAATAACCTCCCCTTACAACAGGGGCTACAAGGGCTATTTATAGCCCCAAAAAGAAGCAAGAAAGACGAAACTACCCCGGACGCTACCGTCGGATCGAGGGGTAGCGACGTCCTTCTCCCAGTCAGGAGCCTTGGATGCTTGACAGGTGGTCGCTGATTCCCGAGGCGCTCCTCGCGTGACCTGCACGTGATCAAGAACAAAAGACTTTACCTTTAGAAGGGCGACAATGCCCGGGATAGGCATCGGAGGCCACGTCCCCGGGCAGATGGCGGCGCCCGGGACATGCACCGGAGGCAATGTGCCCGGGCGAAAGGCGGCGCCCGCGACATGCACCGGAGGCAATGTCCCCAGGCAAATGGCGGCGCCTGAGATATGCCCCGGAGGCAATGTCCCCGAGCGAAAGGTGGCGCCCGGGACATGCACCGGAGGCAATGTCCCCAGGCAAATGGCACTGCCCGGGGCAGTCACCGGAGGCCACGTCCCCAGGCGAAAGTGACGCAACGTACTTGGACTTGGTCTCGCGGAGATTTCCCCCAAGACGGTGAGAGATTCCCCCAGTCGCCGTGAGAAAGAGGAGACAATAAGGAATTATCCGATCAAAAAACTCCGACGATAACTGAAAACTCTTAAAACTGAGAATCCCATGACCCGCGGAGGGGGAAACTCACTCCCAAAGGAGGACAAGCCAATGGCCCATTAAGGGATAAAGCCACTCCCAAAGGGGGGCTCCGTAACAAGGCAGTGGGTGTAGAGTGCTTGAGGGGGGACTAGTCTCTCAAAGTGACTCGTTACCTCAGTTCATGAGAACCGAGTGGCCGCTTACCCCCTCAGTCCGCGAGGGGTTATTGTAAGCCTCCCTACGGGAGTGGGGCTCCCGTCGTAGGGACTTCTAGGCTGTGATAGCCTACGTCCTCACGGGGAGGGCATCCTCGCGGAGGGCTTCGCCTCAGGGGCGAAGGGATAAAAATCTGCAATGACTCCAAAGTTGAACAAAAATCCATTTGTATTAATAAAGATGAAATACAGCACCTCCCCCCCCCGGAATCGTGACAGCGGAGGGAACAGTGAGTATAGCACCTCCCCCTGCGAAATCGCGACGGGGGAGGGAGTAAGCCTGGAGGCTAGATGTAGAACTTGCGGAGTAGTCTACGTTCCATGTATGCTTTAGCTCCTAGTCTTCAAGGTTGGAGAGCTTGTAAGCCCCTGAGCCCAAGACTATAGAAATCTTGTACGGGCCTTCCCATTTGGGGGAGAGTTTGCCCTATGCTTGGGGGTCGGTCATGCGTTTGAGGATCAGGTCCCCAAAGCGGAAAGCTCTCTCGCGGATGCGCCGGTTGTATGTGTGTGTTATTTCGCGCTATTAGATGGCATGGTGGAGGAGCGTTCAGTCACGCTCTTCTTCGACGAGGTCGACTTCCAGCCGATGGTTTGCTTCATTGGTTTGGTATACCGCGGCCGTAGCTCCGTCTAGGGACTCGACCCGCAGCGACTGAAAACCAATCTCCGAGGGGAGGACCGCCTCAGTCTTGTACACGAGCGAAAAGGGCATGCCCCCTCTTTCCCAGCTCCGGGTCGTGCACATGGAGTAGAGGATGCTCGAAAGCTCTTCCACCCATGCGCCCCACCCGGAGGCGGTTTGCTTGAGTAGCCGGCGTAATCATTGTAGGATCACGCCGTTGACCCTTTCTACGGTCCCGTTGCTCTGTGGATGACCTACGGAGGCGAAGTTGAGGGTAGCCCCCAAGCCTTCGCAGAACTCCCGGAAGTACGCTGAGTCAAATTGGGTCTCGTTGTCGACGGTGATTTCTTGGGGGACCCCAAAGCAACACACAATGTTCTTCTAGAAGAAATACTATACCGCGCAGGAGGTGATGCTGGCCAAGGGCTCAGCCTCCACCCACTTGGAGAAATAGTCCACAGTGACCACCGCATACTTGTAACCCCTGGGCGCTAGGGGGAAGGGACCGATGAGATCTATCCCCCAGCGCGTGAAGGGCCAAGTTATGGGGATGGTGTGTAGCGTGGTGGAGGGCAGCCTAGTGCCCTTTGCCATTTTCTGGCAGGCCTCGCACACAGAGATAAGGTCTTGTGTGTCGCGGACCACAGTAGACCAATAAAAACCTTGGCGGAGAACCTTCTCCGCGACTGCGCGCGGTGCCAAGTGAGACCCGCAGCTCCCCGGGTGGATGTCCTCGAGGAGTTGGAGCCCCTCTGGCCGGGGGAAACAGCAGAGCAGGGCGGAAGCCCCCCGCTTGTTGAGCTTTCCCCCCAATAGGAGATATGCCCGCACCTTGGCATTGCCGGGAGGCTCCCCCTCCCCCCTTATGAAGGAGACGAGGGGATCCATCTAGGACGCGGCCTGGACGATCTCAGAGACCTCTGGAGTGCAGGACTCAAAGTCCGCATCCGGAGGGGTCACCGAGGGCTTCGCGATGTTCTCAAGGAAGGCTCCCCGGGGGAGGGGTTCCCTGGCGCTAGTCGCCCGGGCCAGGGTGTCGACGTGATCGTTATCCCTCTGGAGGATATGCTGGGCCTCGAGGCTCTCAACATACCTCTCCATCTTCCGCACCTTCCCCAGGTAGAGGATCAGGTTTGCGTCATGGCACAAGTGGGACTTCTCCATTTGGCAAACCACGAGCTGGGAGTTTCCTTTTACCAGGAGGCGACGGATCCCCAGGGAGCGCGCGAGGCATAGCCCCAGGAGCAAGGCCTCATACTCAGTGACATTGTTTGTAGTAGGGAACTCAAGCCTCGCAACGTACTCTAGCGCCCTTCCCTCGGCACTCCAAATGACCACCCCCGCACTAGCCCTGACGAGACACAAGGACCCATCGAACATGAGGGTCCAGTGGTCATTGCATCGGGGCGGCTCGGCAAGAGTCTTCCCTTCTGGCCCAGAAGGTGGGGGTCCATTCGGCCACAAAGTCAGCAAGAACTTGTGACTTAATGGCGGAACGTCATGCGAGGGTGAGGGAGAAGGGGGCGAGCTCGGCTCCCCACTTCACAATCCGGCCGGTCACCTCCTTGTTCCGCAACACCTCCCCCAAGGGGAGAGACGACAGGATCGTGATTTGGTGTCCTAGGAAGTAGTGGCGGAGCTTCTGGGACGCCATGAGGAGGGCATAGCATATCTTTTCTACCTCCGTGTACCGCGTCTTATACCCTTGGAGGGCCTCGCTCACATAGTACACGGGGTGTTGTTGTCCGTCTTGCTCCTTCACCAGCACCGCGCTTACAGCAACTGTGGTCGTGGCGAGGTAAAGGAGCAAAGGTTCTTCTGGAGACGGGCTCATGAGCATTGGAGGGCTCATGAGATACTTCTTCAGATTATCGAAAGCCACCTGGGCCTTGGAGGATTTTGAAGAACTAGAGGCCACGTTCCCCCGACTGTGAGACGAAGCGGCTTAGTGCGGACAAGCGGCCGGTAAGTCATTGTACGTCTTTCACGGAGTTCGGGGGGGGGGGCATGTCCAGAAGGGCCCGAATTTTCTTGGGATTGGCCTCGATGCCCTACTGGGACACAAGGAAGCCAAGTAGCTTCCCCACGCGTACGTCGAAGGCGCACTTTTTCGGGTTGAGCTTCAACCCATACTCACGGAGGATGCGGAAGGTCTCCGCCAAGTCGTCGATGTGGGTAGCCGCGCGGAGGCTTTTGACGACCCCGTCATCAACATAGACCTCTATGTTGAAGCCGATCTGGTCCTTGAGGACCAGCGACATGAGGCACTGGAAGGTTGCTCTAGCGTTCTTCAGCCTGAAGGGCATATGGACGTAGTAGAAGGTGCCGAGGGGAGTTATAAAACTCGTCTTTTCCTCGTCCTCCCTAGCCATCCGGACTTGATGATAGCCCGAATACGCGTCGAGGAAGATCATTAGCTCGCACCCCGCGGTCGAGTCGACCAGCTGGTTGATCCGCGGGAGTGGGAAGTTGTCTTTTGGGCAAGGGCGGTTGAGATCGGGGAAGTCCATGCATATTCTCCACTTGCCACTCAACTTCTTCATGAGGACGGGGTTTGCTAGCCATTCAGGGTGCAAGACCTCCCGAACAAACCCCGCCTCTCGGAGCCTGGTGATTTCAGCCTTGATGACCTCTTGATGCTCAAGGGAGAGCTTCCTCAACTTTTGTTTGAACCGGGGGCGACCGGGTGTTATAACGAGCTTGTGCTCGACGACGTCCCGAGCGACGCCCCGCATGTTGGCGGGCTTCCATGCAAAAACGTCAGAGTTTTTGCGGAGGAAAATCACGAGTTGCTCCGCGTCCTCTTCGAAGAGGTCCGCCCTGATCTTGGCGGTCCTCTTTGCGTCCTCCGGGGATAGCTAGACTTTCTGAAGGTCCCCCTCCGGGCGCAGTTTTGGAAGGGACTTCCCGGAGGGGACGACTGGGTGTGAGACCCTCATTTGAGCAATCCGGTGGCAACCGCCCAGGTGGATTGCACTCAGATAGGTACAACATAAGCTCAAAACAACAATACTATAGTATAAAACTGCAGTAAAGATAATTAACAGGTACAAGGTCACAAGGACCAATATTACAATAACATAACGCCAAGAATGTCATTAATTTGGGTTGATACAAAAATAGTGATTTTCTCAAGAAAAGAGTTGGTATCAAGGTACCGAACACAGAGAACGACACAAAAAGCAACAACAAGGATCTTCACCTCAACAGGCAGTGGCTCTGGAAGGGCTTCATCCACATCTGACTTGACTCGGCGCATGATCCTCCTAGAATGATAGTTCATCTGGAGCATTTCGCTGTTCTTCATGGTACTCAAAACCAAAAGAATCGGGATCAACGAATCCCTCTTCTAAAGATGTTTGCAAAGGCAAGGGTGAGCACGCTTTTACACGATGCTCGGCAAATCTCATTATATGAATGCAGGTATATAGATGAGGGGTTCTCAAGAAATGAGGTCTTTGTTTTATATATGAGGATAGAATAGATTTTCACTCCAAAGTTATAAAGAAAGGCTTTTAGTTTCAAAAGCAATACTTTGAAATCTTAAGTTATACTTTAGAAAACATTATGTGTGATGATCTCCCATGAGTCATCACTTTTATTAACCCATATTCTGAAAATATTCTAAAACTTACTTGTGCTGAAACCCACGGATAAAATCCACTACGAACAAACTCCTGAACCTAGGAGTACAGAGTATCTGATACTTCTTTTACACTTTGCAAAGGTGTACCTCTTTTTAAATCCACTTATTCACTCGACTTTCAAGTCGGGCCAACTCCATGTGACTTTTACTCATGTGACAAGGCCGAGATCACACAACAATTTTGCAATCTAGTATTAACAGTATCCCCATCGGGTAAATAGACAGTTAAATCTCAATTACCGTTGTGGGTCCTCCCCACTGCCTTACTTCATAGCCTTGGCCTATGTCCTCGCAAAACATATGGCCTATGGTTGCAGTCGTGCACGACTCAATCTAGGCTTAGGGTGACTTCCTTCTATCCACCTTATCCTCTCATTATTTTTCTGATCTCACACCACTCACGGCCGAACTGCAGCCCACTAGTTTCCACGCGAGAAACCAGACCGACATACCATGCAGGGAACTGCTAATACCAAGAAAGCTACTAAGTTGCGCGTGTCCCATACCAGGCAAGTGGTTGGTACATTTTCAATTCGCATAGAGACACAGCACAAGGTTCTTGTCCTTATGAATCAATAGTGAGGAGACATTCACATACCCAGTGCGCACACAGCAGCTAACCAATCAAACCATCCCCACTATCAATTCCTATTTCACATTTTCTTCCACAAAAAGGGTTTTCAAACATGTTTATCATGTGATTGACCATTTAACACTTGAATCATGTATTTAAGCATAAGCATATCCTAAGCATGATCTCCTAGGGTGACAAGGGTGCATGAGAATACAAGCATGAGGGGTTTCACAAAGATTTAGGTCATATCTATCCACATCCTTTCAATATAACACTTAATTTGAAGATAAAGAATGCATATATTCAAAACAGAATTTAATCTAGTTTACTTTAAAATATTAGGATAGACATGGTCAAGGGAATGAGACCTGCCTTGCAAAGAGGGGCTAACTGATCTGCTAGGTCTTCAACGCTTCCTTCCACTCCTTCGGCTTCTAGCTCTGTTCTGGAAACAAAGAAACAACACGACACATCGCACTACATAAGCATACAGAAAATATGTGCTACG
This sequence comes from Pharus latifolius, assembly GCA_019359835.1. Classification (NCBI taxonomy): domain Eukaryota; kingdom Viridiplantae; phylum Streptophyta; class Magnoliopsida; order Poales; family Poaceae; genus Pharus; species Pharus latifolius. The sequence continues at coordinate 59,674,484 of CM033322.1, forward strand.
TGAAAATTATAAGTAAAATATATAACATGTATGCAAGCGAGGTGATCTGGTCAAAGATACGAGGGCTTGGCTCAATGAATTTGGCTTAGAAGCATCGAATGTCTAAGAGCTGACATTTGGTTCACGACCAGACAAAGTTTGAGAATGGCATAGAGCTAAACTGGAGTCTTCACAAGATCAAAAGGGAAACAAAAGAGTGCAATAGGTGCCAAACACAATAAGGCATCTAATTGACAAAGTGGTTTTGACAGAAAAGTCCAAAAATTAAAGGAAATTGCAGCAAAGTCCTTGGCACAGGAAAATTGCATGCCACTTCACTAAAACGAGTTAGGGCACGTGTGTCTGGACGAAACACACATGCGTTGCTTCGCCAACCTTGCCAAATGCATAGGCGGGACTGAGACAAAGTTGCTGGTGAAGTTAATTTGGCTGAGGTGGCTTGACGATGGTGAACGACAAGTTACAACTTGTCGGCCACCTGAAACAAAGACGAGCTACGGTGATAGGGCTCTGGAGAAGATTAGACTTGAAATTGGTTGAGGGGTTTTGATACTGGGGTTGTACTGATCGTGCTGGAGTAAAGAATTTGGCTGAGGTTGAGTTTTGAAGCTTGTCGACGTTGACGCCGGACTCGGGAATGATGATGAAAGAGGTGCCATCGATATACGGCAATGCAGGTTAATTGGCTTGGGCTACACGGTCTAGGGGATACAAGGAAGGTGTATATGGGATCAATTTGGCTAGAGGTAGAGTGGAGCGTGCCGGCGACGTGAACCACTCATGGTGGCACGGGAAGAAACAGAGAACTAACAATTCGAGCTTGAATTTAAAAACTGGCCCCACAGGCTTGTTAGGAATCTGCCAAGGATCAAATTGTTCTACAGAAAGGATGATTGAAAAGGATTGGGGAAGATTTAATTTTGGGAATAGGGCATATGGCCTTTCATGGCGATCACCGGCGATGGAGATCACCGGAGCTCAATTGGTTGCTATGACACAGAGAGATAGGCACGGGGAGCTTACTGGTGAGATTAATTTGAGGTTTGGGGCTGGGAGTTTCTCTGGCGACGATGGCCCCAACGGCGGCTCGTCGGGGACGAAGAAGAAAAGGGGAGAAGGCGGGTGAAAATGGCTAAGTCACAAGCACAGCGAAGAAACAGGTTGCTGGAGGCTTTAAATAGGCAAGGCAACGGAGGTTGCGAGGGAGAAACAGCACGGGACTAGCGCCGGGGACGTGATCGGCCGGGCGCAAAAGGAACAGTGTTGAACGGCGACGTGATGGCGAACAGGCGGCACACCAACTTTGCCAGCGGAGGTTAGGGCATTGGGACTCAATCTGGTCTGGCGCAGAAGTGGAGGCGACGAAGCAGCTCCTGTAGTGACACGTACGCGCATTCAAATTGAATCCTCACGGGCACGCGCTGAAGCGGTTGCTACTGGTCGAAACACTACCACGGCAATGATCCAGGCGAAGACACGAGCGCACTTGCAGGCACGGGCGACCACGAGCACAGGTGACGTCACATCTTGGCAGGCGGCGAGGAGACATGGCGGGAAAAACACGGCGCAGCCCTGGTCGAAAACGGCAGCAGAGCTCTCGTTGAAACTGGCGACCGGGGGCTGGTCGAAAAAGACTGGAAAAAGGAATTTGGGGCGATTTGCAAATACAGAAACTTGATATTTGCACTGATTTGTAATTCTGGTGGAAATACTTAGATAAAAGAAGTTTTGATCTCATAACTTTGGCATACTAAACTTAGAAGATAGTTTAGTAGTGACAAATAGCAGAAATTAGGGTTTTGATTAAGATTTAAGCTAAAACGAAAATAGGGTATTTAAGGGAAACTTGTTCAGAATAGCAAAAGGAAGATATTCCCTGAATCAGATACAGATTTGGAGATAATCTGTGGCTGTTAGCCTTTTCGGGCTTCTAGGAAAATCCAAAAAGGACTATACTTTTGGGCTGATTTGCGAAAAAGTTCTAAACGATGGAGTTTTTCTATCAATTTTTGAGGTTAGGGTATTGGCATACATTGGATTATGATTCTGGGATAACAAACTTCAATTGAGTCAAGATTTGGTGAAAACAGGGATGTGACAACCTTCCCTCTTAAAATAATCTTGTCCTCGAGATTCTGGCAGTTCTGAAAACAAGTAGGGAAAATCTTGATGAAGTTCTTCTTCTCTTTCCCATGTCGATTCTTCTTCTGTGTGGTTATTTCATTGAACTCTGTAGAATCTAATGGTGCTTGATTTCAATCTTCTTTCGCTGATCTCCAATATTTTTGTAGGGTACTCTATGCATGACAGGTCTGGTTGAATTTCAGCCTCAGTAGGAGATATCTGTTCCGAAGGTTTCTTTAGGCACTTTCTTAGCTGAGACACGTGGAAAACATCGTGAATTCCAGCTAGCTCAATTGGTAGTTCCAACTTGTATGCTACATCTCCTTGTCTCTCCAGAATCTTGTATGGTCCGACATATCTTGGACTTAGCTTTCCTTTTATTTGGAATCGGCAGACTCCTTTATAGGGTGTTACTTTGAGGTAGACATAATCGCCTTTTTCAAAAGACAATTCCCTTCTCCTGTTGTTGGCATAGCTTAGACTGAGCCATTTTCAATCTCTCTTGTATAATTTTCACATGAGTAGTAGCCTCTTCCACTAATTGTGGTCCTAGGAATTGTTTTTGGCCTATTTTCGTCCAGTATAAAGGTGTACGGCACTTTCTTCCATAGAGTTCTTCATAGGGTGCCATTTGTAGACTTGCTTGATGATTGTTGTTCTAGGTAAACTCTGCGTATGGTAGAAATGATTCCCAAAAATTTCCATAATCCATAGCCCATGCTCACAACATATCTTCCAGGATTTGATTTACTCTCTCAGTTTGTCCTCCTGTCTGTGGGTGGTAAGCTATGCTAAACTTCAATTTCATACCCAAGGCTTCTTGCAATTCTTTCCAAAATTTTGACACAAATTGGGCTCCTCTATCAGAAACGATTGCCTTCGGCACTCCATGTAGGACGACTATCCTGTTGAGATACAATTAATTCTGCTAGTTGTCTTGTTGTGTGCTAGGTATTTACTAGTAGGAAATGAGCTACCTTAGTCAGTCTGTCCACTATGACCCATATGGAATCATAACCCTTCTGGGTTCTCGGTAATCCTGTTATGAAATCCATTCCAATTTCATCCCACTACCTCCTGCAGGCGTTTGGTGTTCTGCTTTTACCCTTTGACAGGTGTCGCAAGATGCTACGAATTCAGCTATTTCTCTTTTCATTCCATTCCACCAGAACTGGTTTTTCAAGTCTTTGTACATCTTCGTACTGCCTGGGTGTATAGAGTAAGGGGTATGATGAGCTTCACACATTATCAGATCCTTGATTTCTCTACAGTTTAGAACACATATACAGTCATGGTGCCATAAGATTCCTTGTTCATCTTGTCTAAGATTAGTTGCAATTCCACTCTTCATGTCCTCTTTCAGCTTTTGGATATCTGGATCCATTTCTTGAGCTTTCTGAATTTGGTCTTTCAGTTCACATTCTACCTTCAAGGCGGCGATTGTTCCTTGTTCAACAAACTCCAAACGCAGTTTCTCAAAATCTTTGAGTAACTGAGGTGGTAGTCCTAGACACTTTACTTGATTGTAGTAGAACTTTCTGCTTAGGGCATCAACTACTACATTCGCTTTGCCGGGGTGGTAGTGTACTTCAAGGTCATAATCCTTGATGAGTTCCAACCACCTTCGTTACCTCATATTTAAATCTTGTTGTGTGAAGATATACTTCAAGCTTTTGTGATCAGCACAGATCTCACATTTGTTACCCAATAAGTAATGTCGCCAAATCTTCAATGCGTGGACAACGACAGCTAATTCCAAGTCATGCGTTGGGTAATTCTCTTCATGGGGTCACAATTGTCTAGACGCATAAGCTACCACTGGTCCTTTTTGCATGAGAACACAACCTAATACTTGTTTTGATGCATCGCAGTAAACTTCAAAGTTCTTATCATCTGGAAATATGAGGATAGGTGCAGTTGTCAATTTCTTCTTCAACTCTTCAAAACTCTTTTCACACTCCTTAGTCCATTCAAAAGGGGTGTTCTTCTTTAGCAACTGAGTACGTGGTTTGGTGATTTTAGAAAATCCTTCAACAAATCTTCTGTAGTATCCAGCCAATCCTAAGTGTCATGGTATTGCGAATACCCCGACAGGTTTTGAGAACGATCCTAGCGAAGATTACGCGGCGCGGGTTGACCGGATGACCGGTCCTCCCCCGCCGGACAAGCACAAGAAAAGACACGAGGATTTATACAGGTTCAGATCCCGGTGGGGGCCCTAGTCCTGTCGACGTGCTCCCGACCGGAGTCGGCTGGGGAGGCTCTCTCCGGGGGAGAGGCTTCCGGAGCACGCCTGTGAGTGTAGCTATTCCAATAAAAGTGAATCGATCCTTTCCAACAGAGGGGTACAAGGGCTATTTATAGCCCCAAAAAAGAAGCAAAAAGCCTAAACTGCCCCGGAAGCCACCGTTGGATTGAAGGGTAGGAACGTCCTTCTCCCGGTCAAACGTCTTGGCTGCTTGACAGGTGGTCGCTGATTCCCGAGGCGCTTCTCGCGTGACCTGCACGTGACAAATCGACTCGAGACTTTACCTTTAGAAGGGCGGTGAGGCCCGGGACGGCACCGGGCCCGGCCCCGGGAGCCAAATGGCGGCGCCCGGGACGGCACCGGAGGCCAGGTCCCGGGGGCCAAAAGGGGGCGCCCAATGGCGGAGCCCGGGACCTGGCCTCCGGTGCCAAAAAGACGGCACCGGAGGCCCGGACCAGGGCGCCAAATGGCGGAGCCCAGGACGGCACCGGAGTCCAGGCCAAAAGGTGTTGCCCAGGACGGCACCGGAGGCCCGGTCCAGGGAGCCAAATGGCGACGCCCAGGACGGCTCCGGAGGCCAGGTCCCCGGGCTGGTCTGACGCAACTTACTTGGACTTAGTCCCGCGGAGATTTCCCCCAACAGCAGCCCCCCATGCCCCCCGGGTACGATGCCCGAGTCCCCGGTGGGCATGGTACATATCACTGGGGAAAATCTCCGGACCAAGCCACCGGAGCCGTGACGCTTCGGTTTCCGTGCCGGACGCTTATGGCCGCGCCGTTTCGTCATAAATGCGCTCGCGGTTCGAACCGGTGCCTCGATTCGCGCGCCCGTCCCATCATTTCCCGCGCACGGTTTGAACTTCAACGGCCCAAATTGGTCCGCGAGGTGCCACGTGGCGCCCATCTGGACCACGGCTCGCCTCTATAAACAGGGCCTTAAGGGGCCCGGTAGCTTCATTCCAAACTCTTCAGCCTCACAATTTTTGCTCTCCTGGTAGCTGTCTCGGTAGCTAGCGTCCAGTAGCGAGTGTCCGAGACTTCTAGTCGTAGCCTCCTGCAAAGTTAGCTACCGAAAACAAACAAACCTGATGGCACCGAAAGGTCGAGCGAAGACGACCGAGGTGCCCCCAGAGGAAGTCGCTCCAGACTTCCTCTGGGCGTCCGAGTTTACGGCCGGGGACGCCGAGTCCATGGTCGAGCGCGGCGTCATCGCGGACGGGGACATCCGAGTCCCTGTGAAGAAAGACGGAGCCCCCCGCCCCAGGCCCGTAGAGGTCGTGGCCTTTGAGGCATTCCTGGAGGCGGGGCTCCGGCTCCCGGTGCACCCCATGCTCCGGGAGTTTCTGAAGGAGTATGGGCTGGCGCTCAACCACCTTACGCCGAACGCCCTCGCCCGGATGGGCATCTTCATCTGGGTTTTCGAGACGGCGACCGGGAGGGAGCCCACCCTACGCGTCTTCCGGTATTTCTACGAGCCGGTGGCGCGGAGCTCCCACCTGGTGAAGGGGGGACCCAAGTCCCCCTTTGGCTCGGTGATGGTGCAAATGCTGCCGTCCCGGGTGGCCGACTACCCGGCGGTAGCCTCCCGGGATCACTGGGGGGACTGGGTCCAGAGGTGGTTCTACCTCTGGGTCCGGGACGACGGGGTGACGTACGCCCCGGAACCGGCCTCTTACAGCCGGTCGTCCGCGCCGAAGCCTCCGATGTGGACGGACGAGGAGCTCAAGCTCCTCGGTAAGGTGATCATTTCCCGGAAGGCCCGCACTTTGCGGGACGCCGCCGAGGAGATGATGCTCCTCCGGATCTCCCCCTTCTTAGGCGGGAAGAGGGGAGTCGGCATGGGCCCGGAGCAGCGGCCCCCGGTCAAGCCGGTGACACGACCTAAGTTCCGGAACCTATGGCGGCGCGGGAGAAGGCGGAGAACCTCCTCGGGAGGTACTTCGCCGACGAGCACGAGCGCATCGTGCGCCTCGTAGGGGAGGGTCCTCCCCAGAACCTGGTGGCTGAGGCCTACGGGCTGAAGCTCCCGGAGAGGAAGCCCCTCCCCACCCCCGGGTCGCATAAGCGGGGGAAGGACGCGGCCGGGGGCTCTGAGCCTGAGAAGGCTAGAGTCCACGGCGCCGGCGGTGACTCCGGCAAAGCCCCGGGACGAGACCCCCGGGACCGAGCGCGCCCGGGCGCCAGCACGGAAGGAGATGACACCCCCTCCCCCGAAGAGCCCCATTGAGGCTCGGGGGAAGGAACCGGCCGCGGACGGGGCGGCCTCCGACTGTGCAAACTACGCCCCGTCGCCGCCATCGGTAACGGCCCCGCCACCACCCCCGGCCCCCTTAGAGCCGGAGAAACTGGAGGTGAGGTTCGCGGAGGCCTCGCCTCCGCGGATGGAATGGCCTGTGGACGAGGGGCGGAGCCCCTCGGTCTACGAGGTCCCGCCGGAAGTGGGGGCCCCGGGGGCCCTCCGGCCCGGGAAGGGGAAGGGTCTGATGGTCGCCCCCCGGCGAGGGACCCCTTCCGGGGCTTCCTCGGCCACCTCCTCTGAGGGCACCTTCGCAACGAGGATGACGACGACCGCCACCCCGACCGAGGTCGCGCCGGGCACCCAGGTTCGGGAGCCCGCTACCGGCCGCGGCTGGACCAGCGCCGGGCGGGAGACCCCCTTGCTTTCCACAGGGGAGGTTGAACGCTACGCGGAAGGCCTGCAGACCCCAAAGGTCCAGGCCTTCGTAGTCGGAGGGACGCTCCACGATCGCTTCGTGGAGCTCCGGTCTCTCCAAGCCCAGGTATTCACCCGAAGCGACTATCTCTTTCCTTTGGTTCCTACATCCAAAAATTTTTCCAACTCTGGAATTTTATAGTGGGCGGCGATTACCTGGGGCGTCGAGCAGCGCATCATCCGGCTGCTCAAGGACACAGAGGACAGGGCCTCCTCCTTCCTGGGCCAGCGGGACGAAGCTCTCCAGGAGCTGGCCCGGGTCCGGGCCCAAGTTCACGTCTCGGAGGAGGTGAATGGCCGCCTCCGAGAGGAGGCGAAGGCGAGGAGGGAGGCTTTCTGGGTGCTCGAGGAATCGAGCGTCCGGGCGGTGGTGGACGCAGGCCGCTCCATCCGTTCGGCCCTCGAGAGCCTTGGTGTAAGCTTCGGCTCTGGGAGCAGCTCGGAGGTGCCCCCGGCGACCCTCACGGAGGCCGTGCGTTTTCTTAATATGCAGGTCTCCGTCATCCCGGAGGCGGCTGACGCCCGGGCTCGGGGCCGGGCGATTCCCGTCGTTGTGGCCGCGGCCGGGCTCGTCGAGCACTGGGGAGTGGGCGCCCAGGCGATCGGGGGGCCGCATCCCGCGGAGCTTCCCTGAGTTCTTCGAGCCTTCACGCCGGGAGGTGGAGCAGCTCGCCGGGGGCTTCTACGACGGGATCATCCGGGCGAGATTCCCGGCACCAGCGCCTCCGGCGGTGGACGCTCCGGCCCCGGCCTCGGAGGAAACCCCCCGGGGGGAGGACGCCAATGAACATGTATGAGCCTCCCCCCGGGTCTTAGTTAGGGCCCTTTACTTTCTTAGGACTTTTGATCCCGATAGCTTCTTAGAAGAAGCCCCGGACACTTGTACAAAAACATTTTGAATGCAATGGAGTTAGAGTTTTTTCTAACTCTTTGAATTGAATGCATTGTTACCAGGGTTCCCGGGAGGCTGCTCCCGGGCGAAGGTCCGGGAGGGGCTCCCCGGGGGACACCCAAGCGGCTTTAATCTTGCTAAGCCTTGTCTCCGGGAAGCGCGGCGGGGACAGCGTCCGGGAGCCGATCCGGCTGAGGTGGCGTCCAGAGTGGCACTTGGACAATTTTGACAATCATCGCGCCGAATTGCCCCCTCCGCGACCGTGGTTCCGGATGATACCTCCCCTCCGGATACTTCCACCGGCGGGATACGAGTTCTGGCCCGAAGATGTGCTCCGGGACGCTCGGCGCCGCGTGCGAGCATTGTACCGGGACTTGACCTGGGAGCTAGCGGAGCGCCTCCGAGAGTATTAGGCGTAGGAGCCTTAGGACGTAGAGAATCCCCCGGGTTAGAACCCGGGTTGTATCGTTTCCGAAGCCCACCGGAGGGGGAAGATGTCCTCCGGATCTGACAATCGATAAAGCTGTTTATTTGCTTCTTCTCTTGTTGTCTTTTTGGTTTCTTCTTCTTGGATGGTCCGGACGACTCCTTTTCACAAGAATGAGCTAAGTTTGCTCGTGGGCGGTGCGGTTGACACCCGGGGGTTCCTTATCCCCCCCGCCCACAGCGGGCCGGAGGATAGCTCCGCGCGCTGTGGGGTTAACAAGGCCCCCGGGATGGAAGTCACCTGTAGCATAGGAATTTTTCTGTTAGAAAATGTTAAAACGGGGTTTCCAAGGAGAAGACCTTCCGGGAGGAAATCGTCCGGTCGCCGTGAGAACGGGGAGCTGGGAATAAGGACTCATGTGGAAGAAACGTCCAAGAAAACTCGATGAGATTTCCGGAGGCGAGCTTCCTAGGAGATGATCATCCGGTTGCCGTGAGAACGGGGAGCCGGGAATAGGGTCTCCGGGGAAGGAAATGTCCGAGAAATCCATAACTTCTCCGGGAGACAGCCGTCCGGTCGCCGTGAAAAAGGGGAGCCGGGAATAGGGTCTCCGGGAGGTATTCATCCGGTCGCCGTGAGAACGAGGAGCCGGGAATAAGGTCGCCGGGGACCAAATATCCAAGAATGCCATTAGACGTCCCACTGGGGAGAGCGTCGAACGTCGACTCCCGTAGGAGGAAGATAGATCCAAGAAGGCCATTAGACGTCCCACTGGGGAGAGCGTCTACTCCAGGAGGAGGAAGCGCCCGAAGACGAGTCTTGAGTGTTTGAGCAGGGGACTAGTCTCCCAAAGTGACTCGTTACGGCGGCCACTGTGACCGGGTTGCCGCTTACACCCTCAGTCCACGAGGGCTGATCGTAAGCCGCCCTACAGGAGGGACTTGCTGGGCCTGGCCCACTTCCTTGCGGGGAGGGCATCCTCACGGGGAAGGCTTCCTCGCGGGGAGGGCATCCTCACGGGGAGGGCGTCCTCACGGGGAGGGCATCCTCACGGGGAGGGCATCACCGCTAGGGGCGGTAATGAGAAGAACCTGCAAAGAGGCAATTGAAAAGCAAGACCTATGTATTGCTAGTAAAATGAAGTACAGGGCCTCCCCCTGCGAAGTCACGAAAGGGGAGGAAAATACAGTGTCCCTCCTCCCACTCTGGCGTGAACGCCCCGGGGGAGGGGACAGGCCCGTAAGGCTAAACATAGAACTTGCGAAGTAAACGCAAGTTCCACGTATGCTTCAGCTCCTGCTCTTGCAGGTTGGAGAGCTTATAAGCCCCCGAGCCCAGGACCGCGGAGATCCTGAAGGGGCCCTCCCACTTAGGGGAGAGCTTCCCCTGGGCCTGGGGGTCTGTGACGCGCTTGAGGACAAGGTCCCCAAGGAGAAAAGCTCTCTCGCGCACGCGCTGGTTGTATGCGCGCGCCATCTCTTGCTCGTAGATGGCGTGGCGGAGGAGCGCTCGGTCGCGTTCCTCCTCCACGAGGTCGATTTCTAGGTGCTGGTTGGCCTCGTTGGCCTGGTACGTTGCGGGCGTGGCTCCCTCCAGGAGCTCGACCCACAGTGACCGGAGGCCGATCTCCGGGGGGAGGACTGCCTCCGCCCCGTAGACCAGGGAGAAGGGGGTACGCCCCGTCGCCCGGGACGGGGTCGTGCGCATGGAGCAGAGGTTGCTAGGGAGCTCCTCTGCCCATGCACCCCGCTTAGAAGCGGTTTGCTCGAGTCTCTGGTGCAACCCCTGTAGGATCACGCCGTTGACCCTCTTGACAGCCCCATTGCTCCGGGGATGGGCCACTGAGGCGAAGCCCCAGGCCTTCGCAGAATTCCCAGAAATAAGCCGAGTTGAATTGGGTCCCGTTGTCCACGGTGATTTCCCGGGGGACACCAAAACGACATACGACGTTCTTCCAGAAAAACCGCTGGACGGCCCGGGACGTGATGCTGGCCAAAGGCTCCGCCTCAACCCACTTTGTAAAATAGTCGACCGCGACTACCGCATACTTGTATCCTCCGGGCGCTGGGGGGAGGGCCCTAAGAGGTCCATCCCCCAGCGCACGAAGGGCCAAGTGATGGGGAGTGTCTACAGCGCTATAGGGGGGAGGTTCGAGCCCTTGGCCATCTTCTGGCATGCCTCGCACGCGGAGACATGGTCTCGAGCATCGCGCATGACCGTGGGCTAGTAGAAGCCCTGCCGGAGGGCCTTGGCCGCGATGGCACGCGGGGCTAGGTGAGAACCACAGCTCCCCGCGTGGATGTCTTCGAGAAGTTGAAGTCCCTCTGGCCAGGGGAGGCAGCGCAGGAGGGCAGAAGCCCCCCGCTTGTAGAGCCTCCCCTCCAGCAGGAGGTATGCCCGGGCTTTAGCCCGGAGGCGTTTAGCCTCGGTCTCACTAGGAGGGTCCCCCTCCTCCTTGATGAAGGAGATGAGGGGGTTCATCCAAGACGGAGTCCGGGTGATCTCGGCGACCTCCGGGACATGAGGCTCGTCGCCCGTGTCCGGGGAGGCCACCGAGGGCTTCGTGATGATTTCCAGAAAAGCCCCCTTGGGGAGCGATTCCCCGGCACTTGCCGCCCGGGCCAAGGCATCGGCCCGGTCATTGTCCCTCCGCGGGATATGCCGGGCCTCGAGGCCGTCGAAATACCTCTCCATCTTTCGCACTTCCTGCAAATAAAGACTTAAGTTTGTGTCATGGCACAGGTAAGACTTGTCCATTTGGCAAACTACGAGCTGAGAATCTCCCTTGACTTGGAGGCGCCGGATCCCCAGGGAGCGCGCAAGGCGCATCCTGAGGAGCAAAGCCTCGTATTCGGCGACGTTGTTGGTTGCGGGGAACTCGAGCCGCGCGGCGTACTCGAGTTCCTTCCCCTCGGGGCTCCGGAGGACTACTCCCGCACCAGCCCCGGCGAGACACAGCGACCCATCGAACATGAGGGTCCAATGATCACTACGTTGGGGCGGCACAGGGAGGTCTTCGTCCCCGGACCTAGAGGCAGGAGTCCACTTTGCGACGAAGTCGGCGAGGACCTGCGACTTGATGGTGGAGCGGGCGGTAAGGGACAGGGAGAAGGGGGCGAGCTCGGCCCCCCACTTCCCGATCCGGCCGGTGGCTCCTTTGTTCCGCAGTACCTCCCCCAGGGGGAGGGACGACGGGACGGTGCTTCCGGGACACCATGAGGAGGGCGTAGCAGATTTTCTCCATCTCTGTGTACCGAGTTTTGGCCCCTTGGAGGGCCTCACTCACGTAGTACACGGGGCGCTGCTTCCCCCCCTGCTCCTTCACCAAGACCGCGCTGACGGCAACGGGGGTCGCGGCAAGGTAGAGGAGCAAGGGCTCTTCTGGAGACGGACTCACGAGCATTGGAGGGCTCGTGAGGTACTTCCTGAGGTCGTTGAAGGCTTCCTGGGCCTCGGGGGTTCAACGGAACCCCACGAGCCCCCGGAGGATCTTGAAGAACTGGAGGCCCCACTCTCCCGACCGCGAAACAAAACGGCTGAGTGCGGCTAGGCGGCTGGAGAGCCGCTGGACGTCCTTGACGGAGCGCGGCGGGGGCATGTCTAGGAATGCCCGGATCTTCTCGGGGTTTGCCTCTATGCCCTGCTGGGACACGAGGAAACCTAGGAGCTTCCCCCCGCGCACCCCGAAGGCGCACTTCTCCGGGTTAAGTTTGAGCCCGAACGTGCGGAGGTTGCGGAAGGTCTCCGCCAGGTCATCGATGTGGGAGGCTGCGCGGGGACTTTTGACGACCGCATCGTCTACGTATACTTCGACGTTGCGGCCGACTTGATCTTTGAAGACCAGCGTCATGAGGCGCTGGAAGGTTGCTCCCGTGTTCTTGAGCCCAAAGGGCATGTGGAGGTAGCAGAAGGTTCCGAGGGGAGTTATGAAACTCGTCTTTTCCTCGTCCCCCTCCGCCATCCGGACTTGATGGTATCCCGAGTAGGCGTCGAGAAAGCTCATGAGCTCGCACCCCGCGGTGGAGTCAACCAGCTGGTCAATCCGCGGGAGTGGGAAGTTGTCTTTGGGGTAGGCGCGGTTAAGGTCGGTGAAGTCCACGCACATCCGCCACCTGCCGGTTGACTTCTTCACGAGGACGGGGTTCGCGAGCCATTCGGGGTGCAGGACCTCCCGAATGAACCCCGCCTCTCGGAGTCGAGCATCTCTATCTTGATGGCCTCTTGACATTCGAGGGAAAGCTTCCTCAGCTTTTGCTTGACCGGGGGGTGGCCGGGGGTTACCGTAAGCTTATGTTCAATAACCTCCCGAGCGACGCCCCGCATGTCCGAAGGCTTCCACGCAAAAACATCGGAGTTTTCGCGCAGGAAAGCTGCGAGTTGTGCTGCATGGTCCTAGGGGAGCTCTGCCCCGATTTGGACGGTTTTGTCCCCGCCGCCCGGAGACAGCGGGACTTCCGGAGGCCCCCTTCCGAATGTGGCTTGAGGAGGGGCCTCCAGGCGACGGCGCAGCGACGTCTGAATCCGGGGGGGAGCCTCCCCCCCGGGTGTCTTGATCATGTTGACGCTTCCGATTGTGGCAGCGGTGTGCTCGTATAGAGCACGAGCCATGTCTTGATCTCCCCGGACGTTGATCACGCCGTGCGGCCCGGGGATCTTCATGCAGAGGTAGTTTTGATGGGTGGCAGCCCCCAGCCGGTTGATTGTAGTCCTCCCCATAATCACGTTGTAGGAGGAGGGGAGATCCACTACGTCGAAGTGGACCAGCTTGGTCCGGTAGTTCTCCGGGGTGCCGAACGTCATAGGAAGATCTACCTTGCCCATGGGGTGGATCGCCTTCCCCGGGACAAAACCTTGCAGGGGCCCGGCAGCGGGCTGCAGGAGCTTCTCATCCACCTGCATCTCTTTGAAGGCCTTCAGAAAAGGACGTCGGCAGAGCTCCCGCCGTCCACGAGGATGCGAGCCAGGTGGCAGTTGTAGATAGTCGCGGAGACAATGAGCATGTCGTCGTGGGGGAAGCGAACCACTCGCGCGTCTTCCGCCGTGAAGGTGAGGGGGACATCCGACCACTTGGGTGGCGGGGACGCGTGTAGAACCCCCACAACCTTGACCTCACGCGCGTACTCCTTACGCTGGCGCTTAGTGTCCCGCCCGGAGGCCCCTCCCATGATGACGTTGATGCGGCGCTGAGAAGTTTGAAAGGGGAGAGCTTCTGAAGGCTCCCCCTCCTGTGTGTGCTCCCCCCCCCCCCCCCGCTGGAGCGGGAAGGGCCGGTACAGCTGGCCGAGGGGGCAAGGAGGCCGGAGTCCCCCCTTGGCCACGCTGGTCGAGGAACGCCGCGAAGTGTTGCAGAAGCTGGTGACAATCTTGGGTAGCGTGGGTACTGGACCCGTGGAAGCTGCACCACGGTCCTTCCCGGCTCCTCCTGGCGGGGCCTTCCCGGCCGCGCGAAGACTTACCTCCCCCATGACCTTTCGGCCTGGGAAAAGGGCAGCTGGCCCTCGGGGGGTCGCGCGAGCCGCCTCTACCCTCGAGGACAAAGGTGTCCCGAGGCCGTGGCTCGCTACGCCCCCCCTGTCTAGGGCGTTTGGGGGGATCCCTGGCCCTCGGTCGACGGTGGCGAGAGCCCCTTGGGTCTTCTTCCAGATGTCGTCTTCGTCCGCCCGAGCGTACTTTTCGAGTACGTTGAAGAGCTCGTCGGTGGAATAGGGGCAGCTCCGGGAGAGTCTTCGGTGGAGCTCCCCCGAGAGAATGCCGCTTTTGCATGCTTTGATGACTGTAGAGTCCGGGACGTGGGCCACTTTGCTTTTCACTTGGGCGAAGCGCTTGAAGAAGCTTCTGATAGTTTCCCCGGTCCTCTGACGGACAGTGTACAGCTGTGAGGAGTCCAGGGGACGCACGTAGTTCCCCTGGAAGTTGGCACAGAACTCCCGCTTGAGCTGCGAGAAAGACTTGATGGAGCCCGCCTTCAGGTTGTAGAACCAGGAGCGGGCAATGCCGGAGAGGTAAAGGGGGAAGACGTTGCACTGTAACGTCTCTTCCCCCCCGGCCGCGGAGATGGCAGTGGAGTAGACCTGCACAAACTCGTAAGGGTCTGCCTCACCATTATAATGCTCGATGTGAGGAGGGCGGTAGGGCCGCGGCCACCGGATGCTACGAAGTCTTCGGCATAGGGGCTGGTTAGCCCCCGGGACTTCCCAGGGAGAGTCCCGGTCGCTGTCTTCTTTCACGGGACCTTTGTTGTCTGAGTCTGGAAGCGGTCCGAGAGGTCCGCTAGAGTGGCGGTGGCGATGCTTCTCTTCTGGACCGGGGCTGAGTTCCCGGACGTCCGGGCTATTCTCCGGAGAGGTTGGCTCTTCAGCGGGTCTCTTCCCCCAACCGGTGCGAGGGCGAGGCTCCCCACGCCCGCGGCAGGGGAGTTCTTCCCCGCGCTTTGGTGAATGCATTCGCTCGACCTCCCCCAGGGCGAAACGGACCTGTCCCGCCGAGGGAGGGAGCTTTTCATTGTAGCTACCAGCCCGGAGGCTTCCGGGGCTGGCTGGGGGGAGCCCCCTGCGAAGACCCCCGGGACCGGAAAGGGGGAAGCCCCAGTATTATCAGGAACTGGGGAGGGGGCGCCCATGGCGATGTTTGGAACCGAAGTGGAGGGGGCCCCAGTGGCAACGACCGAAACCGGAAAGGGGGAAGCCCCTGTAACATCTGGAACCAGCGAGGGGAGAGCCCCCGCGGCGACGTCCGGGACCGGGGAGCCCATGCGGGGGGAAGTCCGCTGAGGCACAGGAGCTGCTCTGTCAAGCGCCCCCGGTGCGGTAAACGCGACGCGAGGGGCGGGACTGGCTCCCGGCGTAGGGAAAACCCCCGGCATAAAGTGGGCTCCTAGCACCGGAAATAGGCCTGGGACGGGGTACCCCCCTGGTGCTGCGAAGGGCCCTGGCATGAAGTAGCCTGCCGGCACCGGGACGGGCACAGGTGCTGGGAAGGGTCCGGACGTATATCCCGCAGGGGGAGGGAACCCCCTGGCAGGATCATACGGGGCAGACAAACTCCCGGAGGCCGGAGGGGCCACCGGATAACCCATAAACGGGGGCATAGTCCCTGGATATGGGTGCGACGCAAATGTGGGGCCGGAGGCCGCGCCAACACGCTGAGCAGCTCATCCATTGAGCGCTGGGCGCGGAGCTGGCCCTCCACTAGAGCCTCAAGCAGGGCGTCCCGGGGAGCCGGGTGAGCCATCGGAGGGAGGCTAGTCCCGGCCGAGGTCCCCGCGGTCACCGGGAACGACCTGGAGGTGGAAGCACCTAAGTTAAGAGGGAAGGAGAGAGGCGGTACCTGGGCCTGACCGCCTCTGCGCGGAAGCGCCGGGACAGCAGTGTCCCGGACGGGCGGCGCCGGGTCTCCGAGACCAGCGTCACCGGGAAGGGGGCGACCCTTGTTCTTGGGGGAGCCATGGCGTCTTGTCACGTGTCCCCACGGACGGCGCCAACTGTCGTGGTATTGCGAATACCCCGGCAGGTTTTGAGAATGATCCTAGCGAAGATTACGCGGCGTGGGTTGACCGGATGACCGGTCCTCCCCCGCCGGACAAGCACAAGAAAAGACACGAGGATTTATACAGGTTCGGGTCCCGCTGGGGGCCCTAGTCCTGTCGACGCGCTCCAGACCGGAGTCGGCTGGGGAGGCTCTCTCCAGGGGAGAGGCTTCCAGAGCACGCCTGTGAGTGTAGCTATTCCAATAAAAGTGAATAGATCCTTTGCAACAGAGGGGTACAAGGGCTACTTATAGCCCCAAAAAAGAAGCACAGAGCCTAAACTGCCCCGGAAGCCACCGTTGGATTGAAGGGTAGGAACGTCCTTCTCCCAGTCAAACGTCTTGGATGTTTGACAGGTGGTCGCTGATTCCCGAGGCGCTTCTCGCGTGACCTGCACGTGACAAATCTACTCGAGAGTTTACCTTTAGAAGGGCGGTGAGGCCCAAGACGGCACCGGAGGCCCTGTCCCGGGAGCCAAATGGCGGCGCCCGGGACGGCACCGGAGGCCTTCTCCCGGGAGCCAAATGGCGGCGCCCGGGACGGCACCGGAGGCCCGGTCCTGGCAGCCAAATGGCGGCGCCTGGGAAGGCACCGGAGGCGCGGCCCCGGGAGCCAAAAAGGCGGCGCCCGGGACGGCACCGGAGGCCCGGTCCCAGGAGCCAAATGGCGGCGCCCGGGACGGCATCGGAGGCCAGGTCCCGGGGCCCAAAAGGCGGCGCCCAGGACGGCACCGAAGGCCCGTTCCCAGGAGACAAATGGCGGTGCCTGGGACGGCACCGGAGGCCCGGTCCCAGGAGCCAAAAGGCTGCGTCCGGGACGGCTCCGGAGGCTCGGTCCCGAGAGCCAAATGGCGGTGCCCGGGACGGCACCGGAGGCCAGGTCCCGGGGGCCAAAAGGCGGCGCCCGGGACGGCACCGGAGGCCAGGTCCCAGGGGCCAAAAGGCGGCGCCCGGGACGGCACCGGAGGCCCGGTCCCGGGTGCCAAATCACGGCGCCCGGGACGGCACCGGAGGCCCGGTCCCGGGAGCCAAATGGCGGCACCCGGGACGGCATCGTAGGCCAGGTCCCGGGGGCCAAAAAGGCGGCGCCCGGGACGGCACTGGAGGCCCGGACCAGGGTGCCAAATGGCAGCGCCCGGGACGGCACTGGAGGCCAGGTCCCGGGGGCCAAAAGATGGCGCCCGGGACGGCACCGGAGGCCCGGTCCCGGGAGCCAAATGGCGGCGCCCGGGACGGCTCCGGAGGCCAGGCCCCCGGGCTGGTGTGACGCAACTTACCTGGACTTAGTCCCGCGGAGATTTCCCCCAACACTAAGAAACTTCTGATTTCTGTTACTGTTTCTTGCTGCTTCCATTCCGTGATAGCTTGGATTTTTGACTGATCCATGAATATTCCTTCGCCAGAAATGATGTGGCACACTTATCAAACTTGGCATATAGTTGGTGGTCTACCAACTTCTTTAGCACCAATCTGAGATGGTGGACATGTTCTTCTTTTGTCCTAGAGAAAATAAGGATATCATCCATGAACACAATAATGAACTTATCTAAAAATTCCATAAGAACTTTGTTCATCAGGTTCATGAATACTACAGGTGCATTTGTTAGTCCAAAGGGCATTACAGTAAACTCATGCAATCCATATCTTGTTATTAATGCAGTCTTGGGGATATCTTGCTCTCAAATCTTTAGTTGATGGTATCAGAGCATAAGGCTTGACTATAGGTCGTGACCCTTAGATAGATGTTGGCATCCCTAAAGTAGAAAATCGCTAGATTATTTGGCTAAAACCTAATTGCTAAAACCTAATTTGTCTAAGAAAAGTATATTACGTAAGCTGTTCCTTGTTTTTTTGAAAAGTTTTAAACATTATTTTAACTTCTAGGCGATTTGTGTTCTGTCCCCTCAGATGGCTTCCGGCAAGAAATTCATTCATGGTGATGAGCTAGGATCGTGGGCGTTTGTCGCGCCCCGAAACTGGGACTACGACTACTCCTGTAGAGACCTAGCTCGCTGCAGCTAGACCCATATATGCATAGCATACACATACCCTTGACTTCCCAGGATAAGTCAAGCACAGGAGTATATTCACATTGCAACAGAGTAACTTACAAAATAGTTAAGCAGTGTCGCCTACTGGCCTTAATATTACATTTAGAGATTACAATGCCTTCACGGCATACATGGTTTAGCAAAATAACAACTACACAGCAGAAGATAGGTGACCCACCCACAATGAGAAGTGGACGGCAGAACAACACATCAGGGCAATGACGGGACTGACTCTCCTCCTTCTGGATCCAAGAAGTTCTCCACGCCTTCATCTTGATCATTGAACGCTCCATCTACTGATTTGTAGGTTGCAAGGGTGAGCACTTACGTACTCAGCAAGTCATAGGTAAGAGTAGATACATATAGTAGTGATGATATGAACCTAGACTAGTCAAGAATTATGGATGTTTATAAAATAATCTTTTACTTTCATACCTCATCTCATGGCAGCACCTTTCATAATATAACATCATCATTCATGTTCACTAGATTATAGCACTACCGCGACACGTCGACACACGACAGCCCACGGCAGCACTCCGTATCATGACAACACATGTCATTTGGGTAATCTTGATTTAACACATTTTATTTAGAAAAATATACTTGTGTCACACCCCGTGGATTTAATCCACCGCAGTAGACTCCTATAAACCCGAGAGCTCGGAATATTCGAATACATTTTTAACTCTGCAGAGAGGTACCAATTTACCCGCAAGATATTCCACTTTCAAGCCTTTCCTATCATAACATAATGATTGGACCCCTGACTCACTTCATACTGTGAGCGGCAAGGTGGAAATAACAAGAACTTTTGTTATGTATCACTCACATTTCACCCCTGTCCCTGTGGATCTCTCGCGAACCACAGTTGTGGTGGTACTCCCTCCACCCCTACTCATGTTCCCATTGCTGGGTCAAATATCAAATCACCTTCAGTGATAGTGGGAGTCATCTTCCATGTCAATCATCACAACACAACTCATACAGGGGTTTCATGTGCGATCCACATAAGTACTTGTTCAGGCCTGTCCCATACCAGGCTTGCAGTTAGCACGTTGTTCATGCCACTAGACGCACAACACAAGGTTCTAGTCCTTATATGCCAGTGACCAGACCATCCACAACCCTGCACCTTCAGTGCCTGCATATCCTTTGCAGTCTAGCACCTCCAGTGCTATAGCCTTCCATACCATTTTTCTGGTCACGGCTAGGGGGTTTTATTTCATGAATATAAGTATATAAATACATATATAATAGTTCGTGGCTCAAAACTTGTTTATTTCACATTTCACAGATAACCAGTCAAGTACTGCCAATTCATAAATCAACCATTCTCAATCTTTCTCATGCAATATTATCTATATTCAAGGTTATGTTTTAGCAACATTTAAAATATAGGTTCAAGATGACCAACGATATGACTTTCCTTCTGCATCGTAAGAAACAGCAGTTGATGACGGGTCAACAGCGAAGTCCTTGAACTTAGTTTCTGGTTCTGCTCGGCGACAAACAAACACACAATAATTACTTATTATATTAAAATGTTTTAGGATCTATATGTAGATATGTTTTACAAGAATAACTGAACGATATTGGAGATAATTGGGATTGCAAGCTAAACTGAGTCAAGATTCTAGGGTTTCAAGGAATTGGCTAAGGATGGGTGTTAGATGCTCTTAGGATCTCAAGGTTGCAATAAGAACATCAGTTTTGTGGCTGGTTTGATCAAAAACAGTGAATGTCAGCAGATTGACATTCGGATCAAGGTTCTGACATAGCTTTAAGGAAAGCTGGAGAGCTTATCTCAAGTTGTGACAATGGAAGAAAGTGTAGATCATAACTGTACAAATTCAGTGGACAAAGTGGTTTTCAAATTGCATAATCAAAAGTGGGTAAACAAGGCCAATGCCATTGGCTGGCATGCACTGGGACAGTGTCAAAAACTAGGGTTTAGCATAAAATGCATTTCAAGGGCTCAAATCAAGTTGTGATAGAAGAAGAAATTGTAGATCACAACTTCAGGAATCTAAGGGACAAAGTTATGCCCAAAATGCACTTCTGGAAGGGAGTGAAAAGGGATAATGCCACCGATTGACATAGTCTGGCATTGATCTTGACATGGCCAGGAACTAGGGCTTGGCATAACTTTTGATCTAGGGCTCCAAATGACGAGGATTGTCACCCGGGTCACTTCTAATAAACTTTTGGTTCAAGACAGGTTCGAACCAAACATGTATCTGGCAATGCGAACTCAAGCTATTCTGAGGGGCATCGCCATGAGATCGCAAACTTTACGCGATCAGGTCGCGGGCTTCGTGCGATCAGACCGACAGCTTTGCGCGGTCAGAAGTTCGTCTGCTATACGCGAACTGGATATCCGGGATGTTGCGCGGTCAGGCCACATTCCGCGGTCAGAACATTCTCGACCAGGGTGCTTGGAGTTTATTCGGTTATCCATATAATAGGATATTCCAAGCATCCCGAGGATTCCTCCACGTTGAAGACCAACCGCCAGAGGTTAATATATGTGGTTATTCGTGATTAACACGTGTTAATAACCTCCGTGGAAGTTAACAGCAGTTCTCCAAAAACCGCATCCAACCGTTTGATGCAGTTTTCTTCATATGGCACCCTTTCAACCAGTATAAAAGGGTGGCATAGAGGTTTGAGAAAAGGGATCATCCAATCCATTTGGAAGAACAAGACCCCTGATACAAGTGAGACATAACACATCTCAACTACGAAAAACAGCCAAGTCTACAGCTCAAACTAGATAGTTTCTACAAGCCTCCCTGGCATCATTCTGTACATTTACATAGGAAAAAATCGTTCGCCTGTGAAGGAGTTTTTCTGCTATCTTTGTAACCTTTTGTCACCTATAGTGAAATCCTAACAGGATGTAGGGCTATTACTCCTACCATCGAGGGCCCGAACCTGTATAAATCTCCATGTGCTCCTGTTCACCATTTTTCTACATACCTTCCCGGAGGGTCATCTTGAAAGGTCTCACCATTACAAATTTTGCATAAGTTCGGCTGAGGGCTCCGAGTCCGAATCGTCGACAGCTAGCGCCCACCGTGGGGCCTTTCTCAAGGCGTCCTAATTGAAATCTGGAGGTTCGCTGAAACATGGCTGGAGCATATGATTCCGAGAATGATTTCGATCTCGAGGATTATGCCCATATACCAATGCCTTCTCCAAGCGATCCTGCTCCGATGGAGGAGGTCGAAGGTCAGAATCTTCCACAGGTTGAATCATCTCTCCAGGTCATGTCAATTGACCAGGGAGCAACTGGCGCAAGGTCAGAACCCACGGAGGTTCTTAATGTGCTATGCGATGAATCCGGCCCGTCATACGACCCCACTGAGGGAAAATATGATGATGACCCAGAAATTAGCCCAGGAAGGTTCGACCTTGATAACCTTCGCCGTCTCTTTGATTTCGAGTCCGACTCGGAACAAACCGAGATGTTTTCCCCATCGGCAACCTCTCTCCCTAGGCAGTTTGCTGCACTGTCGGAAGAAACTCCCGATCAACAGGCTGCCAGGGAAGAACAAGATCGCAAACAGAAGGAGGATCAAGATCTCGAGCAGCAAAACAACGAATTGCGCAGAACTGCCCTAGAGGCTCTTCAAGATGCGCAGGCTCGTTACGATGCTGCTCCGAGTTCTTCTCGACGGTCGCGTGGTCGAAAATGTGACCAGACCCCTTCTTTGCCACCGGAGTGTTTCCCAGTGGACGAAGAAACAATAACACCTGGTGCCCCTAGGAGAAGTGCCCATGGTCGACTGCGATCCATCGTGGAAGTCATGCGTAACTTTCCTCCTACGGTCACCGATGCACAGAAACCGGCCTTTTTTAGGATCCTGGCGGAGAGACTGGATGAGGTCGCGTCCGAGGCAACCCCAACGGCCTCCTCCCGCTCGGTAACGCATTCCCGTGAGTGAGATGGTCCTCATTCTGGTTCCGGCCGGCGGAGTTACCCGCCGCCCGTACCGTCCTGACAGGACAAATACCGGCGAATGCAGGATTCTCGTAGTAGGGATCGAGTTCCTGTTCACTCTCGTTTGGGACCACGAGTAACCTCGCCATTGCGTGAGGTAGCTCGAGACCCAACCGAGAGTCACAGGGCGATTCACGGTCCTTACGTTGGTTGTAAAGCCATTTCGCCTGGCCTACGAGCAGTCATTTGGCCCGATAAGTTTTGACCAGGGGCCATTGAGAGGTTTGATGGAACTCTGAACCCATCCGAGTTCCTTCAGATCTATATTACTGCCATCCAAGCGGCAGGAGGCGATGACAAGGTCATGGCCAACTACCTGCCTACAGTCCTCGCAGGACCGGCTAGAACCTGGCTGTTTAATCAGCCTGAGGGTTCCATCTACAATTGGGAAATGCTATGTGATGCCATCCTTAGCAATTTCCAAAATTGTTACCAAAAGCCGGGTAAGGAGGACGACCTGCACCGGCTGCGGCAAACTTCAACCGAAACACTTCGGCAGTTTGTCAAGAGGTTTTTCAGGGTGAGGAATACCATCCCGAACATATCTGATGGCTCCGTAATCAGGGCATTTAAGCATGTCGTTCGATACCGGAGATTCACTGAGGACTTGCTTATCCACCCTCCTCGATCTGTGGCCGATCTGTTCGACATGGCCGATCGATATTCCGATGCAGCCGAAGCGGTCGAATGGAACCGAATGGTCGACAAGGGGGACCTACCACCCCAACCAGGCTTCAAGGATGCCAGGAAAGAAGATTCAAGCAAAAAGCCGGAGTCTTCACCAGGTGGGAAGTCAAAGAAGTCGAAGAGGAACCGCTCTGGACAGTACCGTGATGTCACAGTCGCAGAGAAGCCACCTTCGACCAAAGGTAATGTGAGACCCCCATTTGAGGGTCACCTTGGCAACCGCCCAGGTGGATTGCGCACTGGTAGGTTCATCACAAGCTCACAACAACAGGATTCACTTTAAACAATAAAGCTGGTAGATAAAGTGTCGCGCCCCGAAACTGGGACAACGACTACTCATGTAGAGACCTAGCTCGCTGCAGCTAGTCCCATATATGCATAGCATACACATACCCTTGACTTCCCAGGATAAGTCAAGCACAGGAGTATATCATATTGCAACAGAGTCACTTAGAAAATATTTAAGCAGTGTGGCCTGCTGGCCTTAATATTACATACGGAGGATTACAATGCCTTCGCGGCATACAGGTTTAGCAAAATAACATCTACACAGCAGAAGGTAGGTGACCCACCCACAAAGAGAAGTGGACGGCGGAACAACACACATCAGGGAAATGACGGGACTGACGCTCCTCCTTCTGGATCCACGAAGTACTCCATGCTTTCGTCTTGGTTGTAGAACGCTCCATCTACTGAATTGTAAGTTGCAAGAGTGAGCACTTTCGTACTCAGCAAGTCATAGGTAAGAGTAGATACATATAGTAGAGATGATATGAACCTAGACTAGTCAAGAATTATGGATATTTGTAAAATAATCTTTCTCTTTCCTGGCTTAACTCATGGCAGCACCTTTCCATAATATAATATCGTCATTCATGTTCACTAAATTATAGCACTACCGCGACACGTCAACACATGACCGCCCACGGCAGCACTCCTTATCATGACAACACATGTCATTTGGGTAATCTTGATTTAATATATTTTATTTAGAAAATAATACTTGTGTCACACCCCGTGGATTTAATCCACCGTAGCAGACTCCTAAAACTCGGGAGCACGAAGTATTCGAATACATTTCTAACTCTGCAGAGAGGTACCAATTTACCCGCAAGATATTCCACTTTCAAGCCCATCCTATCAGAATGATTGGACCCCTGACTCACTTCATACTGTGAGCGGCAAGGTGGAAATAACAGGAACTTTTGTTATGTTTCACTTACAATTCACCCCTGACCCTGCATTTTTCTTCACACAAACCGCAGTTGTGGCGGGCTATACCCCCACCCATAAGCCTCTTCCCATTACTGGGTCAACGTGCTTGATCAAATCACATTCAGTGATACGTGGAGGAGCTGAACCCCGTGAGTTTAGTGTATTACTTTCCATCTCATGCAGGGGTTTCATGTACGATTCACATAAGTACTTGTCCAGGCCTGTCCCATACCAGGCTTGCGGTTAGTACGTTTGTTCATGCCACTAGACGCACAACACAAGGTTCTAGTCCTTATATGCCAGTGACCAGACCATCCACAACCCTGCACCTTCAGTGCCTGCACATCCTTTGCAGTCTAGCACCTCCAGTGCTACCACCATTCCATACCATTTCCTGGTCACGGCTAGGGGTTTTATTTCATGAATATAGGTATATAAATATATATAATAGTTCATGGCTCAACTTGTTTATTTCACATTTCACATATAACCAGTCCAGTACTGCCAATTCATAAATCAACCATTTCCAATCTTTCTCATGCAATATTATCTATATTCAAGGTTATGTTATAGCAACTCTTAAAATATAGGTTCGAGGTGACCAAGAATATGACTTGCCTTCCGCGTCGTAAAATACAGCAGCTGATGTCGGGTCAACAGTGAAGTCCTCGAACTGGGGCTCTTGATCTGCTCTCCAATCAAACAAATAACCAATAATCACAATCTTTTCAATACATTATTATGCTATATGCAATAATGCAAAGATGAAGTCTTGATGATTCTGAAATGATTAGGTTAGAAATTGATTAGGATTAGGTTAGTTGTTGAAGGTTTACAAGGTTCCAAATGTCTCAAAATATCAGAATGGTATCAAGGTTGCGACTGGTTCGCTCAAAAACAGCGAACGTCTTTAGGTCGACATTCGGTTCAAGGCATCGACATAGGGTCGATGGATGATAGAGGGGTTATCTCAACTTGTGGCAGTAGAATAAAATGTAGAGCACAACTCCACAAGTCTAAGGGACAAGGTTATTTCCAGTTTGCACAACTGAAAAGAGGTGAAAAGAGCTAATGCCACTGGCTGACATGCTCTGGCATTGATCTTGACATGGCCAGAAACTAGGGCTTGCCATATCTTTTGATCTAGAGCTCCAAATGATGCACCACTTTGTCTGGGAGGTAGGCATTGATAACAGGAACAATTCATTCAACAGGATCCAAGGCTGAAAATGGCTGGAAAATGATGAAAACCAGCGAAGAAGTTGACTGGCCTGGAGTACCTGCAGCACAAACAGTGCAGCAACTAGGGCATAGCCATAACTCCTGTTCTAGGCCGAATTAGGAGTCGTGGTAGAAGATAAAGTTGCTCAAAATGGTCCAAAACATCTAGATGGCAAGGTTTCTATGGCTGGATTGGCTGGATTTAGGGAATATTGGCCGGAGAAAAGATTAACTCAAACCTGATTTGGGCATTTTTGATCTAGGGCAAATAAACTTAATTCCTTGCTTGAGGAGGGTCTCTGGGGCATAAGTAAGCTACTGGTGAAGTTAGATTAACTACAAATGCACCAGAAAAGCTTGAACAGCAAGCTCAGTTCACAAGCAAAGTTCCAATTTGGGGTTTTTCACATTTTAGCAAATCTGTCGATTTTGGTTGCTTAGGGATGTTAAGCAAGGTCTACTGAGCATATTTGATTACTGGTTCGAAGATCAATTCATTCTGGAATGAGATTAATTGCTCGCCGGAGCTACTGGAGTAAAACTGAAATTGCCGGCGACTGAGGGTATTTAGACTAAATTCCAAGCTCGAGAAGCATGAGGGAGATGAGGGAAGCTCACTGGGGGTGTTGGATTGGAGAATGAAGTAGTGGGGAAGCTTGGCACCGTGCTCCCTCTTTGCTGCTCACCGGGGAAGAAGAAGACACAGCGAGTTTGACTGATTGCTGGTGTGCAGGTGTGTAAGATGGTTGCTAGTCCAGGGGGTTTAAATAGGTGAGGCTGCGGGGGCTCCCAACGTCTACAATCGCACGGGGAGTTGAAGCCGGCTTGAATCGACTGGGAAGTGACCGGCGGCGATGACAGGCGGCGAAGCGACGTCTTCACCGGTCGTGTCAGCTGCGCTGCTGCTCTGGTGGAGGTGAAGGCGAAGTGATGCACCCCCAAGGCATGCGCGCGACGTGGCACAAAGCTTCTGCAGTGGCTGCAGCAATGGCGTGCGCGCGCGGGCAAAATCGGCGATGCTGGTGCGGCCGCGGTGGCTCCACGGTGGCGAACGGCGTGCGCACGCGTGGCAGGAACGCAGTGGCAAGGGTGGCGACCACGGGACTTCACCGGCGACGAAGTTCCTGGCGTGGCAGCGCGGTGGTCGCGGTCGTGCACGGCTGCTGGTCGTGTACAGTGCCTCTGGTCGAACCAGGGACCAAAATGCAATGATTCTTATTTGAAATCTGGACTGATTTGTAATTTCTGTCTTAGAGAGGTTTAATCTGGAATTTGATTTCATGGCTGAGTATAACATTTCTATTAGTACTCATCCAGCTCAAATTTGGAGAAAATTTGATAAGATTTGAGGGATTTCACCTATTTTCGAAAATAGGGTAAAATTAGGGTAAAATAGATCTGGATTTTGTCGATCTCGAATTCTGGTGATTGGGGTGAGATTTTGAAGTCTGGACAGAAGGGAAATATGTATCAAATAGCATTTGGGAGGTGTTCCCTGAAGGAATTCTGAGGTTTGAGTTGATTTGTGAATTTTAGCCTTTTCAGGCTTCCAGGTAAACAGAAAAGGACTTATTCGCAGTAAAATTTGGACTAAACTGCGAAAAGTGTTTAGATGAAACAATCTGGTTCCCAACTTTTTGGAGTAAGTTGAGGGTATACCTAGGAACATATTCCAATAGATACATAAGTCTGGATAGGGTTAACCCATGATAACTCAGTTATCTGGAATCTGGGGTACTTAGGGTAAATCTGAATTTCCTGTTTTCGAAAACAGAAAGAGACTTAGATACTGAGAGTTAGGGTCAGAATTTGATCTGGCTCCTGAAGACTTTTATCTTCAGGGTAACTGGTAGGTTAAATCTGGATGGTCAGATCTTGATCTGGATCTAGAGAATAGATTTGGAGATTTTTAGGGTTTGGGAGAGATTAGAGTTCAACTGATCTGGCTACTACTACAGGGATACATGCATGCAGGACTTTTAAGAAAGAAACTTTTCACCCCAAAACTCAGGATGTTACATAAAGCAAGTACAAGGTCACGAGGACCGCTATTACAATATCATAATGCCAAGGGTGGCACTAATTAAAATTGATACAAAAGTAGAGAGTTTTTCAAAATCAAGGATCGGTATCGAAGCACCGAACACAGAGAGACAACACAAAAAGCAACCACAAGGGTCTTCATTTTCTTCTGCAGCGGCTCTGGAAGGGCTTCCTCCACATCGGACTCAACTTGGCTCATGACCCTCCTAGAAACTCAAATTGCCTGGGAAGGCTCCTTCCTCTTCTTGGTGCTCGCAGTCAAAGGAATCAGGATCCTCGAATCCTTTCTTCTGAATTTGTTTGTAAAGGCAAGGGTGAGCATGTTTTTACACAATGCTCAGCAAGTCTCGTTACAAGAATGCAGGCATATAGATGAGGAGTGATCAAGAAAAGGGTTTAAGACTTATAATTATAAATAGTATAGATTTCAATTCTTTGATCTCTCAAATGAGGGTTTTATTTTCAACAACGGGGTTTTGTAAATCTTAAGTTATACTTTAGAAATCGTTCTGTGTGATGGTCTCCCATGAGTCATCACTGTTATCAACCACATTATGAAAACATTCCAAATCATTACTTGTGCTATAACCCATGGATAACATCCACTACGAAAAGACTCCTGAACCTGGGAGTACAGAGTATCTGATACTTCTTTTACACTTTGCAAAGGTGTACCTCTTTTTAAATCCACCAGTTCACTCGGCTTTCAAGTCGGGCCAACTCCATGTGACTTATACACATGTGACAAGGCCGAGATCACACAACGCTTTACAGTCCAGTATTAACAGTATCCCCGCCCGGTAAATAGACAATTAAGTCTCAAGTACCGTTGTGGGTCTTCCCCACTGCCTTACTTCCTAGCCTCTTTGGTCTATGTTCCCGTAGGACACATAGCCTTGGTCTATGTCCACGCAAGACATACGACCGTTTATGATTACAACCGCTCACGGCTTAATCAGGTCTAGGGCGCCTTCCTTCTTTTACGCCTTTTCCTCTCATTATTTTTCTGAACTCACATCACTCATGGCCGAACCTTGGCCTACCAGTTTCCACGCGAGAAACCAGATCGACAAACCATGCAGGGAACTGCTAATACCAAAAAGTTACTAAGTTGTGCCTGTCCCATACCAGGCAAGTGGTTGGTACGTTTACAATTCGCATAGAGACACAACACAAGGTTCTCGTCCTTATGAACCAATAGTGAGGAACATTCACATTCCCTGGTGCGCACCGCACCCTCTCCATACAATCCAATCCTCACTACTGATCCCTTTTATCAGTTTTCTTGACAAAACGGTTTTCATTACAACTTCTCATGTATTTGACCATTTCAAGTTTAATGTCGATATTCAGTATATGAGTCCTAGGGTGACAAAAGCATATATATGAAGGTTCAATAACAAAAGGGGTTTCATGATTCATTGGGTCATATCTACTCATGTCATTCAAATATAACTTGTATCTCAATTAAGCATGCATAGTAAGAAACAGTGAATATACTTCATATGAAAATATTGGGTGAGACATGATCAAAGGAATGAGGCTTGCCTTGCACTTCTGGGTCTAATTACTCAGACGAACCTCGAAGACTTCTTCCGCTCCTTCACTTCGGGCTCTGTGGCGGACACAAGCAATACAACACATACACTACATAAGCATACCTAAAATAGTTGCAATAGAAAATAATAAGTAAATACATCATGCATGCAAGGGAAAAGATTTGGACAAAGTCACTTGGGTGCTGGTCGAAGAGATGGGCTCAAAAGAAGTTGAATGTCAAAGGCCGACATTCAGTCCACGGCTAGACATAGCCATAAGTTGGTCTTAGGTAGGTTTTCTGGAGAAGTGGCAGAAGGGAAAGATGTAGAACACAACTCCAGGCATCTAGGGGACAAAGTGACATTTCCATTGCTCAACCAGAAGGGGTCAAACAAGGCTAATGCCAGTGGCTGACATGCACTGACATAGTGCAGACATTGCCAAAAACTAGGGCAAGGCACAACTTTTAATACAGGGCTCCAATTGTTGTACAACTTTGTCTGGGAGGTAGGCATTGATAACAGGAACAATTAAGTCAACAGGATCTAGGGTAAGAAATGGCTGGAAAGAAGGAAATTTGATGATGAACTGAGATGAACTGGCTGCACTAGATCAGTTCTGGACAAAAACTTGGCAAAGCTATATCTTCCAATCTAGGCCGATCAAGGTATCGGGCTAGAAGACAAAAATGCTCAGGAGGCTAAGGCACATCTAAATGACAAGGTGATTTGGGCTAAAACGGCGGGGAACACTTTTCCGGTCATCGGCGCCGGAGAAGAAGCACTGCCAGCTGTGGGTTTCTGCTACAGGCCGAAAGAACTCTAATCCAAGCTTGGAGAGCATCTAGGAGGTATAAGGAAGCTGTTGGCACGGTTAGTTTGGTCAGATAATCACCGGAGAAGCCTGGCGACGATTGCCGGCGACCTTGTGAAATCCGGATTTGGGGAAACCATCAATTTAAGCTCAATCTGGAAATCTAAGTACACAGGCTTGCTTGAAATAACTCACTGATCATTTCTCTTCACAGGCTCGAGGGCTAATTCGAGGTAAATTGGCCAGCATTGCCGGAACAGGGCATTTAGCAATTCCGGCGATCACCGGCAATGGGGATCGATCTGGTGCAATTGGGAGCTATGACACAGAGAGGGAGAAGAGAGGAACTTACTGGTGGCCTTGGATTGGAGATTGGGGCTGTGGAGAGCTCTGGCGACGGCAGCCTCGAAAACAGCTCGCCGGGGAAGAAGCTGTTCGCGGCGGCGCTGGAGAGTTGGTGGTTTTCTGGTACTGGAAACTGAAGCAATGCACTTAGGAGTATTTATAGGCACTGAAGCAATCCTCTGGTCGACAAATTGGGGAACAGAGGCGACAAAGTCGACCGCGAAGCGACTGGACACAGCGGGAACTTGTGCCGGCGATGATGGCGAGGCACTGGCGTGCAGCGGTGCAGGCTTTTGGCAGTGGATGGCACTGGCGCAAGCGACGAGGGAACGGTGAAGTGAAAGCTTCGTCGACGCGTGGCCGAGACGTGTCGAACGGGTGAAGCTGGACTTGCTGGTTCGCGGGCTCGCGCGCGGGGAAGACATTGGTTGTGCTGGCGCGGCCGAGGTGGCGTCCACGGCGGTGCCACGAGTGCGCACGGGTGTCAGCTACGTGGCTGAGGTGTTGGCACGGCAGGAGGTTCACCGGCGGCGAAGAACACGGCAATGCACTGCGGCAGGTTCTGCTGAGACATGGCCAGGGGCCCAAATTCAATAAAAGGACTAATTTGCGATGATCTTTCTTTGGAGTATGGACCTGATTGCAATTCTGGAGATTTGGGGGTCCAAATTGAACTTTGATTTCGCAGCTGAGTGACACTAAAATGCTGGGACTCATCTGGCAGGAAATTTGGTGAAATTGAACAAGATTTGAGGGTTTCGACAAAAATCCGAAAACAGAGTAATTAGGGTAAAACAGGGTAATTAGGGTTTCAAAAACGGGAAGGGTCGAAACACAGGTTTAGGGTAAGATTTGGAAATTCTTCCAGAAGGGAAAAATGTTCAGAATAGTGAAAGGAAGGTGTTCACTGAATCATATCAAAGTTTGGAGATGGTCTGAGACTTTTAGTCTTTTTGGGCTTCTGACATTCTGAAAAGGGCTGATTTGTGATACACTTGGGCTGATTTGTGAAAAGGTATGAATGACAAGAGTTTGATTGCCAACTTTTTGGGGTAAGATACTAGCATAACTGGGATCTCATTCTGACATAGGGAGGGACAAGGTAAGCCAAGATTTGGGAAAAATCGGGGTGTTACAGGTAATAGGCCTTCATTTAAAAGTAAAACTGCCTCTGGTGGTCGGGATTCCAACCAGCCAGAAAAATCAACTAATCCGCAGGAGGGCAAGAAGTGGTGTCCACTCCACAACTCCACAGGCCACGACCACAAAAACTGCAGGAGTTGGTTGAAACAATTGGACGATTTCTACCAAGGAGTTGGGCCAATGCCAACCTTACCGCCTAAAGAACAGGCGTGCGGGATTAGAGACGTCGACGGAGACGAAGAAATGGCTTACCAGGTACCTCAAAATCATGTAAATGTCATTTTCGGGGGTTCTTCCTCTTTCGTTTCCAAAAGGCAGTTTAAAGCCTTCTACCGAGAGGTTAACCAAACGGAGACACCCCTTGGTGAACCTCAATACCCCCGTTGGTCGGATATGCCTTTGACGTTCGATCGCGCTGACTGTCCTGTGGGGCTAACCCGACCATTGAGGCTACCTCTGGTCATTACCCCAATCATCAGTAACGCGAGAGTCGAAAGGGTCCTGATTGACGGGGGAAGTTCCCTCGATCTTTTATTGGTCAAGGCACTCGACGAGATGCAAATTCCTCGTTCAAAGATCAAGCCCATAATCCATCCATTTTATGGGATAATCCCAGGCCCCTCCATGATGCCATTGGGACAAGTGGTCCTCCCGGTCACTTTGGGAGAACCAGAAAACTTTCGGATAGAATTGGTTACTTTCGATGTAATCGATTGTGACTCAGCTTATAATGCAATCTTTGGCAGGCCGACTCTTGCTAAGTTCATGATGGCAACGCACTATGCTTATCAGTGCGGTAAATTGCCTGGCCCCAAAGGTGTCATCTCGGTCCGAGGCAGTCGCAACGTGGCACTCATGTGCGACCGGCTATCTTTGGAGATGGTCAATCAACTTCCCCTCCGGGACGCTCAGGTCGCTACCGTCGTCGCCGATGCGATCAAGGCTGCTCCTCGACCGGATGAAAAACTCAAACAAGTTCCTTTGTACCCAGATGATCCATCCAAAACAATTCGGGTCGGATCAGCCCTGGATGACAAATAGGAACTCGACCTCGTTGCTTTCCTCCGGGCTAACGCAGACGTGTTTGTGTGGAAACCGTCCGACATGCCCTGTGTCCCAAGGAAAGTAATTGAGCACAGGTTAGAAATTCGACCTGGACAACGACCAATAAAGCAAAAGCTCAGGCGTTTTGCTGCTGACCGACAGGAAGCCATCCGAGAGGAGTTGGACAAACTCTTACAGGCCGGGTTTATCC
The DNA here is from genome assembly GCA_019359835.1 of Pharus latifolius. Classification (NCBI taxonomy): domain Eukaryota; kingdom Viridiplantae; phylum Streptophyta; class Magnoliopsida; order Poales; family Poaceae; genus Pharus; species Pharus latifolius. The sequence goes on from CM033322.1 coordinate 59,706,730, forward strand.
GCGAAGTGGATCACCCGGAATGGCTCGCCAATCCGGTCATGGTCCGCAAGTCAAATGGCAAGTGGCGCATGTGCGTCAACTACACTAGCCTCAACGCTGCCTGCCCGAAGGATGACTTTCCCCTTCCCCGCATCGACCAGTTGGTCGACTCGACTGCGGGCTGCGAACTGATGAGTTTTCTGGACGCTTATTCAGGATATCATCAAATTAGCATGGCAGAAGACAATGAAGAGAAGACTGCCTTCATCACCCCGTTCGGCACATACTGCTACGTCAGAATGCCGTTCGGTCTCAAGAACGCAGGTTCCACGTACCAGCGCTTGATGCAAAAGACCCTTCTTTCCCAGATAGGGCGTAATCTCGAAGCATATGTAGACGATTTGGTTGTAAAAAGTACCAAGAGATTGTCTCATTTGGACGATCTCACTGAAACCTTCTGTAATTTGAATCGCTTTGGAATAAAATTAAACCCGGAGAAATGTTCTTTCGGGGTTTCTTCAGGAAAACTCCTTGGTTTTCTTGTTTGTTCCAGGGGCATTGAAGTTAATCCTGAGAAAATCAGGGCTATTGAACAAATGAGATCGCCCTCAACCATGAAGGATGTTCAACGCTTGGCTGGTCGCATGGCGGCTTTAAGTCGTTTTATATCACGACTAGGCGAAAGGGGATTGCCTTTCCTCAAAGCCTTGCGGAAGCATCATAATTTTACATGGTCAGATGAGGCCGAAAAAGCATTTCAGGAGGTAAAAACATATCTATCCAGTCCGCCCGTATTGGTGTCTCCCGACAAAGGAGAACCACTGCTTCTTTACCTGGCGGCCACACCGCACGCGGTCAGCGCCGTTCTGATCGCAGATAGAGAAGGAATACATAGACCCGTCTACTATGTGAGTGAGGTACTTCATGGTCCTAAGGAGTGCTACCCTGAGGTCCAGAAGATACTTTACGCGCTACTGATGGCTTCCCGTAAGCTACGACATTACTTTCAAGCGCACAAGATCACAGTACCCTCCTCTTTTCCTTTGGGGGATATTGTCCGAAACCCAGAGAAATCTGGTCGAATCGCCAAATGGGCGGTCAAACTCGGTGCCTTCGAGATCCATTTCACGCCCCGCACGGCGGTTAAGTCTCAGGTTTTGGCCGACTTTGTGGTCGAATGGACCAACCCTGAGCCACCCGTGCAGTTGGCAGAGGAACTGGAGTGGCCCCATTACTGGACAATGTACTTTGACGGCTCCCGTAGTTTTCAACACTTGGGGGCTGGAGTAGTCTTAGTTACGCCCCAGGGCGAACAGCTTAAGTATGTCATTCAACTACACTTTGTTGCAACTAATAATGCAGCAGAGTATGAAGGTCTTGTTGCAGGGCTCCGGACAGCAAAATTCCTCGGAGTCCGTCGATTAGTGGTGAGGGGAGACTCACAACTGGTCGTAAACCAGGTAAACAAGGAGTATAGAACCTCCGATGAGACAATGGCTCATTACCTGGGGGAAGTGAGGAGATTGGAAAAACACTTCAGACATTTCGAAGTCCAATACATCCCGCGAAAGGACAATATTCTCGCAGACCAATTATCCAAAATTGGGTCCTCACGCTCATCCGCTCCGACAGGATTGTTCATTGAACACTTGGACCGTCCTTCGATCATGACTTCGGTCGAGGATGATCCGGTAATAGCCTTCGTTACCAACCTCGGTCAAGAGCAAGATTGGACTCATCCATTGAGGGTCTATCTTGAACATGGGACCCTACCCGAGGACGAAACCGAAAGTGATCGGTTAATTCAAAAAGCGCGTCTGTACAAACCCATAGATGGGATTCTGTACAGAAAAGGTACTCAAGGAGTATTCATGCATTGTATATCTCAGGAGGAAGGAAAATCCCTCTTGAAAGAAATACATGACGGTGTATGCGGTGCGCACGCGTCATATCGGACATTGGTCGGAAAGGCTTTTCGACAAGGATTGTACTGGCCTTCGGCACTTGATGATGCCAAACATATGGTCAAGACGTGTCCCCAGTGTCAGTTCCACGCAAGACAAGTTCATCAACCTGCCTATGCGTTGCAAACCATTCCTCTCACATGGCCATTCGCGGTCTGGGGGATGGATATCGTCGGTCCTATGCCACAAGCGGTCAATGGGTACAAGTTTCTGTTCGTAGCCATTGACACATTTACAAAGTGGATTGAGGCCGAACCAGTACAAAATATTACCACATCAGCCGCACAAAAGTTCTTCCATAAGAACATTGTGGCACGATTTGGTGTTTCAAACCGTCTCATCACAGACAATGGTTCTCAGTTCGCTAGCGGTCTTTTCTTGGACTACTGCGATCAGGTTGGGACCAAGGTGTGCTTTGCTTCTGTGGCACATCCACAAAGCAATGGAGCCATAGAACGAGCCAATGGGCAAATACTGCAAGGCATTAAAAAGCGCGTCTTTGATCGCCTTAAGACCCGCTCGGGGGCTTGGGCAGATGAGCTCTATACCGTTCTATGGGCATTACGGACTACTTCTAGTCGAGCCACCAGTGAGACACCCTTCCATTTGGTCTATGGGGCCGAGGCTGTATTGCCTATGGAAGTAAGTATTGGTTCTGTTCGGACAGATCAATTCGAACAGGTTAATCAGTCCGAACAACGGGCACAAGATCTCATCCTCTTAGAAGAAAGGCGTGATCGCGCCTTGATTAAATCCGCGGCATACTTGCAGGCTTTACGCAAGTATCACAGTAAAAAGGTGCGACCACGTGATCTTAACGTGGGCGACTTGGTTTTACGAAAAATCCAAGACCAGTCTAATCGCAACAAATTCTCCCCAAAATGGGAAGGCCCTTACATTGTCGTTTCAGTGCCGCAACCAGGATCTGCGCGGTTAGCCATGGAGGATGGTCGGATTTTGTCCAATACTTGGAACATCGATCAGCTTCGCAAGTTTTACGTGTAAGTACTCCAATCTTTTTCCCTGTTCAATTAGCATCTTTTCATAAAATAAAACATGTTTTGCTTTCATACAACGAGTTTTTCTCTTTAAGCCCATATCATATGCATTCGACCTGGGGGCTGACCGCCGGCGGACAGATCATTACAACGATCCAATCGGATTCGCTGGTCGATCTCATGACCACTTCCAGATAAGTCACTCCTAAATAAGCCGTTTCTCGGCGCATACGGGGCTATCTGGCAAGTCCTAGGTCATCTGAGTGGCAAACCAGTTGGCAATAAGATTAGACGTTACATTGATCCTGATCGTTGGTTTAAAACGTACACCCCTGGTCGTTACGCTTATGTTTTCTCCTCTGCTTATAACACTAAGGCTTCAGTATTCATAAGCAGAGGCGGGGGCTAGGGGGGATGCGCTTATAGTATGGAACTCATAATATAAAATTGCAAAATATGTACTTTCTGTCAAAAATGGTTTTTTACATACATTGCATTATACACAATTGTTTGGATACAAAAATAAGGATCATTCGATCCCCAGCTCAATCAGGAGCCTGTCTACGAAGGGCTTGATCTCCTCCATGACGGCATCAAGCTGCTCTTCACTCTCAATCTCAACCGGTCCCACCAGTGGATTCAGATCTGCATCTGGGCCATAGTGGAGTCGAATCCGGCTTAGCATAGCAGAAGTGGCTGACCGAACTCTGGTTCTGATCACCTCTTCTCTTCGCTGTGTATCCTCAGGGAGATACTCGAGAAGTGACTCTGCTTGAGCTATAACTAGGGTAGCCCAGTCTTCTTGGCTGAGATCGTCTCGAGTGGTTTCGACCACATCAGCCTTCAGAAGATGAGCCACCGCCTTCAGCTTTTTGAAGACTAAACGGCTCAGCTTTCCAATCGCCCTTGTGGAGGCTTCGATAGAATCCTGGAAGAGTTTATTATCCGCACTGAGCTGTTTTATTTGACTTGCTTGCACTGCAACAAGGGAAAAGGTTACTCGTATATTGCTAAGACAAGTCTTCCTAGCCTAGGAGGTGACTTACCAGCAAGTTGCGACCGTAGTCTGTTATTTTCGATCTCTTGGTTCCTCACCACTGAGACCGAATGGAGCTTCATTGTGGCCATTTCGTTGTCCTGCAATGCCACCTTCCTGTAGCAAAACAGAAGGAATGGTCGTAACCAATTTATACATCTATGGATTGAAGAATGATGATCCTTACTTGCGCAAGCTGTCTCGTTCTCTTTGTATGGTCACCATGCTCGCCGCCATGGCACGTGATTGGGCCATCATCCGGGATAATTCCTGTGATGCAAAAAAGGGAGTGAAAAGTGTCCTATGTGTAATTCAGGACATTCAGAAAGGGATTCATCATACCTTCATGAATTTCTGCAAAGAGGCATCTTCCGAACTAATTGGAAGATTTGTCGAAGGCCCGGAAGTGCTTACAGCAGGGACAGTAGGAGGAAGTGTCTGCTGAGTATTGCTTCCAGTCGCCGGCGACTGCGACTGGGTCCTCATATCTGTTTCTCCCCTAGTGACTCGGACGACTTCCTGGGCCAAGGGGGTGGAGCGCTCCTCACTGGGGGCTCCTGCACCAGCAGTGACTTCAACCCTTCCCGAAGCGGTTGGAGGACTTGGTGCTATTTCTTTCTGACTAATGGAGGAAAAGAACAATCAAATGGTAACGATTCGTGACCATCATTTCTAATACAACCAGGATGAAGGTTCTTACCTTAATTGAAATCCCATTAGCTTTTGGGATCTCTGAGAAGGTTCTTCTTGAGCGCGGGGACGAGTATCGTCCGCCCTGATCTTCCGCTTGGAAAACAAGGGCCCCTTTCCCTGTATGTCTTCCCCTATGAACATATTTCTTTTCAAGGGAAAGATAAAGGCTGACAAGAAGGATCGTTACCTGGGTAGTTGATCCCATTGGCGACGACCCATCCAAGGATCTCGCTTTCTCCTGTGATCCTGTAGCCGGTACCTCATGTGTAACCGCCGATCTTGCTCAACCACCTCCACCTCTGTCCGCGGAGGAAGAGGATTTTCCTCCCTAGGACTCGCGGTAGTCGCAGGGAGAAGCTCTTCTCCCTGTATAAACATTGACTCGTCAAAATATACAGAAGGAATTGAAGAAAGTATGACCGTAAGGAATCCTTACCGAGGTCATCCTTTCGACTAGGGAAGCGGAGACAATCAACCCTGAAGCCTCGGGGGCTTCAGGAACTGGGAGGTCATCCGTGATCCCAATATTTTCCGCGGTGGCAGGATCTGCCACGACCACCTCTTCGGTAGCAGTGGTCTCTGCGGGGCAGTTTGGAGAATCACCGGATGGGAGGTCCGCGATCTTCCTCCTCCGAAGGACCAGAGGAACATCATCCTCTTCCTCCTCGCTCCCCTCTCCCTGTACAACGAAGAAGTGATTCCAATCTGCGCCTGGTAAAATAGAAGGGATGTGATATCTTACCGCCGTCTTTCTTGTGGTAGGAGGAATGCTCCGAGAAGACCCCTCCCCGGGATTTGGCCTGGCCTTCTTGGGGGCAGGACTCTTTGTCCTGGGTCTTTGGGAGACATTCTTCACGTTCTTCACCGTTGGCTTCCCATGAGAGCCTACGTGCTCACTCGGGAAAGTCGCCTCGGTGAACCTTCCTAGGAACTGATTCACATTTCCGATGGAATTGTTTAGCGCTGGACATGTATAAGACCTGAAAAACGGAGGCCAGATAGAGAATGTACCTTTCGGCGCTCCTGTTTAAGGTCATCGCCGGCATGAATCAGGCTCTGTGGGCGAGGCGATCCCTTAGGGCCCTCTACATCGGCATTGTAGGCCCTAAGGAGGGAGTTGGTCCACCTCTCAATTTCAGATGAAGGCAGGGCTGTTCCCAAATTCGAGTCAAAATTTGCGCAATTCAAGAATGGCAAAGCTCAGTGCCAAAGAAATAAATACCTTTACTATAGTCCAAGGTGCTGTCTGCCATGGTCCTAATCTCCCTTGCCGGATGAGCCCTTCCGCGCAGAGGACTCACCCGATTCTTCACAAAGTCTCGGATGACATCTCGAGCTGTCAACCCTTGATTGACCAAGTAAAGGATCACCTCGGCATGCTTCAAGAGCTCCGAATTCATCGCCGGGGGAGCATCCAACTCGCTTGACTTCTCTGGTCGCGAGTTTTCAAACCATAGGCTGCTCTCAGACGGTGGAGAGCAGTAGAACCACCTCTGGTGCCACCCGTGCACAGAGTCTCGCAGGGGTGCGGAGGGATACTCCTTTTTATCCCTCAGCCGGAAATAGATGCATCCGGCGGCGTTGGTGCTCTTTGACCACGCCGAGAAGTAGAATTGCCGGAAAAGATCCACGCTGGGATACACTCCGACGAACGCCTCACAGAGATGCTGGAACACTGCAAGGATCAGCATCGCATTGGGGTGGAGGTTAATCAATTCCCACCCATAGTGCTCAAGAACATCTTTGAGGAACCGACTCTCAGGGAATCGGAATCCGCAGCGCAAGTACTCCTCAAAAACCACCAACTCGCCCTCTTGGACGGTTGGGGTTTCTTGGTCCTTCTCCGCGGGCTGCCAGTTGATGAGCAACCGCGGAGGAAGGATCTCCTCCTTCTCCAACGCCACTAGGCTCTCCTCAGAGTGGTGAATGGATCGGCTCCAGGATGCCATTTTTGGTGGAGAATCAAAGGAAAAGTTGGCGATTTTGGGAAGACGAAGGCTGAAGAAAATGAGGGTTTTGTGTGGCGGGAACGATGAGGGTTTTTGGCTGTGTGGCTTCTTTGAGAAGACATCTGCTCTTTTTATAGACCCAAGGCGGCGCATTAATGTGAGTAAACGTTTCATTTCAAACGTTACATTGAATGCTTTATTCATTTCCCATAATGGATACTGCCTCTGGCGGACCAGATAAAGTGTTCAGGCATCGGATCTGAAACAAAAAGACTTCTTTGTTTCGGAAACTGAAAGTGCAAAAGGACTGAAAAATTCTCAGTACTTTTCAGAAGACGTTTTCCTTTGTATGCTTTGAACATTTTTTATGGAAATGATTTGCAACTCAATTTTTAACGTACTGGTATATGTTTAATTGGGTTATGGTTTGATCGAAACTATGTTTTAGACTAAACTTTGATTCTAATCGGAGTGACAGTCTGACCGAGTTCCAACTCTGGTCGCAATTCAGTTCTGACCGCGGCCCTAAAACTGATCGCGGTATCAGGGCAGGTCGCGATGCTTTTGGAAGCATGATTCTGATCACAGAACTGAAGTTTCCTGTGTATGAGTGATCGCGAACATAAAGTTTATGGCCATATTTTCGCACAGAAGATGTGAAGAATATTCATGAGAAATAAGAAACTTTTATTTCTTACATTCTTTACATACGAAAGGAATGCAGTCGATCAAAATGTCGACTTGCTCCGAAAGGAGTTTACAAAGTTCCCCGAGGGACATGTCGTTGTCAGCAGGATCTACACTGGCAACCCCCAGGGAACTAGCAACTACCCTAAGTCTATCTACATCGTCCCTAACAACAGACGCACTATTGTCCCAAATCAAGTCAGAGAGTTCTCGCTGTTGCTGAGCGTGATCCCTCTCTCAACGGAAATGGAGCGCCCCTTCCCGGGATCGATCAAGACATTCTGCTAGATGCAGAATCTTCGAGGCCATCTCCTCGGTTTTCTTCTCCAGGGCATTCTTCTCCTCCAGAAGAGTCTGTTCGGAAGGAAGAGATGGAACAGCAGAAGGCTGATCGCCGAAGCCTCCAACCTCCTGCATTTTGCAAAAGTTAGTCATACTAACTATAATTATAAGCAAAAGGGGAGAAGAATTATTACCTGTCCCAATGCATGACCCGTTGATATACCCATCTTGGGAAGAGGATCACCAGATGGTGGGAGTGCAACCTTCCCACCAGATGATTGCTTTGCCAACCCAATATGGCAATCATCTGATCGAGGGATAGTCACCGCTTGCCGACCAGAATGTTGATCACCCAAAAGGATGGGAGAATTGGAGGGAAAAGGAGAGAATTGGTAAGAATTCCTCTCCAAGGTTAAAGGCCTAACTTGCCGAGATGCATGAACGGGGAGAGTCAAAGGAACTGAAGGAAGAAAGAGACTTGCTACATTCTTCACCTTTGTTCCACTGGAAGATCTTTCGTCAACCTTGGGTTTCTTCCTTAAGGGAGACAGGTCTTCAATCGTTTGAGGCCCTTGTTCGACAACTTCCTCTTCATCACTCTCAATCTCGATGATGTCGTGATCTGCCATCAGGAGGAGTATGTGAAAAGGACTTAGGCGTGGGGAGAAATTGTGAAGTTTTACAAATCCAGGAGCCTGGTATTTATAGCCGCCAGGGTGACGGTTTGTATTCCAGACGCCTCGGGTTTTTGTCAAAACATTTACAATTTTACCTCGAGATAAAAACAGTTCTACGACGCTATCATTGCCCGTCACAAAATGTCAGAACCCGTCTTGGGAAACCAACCGTTTTTCACTTAGTGCGCCACTAAGTGGAAAAATTGAAGAGTCGGGTTAAAAATCCAATGCATGGTATTAAAAAATTTGAAATAAACACGTCTCTTCATTTTCTTCGAATTTGGGGGCTAGCTGACGAGGATTGTCACCCGGGTCACTTCTAATAAACTTTTGGTTCAAGACAGGTTCGAACCAGACTTGTATCTGGCAATGCGAACTCAGGCTATTCTGAGGGGCATCGCCATGAGATCGCAAACTTTACGCGATCAGACCGACAGCTTTGCGCGGTCAGAAGTTCGTATGCTATACGCGAACTGGATATCCGGGATGTTGCGCGGTCAGCCCACATTCCGCGGTCAGAACATTCTCGACCAGGGTGCTTGGAGTTTATTCGGTTATCCATATAATAGGATATTCCAAGCATCCCGAGGATTCCTCCACGTTGAAGACCAACTGTTAGAGGTTAATATATGCGGTTATTCGTGATTAACACGTGTTAATAACCTCCGTGGAAGTTAACAGCAGTTCTCCAAAAACTGCATCCAACCGTTTGATGCAGTTTTCTTCATATGGCACCCTTTCGACCAGTATAAAAGGGTGGCATAGAGGTTTGAGAAAAGGGATCATCCAATCCATTTGGAAGAACAAGACCCCTGAGACAAGTGAGACATAACACATCTCAACTACGAAAAACAGCCAAGTCTACGGCTCAAACTAGATAGTTTCTACAAGCCTCCCTGGCTTCATTCTGTACATGTACGTAGGAAAAAATCCTTCGCCTGTGAAGGAGTTTTTCTGCTATCTTTGTAACCTTTTGTCACTTATAGTGAAATCCTAACAGGACGTAGGGCTATTACTCCCACCATCGAGGGCCCGAACTTGTATAAATCTCCCTGTGCTCCTGTTCACCATTTTTCTACATACCTTCCCGGAGGGTCATCTTGAAAGGTCTCACCATTACAAATTTTGCATAAGTTCGGCTGAGGGCTCCAAGTCAGAATCGTCGACACCAAATGATGCACCACTTTATCTGGGAGGTAGGCATTGATAACAGGATCTAAGGCTAAATATGGCTGGAAGGTGATGAAATTCAAAGGAGAAGTGTGGTGGCGACACTGCACAGTGAAGCCACTGGACAAAATCTTGGCATGGCTATAACTTGAATTCCGGACAGTTTCAGAGATCGGGCTAGAAGACAAAGAGTCTCAAGAGGTTGAAGCACACCTGAAGGACAAAGTGGATGAAGCTGAAACGGCCAGGAAAGGATTTCCGGTGAACGGTGCCGGAGAAGACGACACTGATATTGGGGCTTTTCGATACAGGTGAAATGAACTTAATTCCAAGCTCAGGGAGTGATAGAAGGGTAAGAGGAAGTTACCTGCACGATCAATTTGGTCGGAGGATGGCCGGTGTGGCCTGGCTACGATCGCCGGCAATGGGTGAAGTTCAAAATTGGGGAAACCTTCGATTTGAGCTCAATCTGGAGATCTTGATACACAGGCTTGCTTCAAATAGTTCACCGATCATTTTACTTCACAGGATCGAAAGCCAATTCGGGGTAAATCGGCCTGCATTGCCGGAACAGGGCAATCAGGAATTCCGGCGATCACCGGCGTTAGGGTCCATCGGAGATCAATTAAGTGATACTACACAGAGAGGATGAGTAGGGGAACTCACTGATGGCTTCAATTCGAAGGTTGGTGCAGTAGGGCGTGCTGGCACCGTAAGCCTCCTCGACGGCTCGCCGGAGAAGAAGACTTAAAGCAGAAATTCTGGGATTTGGCTGATTCCAGTGAGGTGTGAGGGAGCTGCTGAGCACAGGAGCACTTAAATAGGCCAGGCAAAGCTTGCAAAGAGGGGACAATGAAGTTATTTGGCATCGGTGATGAGATTGATTGCGTGCAGAATCAACAGCGGCGAAGACACAGTGAAGAACGGTGATTGCGACGGCGACAGGACTGCAATTGATCACCATGTCGTTCATTAGGACTTAGCGATGCTGAAGCAAGCGGTTGCGACAACAACTGGCGCGGCAAGGCAACGTGGCGGGAAGTTGCTGACAAAAGGCTGTTGGTCGCGCGCGGGAGCAAGTGCTGGTCGTCGACGTTGCAGCGACATTGCCACGACATTGGCTGAGGCGAAGACACGTACACACAAATGCACGGTCACAAGTGCAGCGAAGCTTCACCTGCGGCGAGCAAACACGGCGCAAGCAATCACGGCAAGCTCTGGTCGTGCGCACAGCAGCTGTCCTGGTCGAATAGGGGCTGATTTGCAATATTTGATTTTCTTGATTTGGACTGATTTGTAAATCTGATGATTTGGAAGGTTAAATCTGAAATTGGTTGCATTAATCTGGTAGGCTTGATTCAACAGATGACTTGGCACAAATAGAAGATAAAATTTGGGACATTTGGATAATTTTTGATATGAACTGAAAACAGAGTAGATTAGGGTAAAATAAGTCTGAATCTTATTGATCTTGAATTTTGGGATTTAGGGTTTGATTTTGAGATACTCATAAAAGAAGAATTTGTGTTGAAAAGCATTTGGGAGGTGTTCCCCGAATCAGATTTGAATTTGAAGATGATTTGCAACATTTTGCCTTTTCAGGCTTCTGGAAAATCTGGAAAAGGACTGATCTGCGATACTCTTGGACGGATTTGGGAAAAAGGTTTAGATGGTAAAATCTGACTGCCAACTTTTTGGATTAAGGTATTGGCATACCCTTGATCATAACCCAAGAATAATCTGGTCTGATCTTGGCTAAGATTTTGATTAAATCTGGATTTCTGAAACTTAGGGTAAAAGATATTCTGTTTTCGAAAACAAAAAGAATTTGATAAATGTGGAAGTTAGAGATAGAATTGGATCTGAGTTCTGAAGGCTTTTAGGTTTAGGATAACTGATAGATCAAATCTGGAAAGTCAGATCTTAACTTGGGGTCACAGGATAGATTTTGGAGATTTTAGGGCTAGAACAGAATAAAGCTGAGGCTGATTTGGTTGATCTAGAAGAGACATATGCATGCATGACTTTTTAAGAAAGAAACTTTTCACCCCAAAACTCAGGATGTTACAGCGTTGCTCTTATGGATGATGTTGCAATTCCTCAGAGCATTGGACAGTCAGAGACCAGTGTACTGCGTTCAGCGAGAAGAAGTAGACGGTAGACCCTATGGCTTTCATGCTTCAGTAGTAGTCTACGAGATCCCGAAGCTAGGAAGAGGCTCAGTAAGACAAGAAGCCCGCAGAGCTGAAGAAGAAGATGCCATTCTGGACGCTGCGCGTCACGCCGTAGGAACCATTTGGCTGTTGTGCGAGGATTTCCTTGTAGATTCCACTTTCTATTTCGTGCCTTGTTAGATCCCCAGATCAGAGCGTCGAGTTGTTCACCCTTCCAGCAACCAAAGAGATGCCATCCTGACAAAAACTAGAGATATCGTTCAAGCCTTGGAGACGGGTTATACTCGCTTGTTGCGTGAGCATGAGTGCGCTCGTGATGATCGACATTATCTCGAGGGCGTGCTCGCAAAAACCCGTGCGGACCTCAAAGAGAAGGAGAAACGGATTCAAGAGCTGCTTGGACCAAGTAGAAGACGAGACCTTGAAGCTTCAGAGTCCGTGAACAAAAGAAGTCATCCAAGGACGAGGGTTACTGCCCGCAAGAGTGTGGGAAGGCCAAGGGATTACCTTGGCTATTTCACACCTACGTCGCGTGGCATTGTAATCAATTCTCAGGCACCCGAGTGTCCCATCGCTACAGGAAGGAAAGAAACTCCAGAAGGCAAAGGAAAAGAAGTCATCGAGTGTAACACCGACACCACGTCTGAAGATGAGGAGGAAGATGATGACATGGAACTGGATCCAATGGATGCAGATGAAGATCATGAGGAGGAAGACCCAGAAGAGGTGGAACCTTGTGGTTCTTCCAAAGTTTATGCGTGATCTTAGTTTTTCCTCTAACCTAACTGACGAGGATTGACACCCGGGTCACTTCTAATAAACTTCTGGTTCAGGACAGGTTCGAACCAGAGCATGTGTCTGGAGATGCGAACTCAAGTTATTTTGAGAGGCATCACCACGAGGTCGCAAGCTTTACGCGATCAAGTCGCAGCTTTACGCGGTCAGACCATAGGCCTTGCGCGGTCAGAAGTTCGTCGCCTATACGCGAACTACACATTCGGGATATTACGCGGTCAGCCGAATCCCGCGGTCAGAACATCTACCGATCAGGATACCTGGGATCTATCTATTCGGTTGTCTATACGACAGGATATTCTAAGTATCCCGAAGATTCCTACACGTGGAAAATCAACCGTCAGGGGGTTAACACGTACAGTTATTCATGAATAACACGTGTTTAACCTGCGCGGAGGTTAAGAGCAGTTTCAAAAACCGTATCTAACCGTCCGTGCAACCGATTGATGCAGTTTCCTTCACATGGCACCCTTTCAAGCAGTATAAAAGGATGGCATGAAGTATCAATCAGGGAGAGGAGATCCAAGTTAGCCAAGTCTACGGCACACCTCATATAGCATTTTTAAGTCTTCCTTAGCTTATCTTTGTACACTTTTTACAGGAAAAATCCTCGCCTGTGAGGACTTTTTCCTCCACTTGTAAACCTTTACCATACTTAGTGAAATCTCAACAGGACGTAGGGCTTTTACTCCCACCATCGAGGGCCCGAACCTGTCTAAATTCTCTGTGCTCCTGTTCTCCATTGTTCAGCATACCTTCCCGAAGGGTCATCTTGAAAGGTCTCACTATTACAAATTCTGCATAAGTTCGGCTGAGGACTCCGAGTCCGAATCGTCGACAGCTGGCGCCCACCGTGGGGCCTTTCTCATGGCGTCTTAATTGAAATTCGGAGGTTTGCCGAAACATGGCTGGAGCATATGATTCCGAGAATGATTTTGATCTCGAGGATTATGCTCATATCCCAATGCCTTCTCCAAGTGATCCTGTTCTGATGGAAGAGGTCGAAGGCCAGAATCTTCCACAGGATGAATCATCTTCCCAAGTCATGATGATCGACCAGGAGGTAACTGGCACAGGGTCAGAACCCACAGAGGTTCTTAATGTGCTAGGTGATGAGTGCGGCCCATCGTACGATCCCGCTGAGGGAAAGTATGATGGTGACCCCGAGGTTAGCCCAGGAAGACTCGACCCTGATAACCTTCACCGTCTCTTTGATTTCGAGTCCGACTCGGAACAAACCGAGATGTTCTCCCCATCGGCGACTTCTCTCCCTAGGCAGTTTGCTGCGTTGTCGGAGGAAACTCCCGATCAACAGGCTGCCAGGGAAGAACAAGATCGCAAACAAAAGGAGGAGCAAGATCTCGAGCAACAAAACAACGAACTACGCAGAACTGCCCTAGAGGCTCTTCAAGATGCGCAGGCTCGTTACGATGCTGCCCCGAGTTCTTCTCGACGGTCGCGTGGTCATAGACGTGACCAGACTCCTTCCTTACCACCGGAGCACTTCCCAGTGGACGAGGAAACAATAACACCTGGTGCCCCTAGGAGAAGTACCCATGGTCGACTGCGATCTATCGCGGAAGTCATGCGTAACTTTCCTCCTACGGTCACGGATGCGCAGAGACCGGCCTTTTACAGGATCCTGGCGGAAAGATTGGACGAGGTCGCATCTGAGGCGACCCCAACAGCCTCTTCCCGCTCAGTGACACATTCCCGTGATCGAGATGGTCCTCATTTTGGCTCTGGTCGACGGAGTTACCCGCCGCCTATACCGTCCCGACAGGACAAATATCGGCGAATGCAGGACTCTCGCAGTGGGGATCGAGTTCCCGTTCATTCTCGTTTGGGACCTCGAGTAACCCCGCCATTAAGTGAGTTTGCTCGAAACCCGACCGAAAGTCGCAGGACGGTTCATGGTCCTTACATTGGTTGCAAAGCTTTCTCGCCTGGCCTACGAGCAGTCGTTTGGCCCGATAAGTTTCGACCAGGGGCCATTGAGAGGTCTGATGGAACTCAGAACCCATCCGAGTTTCTTCAGATCTATATTACTGCCATCCAAGCAGCAGGAGGCGATGACAAGGTCATGGCCAATTACCTGCCAACAGTCCTCGTAGGACCGGCTAGAACCTGGTTGTTCAATCAGCCTGAGGGTTCTATCTATAATTGGGAAATGCTATGCGATGCCATCCTCAGCAACTTCCAAAACTGTTACCAAAAGCCGGGTAAGGAGGACGACTTGCATAGATTGCGGCAAACTTCGACCGAAACGCTTCGGCAGTTTGTCAAGAGGTTTGTCGGGGTAAGAAATACCATCCCGAACATATCTGATGGTTCCGTAATCAGGGCATTTAAGCATGCCGTTCGATATCGGAGATTCACTGAAGACTTACTCATCCACCCTCCTCGATCGGTGGCCGATCTGTTCGATATGGCTGATCGATACTCCGATGCAGCCGAGGCAGTCGAATGGAATCGAATGGTTGACAAGGGGGACCTACCGCCCCAACCAGGCTTCAAGGACGCCAAGAAAGAAGATTCGAGCAAAAAGCCGGAGTCTTCACCGGGTGGGAAGTCAAAAAAGTCGAAGAGGAACCGCTCTGGACAGTACCGTGAGGTCGCGGTCGCGGAGAAACCATCTTCGACCAAAGGTAATAAGTTTTCTTTTAAAAGTAAAACTGCTTCTGGTGGCCGGGATTCCGACCAGCCAGAAAAATCAACTAATCCGCAAGAGGGCAAAAGGTGGTGTCCACTCCACAATTCCGCAGGCCACGATCTCAAAAACTGCAGGAGTTGGTTGAAACAGCTGGATGATTTCTACCAAGGAGCTGGGCCAATGCCGACCTTACCGCCCAAAGAGCAGGCGTGCGGGGTTAGAGACGTCGATGGAGACGAAGAAATGGCTTACCAGGTACCTCAAAATCATGTTAATGTCATTTTCGGAGGCTCCTCCTCTTTCGTTTCCAAAAGGCAGTTTAAAACTTTTTGCTGAGAGGTTAACCAAACGGAGACATCCCTTGGTGAACCTCAATATCCCCGTTGGTCGGATATGCCTTTGACGTTCGACCGCGCTGACTGTCCTGCGGGGCTAACTCGACCATTGAGATTACCTCTGGTTATTACCCCAATCATCAGTAACGCGAGAGTCGAAAGGGTCCTGATCGACAGGGGAAGTTCCCTTGATCTTTTATTGCTCAAGACACTCGACGAGATGCAAATTCCTCGTTCGAAGATCAAGCCCATAATTCATCCGTTTTATGGGATAATCCCAGGCCCCTCCATGATGCCATTGGGACAAGTGGTCCACCCGGTCACTCTGGGAGAAGCAGATAACTTCCGAACAGAATTGGTTACTTTCGATGTAATCGATTGTGATTCAGCTTATAATGCAATCTTTGGCAGGCCTACTCTCGCTAAGTTCATGATGGCAACGCACTATGCTTATCAGTGCGGGAAATTGCCTGGCCCCAAAGGTGTCATTTCGGTCCGAGGTAGACGCAACGTGGCACTCACGTGCGACCGGCTATCTTTGGAGATGGTCGATCAACTTCCCCTCCGGGACGCTCAGGTCGCCACTGTCGCCACCGATGCGATCAAGGCTGCTCCTCGACCAGATGAGAAACTCAAACAAGTTCCTTTGTACCCAGATGACCCATCCAGGACAATTCGGGTTGGGTCAGCCCTGGATGACAAATAGGAACTCGACCTCGTTGCTTTCCTCCGAGCTAACGCAGACGTGTTTGCGTGGAAACCGTCCGACATGCCCGGTGTCCCAAGGGAAGTAATTGAGCACAGGTTAGCAATTCGACCTGGACAACGACCAATAAAGCAAAAGCTCAGGCGTTTTGCCACCGACCGACAGGAAGCCATCCGAGAAGAGTTAGACAAACTCTTACAAGCCGGGTTCATCCGCGAGGTGAATCACCCGGACTGGCTCGCCAATCCGGTCATGGTCCGCAAGTCAAATGGCAAGTGGCGCATGTGCGTCGACTATACTAGCCTCAACAGTGCCTGTCCGAAGGACGATTTTCCCCTTCCCCGCATCGACCAGCTGGTTGACTCCACTGTGGGTTGCGAACTGATGAGTTTTCTGGATGCCTACTCGGGATATCATCAAATTAGCATGGCAGAAGACGATGAAGAGAAAACTGCCTTCATCACCCCGTTCGGCACATACTGCTACGTCAGAATGCCGTTCGGTCTCAAGAACGCTGGTTCCACGTACCAGCGCTTGATGCAAAAGACCTTTCTTTCCCAGATAGGGCGTAATCTCGAAGCATATGTAGACGACTTGGTTGTAAAGAGCACCAAAAGATTGTCTCATTTGGACGATCTTGCTGAAACCTTCTGTAACTTGAATCGCTTTGGAATAAAATTGAACCCGGAGAAATGTTCTTTCGGGGTTTCCTCAGGAAAGCTTCTAGGTTTCCTTGTATGTTCCAGGGGCATTGAGGTTAATCCTGAGAAAATCAGAGCTATTGAACAAATAAGGTCACCCTCGACCATGAAGGATGTTCAACGCCTGGCTGGTCGCATGGCGGCTTTAAGTCGCTTCATATCGCGATTAGGTGAAAGGGGACTACCTTTCTTTAAAGCCTTGCGGAAACATCATAACTTCACGTGGTCAGATGAGGCCGAAAAAGCGTTTCAGGAGGTAAAAACATATCTATCCAGTCCGCCATTATTGGTGTCTCCTGAAAAGGAAGAACCATTACTTCTGTATTTGGCGGCCACCCCGCACGAGGTCAGCGCAGTTCTGATCGCGGAAAGGGAAGGAGTACACAGACCCGTCTACTATGTGAGCGAAGTACTTCATGGTCCTAAGGAGCGCTACCCTGAGGTCCAGAAGATACTTTACGCACTACTGATGGCTTCCCGCAAGCTACGACATTACTTTCAAGCACACAAGATCACAGTACCCTCCTCTTTTCCTTTAGGGGATATTGTCCGAAATCCAGAGAAATCTGGTCGAATCGCCAAATGGGCGGTCGAATTCGATGCCTTTGAAATCCACTTCACCCCTCGCACGGCGGTTAAGTCTCAGGTTTTGGCCGACTTTGTGGTTGAATGGACCAACCCTGAGCCACCCGTGCAGTCGGCAAAGGAATTGGAATGCCCCGATTATTGGACAATGTACTTTGACGGTTCCCGTAGTTTTCAACACTCGGGGGCTGGAGTGGTCTTAATTACGCCTCAGGGCGAACAGCTTAAGTATGTCATTCAACTACACTTTGTTGCAACCAAGAATGCAGCAGAGTATGAAGGTCTTCTTGCAGGGCTCCGGGCAGCAAAATTCCTCGGAGTCCGTCGATTAGTGGTGAGGGGGGACTCACAGCTGGTCGTAAACCAGGTAAACAAGGAGTACAGCACCTCCGATGAGACAATGGCTCATTACCTGGGGGAAGTGAGGAAATTGGAAAAACACTTCAGTCACTTCGAAGTCCAATATATCCCGCGAAAGGACAACATTCTCGCAGACCAATTATCCAAAATTGGATCCTCACGCTCATCCGCTCCGGCAGGAGTGTTCATTGAACACTTGGACCATCCTTCGATCATGACTTCGGTCGAGGATGATCCGGCAATAGCCTTCGTTGCCAACCTCGGTCAGGAACAAGATTGGACTCATCCATTGAGGGTCTATCTTGAACATGGGACCCTACCCGAGGACGAAACCAAAAGCGATCGGTTAATTCGAAAGGCGCGTCTGTACAAACTCATAGATGGGGTTATGTACAGAAAGGGTACTCAAGGAGTATTCATGCGCTGCATACCTCAGGAGGAAGGAAAATCCCTCTTGAAAGAAATACATGACGGTGTATGCGGTGCACACGCGTCATACCGAACACTGGTCAGAAAAGTTTTTCGACAGGGATTCTACTGGCCTTCGGCACTCGATGATGCCAAGCTTATGGTCCAGATGTGTCCACAGTGTCAGTTTCATGCAAGACAGGTTCATCAACCTGCTTATGCATTGCAAACTATTCCTCTCGCATGGCCTTTCGCGATCTGGGGAATGGACATCGTCGGTCCTATGCCACAAGCGGTCAATGGATACAAGTTTTTGTTCGTAGCCATTGACACATTCACAAAGTGGATTGAGGCCGAACCAGTACGAAATATTACTGCATCAGCCGCACAAAAGTTCTTTCACAAGAACATTGTGGCACGATTTGGTGTTCCAAACCGTCTCATCACAGACAACGGTTCTCAGTTCGCTAGCGGTCTTTTCCTAGACTACTGCGATCAGATTGGGACCAAGGTGTGCTTTGCTTCCGTGGCACATCCACAAAGCAATGGTGCCGTAGAACGGGCCAATGGGCAAGTACTGCAAGGTATCAAAAAACGTGTTTTTGATCGCCTCAAGACCCGCTCGGGGGCTTGGGCAGACGAGCTCTATACTGTTCTATGGGCACTACGGACTACCTCTAGTCAAGCCACCGGTGAGACACCCTTCCATTTGGTCTATGGAGCCGAGGCTGTGTTGCCCATGGAAGTAAGTATTGGATCTGTTCGCACGAATCAATTCGAACAGGTCAACCAATCCGAACAACGATCGCAAGACCTCATCCTCCTGGAAGAACGGCGTGATCGCGCCCTGATTAAGTCCGCGGTATACTTGCAGGCTCTACGCAAGTATCACAGTAAAAAGGTGCGACCACGTGATCTCAACGTGGGCGACTTGGTTTTACGAAAAATTCAAGACCAGTCTAACCGCAATAAATTCTCCCCAAAGTGGGAGGGACCATATACTGTCGTCTCAGTGCCGCGGTCAGGATCTGCGCGGTTAGCCATGGAAGATGGTCGGATTTTGTCCAATACTTGGAACATCGATCAACTTCGCAAGTTTTACGTGTAAGTGTTCCAATAACTTTTTTCCTGTTCAATTAGCATCTTTTCATAAAAAGCATGTCTTGTTTTTATACAATGAGTGTTTTTCTTTAAGCCCAAATTATACAAATTCGACCTGGGGGCTGATCGCTGGCGGTTAGGTTATTACAGCATTTTTCAACCGGATTCGCTGGTCAATCTCATGATCACTTCCAGATAAGTTACTCCTAAATAAGCCATTTCTCAACGCACACGGGACTATCTGGCTAGTCTTCGGTCATTTGGGTGGCTACCAGTTTGCAATAAGGTTAAAATGTTACTTTAATCTAAACCATCGGTTTGAAGCACATATCCCTAGTCATCATACTTATGTTTTTCCCCTCTGCTTAAAATACTAAGGCTTCAGTATTCATAAAACAGAGGTGGGGGCTAGAGGAATATACTTATAGTATGAAACTTATGATGTGAATATGCACTTTCTCTTGAAAAAATAATTTTACATACATAGCATTGTAATTACAATTGTTTGGTTACAAAATACAAGGATCATTCGATCCTTAGCTCAGCCAAAAGCTTGTCAACGAAGGGCTTAACTTCTTCAATAACGGCGTCAAGCAGTTCGTCACTCTCGACCTCAACCGGTCCCACCAGCGCGCTCAGATTCGCATCTGGGCCATGGTGAAGTCGAACCCGGCTGAGTACGGCAGATGCGGCTGATCGGACTCTCGTCCTGATCATCTCTTCACGTCGTCGTAAATCTCCAGGGAGATATTCGAGCAGTGATTCTGCTTGAGTTGTAAGCAGTGATGCCCAATCGCTGACATCTGGGTTGTCCTTCCTCAACTCTACCACATTGGTATTCAAAAGGCTGGCTATGGCCTTCAGTTTTTCGAAGACCAGTAGGCTCAACTCTTTGACCACTTGATTGGTGTGGTCGAGCGAGGACTCGAGAAGCATTTTGTCCTGGCTGAGCTGTTTAATACGACCTGCTTGCGCTGCACAAAGAAAAGAGGTTATGAACAAGAAATGTCTTTAAGTCTTCTCAAGTTGGGAACCGACTTACCAACATTCTCAGACTGAAGTCTATTGATTTCAGTCCGTAGTTTCTGAAACTCTGTAACTGAGTTCAGCTTTATCTTGGTTAACTCCTTCTTCAAGAACGTAACCTCTCTGCAGCAAAATCAGGTTAGTCACAATTAAAGCCTACTTATATTAACAGAAGGATGACGATACTCACTTGCGCAAGCCGTCACGATCTTTTTGAACAGCCGCCATGCTAGCCATTGCAGCATGCGACTGGCTCGTCACCCATGACAAGCCCTGTGACACAAAGCAAGAGAGTCAAGTATGCTCTAAAGGCGATTCAAACGCCGAAACAGGAGTCATCATACCTTCATAAACTTATTTAAAGCAGCATCATCCATGCTAGCAGGAATCCTTGCTAGCGCGCCTGAAGTGCCTGCAACGGGGACAGTTGATGGGAGTGCCGGCCGGACGCCACCCCCAGAGGCCACTGGTGGTGACCTAGTCCCTGTGCTTGATTCACCTCCCGCGGTCCGGACGATTTCCTAAACCACGGGAGTAGAGCGCTCTTCATTAGAGGCTCCCTCATCAGCCCTAGCTTCAACCTCCCCAGTGGCGGTTGAAGGTATAGGCGCTGTCTTCTTTTGCCTAACAGGAAGAGTGGGTCAGACAGTTTTTATATAAGATTACTGTCGAATAAGAGTTCTTACCTTATTCGAAATCCCATTCGTTCCTGGGACTTCTGGGACAATTCCCCTTGCGAAGGAGAGCCGTCTCCGGTTCTTGCCTTCCTTATGGTAAATAAGACAGCACCCCCCTGCAAATATCATGTTACAGGCATATTCCTAGGGAACAGGTAAAAACACATAAGTCTTTACCTGGACTACCGGGCTAATTGGTGGGGCTTCATCCGAAGGCCTTGACGATTCCTGAGTTGCTGGAACCGTCACAGCCGGCCTTCGTTCATCTACCTCCTCCTCTGTCCGCAGAGGAGGAGGATTTTCCTCCCTGGAATCCCCAGTGGACCCAGGGGGAAGCTCTCCTTCCTGTATGTACATTAACTTGTCAAATACGCAGAAAGAGTCATGGAGGGAATGATCGAAAAGATCCTTTACCTTAGTCGTCCCTTCGACCAGGGAAGCAGAGATGACTGACCCTGAAACCCCGGGGGCTTCAGGAATTGGAAGGTCAACCGCGACCACCAGATCTTCGGTGGTCGCAGGGTCAGCCACGGCCACCTCTTCGGCAGCTGTGGTCTCTGTGGGGCAGCCTGGGACATCGCTGGATGGAAGATCCGCGATCTTCCTCCTTCGAAGGATCAGAGGAACGTCATCCTCTTCCTCCTCGCTCCCCTCTCCCTGTACGACGAAGAAGTGATTCCATGTCGCGCCTGAAAAAGTAGCAGGAATGCGATATCTTACCGCAGTCTTTCTTGCGGGACGAGGGACGCTTCGTGAAGACCCCTCCCCGGGGTTCAGCTTGGTCTTCTTAGGGGCAGAACTCTTTGTCCTGGGTCTCTGGGAGACCTTCTTCACGTTCTTCGCCGCCGGCTTCTTCAGAGAGCCGACATTCTCACTTGGGAATGTCGCATCCGCGAACCTCCCTAGGAGCTATTTTCATTCCAATGAAATTGATTAGTGCTGGACATACATGAAACCTGCAAAACAGAGGCCAAGTGAGAAGTTTACCTTTCGGCGCTCCTGTTTAAGGTCGTCGCCAGCATGAATCAAGCTTTGGGGGCGAGGCGATCCCTTGGGGCCCTCTACCTCGGCGTTGTACGCCCTGAGGAGGTAGTTAGTCCGCCTCTCAATCTCAGCTGAGGGCAGGACTGTTCCCGGATACAAGTTAAATTGGTACATTTCAAAAATGACAAAAGGATTTCTATGTCAGAAATAAGTACCTTCATTATAGCCCAGGGTAGTGTCCGCCATGGACGTGATCTCCCAAGCTGGATGAGCCCTTTCACGTAGGGGGCTCACCCGATTCTTCACAAAGTCTCGGATGACGTCACGTGCCGTCAGCCCTTGTTCGACTAAGTGAAGGATCACCTCGGCATGCTTCATGAACTCCGCGTTCATCGCCGGGAGAGTATCCAACTCGCTTGTTTTCTCCGGCCGCGAATTCTCAAACCACAGCCCGCTCTCGGTCGGCGGGGTGCAGTAAAACCATTTCTGGTGCCACCCGTGCACTGAATCTCGCAGGGGTGGGGAGGGATACTCCTTTTTATCCCTCAGCCGGAAGTAGATGCATCCGGCGGCGTTGGTGCTCTTCGACCACGCCGAAAAGTAAAATCGTCGGAAAAGATCCACGCTGGGATATACTCCGACGAAGGCTTCACAGAGATGCTGGAATACTGCAAGAATCAGCATCGCGTTGGGGTGGAGGTTGATCAGTTCCCACCCGTAATGCTCAAAGATATCCTTAAGGAACCGACTCTCAGGGAATCGGAACCCGCAACGAAAATACTCCTCAAAAACCACCAACTCGCCTTCTTGGACGGTTGGGGTTTCTTGGTCCTTCTCCGCAGGTCGCCAGTTAATGAGCAGCCGCGGAGAAAGGATCTCCTCCTTCTCAAGCGCCATCAGGCTCTCCTCAGAATGATGAATGGATCTGCTCCAGGACGCCATCTATGGTGTAGAATCAAAGGGGAAGCTGGCGATTTGGGGAAGACGAAGGCTAAAGAAAATGAGGGTTTTGAGCGGCGGGAATTCTAAGGGTTTTTCGCGGCTGAGTGGCTTCCTCAAGAAGCTACCTACTGCTTTTTATAGACCCAAGGCGACGCATTAATGGGTAAACGGCTCGTTTCAAACATTCCATTGAATGCTTTATTCATTTCCCATAATGGATACTGTCTCTGATAGACCCGATAAAGTACCCAGACGTCGGATCTGAAACAAAAAGACTTCTTTGTTTTGGAAACTGAAAGTGCAAAAGGACTGAAAAATTTTCAGTACTTTTCAGAAGGCGTTTTTCCTTTTTATACTTTGAACATTTTCTTCGAAAAAATCATATAACTCAATTTTTGACGTACTGGAATGCTTCTAATTGGGTTATGGTTTTATCGAAATCATGTTTTAGGCTGAAACTTCGATTCTAATCGGAATGACGGCCTGACCAAATCCTAACTCTGGTCGCACTTTAGTTCTGACCGCGGCTCTGAAACTGCTCGCGGAATCAGGGCAGGTCGCGGTGCCTTTTTTCTTAAAAACGATTCTGATCGCAGAACTAAAGTTTCCTGTGTATGAATGGTCGCAAACGTAAAGTTTATGGCTATATTTTCGCACAGAAGATGTGAAGAATACTCGTGAGAAATAAGAAACTTTTTATTTTTTACATTCTTTACATACAAAAGGGATGCAGTCGATCAAAACATCGACTTGCTCCGAAAGAAGTTTACAAAGTTCCCCAAGGGACATATTGTTGTCAGTAGGATCTACACTGACAACCCCCAGGGAACTAGCAACTACCCTAAGTCTATCTATATCGTCCCTAACAACGGACGCACTATTGTCCCTAATCAAGTCAGAGAGTTCTCACTGTTGTTGAGCGAAGTCTCTCTCTCGACGGAAATGGTGCGCCTCCTCTCGGGATCGATCAAGACATTCTGCTAAACGCAGAATCTTCGAGGCCATCTCCTCGGTCTTCTTCTCCAGGGCATTCTTCTCTTCCAGAAGAGTCTGTCCGGAAGGAAGAGATGGAGCAGCAGAAGGCTGATCGCTGGGGCCTCCTACCTCCTGCATTTTGCAAAAGTTAGTCATATTAACTAAAATTATCAGCAAAAAGGGGGAATAATTGTTACCTGTCCCGGTGCAACGTTCCCAGAAGAAAATTGCTTCGCCAACCAATATGGCAATCATCTGATCGAGGGATAGTCACCGCTTGCCGACCAGAAAATTGATCACCCAAACAAAAATGGGGAGTATTGGGATGAAATGGAGAAAACTGAGAAGAACATCCCTCCAAAGGTGGAGATGAAAATTCAACTTGCCGAGAGGCATGAACGGGGAGGGTCAAAGGAACTGAAGGAAGAAGGAAACTCGCTACATTCTTCACCGTTGTTCCACTGGAAGATCCTTCGTCAACCTTGGGTTTTTTCCTTAAGGGAGATAGGACTTCATTCGACCCTTGTTCGACAATTTCCCCTTCATCGCTCTCAATCTCGATGATTTCGTGATCTGCCATTGGGAAGAGTAAGTGAAAAGGAAGGAGGCCAGGTAACAAGAAAAAGACTTAGGCGTGAGAGGGAAATTGTGAATCTTTACATGTCCAGGGGTCTGGTATTTATAGCCGCCAGGTCGACGGTTCGCCTCCCAGACACCTCGAGTTTCGTTAAAGACATTTACAATTTTACCTCGAGATAAAAATCTCTACGGCGCCATCATTGCCCGTCACGTAATGTCAGAACCCGTCTTGAAAAACCAACCGTTTTCACTTAGTGCGCCACTAAGTGGAGAAGTTAAAGGGCCGGGTTAAAAATCCAATGCACGGTTTTTAAATTCGAAATAAACACGTCTCTCCGTTTTCTTCGAATTTGGGGGCTAGCTGACGAGGATTGACACCCGGGTCACTTCTAATAAACTTCTGGTTCAAGACAGGTTCGAACCAGAGCATGTGTCTGGAGATGCGAACTCAAGTTATTTTGAGAGGCATCACCACGAGGTCGCAAGCTTTACTGCGATCAAGTCGCAGCTTTACGCGGTCAGACCATAGGCCTTGCGCGGTCAGAAGTTCGTGGCCTATACGCGAACTACACATTCGGGATATTACGCGGTCAGCCGAATCCCGCGGTCAGAACATCTACCGATCAGGATACCTGGGATCTATCTATTCGGTTGTCTATACGACAGGATATTCTAAGTATCCCGAAGATTCCTACACGTGGAAAATCAACCGTCAGGGGGTTAACACGTACAGTTATTCATGAATAACACGTGTTTAACCTGCGCGGAGGTTAAGAGCAGTTTCAAAAACCGTATCTAACCGTCCGTGCAACCGATTGATGCAGTTTCCTTCACATGGCACCCTTTCAAGCAGTATAAAAGGATGGCATGAAGTATCAATCAGGGAGAGGAGATCCAAGTTAGCCAAGTCTACGGCACACCTCATATAGCATTTTTAAGTCTTCCTTAGCTTATCTTTGTACACTTTTTACAGGAAAAATCCTCGCCTGTGAGGACTTTTTCCTCCACTTGTAAACCTTTACCATACTTAGTGAAATCTCAACAAGACGTAGGGCTTTTACTCCCACCATCGAGGGCCCGAACCTGTCTAAATTCTCTGTGCTCCTGTTCTCCATTGTTCAGCATACCTTCCCGAAGGGTCATCTTGAAAGGTCTCACTATTACAAATTCTGCATAAGTTCGGCTGAGGACTCCGAGTCCGAATCATCGACACTGACCTTTCTTGTGCTCAACCCCCTGTAACTGTTAGATTTCTTTGTGTACCAGTTGCCTTGTTTTGTGGTTGCTTTAGTTTAGGCTGGTTGTTATATATTCCTATAAGCCGTAGAGCCAAACCTTTATACTTTGTAAAAAGTTAATTTATGAAAAGCATCTTGCACATTCCAATCCCTGTCTCGTGGATTGATCTCAGCTCTCTGCTTGTATTCTATCTGTGATTTTTTTTCCTAAGCCAACAATCATTTCCTTGACCTCCTGCCAGAGCAAGAATGGTTAACACTAGAGGAAGATCTCAGGGAAGAGAACCAGAGGAAGACACCAATGACATGAGGAACACACCTGGAAGAAGACCTCGTGTCAACCCAGATCAACCTAGATTGTCAACTTCCATGCCATGAGGAAATATCAATGATGTATTGATATGGATGGAGCAGAACAGACAGCAGGCAATGGCAGTACAGAACCAGATCTTAGGGCACTTGATGCAAAACATGCCATCCGGACCTGTTGAAGGATCAGCAATTGGGGAAAGATTAACCGATTTTCAGAAAACACGTCCTCCGACCTTCTCAAGCACAGAAGACCCCATTGTAGCAGATGACTGGCTAAGAGACATAGAAAGAAAGCTGAACACCATTAAGTGCAATGACAGAGAAAAACTCCTATACAGACCACATCAATTATCTGGACCTACCGTAGCTTGGTGGGACAATTACCAGACAATGCACCCTAACAGAGATTTGATTACTTGGGATGAATTCAAAGAGCAATTCCGCAAATATCATGTCCCGAAGGGAGTTGTTCAAGCGAAGCGTCGAGAATTCGTGAACCTGAAGCAAGGAAACAAGACAGTCAAATAGTACTTGCACAAGTTTATTCAACTAGCAAGATATGCCCCTGAGGATATTACGACGAAAGAGAGGAAAATAGATAAATTCTGTGAAGGCTTACAAAATTCTTTGCAATACCAATTGTCATCTCACGAGTTTACAGATTTTCATGTCCTAATCAACTAACTACTCAAAATGGAGGTGAAGAAAGGGATAGTCGAAGAAGACCGGAAGAGGAAGGCCCTACCAAATTCTTATCAAGGAAACACAAATAGTGGAAGACCAATGCCAAGCTTCAGACCAGTCTTTAGACCACCCCAACGACCTCAGAAGCCTGCAACAACTATAACGCCACAGTGCACAGGATGCGCGGGGAAGGCTGCCTGGTGCCCCATGAAGAGCGGAGGTGGCGCCCCCATAAATCAATATGGGGGCAGGTAGACAAGAGCCGGGGGCCGCGCCAAGACGCGCAACAGCTCCTCCAAAGTGTGCTTAGTGCGGAGTTGGCCCTTGACTAATGCTCCAAGCAAAGGGTCTCCAGTGACTGGGACGGTCGGTTGGGGGGCGCTAGGCCTCGCAAGCGCGGTTGCGGTCACCAGATTGGAAGTGGGAACCCCTCCACCGAGCACCTCGGGAGAGGGAAGTAGTGCCTCTCCCCGGGTGCTCCCGGGTGGTAGGGTTGTTACGTCTATGTCTTCTTGCAGAGGCGGCACCGGGTCACTGGGCCCGACAATGCCTGAAAGGGAGAGGGCTTTACCTCTCGTTCTTGGGGGAGCCATGGCAATTCGTCACGAGTCCCCACGGTCGGCACCAACTGTCGTGGTATTGCGAATACCCCGGCAGATTCCACGAAGGTACCAAGCGAATGAACAACGACGCGAGCTAACCGCGTGATCGTTCACCTCCCGTCGGGAAAACACAGAGAGTGACACAAAGATTTATACAGGTTTAGGCCCCAGTGGGGACCCTAGTCCTATCGACGTCCCCCCGGACGTAAGTCTGCTGTGGAGGTTCTCTCTCAGGAAGAGCTCTCCAAGGGATGCCTATTGCCTTGTTTGTATTGAGTTAGAATGAATCCATCCTCCCCCTACAAGAGGGTGTATAAGGGTATATATATAGACCCCAAAAGATGCAAACTACTAAACTACCCTATCTGCCACCGTTGGATCCAAGGGCACCAACATCAATTCACCAGTCAAGGGACGTGGATGCTTGACATGTGTCCTCGCTGCTTCCCGAGGTGAAAACTTTTCCCTGGAGGTCCCGGTCACCGGGCGGCTGCGCCCGGGACGAGGGGGATGTCTGTTCCCAAAACCCTGCACACCAGGACCGTGGTCACCGGGCGGCGGTGCCCGGGACGAAGGGGACGCTTCTCACCGGGAAGCGGCGCTCGGGACGAGGAAGAATGTTGTACACGGGACTCCGTTCGCCGGTACCGTTGTCACTGGGTGTCGGCGTCCGGGATGAAGGAGGGCCCTGTTCCCGAGGTTCCGCTCACTGAGACCGTGGTCACCGGGTGGTGGCGCTCGGGACCATGGGGACACTTCTTGCTGGGTGGCGGCGTCCGAGACGGAGGAGGGCCCTATCCCCGAGGCTCCGCTCACAGGGTGGCGGCGCCCAGGACCAGGGGAGGCTTCTCCCCGGGTGGGGGCGCCAGGGACGCAAGAGGACCCTGTTCCCGGGGCGCCGCTCACCGGGACGGTGTTCACAGGGTGGTGGCGCCCGAGACCATGGGACGCTTCTCCCCGGGTGGCCGCGCCCCGGAAAAGGGAGGACCGTCTCCCTGAGGCTCCACTCACCAGGACTGTGTCCACTGGGTGGCGGCGCCCGGGACCAGGAGACGCTAATCCCAGGGTGGCGGCGCCCGAGACGAGGGAGGGCCTTGTCCCCGTGGCTCTGCTCACTGGGACCGTGGCCACTGGGTGGTGGTTCCCGGGACCAAGGGGACGCTAATCCCCGTGTGGCGACGCTCGGGATGAGGAAGGGCCCTGTCCCCGGGGATCCGCTCACTGGGACAGTGGCCACCGGGTGGTGGTGCCCGAGACCAGGGGACGCTTCGCCCCAGGTGGCGGTGCCCGGGACGAGGGAGGGCCCTGTCCTCGGGGCTCCGCTCACCGAGACCGTGGCCACTGGGTCGCGACACCCGGGTCGAGGGAGACATTTTAGGCCAGAGATTTCCCGCAACAAATTTCAATTGCTATGTTCAATTTTTATCTTAAATTGACCATTAAACCTTGAACTTGTCTTTTAAATCATCATTGACTTCTTCCAAATTGAAGGTTTCTAATAAACTATTATCCAAAATTAACTCTCTCATGTCACCTTTTATGCCTAGATTGCTAATTTCCCTTCTCTTTAAAAATAAAAAAGTGTAAGAGTGAACTATAATCGACCTACGGGGGGAGGCGGTGGTGAATTGTCGACTAGCTGGGGAAGGGAAGATTTACTTAACTTATGCACACAAAAAAAATTATATTTTCAATAAAATTGTTGCTTAAGATGCGGATTTGTCTAGTCTCATATAACGTATATGCGACCCGCTGGGGGGAGGCGGTGGTGAATCGTCGACCAGCTGGTGAAGGGAAGGTATACGGAGCATTGAGATTGCTTACAGGGGCTCAGGAAACAGAGAAAGCTGCCTTTCTGTAAGTGCACTTAAGTAAGCATCCTCAGCTGTGTCTCCTCTAACCACGACCGAATGATCTAGTAAAAATATTATGGCCAAGAGCATGAAAAAGTTTAAGAAGAAAATAAATAATAATAAAAAAACAAAAATAAAAGTGTTTTAATTTCTCTCTAAAAAGGGTAATCTAGCAAACTTTGTATAAATTGTAGCATAACGGGTGTTTTCTTTAGCTTTGGCTTATTCTAAATCTTATATGAAAGAAGTTGTCAAGATAATTTAATTGATTAAGCTCTCTCTTTTCTAAGGTTGTGTGAGGGTAGTAGCGGGCCTGCCCGTTTGTTGAGTCCTTACACCACAACTGCCCAGGATACAGTTGCCCTCACTTTTGTAGATCTCAGTTCCTGTTCACAATATCATAGCAGTTGTAGTATAGAAAATTTACAATAATTACTATTTATGGATATAAAACCATAATTACATTAGAGGGGTTGACAAAGCCAAAATAAGAAGTGAATTTGCCCCTTTTTGAGAGACACAAGCGCAGTCCAAGGTCCTTCACAGGTCATGCTTGACTTGGCACATAACCCTACAGTATCTTGGTCTTCTGAAGCTTTCACCAATTCTCTTTCGCTGATGAGACGATTAGCAAGAGTGAGTACAGAGTTCCTAGCAAGTCACAATAAAACAATTGTATATACATATAAATGAAGGGTTGATCAATGGAACATATATGTATGTTATTGCAGTAATTAAAATGTTTCAAAGCATATGTATATGAATAGATCAAATCATTTTGAAAGTTCATAACACTACTTGTGCCACACAACATGATTTTAACTCATTGACCACGGCATGCCCCAAGAACCCGGGGGCATGAAGTACTCGAATACTTCTTTAACACTCTGCAAAGGTATACCGCTTTACCCACAAGATTCCTCAACTAACTACTATCAGATCATTACATGACACAGTCCTGCATGCGACTGAGCTGAGGATAACACGCTGTTCACCATGCTTTATATTAACCTTGGCTCTACCTAGCATAAGGTCTATCACTAGATTGATAACCTTGATACCGTTGTGGTAGGCTATACCCCCACGCTGACCCCTTCCTAGTTGATGTGGACAGTGTCCCGATCTTCCGATAGGTAGAGGTAAGTCGATTAATGGAGAACTCGACGTTGACAATCCGGCTTCCAATCAGAACTGATTCGAACCCCTGCAATCGCTACACCACGGCTCTGTTGGTTATCAACCACGCGAACACACGGTTGACCTAGCCACGAAGGCTTATCCCTCCATGTGAATCGAGAACACAAACAAGAACACGGTAAACGCAATCTAAATATTGCCAATTACCAATGAAGAGTACGAGTTGGGGTTCCACAAACCGATGAACGGCGAAAATTATCTAAGCAGTATAATCTTAGAAAAACCTAAATCTAAACAGTGACAGCTACTGAGTATATGAAGAGGCGGCGTGGCTAGAGTTTCTCACGTCCTACTAGGGAATACAAGGGCCGAAGGCCCGAAACAAGGTGTCGCAGTACTGACTTGGCCCAATCAGAATCTGGTCAAAAATTGTTTTATTTTTTTGGCGATCCAGAAGGAATTTGGACATGGGGCCAGATCAATTGAAAGACCTCATCGTGGGCTTCTCCGTGGACTGTAAGAATGTCCCAATCGGACTTCGTATGAGGGAGTTATGGTCGTTTGAAGGCAGGCTGCTCCTGGATGGCCGAACCGGACTCCAACTCGACTTTGGCACCTTGCTGGTCCTCTCCATGGTTCCTAAGTACAATATTATCACCATTAGGTAGTAAACCATTCTCAAAACCATATATATATAACTTAGGAACGAGTTCACCAGGCAAAGCAACAATCGGGCTCGGCTGCGCGTTATTGGTCCTTGTGTAACAAGCGAAGGATTATGGTTGGTGCGTGTATCCGAAGAAATGATGTCCTCATCATCCTCCCCCTCCTGAAGTAGAGCCGTCCTCGGCTCAAGCTCGTCTTCCTCTCCCAAGGACGGCTTCAAATCCGCAGTCCAAAAGCTCTTGGACTTGTCGCTGAATTTCCTTTGTCTCCTCTGGATTTGTCCTCTAATTGGTGGCAGCCTCGGGGGTATCTCAATGGGAAAAACGTCCTCATACTCCTTAGCAAACGGATCGTCATTCCCAGGAAAATACTTATCTTCTGTGCCGTGTCGATTGTGATGCACTCGTTGTTGTTGGCGAATATCATGGGCAGCACGGCGCATGGTAGCCGTGTTGCGGGGCTTAGTTTGTACAGCAACCTCCATGTCAGCGTCTTCAACTTCAACTTCGTGGGAGGTAGCTTGCTCCTTTTCTTTTTCATCTCCATGAGGTGGAATCTGCTGCTCCATATTGTCCAACCTAGTAGCAAGGTCGGAGATGCGCCGGTCCATCCTCTCAAATGCAGTCTGGTTCTCACGGTTGGTTCGAGCCATGTCATCAATGTGCTTATCGAGTTTTGCACTGATGTCGGCCAACATCTTGCGGATTTCATCTTCCTCTTCTGCAGCTCGAGCTCTTGCTTGAGATCCTGCCATGGTTAGTAGTAGAAAATAGAAGACAACATAGGACTATTATCCCTATGACTACTAGGTGGTGGCAAGTGGGACTCTCACAAAGCGTCTTACCACGTTCTTATAAGTGTTCTTACCAAGGCAATAGGGGTGCAACCGGTGGCTGGTTCGTGATACCGTGACGAGCGTGAGTGAGGCGATTGCAATGCAAGCCTGTAACTGAGTTGGAAGAAAGTGGAGCTCGGAAGGCTAATATATGTGTAACAACAATTCAATATCAGTAATCCAAAGTTGAAAATTAGTCCAAAGTAATAGTCAAAGTGCTGGAACTAGTCTAGACTCAGATCTAGCTCAAGCAAACAACTAGAATCACAAAGGACTAGAACCCAAGATGCGCCACTGAAAATTCTCCTCTTTGCTACGCATATTTTTCTTCTATGATTTTATTTTGTACCTGATTTTTTTTATTTCCCTTTTTGTTAATAAACAGTGCGGCTTTTGTTTTTTTTTCACTTGCCTCTTTCTTTTGCAACTGTACAACGAAACAGAAACATTGTTTGGCAACTTCACACTCTAAAAGCTCCGAATCTGAAGATCTACCCAACAAAAAAGTTGTAGAGAATCTTTTTATATTTCCAACAAGTACAAGAACGTCAAAAACGGAGTTGGCAATCAAAAGATATGGCAATTTTACCGAGGCTGTCTCAGATTGAGCAATTTGAATCCGAATTGGATTAGAGTTTGAAGATTACACAACTAACTTTGCCTAAATTTTAGCGTGATAAAAACAGCCGAATTTGAAGATTACCCCAACTTATGGGATTTCTAGCAACGATTCGAGAAAGTATAAGTTTATCCCAATCCGAGCTCGGATGAAAGAATTATAATGAAAATACCAAAACAGACGTATTACATTCAAACTCTACACTGTCGACATTATCGGCCCAATATCTTTTAGATGGAAGCCGAATTTGACTTCGACCTCAACAGAAAAGTTGTAGAGCACGATCTGATGTTTCCAGAAAGTACAAGAATGTGAAAATCCAAGTTCGTATAAAGAAGATATGATGAAAACAACAAACTGGACAGTGGCAGATTCGAATTCACTAGTACAAAAAAGTTTTCTTCTAACGGTTCAAAACACACTTCTGCTAACAGTTTTTATACCGTTAGTGATAGGCATGATAGAACTAGACAAAAACTATTCTCATGGTAAATAACCGTTAGAAAAAAGTGATCTTTTCTAACGATTCATTACTAAAGAACCATTAGAAAAAATATTCTATTCTAACAGTTCATTACCAAAAACCGTTAGAAAAGATCACTTTTTTTAACGGTTCATTACTAAAAAACCGTTTGAAATGATCACTTTTTCTAACGGCTCATTACTAACAAACAGTTAAAAAAAGTGATCTTTTCTAACTGTTATTTAGTAATGAACCGTTAGAAGAGTATTTTTCAAACGGTTTTTTAGTAATGAACCGATAGAATAGAACACTTTTTCTAACGGTTCTTTAATAATAAACCGTTAGAACAGTACTTTTCTAACAGTTCTTTAGTAAAAAACCATTAGAAAATAATAGAACATATACTATACGTATTCCTGGAGTGGGGCATATACTATAGGTAGTCCTGGGCAGGGTAAACATAAGCACACGCAATATAAAATTTCTTGGTGACTAAAACACAAGCAACATTTAACAACATTTCAATATAAATGCATCATCGCAACCATGTAAACACACAAAAATTAAAGAAGATTAAGTAAAAGAACGAAATGTAAACTCATACGGACACTTCAGATTTCTTCTCTCTATTTGGCAGAAGTGGGAAAGGGATCACTGACTGTAGATCCACACCACACAACGCCTCAAAATCTCAAGCTAAGAGAATTTAGCTAGCTGTTTTGCACATGGGACAAACAAATGCTAAAAAGATTGTATTAGTCACAGCTAATCTGTTTTGAACATCTTATAGTGGTTTTCTCAGTGATTTTGCTGCTCAGATGTATGCTGGTGATTAGCTGATAGATCTTCTTCAGGTTGGGCAGGTTGCTCAATGGGCTTCATCTCTAGTTTCTTCTTCTGGGCAGCTTGCCTCGGCATCACCTCCAAGATGAAGCTCCCGCCGTTCCATATGGTAGCTGACACCTTGAGAATTTGGAAGATCACATGCATCCGGTAGGAGGAATATGGGAACAGTGAGTGCCAATGTCGCCACGGTGAATAGCACCTGTAGCAGTATGTACATGAGCGGTCGTTTCTTGTCACCAAGCAATCCGCTCAGCCGCCACCAAATGTTGTTAGCTTTCTGTGCTTTCTTTGAAAGTTCCCTGCCAAAAATTGGATGAAGCTAAATTACTGTAATGCATTGCAGAATCCTCCATCCTTGAACCATAGGATCAAGAAAACGTGACAACAAAATAACATCTTAAGGTTTCTACCGTGACTATGGATATTCAAAACTGCCACCAGTTAATACATAAACTCATTCAACTAAACACACAAGACAATGCATGAATAAGATGAACCTAAGCAGAAAAATAAGGAAACTACTAGCAGATGGAGGGAAAATGCAGTTCTTGAAAAACACTCCCAAAGTTCTTTGTCAAACTTTGAGCCTTCTACATAGAAACTATGTTCATATATACATATAAGATCACAGCTTCTACTAAGACACAACTTTTCACCTAAGATGCAGCATTAAGCCTTTAACCAGCTTCATTAGCACTATTCAGTGATCAGGTCACACAGCACTTTTCAGCTACTGATTGTTAAACTGTGCAACACACATATGCATAGCTAGTTAGCTATACCTCAAGTAGAAGGGGCATTAACAATGCAACCCACCAACAAAAATGCATTTTACCACCCTCATTATTTCATAGCCCTCCTCCAGACAGCCTGAGCTGATTCTTGAAGTCAAGTACCAGCAGATATATGAATGTACCTCAAGCAATGTATGTAATATTTCATAAGTATGACCAAGAACCATAAATAGATACCTGTATGATGTCATGACTTCTGGGTCCCGCAGTAACCTTTGTCGATGCAGTACATTTACTATGAGGAAATAGAGAAGCTGCCACAAGGTGTAAGCAACCAATGGAACGACAAACAACCATGTCCAGAGGTATGATTTGTCCTCAACATATGGCCATGACACTCTGGCTGCTCTTCCTTCTGGATGCATAGCAGCAAATGTTACTGGATTCCACCACCGGATAGTGAAGAAGACTATTCCTGTAAAAGCCCTCTGTTAGTCCAACTTCATAGCGAGCTATGTATTCAGTAAGCAAGAAATTGTACTGGATGCTCATAGAGCGGCTAATATCTAATTCATTGGTTTCAGGCTTACAGCTTGATCCTGTCTGAAATTTGACAAGGTTTCAGCCATATGGAACCACAAATTTCAAACCGAGAATCCTTTATCCGAGCTATTTCAAGCTCAAGAGACCCCCAAAGCTCATTTCTAGGTAGATTTCCAAGTGTTTCAGTTGATGATTTCAAAATTTTTATTCTTGCCAGATTTGGTATCAGTATCCCATTGGAGCCAGAAAAGTTAGGAAATTGACCATTGTGGAAATCAACAAACACAGCAACAGCATGAGATATACAGGTATGAGAAATCATGAGCAAGCAACTTGATGTCGCTTATCAGGTGGTACAGAGAACAACAGGTTATATGTAGGTATTGGTTCAATAATTTCTGTAGACTGAACTGCGCCTTTACTTAACCAAGTAAATTTTCCTATATATTGAACTTTGCTGCTCATGTATGGGTTACTTACCGGGTAGAAGATGTATGAGGACACTAACAAGTATGTCAAGTGAACTGAAGACCAAGCTACAACGCCAAACAATTAATGCCCAAGCAAGTGGGCCCTGGAAGGATTTAACATAACACAAATGGTTATACACAAATCATGGAAAGGAATGATCGAATAACACTCACTACATTTTCTTTACCTCTGCAAATGAAAAGCAAACCATAAGAAGCTTTTCATTCTTTGGGTACAAGAGAATCATGACAACGAAGAAAGTATTGGTGTAACATCCCAGTTTTTGGCTATCTTTTCTGCTCACGAGTCAGCATATCTTCTTTGGAATCCCTGATATCTCAACCCCATTTTGATCTTAGGTATGCCACTACCTTAACCTAAAAAGTTGGCAGCTAAACTTCATCTCCCAGATCATTTTCACATTTCAGTCCAAAAGTGTTTCAGTTTAGTTCTTTTCAGAATTTTCAAAAAGCCCAAAAAAGCCAAAAGTCTCAGATCATCTCCAAATTCAAATCTAATCAAGTGATTATCTTTCTTCCATTTTTCTGAACGTTTTTCCCTTCTGGAAGAACTCAAGAATCTCAACCGAAACCCTAGTTTCAGCCCCGGCAAAATGTCAAACCCTAATTACCCTATTTTACCCTGTTTTCGATTTTCGTTGAAACCCTCAGATCTTATCGGATTTTGCCATTTTTCCTGCTGGATGAGTCCAAGTTTTTTGGTAACACTCATCTGTAAAGTCAAAATTCAAATCATCCCTCCGGATCTTCAGATTTGTAAATAGGCCCAAGTTCCCGAACCAAAATCCTCGCATTTTAGTCCAAACCTTCGCAAATCAGTCCAAAACCTTGCAAACAAGCCCCTGGCCCTTTCTTCGACCACGACCAGAGCCGCGTGCACAACCACGACCTGAGGACATTCAACCGTAGCTGTTGCCGTTGCCGTGAACCACCGTAGCCTTCACCGCCGGCCAGATTCGCCGCCGCAACGGTCGAAACCAGCGTGTACCGCACGTGCTCACGTCGCGCCAAGGAACGCCACCGTGGCGATGACCGGAGACCGTGGCTTCACCGTTCGCGCGCGTGCCTGACATTGTCAGGACTTACTACCACATGGTTGCCATGCCGAAGCTCGCTATCCCGTCGTCCTGACGAAGTCCCGATTTCGCGCGATGCTCCGTCTCTGGCAGAGCTCCCGCCGTCTCCCGATGTGCCTCGCTGACCGCTCCAGCGCCAGAGAGCATCTTCCCGACGATTGCTGCCGCTCCCGAGGACTCAACCCCGCGGCTATATAAAGCCCCCTCGCCCAGCATCTCTTCACACCACCCCGCAGTTGTATGCTTTAGCTTCTACCACCAGAGAGCAACCAAGCTCCTCAGCGCCGCCGTGAAGACCTTCTTCACCGGCGAGCCACTTCTGAAGCTCACGGCGCCAGCTTCGCCCACAGCTTCTCACTCCAAACCGACACCACCAGTAAGCTCCCCTCATCCCCCCGTATGTGTCATAACATTTACTCAACCCCCGGCGAACCTCAACGCCGGCCATCACCGGAAAAACCATAATCCCCTGTTCCCCTAATGCCGAGCGATTCAAGCCAAATTGATCCTCGTGCCAGTAGAGAATAGTGATCAATAAGCTGGGAGGAGTAAGCCTGGAAGTTTGGAATCGTCAATTTTGTCCCGAGCGTGGAATCCCCAAGTTCGAGCCTCGGCAGTTCGCCGGAGAACGCCGCCGTGCTTCTCCAGCCATTCTCTGGCAAAATTGAGTACACCAGTAGCTTCGTGATGACCCCTAGATGCGTCCCGAGCGTGGAATTGAGTTCAAACGCCATGGAACGAAAACGCCCAAATCAGTGCCTTCGTCTTCGGCCCAGATCGCCGGAGTTCATTTTTCGGCCAAACCAGCCGATGAAACCTTGTCATCTAGCTAGGCCTCAACCCCCTGAGCAATTTACTCCACTGGCTCGAACCCTGAGTCGGCCTAGATCAAAAGTTATGATCATGCCAAGATTACTGCCCAGTAGTTCGGGCCACCGTGTTTGCTCACCGGATTTGGCCACCCTCCGGCCACTTTCTGCCCTTGAGCCTGTTGAGAGTTTTGTAGCTGTTATCAAGGCCTAAACCCCAGACAAAGTTGTGCACCTATTGGAGTCCTAAGTCAAAAGTTACGCAATGCCCTAGTTTCTGGCCATGTCTAGCACTATGTCAGTGCATGTCCACCAGTGGCATTGGGTGATTTAGACCTGTTACATTTGAGCAACTAAAATGCCACTTTGTCCTCTAAGCCTTTCGAGCCATGTTCTACAACATTCCCGACTGTCACATCTCCAGAAAACAGACCTAGAACCAATTTAGGGCTATGTCAAGCCATGAGCCGAATGTCAGCCCTTTGACATTCAAGTCCTTTTGAGCCCATCTCTTCGATCAGTATCAAGTGACCTTGTCCAAACCCTTCCCCTGCATGCATGATGTATTCACGTATTATTTTCTAGTGCTTGTATGCTTATATAGTGTGTAGGTGTTGTTTGTATCCGCCGTGGAACCAGACGTTGAAGGAACATAAGAGATCTTCGAGGATTCATCTGAGCAGCTAGACCCATCACTGCAAGACAAGTCTCAAACCCTTGATCATGTCTAGCCTAATATTTTGAAATGAAGTATGTTAACTGTTTTCAAGTATGTGCATGTCTTAGATTCAAATAAGAGCTATGTTTCAATGAAATGATTAGATATGACCTAAATAACAATAAAGCCCCTTTTGACATTGAATATCCATACACCCTTGTCACCCTAGAATATCATGCTTAGGCTATGCTATGCTCAAGATTATATGTTAAATGTCGAATGGTCACATATGAGAAAAGCATATTCAAAACCCCTTTTGTGAAAGAAAATGTGATTGCAATCGATAGTGAGGATGGTTTGATTGGATGGTGTTGTGTGCGCACTGGGAATGTGAAAGACTCCTCACTAGAGATTCATAAGGACTAGAACCTTGTGTTGTGCTTCTATGCGGCATGAAAAACGTACCAACCACTTGCCCGGTTATGGGACGGGCGCAACTTAGTAGCTTTCTTTAGTATTAGCTTTTCCCTGCAATGGTTGTCGATCCAATTTCTTGCTAGAGCTGGTGGGCCGCAGAAGGCCATGAGTGATGTGAGTTCAGAAAAATTATGAGAGGAAAAGGTGGAAAGAAGGGAGACGCCCTATGCCAGATTAAGTCGTGCGCGACTGTAATCAAGAGAGGCTATGTGTCTTGTGAGAACATAGACCCAGGCTAGGAAGTAAGGCAGTGGGGAGGACCCACAACGGTACTTGAGACTTGACTGTCTATTTACCGGGCAGGGAATAGTTAATGCTAGGACTGTAAACTGTTGTGTCATCTCGGCCTTGTCACATGCGTGAAAGTCGCATGGAGAGGTACCGACTAGAAAGCCGGATGATCGGTGGATTAAGGTGGTACATCTTTGCAAAGTTTTGTAACACCCTGAGTTAGGGGTGAAAAGTTCCTTTTTCATCAATAGCATGCATGCATGTATCTGTAGTAATAGCCAGATCAGTATCTATCCTAAGCCCTAAAATCTCCAAAATCTATCCTGTGACCTCAAATCAAGATCAGATTGTTCAGATGTGATCTATCAGTTATCCTGAATCGAAAAGTCTTCGGAACTTAGATCCAATTCTATCTCTAAATCCCAGAATTATCAACTCCATTCTGTTTTCGAAAACAGAATTACTTTATATTACCCAAATACCCTAAGTTTCAGAAATACAGATTTAACCTAAATCTTGACCAAGTTTAGACCAGATTATTTCTGGAATATGATCATGGGTATGTCAATACCTTAATCTAAAAAGTTGACAGCCAGATTTCACCATCTAGACCCTTTTCACAAATTAGTCCAAAAAAATTATCGCAAAATAGTCCTTATCTGTTATCTGAAAACCCAAAAAGGCTAAAATCTCCAGATTAACTCCAAATTCAGAATTTCTTCAGCAAATCTTCTCAAAATGCTATTTGCCACAAGTTTCTCTTCTGTGCAGATATCAAAATCTCATCCTAAATGCCAGAATTCGAAATCGACAAAACTTAAATCTTGTTTTACCCTAAATTACCCTATTTTCAGTTTGTATCAAAAGCTATCCAAATGCGCCAAATTTTATTTTCAATCCTTGCCAAATCATCTGTGGAATAAAGATTGCCAAAATAGCAGAATCAAAGTCAGTTCAAACCTCCCAGAATTCCAGATTTGCATTTCAGTCCAAAACAAGAAATCGAATATTGCAATCAGGTCCCTAATTCGACCAGGACAGCAGCAAGCATTCGACCAGGTCAACTGCTGTACACGACCAGGGCTCGCCGTGTTTCTTTGCGCCGTGGTTGCTCATCGTCGGCCAAGCTTCGCCGCACTTGTGACCGTGCATGCCAGTACGCACGTGTCCTTGCCTCAGCCATCACCGTGGCAGCGTCGTTGCTACGTCGACGACCAGTGTTTGCTCCCGCGCGCGATCAGCAGCAACTTTGTCAGCAATCCATCGCCACGTAGCCTCGCCGCGCCAGTACTTGTCGCCACCGCTTGCTACAAGCTTCGCCAGGTCCCGATGAAGCGACATTGTGATCAGCTGAAGGCTTGTCGCCGTCGCATCACCGTTCTTCGCTGTGTCTTCGCCGCTGTTGCTCCAGCACGCAACCAGTCAAGTCACCAGCAGCCAATCTCTTCATTGTTTTCTCTTCGCATGTTTCGCCTGCCTATTTAAGCATCCCTGTGCTCAGCAGCTCCCTCAAACTTCACTGGAAATCAGCTCAGTCTCGAAATTCTCTTGTCTTGGTCTTCTTCTCCGGCGAGCCGTCGAGGAGCCTCACGGTGCCAGCACAATCCGCAACATCTCCTGTCAAATTAATCGCATCAGTAAGTTCCCTTCATCTCCCTCATCGTGCTGTACCATTTAATTGGTTTACATTGCATCTAGTCGCCGGCGATCACCGGAAATGGCTGACAATCGAAGATTGCCCTGTTCCGGCAATGCAGCCCGATTCAATTCAAATTAGCTTTCGTTTCTGTAAACAAAATTGATCAGTGAGCTAAATCAAGCAAGCCTGTGAAGTTGGATTTCGAAATTTAGCAAGAATCGAACCTTTTCCCTTAACCGAGCTTCACCAGAAAACCGGCGATCGTCGCCAGGCTTCTCCAGAGATCCTCCGGTCAATTTGATGTTACCAGAAGCTTCCCTATACCTCCTAGATGCTCTCCAAGCAAGGAATTTAGTTCTCTCGGCCTGTAACAGAAACCCCCAACTGGCAGTGTCTCTTCTCCGGCGCCGATGACCGGAAAGCTTGTTCCAACCATTTCAGCCCTCGAAACCTTGTCATTTAGATGTGCCTTAGCCTCCTGAGCACTTTTGTCTTCTAGCCCGACACCTAGATCGGCCTAGA
This sequence comes from Pharus latifolius, assembly GCA_019359835.1. Lineage (NCBI taxonomy): Eukaryota > Viridiplantae > Streptophyta > Magnoliopsida > Poales > Poaceae > Pharus > Pharus latifolius. The sequence goes on from CM033322.1 coordinate 59,747,601, forward strand.
TTGGAAGTTACAGCCATGCCAAGATCTTGTCCAGAATTGCTCCAGTGCAGCCAGTTCATCTCTGTTCATCATCAAAATTCTTGCTTTCCAGCCATTTCCTGCCCTAGATCCTGTTAACTTAATTGCTCCTGTTACTCAAGCCTACCTCCCAGACAAAGTGGTGCATCATTTGGAGCTCCAGATCAAAAGTTATGCTAAGCCCTAGTTTTTGGCATTGTCAGCTCTATGCCAGAGCTTGCCAGCCAGTGGCATTGACCTTATTTACCCACTTCTGGTTGTGCAATTTGAAATCCACTTTGTCCACTGAATTTGTAGAGTTGTGATCTACATTTTATTCTACTACCACAAGTTGAGATGACCCCTCTATCATTCATCGACCCTATGTCGATGCTTTGAACCGAATGTCGACCTAAAGACGTTCGCTGTTTTTGAGCGAACCAGTCGCAACCTTGATATCATTCTGATATTTTGAGACATTTGGAACCTTGTAAACCTTTGACAGCTAATCTTAACATTGGTTTCTTTAACTTAACCCTAATCAGCCTCTAAACCCAATCATTCCAGAATCATCAAGACTTCATCTTTGCATCATTGCATATAGTATAATAATGTATTGAAAAGATTATGATTATTGGTTGTTTGTTTGTTGGGAGAGCAGATCAAGAGCCCGAGTTCGAGGACTTCATTGCGGATCCGACGTCAACTGCTGTATCTTACGACGCGGAAGGCAAGTCATATCCTTGGTCGTCTTGAACCTATATTTTAAATGTTGCTAAACATAACCTTGAATATAGGCAATATTGCATGTGAAAGATTGAGAATGATTGATTTATGAATTGGCAGTACTAGACTGGTTATCTGTGAAATGTGAAATAAACAAGTTTTGAGCTATGAACTATTATATGTATCTATATACTTATATTCATGAAATAAAACCCCTAGCCGTGACTAGAAAAATGGTATGGATGGCTGTAGCACTGGAGGTGCTAGACTGCAAAGGAATGCAGGCACGGAAGGTGCAGGGTTGTGGATGGTCTGGTCACTGGCATATAAGGACTAGAACCTTGTGTTGTGCGTCTAGTGGCATGAACAACGTGCTAACCGCAAGCCTGGTATGGAACAGGCCTGAACAAGTAATTATGTGGATCGCACATGAAACCCCTGCATGAGATGTGTTGTGATGCACGATAAACACGGAGCGCGGCTCCCACACATATCACTGAAGGTGATCAAGCACGCTGACCCAGTAATGGGAATAAGCAAAGGGGTGGAGGTTTGGATACAACCTGCCACAACTGTGCCTCGCTGAGAGCCACAGGGTCGGGGGTGAATTGTGAGTAAAACATAACAAAAGTTCTTGTTATTTCCACCTTGCCGCTCACAATATGAAGTGAGTCAGGGGTCCAATCATTTTGTTATGATAGGAAAGGTTTGAAAGTGGAGTATCTTGCGGGTAAATTGGTACCTCTCTGCAGAGTTAAAAACGTATTCGAATACTCCGAGCTCCCGGGTTTATAGGAGTCTGCTGCGGTGGATTAAATCCACGGGGTGTGACACAAGTACTATTTTCTAAATAAAATATGTTTAAATCAAGATTACCCAAATGACATGTGTTGTCATGATAAGGAGTGCTGCCGTGGGCTGTCGTGTGTCGACGTGTCGCGGTAGTGCTGTAATCTAGTGAACATGATTGATGATGTTATATTATGAAAAGTGCTGCCATAAGATGAGATGAGAAACGAAAAGACTATTTTACAAATATCCATAATTCTTGACTAGTCTAGGTTCATATCATCACTACTATATGTACTTACTCTTACCTATGACTTGCTGAGTACGTAAGTGCTCACCCTTGCAACATTCAACTCAATAGATGGAGCCTACTTTGATCAAGATGATGGCACGGAGTATTACGTGGATCCAGAAGGAGGAGAATCAGTTCCGCCAGAGCCCTGAAGTGTGTTGTTCTGCCGTCAACTTCTTTTGTGGGAGGGTCACCTATCTTCTGCTGCGTAGTTAAATATTTTGCTAAACCCTGAATGCCTTGTAGGCATTGTAATCCTCTTATGTAGTATTAAGGCCAGCAGGCCACACTGCTTAATATTTTGTGAGTACTCTCTTGCAATGTAATATACTCCTGTGTTTGACTCATCCTGGGAAGTCAAAGGTTTGTAGTTTGGGACTAGCTGCAGCGAGCTAGGTCTCTACAGGAGTAGTCGTTGTCCCAGTCACGGGGCGCGACAAAGAAAAGTTGGTATCAGAGCAACATGAGAACTTGACTGTAGGACGACACCTTTAGGAAATTGGCCGTGCCAGGAAGACGTAATTTATTTAGAAACTAATTGTGGAAATTTTATTTTGGTAAAAATAATGAGCTTTGTGGCTCTTGAAAACCTTCATTCCAAAATTTTATTTGGATTTCTAAAATTCGGTAAGATTGTGAGAGTGCATTCTGTTCCAGAGTATCTTAGAGGTTGGTGTAGACAGAGCTAGTGGATGCTCTTAATAGCTTTGTGATTCGCTGTTGCTTTTGCAATGGTTAATTTGTGTATTATGGCTAATAGCCTAAGTAATTTTATGCATTAAAGTAGTTGCATTAATTTCTGCATTGCTGTCTTAGTTGGCCTTAGTTAGTTAGATCCGTCTAAACTTTTTCAGAGCCACCATGGTTGACACCAGAAGGAGATCTCGAAGTGGAAGAGAAGATATAGGTCAGACTCCGCAAGAAGAAGAAACTATGACAAGAGACCCTTTGTTTCAGCAAGGATCTCAGAGTTCTAATCCACCTCAGAATGAACAACCCAGTCTTCAGGAAATTCTGTTGTCAATGGAGAAAAGCCGACAAGAAGCTCAGATAGCTCATACCCAGTTATTAGCTCAGATAGTTCAGAAACTGCCTACTGGAACAACAGAAGGAACTACTTCTGCTGTAGGAGCAAGATTAACAGATTTCCAAAAGACCCGTCCACCAACATTCTCTAGTGCGACCGATCCTATGGTTGCCGATGATTGGTTACGGGATATCGAGAGGAAACTAGACACGGTCCGATGCAGCGAACGAGAGAAAGTTTTGTTTGGATCTCATCAGTTATCAGGAGCTGCCGCTGCATGGTGGATGAATTACCAGGAAGCCCACCCTGATAAAGATAATATCTCTTGGAGGGAATTTAAGGATCAATTTCAGAAATTTCATATACCTACTGGTGTTATGGCAGCTAAGCGTCGGGAATTTCGGAATTTAACTCAAGGAAGTAAGTCAGTCACTGAGTATCTACACCAATTTACTCATTTGGCTCGATATGCACCTGGAGATGTGGATACTGAAGAGAAGAAGATAGAGCGCTTCACAGAAGGACTTCAACACTATTTACAGTATCAAATTGCTTCTCATGAACTGACGGAATTTCAAACCCTAGTGAACAGAGCTTTAAAGGTGGAAGAAAAGAAGAATATGGGAGAAGAAAGCCGAAAGAGGAGGATGTTCCAGCAAACAAGACCACAGCCAAATCCAATCAGAGGAAGAGTTCCTATCACTCCCAATTTTCGACCATCTTATCAAAATCCCAGACCAGCAACGACATTGTGCCCCAATTGCCGTGGAAATCATTCTCAGAAGGATTGCCCTCATCCTCGTGTTGAGTGTTATCATTGTGGACAGCGTGGGCACCGTAAAGAATTCTGTCCTTGGATACAACTTCCGATGTCCATTGCCAGATCTCAAGCAGGATCACAGCCAGTAGTAACCAGAGCATCACCATCGCAGAATTTTAGAGGAAATTCAGCAGGAAGAGGAGGAAACATGGCTAATCGAGGAAGAGGAAGAGGTAAAGTACCAACTGCAACCCAAGGAGGAAGATTAAACTATACTTCAATTCAAGAAGCAGGTAGCGCCACCGACATTCTTCTAGGTAGATTTCTGATTCAATCTGCATCTGCCTTAATATTGTTTGATCCTGGTGCTACAAATTCATTCATGTCAAGAGCATTTGCATCTGAAGTTGAAATGCATATAGACCAAGTACCACTAGAGTACTCTATGGTTATACAAACTCCAGGGGCTAGATTATCTGTTTACTCGATCTGCCCAAATGTAACTTTCAATATAGAAGGAGTAGAATTTGAGGCAAATCTACTAGTTCTAGAACTGCAAGGACTAGACATTATTTTGGGAATGGATTGGTTGTCCCAACATAAAGGTCTAGTAGATTGTGAAGAGAAAACCCTTAATCTTGTCAGTAGTCAAGGGGAAAGAGTTCTATTCCATGCAGAAAGATCAACAGTCAAGAGACCACTAAGATCTGTTCAAGCATTGCAAAAGTTATGCCTGGAACAAGTGCCCGTAGTACAACAATATTCTGATGTATTTCCAGAAGAACTTCCAGGAATGCCACCTGATAGAGACATAGAGTTCTCTATTGAGCTTAAACCAGGAGCAGCACCTATAGCAAAACGACCATACCGGATGTCAGTTTCTGAATTAGAAGAGCTCAAGAGCCAATTGGAAGACTTGGAAGATAAAGGATTCATTAAACCCAGTACTTCGCCATGGGGAGCCCCGGTATTATTCGTAAGGAAGAAGGATGGAACCCTACGAATGTGTGTGGATTATCGGGCTCTAAATGAAGTTACCATAAGGAACAAGTATCCATTGCCAAGAATTGATGACTTGTTCGATCAACTTCGAGGAGCTAAAGTATTCTCCAAAATAGACTTGAAGTCTGGATATCATCAGCTGAAGATTAAGAAGGAAGATATATCGAAGACTGCTTTCACTACCAGATACGGACTGTATGAGTTTACAGTAGTACCTTTTGGTTTAACCAATGCTCCAGCAGCCTTCATGAATGTCATGAATAGCACATTTATGGATTTCCTTGACAAGTTTGTCATAGTGTTCATAGATGACATTCTGATATATTCCAGGAATACAGAAGAGCATGAGCAACATCTATATCTAGTCTTAGAAAGACTACGAGAAAGGCAATTCTATGCCAAGTTTGATAAATGCGAGTTTTGGATGTCAAAGATTGCATTTCTTGGACATGTGTTGACAGCAGAAGGAATTTCAGTGGATCCAGCTAAAATTTCAGCTATCAAGGAATGGAAGCGACCCACCTCGGTTCCAGAAATTAGAAGTTTCTTGGGATTGGCAGGTTATTATAGAAGATTCATTGAAGGATTTTCCCAAATTGCCAAACCACTTACAAATCTGCTAAAGAAGGATGTTGCATTTAAATGGACCACCAAGTGCGAGGAGAGTTTTCAGAAGTTGAAACAAAAATTGATAACAACACCAGTTCTTACCTTGCCAAATAGCAAAGAAGATTTTGTAGTTTACTGTGATGCTTCGAAGCAAGGGATAGGCTGTGTGCTAATGCAACAAGGTCGGGTAGTAGCCTATGCTTCACGCCAGTTGAGGCCACATGAGGAAAACTATCCTACCCATGATTTGGAATTAGCAGCAGTAGTTCATGCCTTGAAAATATGGCGACACTACCTTATTGGAAATAAATGTGAGATTTTTACCGATCATAAGAGCCTCAAGTATATCTTCACTCAGACGGAGCTCAACATGCGTCAACGACGATGGCTGGAGTTGATCAAAGATTATGATCTTAGTACTCAGTACCATCCAGGGAAGGCTAATGTAGTAGCAGATGCCTTAAGCAGGAAGGTTTACAACCTACAAGGAATGGTTATGTTAAAGAACCCTTACCTACAACAAGAGTTGCAGAATCATCAAGTGGAAATAGTACCGCAGGGAACGATAGCTACTTTAACAATAAAATCTCAACTTGAAGAACAGATAGGAAATGCCCAGAAGGAAGATGAAGAAATTCGTAAGATCAAGAGTCGAATCAAGTTAGGAAAGGCTCAAGGCTTTACTGAAAATAACCAAGGGATTGTATGGTATCGAGAAAGAATCTGTGTACCTCAAAACGCAGATCTTAAGGAAATAATTCTCCATGAAGCACATAAAACTCCATACTCAATACACCCTGGTAACACAAAGATGTATCAAGATTTGAAGACCAGATTCTGGTGGGATAATATGAAGAGAGATATTGCAGAGTATATTGCAAACTGTGATACATGTCGACGAGTTAAAACAGAACACCAGAAAATAGCAGGAAAGCTACAACCTCTACCAATACCATTATGGAAATGGGAAGAAATTGGTATGGATTTCATTACAGGATTACCTAAAACTCACGGAGGATATGATTCTATATGGGTTATTGTGGACAGACTTACTAAAGTGGCTCACTTCATACCGGTCAAAAAGATTTATGATGGCAGTAAATTAGCAGAGTTATACATGCAAAGAATAGTGGCATTGCATGGTATTCCTAAGAAGATAGTCTCAGATCGTGGAACACAGTTTACCTCCAAATTTTGGAATAGACTGCATGAAACCCTAGGAACCCAGTTGGATTTCAGTACTGCATATCATCCACAGACGGGAGGACAGACAGAAAGAGTCAACCAAATCCTAGAGGATCTTCTAAGAGCTTGTATACTAGATTATGGGACATCATGGGACAAATGTTTACCATTTGCAGAATTTACATATAATAACAGTTATCAAGCTAGTATACAGATGGCACCATTTGAAGCTTTATATGGACGTAAATGCAGAACTCCATTACATTGGAATGAGCCAGGAGAACGAAAAGTCATTGGACCAGAGATAGTAGAAGAAGCAGAAGCTCATGTCAGACTCATCAGAGAAAGGTTGAAAACAGCACAATCACGACAAAAGAGCTATGCAGATAAACGACGAAGAGAATTATCTTTTGAACCAGGAGATTTTGTGTATCTCAAGGTTACACCATTCAAAAGATTACAAAGATTCCAAGTGAAAGGAAAGTTATCCCCAAGATATATTGGACCATTTAAGATAATCAAGAGAAAGGGAGAAGTATCATATAAATTGGAATTACCTGTGAGATTAGCAGGAGTGCATGATGTGTTTCATGTCTCTCAGCTCCGGAAATGTTTGAAGGAACCTACTGACCAGATAGATGTACAAGATGTGCCTTTACAGAAGAATCTCACTTATCTTGAGCACCCAATCAGAATCCTAGCCACTGATGAACGTCAGCTCAGAAGGAAGAAAATCAAATTGTGTAAAGTTCAATGGAAGAATCATTCAGAGCAAGAGGCTACTTGGGAGAAGGAAGAAGATCTTAAGCAAACCTATCCTGATCTTTTCCTGTCTTAGGTAAATCTCGGGGCGAGATTTCTTTAAGGAGGGTAGATCTGTAACACCCTGAGTTAGGGGTGAAAAGTTCCTTTTTCATCAATAGCATGCATGCATGTATCTGTAGTAATAGCCAGATCAGTATCTATCCTAAGCCCTAAAATCTCCAAAATCTATCCTGTGACCTCAAATCAAGATCAGATTGTTCAGATGTGATCTATCAGTTATCCTGAATCGAAAAGTCTTCGGAACTTAGATCCAATTCTATCTCTAAATCCCAGAATTATCAACTCCATTCTGTTTTCGAAAACAGAATTACTTTATATTACCCAAATACCCTAAGTTTCAGAAATACAGATTTAACCTAAATCTTGACCAAGTTTAGACCAGATTATTTCTGGAATATGATCATGGGTATGTCAATACCTTAATCTAAAAAGTTGACAGCCAGATTTCACCATCTAGACCCTTTTCACAAATTAGTCCAAAAAAATTATCGCAAAATAGTCCTTATCTGTTATCTGAAAACCCAAAAAGGCTAAAATCTCCAGATTAACTCCAAATTCAGAATTTCTTCAGCAAATCTTCTCAAAATGCTATTTGCCACAAGTTTCTCTTCTGTGCAGATATCAAAATCTCATCCTAAATGCCAGAATTCGAAATCGACAAAACTTAAATCTTGTTTTACCCTAAATTACCCTATTTTCAGTTTGTATCAAAAGCTATCCAAATGCGCCAAATTTTATTTTCAATCCTTGCCAAATCATCTGTGGAATAAAGATTGCCAAAATAGCAGAATCAAAGTCAGTTCAAACCTCCCAGAATTCCAGATTTGCATTTCAGTCCAAAACAAGAAATCGAATATTGCAATCAGGTCCCTAATTCGACCAGGACAGCAGCAAGCATTCGACCAGGTCAACTGCTGTACACGACCAGGGCTCGCCGTGTTTCTTTGCGCCGTGGTTGCTCATCGTCGGCCAAGCTTCGCCGCACTTGTGACCGTGCATGCCAGTACGCACGTGTCCTTGCCTCAGCCGTCACCGTGGCAGCGTCGTTGCTACGTCGACGACCAGTGTTTGCTCCCGCGCGCGATCAGCAGCAACTTTGTCAGCAATCCATCGCCACGTAGCCTCGCCGCGCCAGTACTTGTCGCCACCGCTTGCTACAAGCTTCGCCAGGTCCCGATGAAGCGACATTGTGATCAGCTGAAGGCTTGTCGCCGTCGCATCACCGTTCTTCGCTGTGTCTTCGCCGCTGTTGCTCCAGCACGCAACCAGTCAAGTCACCAGCAGCCAATCTCTTCATTGTTTTCTCTTCGCATGTTTCGCCTGCCTATTTAAGCATCCCTGTGCTCAGCAGCTCCCTCAAACTTCACTGGAAATCAGCTAAGTCTCGAAATTCTCTTGTCTTGGTCTTCTTCTCCGGCGAGCCGTCGAGGAGCCTCACGGTGCCAGCACAATCCACAACATCTCCTGTCAAATTAATCGCATCAGTAAGTTCCCTTCATCTCCCTCATCGTGCTGTACCATTTAATTGGTTTACATTGCATCTAGTCGCCGGCGATCACCGGAAATGGCTGACAATCGAAGATTGCCCTGTTCCGGCAATGCAGCCCGATTCAATTCGAATTAGCTTTCGTTTCTGTAAACAAAATTGATCAGTGAGCTAAATCAAGCAAGCCTGTGAAGTTGGATTTCGAAAGTTAGCAAGAATCGAACCTTTTCCCTTAACCGAGCTTCACCAGAAAACCGGCGATCGTCGCCAGGCTTCTCCAGAGATCCTCCGGTCAATTTGATGTTACCAGAAGCTTCCCTATACCTCCTAGATGCTCTCCAAGCAAGGAATTTAGTTCTCTCGGCCTGTAACAGAAACCCCCAACTGGCAGTGTCTCTTCTCCGGCGCCGATGACCGGAAAGCTTGTTCCAACCATTTCAGCCCTCGAAACCTTGTCATTTAGATGTGCCTTAGCCTCCTGAGCACTTTTGTCTTCTAGCCCGACACCTAGATCGGCCTAGATTGGAAGTTACAGCCATGCCAAGATCTTGTCCAGAATTGCTCCAGTGCAGCCAGTTCATCTCTGTTCATCATCAAAATTCTTGCTTTCCAGCCATTTCCTGCCCTAGATCCTGTTAACTTAATTGCTCCTGTTACTCAAGCCTACCTCCCAGACAAAGTGGTGCATCATTTGGAGCTCCAGATCAAAAGTTATGCTAAGCCCTAGTTTTTGGCATTGTCAGCTCTATGCCAGAGCTTGCCAGCCAGTGGCATTGACCTTATTTACCCACTTCTGGTTGTGCAATTTGAAATCCACTTTGTCCACTGAATTTGTAGAGTTGTGATCTACATTTTATTCTACTACCACAAGTTGAGATGACCCCTCTATCATTCATCGACCCTATGTCGATGCTTTGAACCGAATGTCGACCTAAAGACGTTCGCTGTTTTTGAGCGAACCAGTCGCAACCTTGATATCATTCTGATATTTTGAGACATTTGGAACCTTGTAAACCTTTGACAGCTAATCTTAACATTGGTTTCTTTAACTTAACCCTAATCAGCCTCTAAACCCAATCATTCCAGAATCATCAAGACTTCATCTTTGCATCATTGCATATAGTATAATAATGTATTGAAAAGATTATGATTATTGGTTGTTTGTTTGTTGGGAGAGCAGATCAAGAGCCCGAGTTCGAGGACTTCATTGCGGATCCGACGTCAACTGCTGTATCTTACGACGCGGAAGGCAAGTCATATCCTTGGTCATCTTGAACCTATATTTTAAATGTTGCTAAACATAACCTTGAATATAGGCAATATTGCATGTGAAAGATTGAGAATGATTGATTTATGAATTGGCAGTACTAGACTGGTTATCTGTGAAATGTGAAATAAACAAGTTTTGAGCTATGAACTATTATATGTATCTATATACTTATATTCATGAAATAAAACCCCTAGCCGTGACTAGAAAAATGGTATGGATGGCTGTAGCACTGGAGGTGCTAGACTGCAAAGGAATGCAGGCACTGAAGGTGCAGGGTTGTGGATGGTCTGGTCACTGGCATATAAGGACTAGAACCTTGTGTTGTGCGTCTAGTGGCATGAACAACGTGCTAACCGCAAGCCTGGTATGGGACAGGCCTGAACAAGTAATTATGTGGATCGCACATGAAACCCCTGCATGAGATGTGTTGTGATGCACGATAAACACGGAGCGCGGCTCCCACACATATCACTGAAGGTGATCAAGCACGCTGACCCAGTAATGGGAATAAGCAAAGGGGTGGAGGTTTGGATACAACCTGCCACAACTGTGCCTCGCTGAGAGCCACAGGGTCGGGGGTGAATTGTGAGTAAAACATAACAAAAGTTCTTGTTATTTCCACCTTGCCGCTCACAATATGAAGTGAGTCAGGGGTCCAATCATTTTGTTATGATAGGAAAGGTTTGAAAGTGGAGTATCTTGCGGGTAAATTGGTACCTCTCTGCAGAGTTAAAAACGTATTCGAATACTCCGAGCTCCCGGGTTTATAGGAGTCTGCTGCGGTGGATTAAATCCACGGGGTGTGACACAAGTACTATTTTCTAAATAAAATATGTTTAAATCAAGATTACCCAAATGACATGTGTTGTCATGATAAGGAGTGCTGCCGTGGGCTGTCGTGTGTCGACGTGTCGCGGTAGTGCTGTAATCTAGTGAACATGATTGATGATGTTATATTATGAAAAGTGCTGCCATAAGATGAGATGAGAAAGGAAAAGACTATTTTACAAATATCTATAATTCTTGACTAGTCTAGGTTCATATCATCACTACTATATGTACTTACTCTTACCTATGACTTGCTGAGTACGTAAGTGCTCACCCTTGCAACATTCAACTCAATAGATGGAGCCTACTTTGATCAAGATGATGGCACGGAGTATTACGTGGATCCAGAAGGAGGAGAATCAGTTCCGCCAGAGCCCTGAAGTGTGTTGTTCTGCCGTCAACTTCTTTTGTGGGAGGGTCACCTATCTTCTGCTGCGTAGTTAAATATTTTGCTAAACCCTGAATGCCTTGTAGGCATTGTAATCCTCTTATGTAATATTAAGGCCAGCAGGCCACACTGCTTAATATTTTGTGAGTACTCTCTTGCAATGTAATATACTCCTGTGTTTGACTCATCCTGGGACGTCAAAGGTTTGTAGTTTGGGACTAGCTGCAGCGAGCTAGGTCTCTACAGGAGTAGTCGTTGTCCCAGTCACGGGGCGCGACAAGTTTAAAAAGTATCGGATACTCTGAGCTCCCAGGTTATGGAGTCTGCGCGCTGTGGATTCTATTCACGTCGATGCAGCACAAGTAGCTTTTGGAAAGTTTTTCACAAAACCTGAATAAAGTGGTGACTCATGAAAGACCGCCACACACAACATTTTCTGAAAACCTAGCTTAGGATTTTAAAAGCACCGCTTCCGAAAATAGAGGTCTTTTCTTCAACTAAGTGCGAAAATCTATCCTATATGTATGCAAAAAGCCAAAGAGCCATCCTTGAGAAATTCCCCCTCATCTAAGTATACTTGCATTCTTATTTGGGACTTGTTGAGCACCATGTGGACAATGTGCCATTTTTGAGGGCAATCCACCTGGGCGGTTGCCATCGTATTCCTCAAATGAGGGTCCCACAGAATCTGGTATCAGAGCAAAAGGCTCGACTGTGGGTCGTAACCCTTAGATAGACTTTGGCGTCCCCAGAAGGAAAGTTCGCTAGTTCTTTTTTGTCAAAAATTTGTTTACGAAAACCTATTTTCCTTAAGAAAAATGTTATTTTCGATTTGTGGAAAAAGGCTTTAGACTTCTCTTTAAACTCATAGATGCCTTTCGTTCTGTCTTCAGATGGCTTCTGACAGGAGATACTTTCACGGAGACGAGCTTGGATCGTGGGCACTGTTGCTGTGGATGATGCTGCAATTTCTTGGAGCACGGGACAGTCAGAGGCCAGTATACTGTGTCTGGCAGGATGAGATCAACGGACGACCCATTGGTTGTTGGGCCTCAGTGATTGTCTATGAGATTCCTGAGCACGAGAGAGGCTCAGTAAGACATCAAGCCCGCAGAGAAGAAGAAGATGCTATCTTAGACGCTGCCCGTCGTGCCGTAGGTACCGTCCGGCAGTTGTACAGCGACTACCTTACTGATTCCCCCTACCGCTTCGTGCCTTACCAGGTCCCCGGATCAGAGTATCGAGTTGTTCTTCCGTCCAGTGACTGGGAGGACGCCATTCTGACAAAGGCTCGAGACGTCGTTTGTGCTTTGGAGATCGGATACACCCGCCTACTCTGAGACTACGAGCGTGTTCGCGATGATCGCCGCTACCTTGAGGGCATGCTTATTAGGGCTCGTGCAAGTCTCCAAGAGAAGGAGAAACAAGTTCTAGAATTGGCTGAATCAAGTGGAGAGAAAGACTTCGAAGCTGCAGAGTCAGTAGTCAAGAAGAGTCGCCCAAAGTTGAAGATCACCGCACGCAAGAGGGTAGGAAACTTAAAGGAGTATCTCAGCGGTTTCACGCCTGCGTCGCGTGGCATAGTCATCAATGGTCAGACAATCGAGCTTCCCAGCACTACGAAGAAGGAGAAGACCCCTGAGGGAAAAGGGAAGCAGATTGTCAGCATTGACGACGACAAGGAGGATGATCCGATGGATGCAGATGACGATGAGGAGGAGGATCCCGAGGAGGTAGAGCCTTGTGATTCTTCTGATGATGCTGAGGAGTGACTGCAGACTTCCTTCGATTCAGCCTTTTGTGCCTAACCTAGCAGACGCTAGATTTCCTTTTGTTGTAGCAGTTGTTTTAGTATGGTTGATGTATGCTGGATGTTAGATGAGTTATGTAAGCCGATGAGGCTAGAAGCTTTGTATCTTTTGAAAAGCTGATTTATGAAAAAGTCATTTTGCATATCCTTACTCTTATCTCTTAAGTTAAATGCCAGCATTCTGCTAGCATCTCTGTGAATGATTCTTTCCGAATCAATGTCTCTATTCTTAACCTCCTGTTTGAGTAGGATGGTTAACACACGTGCAAGACCCCTAGAAGGAGAGCTAGAGGGAGATCCTAGCAATGCAAGGGCTACACCCGGAACAAGAAGCCGTACTAACCCCGATAGACCAGGATCTTCAACGATGCCACAAGGAGGTGACATCAATGATGTACTGCTATGGATGGAGCGGAACCGACAAGAGTCAGCAACTGTGCAGATCCAAGTTTTGGGACAGTTGATGCAACACATCGCATCTGGACAAGCTGAAGGATCCACAACGGGTGCGAAATTAACCGACTTTCAGAAAACACGCCCACCGACCTTTTCGAGTACAGAAGACCCCATTGTGGCAGACGATTGGTTGAGAGACGTGGAGAGGAAGTTGAACACTGTTAGATGCAGCGACAAAGAGAAGCTTCTGTATGGATCAAATCAACTAGCTGGACCCGCTGCTGCTTGGTGGGAAAATTACCAGACTGTACACTCCAACAGAGATTCGATCACCTGGAACGAGTTCAACGAGGAATTCCGTAGATAGCACGTCCCAAAAGGCGTTGTTCAAGCAAAACGCCGAGAGTTCGTGAATCTGTGGCAAGGAAACAGGACCGTCAAACAGTGCCTGCATGAATTCATTCAACTGGCAAGGTATGCCCCTGGAGATATTGCGACAGAGGAAAGGAAGATCGACAGGTTTTGCGAAGGACTACAAAACTCCTTGCAATACCAGCTATCATCTCATGAGTTTATGGACTTCCACGTCCTGATAAACCGGTTGCTTAAGATGGAGGAGAAAAGGGGAGTAATTGAAGAAGACCGAAAAAGGAAGGCTTTGCCCAACTCATACCAAGGAAGTGCTAGTCGAGGGAGACCGATGCCTACTTACCGACCAGCCTTCAGACCACCGCAAAGACCCTAGAGGCCTGCTCCTACTGCAATAGCACAATGTACCGGATGTAGAGGAAACCACTTCTTGAAGGATTGTCCCCTGAAGAATGAAGAATGCTTTCATTGTGGAAGAAAGGGACATCGCAGGAACACTTGTCCACTACAACACTTACCATCCAATGTTGCACGGGCACAAGCTGCAAGACCCCCTGTTCCAACCCAAGGCTTCGCCAGAAATGCTCCGCCCTCTAGAGGAGGAAGATTCCAAAATGGCCGAGGGGGAGGAATACCTGCTGCAGGTCGCGGAAGACTCAACTACGCATCTGCCGTTGAAGCGGGAAAATCATCAGACGTTGTGATCGGTAGGATCTTTATTCACTCTGAACTTTCAGTTGCATTATTTGACCCTGGTGCTATTCATTCATTTGTGTCAAGACCTTTCGTGCTAAAAAATAAGTTGTCAGTATCTGCATTAGAGTTCCCTATTTTAATTCAATCCCCTGGAGCTCGGATGCCTGTCAACTCTATTTGTAGAAATATCGCCTTTAGTATTGGCAATCTAGGATTCCTAGCAATCCTGCTAGTTTTGGACCTTCAAGGATTAGATGTCATCCTTGGAATGGATTGGTTAGCCAAGCATAAAGGTCAGATGGACTGTGAGAAGAAAGCGATAACCCTGACGAATGCTGAAGGAAAACAAGTCACATTCCACGCAGAGAGATCAATAGTGAACAACCGAGTGTGTAGTTTGAACAGCTTAGAAGGAGTTGAGTTTGAAGGAGTTCCAATAGTAAATGAATATCCAGAAGATTTTCCTAAAGAGCTTCTTGGAATGCCACCAGATTGGGACATTGAGTTCTCAATCGAATTAAAACCCGGATCTGCCCCTTATGCAAGAAAGCTTGCACGTATGACAAGTGAAGAACAAGAAGAATTAAGAAATCAAGTGGAAGAATTGGAAAGAAAGGGATTTGTTAGAACAAGTTCCTCGCCTTGGGGAGCCCCTGTGCTTTTCACTAAAAAGAAAGATGGCAGTCTATGACTTTGTGTCGACTACCGGAAACTGAATGATATGACGATCAAGAACAAGTACCCTTTACCAAGGATCGATGATCTCTTTGATCAACTAAGAGGAGCGAAGATATTTTCAAGGATCGACCTGAGGTCCGGATACCACCAACTGAAGATTCGAGAATAAGATATTCCAAAAACTGCATTCACAACGAGATATGGATTACATGAGTTTACCGTGGTGCCATTTGGTTTATGAATGCCCCAGCAGTATTCATGAATTTGATGAACAAAGTTCTCATGGAATTTCTGGACAAGTTTGTCATTGTGTTTGTCGACGACATTCTCATCTTTTTGGAGTCAGAGGAAAAACACGCACAACATCTCAGGATGGTGCTGGAAAAGTTAGTAGAACATCGATTGTATGCCAAATTTGATAAATGTGCCTTTTGGTTAAAAGAAATCTCATTCTTAGGCCACATTATCTCTGGCAAAGGAATCTCAATGGATCCATCAAAAATTCAGGCTATCATGGAATGGAAACAACCGGAAACAGTGACTGAAGTAAGAAGTTTCCTAGGATTAGCCGGATATTACCGGAGATTTGTCAAAGGATTCTCCAAGATTACAAAGCCACTCACCAGACTACTAAAGAAAGATGTTCCATTCGACTGGATAGAAGGATGTGAAAAGAGCTTTGAGGAATTAAAGAAGATATTAACAACCGCACCTGTCCTTACGTTACCAGATAACAAAAAGGATTTTGAAGTCTACTGCGATGTGTCGAAGCAAGGACTAGGCTGTATGCAGGAAGGGAGAGTCGTAGCTTATGCATGAAGACAATTGCGACCACATGAGGAGAATTATCCAACTCATGATTTGGAATTAGCCGCCGTTGTTCATGCGCTAAAGATTTGGCGACACTATCTACTTGGAAATAGATGTGAAATCTACACGGACCACAAGAGTTTGAAATACATCTTCACCCAACAAGACTTGAACATGAGACAGTGAAGATGGTTAGAGCTGATTAAAGATTATGACCTTGGAATACATTACCACCCTGGAAAAGCAAATGTAGTAGCAGACGCCTTGAGCAGAAAATCCTATTGCAGTCAAGCGAAGACATTAGGAATAGCACCCCAATTGCTTAGAGATTTCGAGAAGTTGAATTTAGAGTTTGTTGAACAAGGAACCGTCACCGCATTAATGGTGAATTGCGAGCTGAAGGACCAAATTCGAAAAGCTCAAGAAACAGATCAGAGTATTTAGAAGATGAAAGAGGACATGAAATACGGAGATGCAATTGACCTTCGTGAGGATGAGGAAGGAATTTTGTGGTATCATAACCGAATCTGTGTTCCAGAAGACAAGGAAATCAAGAACATGATACTGCAAGAAGCCCATTGTACCCCTTATTCTATTCATCCAGGCAATACAAAGATGTACCAAGATCTAAAGGATCGGTTTTGGTGGAAAGGAATGAAGAAGGAAATTGCCGAGTTTGTAGCTTCTTGTGACACCTGTCAAAGAGTGAAAGCAGAACACCAGAAACCTGCAGGACCGCTGCAACCCCTACCAACCCCGGAGTGGAAATGGGACGAGATTGGAATGGATTTCGTAGTTGGTTTACCAAGAACCCAGCAAGGATACGATTCTATATGGGTCATAGTCGATAGATTGACGAAAGTGGCTCATTTTCTACCTGTAAGAACGCAGTACACAACGAAAAAGCTGGCAGAACTATATCTTACCAGGATTGTCACGCTACATGGAGTACCAAAAACAATCATCTCAGACAGAGGAGCACAATTTGTATCAAGATTTTGGGGAGAGTTACAAAAGTCCCTGGGAACGAAGTTGAAATTCAGTACAGCTTACCACCCGCAAACTGGAGGCCAAACGGAAAGAGTGAACCAGACTTTAGAAGACATGTTGAGAGCGTGTGCTTTAGACTATGGAAATTCTTGGGAACAATTTCTACCGTACGCAGAATTTACCTACAACAATAGTTATCAAGTGAGTCTACAGATGGCTCCTTATGAAGCGCTTTATGGAAGAAAGTGCCGCACACCACTATATTGGACCGAAGTAGGACAGAAACAATTTTTGGGACCGCAATTAGTGGAGGATGCCACAGCCCACATGAAGATCATACAAGAGAGATTGAAAACGGCCCCGTCTCGACAGAAAAGTTACGCCGACAGAAGAAGGAGAGAACTATCCTTCGACATAGGTGATTACATATATCTCAAACTAACACCCTACAAAGGAGTTCGATGATTTCAGATGAAAGGAAAGTTAAGCCCGAGATACGTGGGACCATACAAGATTTCGGAAAGGCGAGGAGAAGTAGCATACAAACTGGAGCTACCGCCTGAGTTAGCAGGAGTCCATGATGTCTTTCATGTATCCAAACTAAGGAAATGACTGAGAAAACTAACGGAACAAGTGTCTCCCACAGAAACAGAGGTTCAACCAGATCTGACATATCAGGAATACCTAGTCAAGGTGTTAGAGGTCAGTGAAAGGAGATTAAAATCAAGGACCATAAAATTCTGCAGAGTCCAATGGAATAACCACACCGAAGAAGAATCAACTTGGGAAAGAGAAGTTGAGCTGCATCGGAATTTCCCCTACCTGTTCTCAGACTTATCAGAATCTCGAGGACGAGATTATTCCTAAGGAGGGTACGTTGTAACATCCCAGTTTTTGGCTATCTTTTATGCTCACGAGTCAGCATATCTTCTTTGGAATCCCTGATGTCTCAACCCCATTTTGATCTTAGGTATGCCACTACCTTAACCTAAAAAGTTGGCAGCTAAACTTCATCTCCCCGATCATTTTTACATTTCAGTCCAAAAGTGTTTCAGTTTAGTTCTTTTCAGAATTTTCAAAAAGCCCAAAAAAGCCAAAAATCTCAGATCATCTCCAAATTCAAATCTGATCAAGTGATTATCTTTCTTCCATTTTTCTGAACGTTTTTCCCTTCTGGAAGAACTCAAGAATCTCAACTGAAACCCTAGTTTCAGCCCCGGCAAAATGTCAAACCCTAATTACCCTATTTTACACTGTTTTCGATTTTCGTCGAAACCCTCAGATCTTATCGGATTTTGCCATTTTTCCTGTTGGATGAGTCCAAGTATTTTGGTAACACTCATCTGCAAAGTCAAAATTCAAATCAGCCCTCCGGATCTTCAGATTTGCAAATAGGCCCAAGTTCCTGAACCAAAATCCTCGCAGTTTAGTCCAAACCTTCGTAAATCAGTCCAAAACCTTGCAAACAAGCCCCTGGCCCTTTCTTCGACCACGACCAGAGCCGCGCGCACGACCACGACCTGAGGACATTCGACCGCAGCTGTTGCCGTTGCCATGAACCACCGTAGCCTTCACCGCCGGCCAGATTCGCCGCCGCCAACGGTCGAAACCAGCGTGTACCGCACGTGCTCGCGTCGCGCCAAGGAACGCCACCGTGGCGATGACCGGAGACCGTGGCTTCACCGTTCGCGCGCGTGCCTGACATTGTCAGGACTTTACTACCACATGGTTGCCATGCCGAAGCTCGCTATCCCGTCGTCCTGACGAAGTCCCGATTTCGCGCGATGCTCCGTCTCTGGCAGAGCTCCCACCGTGTCCCGATGTGCCTCGCTGACCGCTCCAACGCCAGAGAGCATCTTCCCGACGATTGCTGCCGCTCCCGAGGACTCAACCCCGCGGCTATATAAAGCCCCCTCGCCCAGCATCTCTTCACACCACCCCGCAGCTGTATGCTTTAGCTTCTACCACCAGAGAGCAACCAAGCTCCTCAGCGCCGCCGTGAAGACCTTCTTCCCCGGTGAGCCACTTCTGAAGCTCACGGTGCCAGCTTCGCCCGCAGCTTCTCACTCCAAACCGACACCACCAGTAAGCCCCCCTCATCCACCTGTATGTGTCATAACATTTAATCGACCCCCGGCGAACCTCAATGCTGGCAATCACCGGAAAAGCCATAATCCCCTGTTCCCCTAATGTCGAGCGATTCAAGCCAAATTGATCCTCGTGCCAGTAGAGAATAGTGATCAGTAAGCTAGGAGGAGTAAGGCTGGAAGTTTGGAATCGTCAATTTTGCCCTGAGCGTCGAATCCCCAAGTTCGAGCCTCGGCAGTTCGCCGGAGAACGCCGCCGTGCTTCTCCAGCTATTCTCTGGAAAAATTGAGTACACCAGTAGCTTCATGATGACCCCTAGATGCTTCCCGAGCGTGGAATTGAGTTCAAACGCCCTGGAACGAAAACGCCCAAATCGGTGCCTTCGTCTTCGGCCCAGATCGCCGGAGTTCATTTTTCGGCCAAACCAGCCGATGAAACCTTGTCTTCTAGCTAGGCCTTAACCCCCTGAGCAATTTACTCCACTGGCTCCAACCCTGAATCGGCCTAGATGAAAAGTTATGATCATGCCAAAATTACTGTCAAGTAGTTCAGGCCACCGTGTTTGCTCAACGGATTTGGCCACCCTCCGGCCACTTTCGGCCCTTGAGCCTGTTGAGAGTTTTGTAGCTGTTATCAAGGCCTAAACCCCAGACAAAGTTGTGCACCAATTGGAGTCCTGAGTCAAAAGTTATGCAATGCCCTAGTTTCTGGCCATGTCTAGCACTATGTCAGTGCATGTCCACCAGTGGCATTGGGTGATTTAGACCTGTTACATTTGAGCAATTGAAATGCCACTTTGTCCACTTAGCCTTTTGAGCCATGTTCTACAACATTCCCTACTGTCACATCTCTAGAAAACAGACCTAGAACCAATATAGGGCTATGTCAAGAAGAAGACTGATGAAGTCCTTTTGTTTATTATTGTTGTTTTATTTTGTGCCGACCTTTGTGGCGAAAACTCCTTAATTTGTATCCACATTTAAATGCGTCATTTTGGCGCTAAGTTATTGTAATGTTGGTCCTTGTGATCAGCACTTGTTTTTAATTACTCGCATTTTTATATAATGCATCTTGTTGTTGTGAGCTGCAATGTGCCATTTCTGAGGGCAATCCACCTGGGCGGTTGCCACCGGATTCCTCAAATGAGGGTCCCACAGAATCTGGTATCAGAGCAAAAGGCTCAACTGTAGGTCGTAACCCTTAGATAGACTTTGGCGTCCCTAGAAGAAAAGTTCGCTAGTTCTTTTTTGTCAAAAATTTGTTTACGAAAACCTATTTTCCTTAAGAAAAATGTTATTTTCGATTTTTGGAAAAAGGCTTTAGACTTCTCTTTAAACTCATAGATGCCTTTCGTTCTGTGTTCAGATGGCTTCTGACAGGAGATACTTTCACGGAGATGAGCTTGGATCGTGGGCACTATTGCTGTGGATGATGCTGCAATTTCTTGGAGCACGGGACAGTCAGAGGCCAGTATACTGTGTCTGGCAGGATGAGATCAACGGACGACCCATTGGTTGTCGGG
This sequence comes from Pharus latifolius, assembly GCA_019359835.1. Lineage (NCBI taxonomy): Eukaryota > Viridiplantae > Streptophyta > Magnoliopsida > Poales > Poaceae > Pharus > Pharus latifolius. The sequence goes on from CM033322.1 coordinate 59,768,144, forward strand.
TCTCAGTGATTGTCTATGAGATTCCCGAGCACGGGAGAGGCTCAGTAAGACGTCAAGCCCGTAGAGAAGAAGAAGAAGATGCTATCTTAGACGCTGCCCGTCGTGCCGTAGGTACCGTCCGGCAGTTGTACAGCGACTACCTTACTGATTCCCCCTACCGCTTCGTGCCTTACCAGGTCCCCGGATCAGAGTACCGAGTTGTTCTTCCGTCCAGCGACTGGGAGGACGCCGTTCTGACAAAGACTCGAGACGTCGTTCGTGCTTTGGAGATCGGATACACCCGCCTACTCCGAAACTACGAGCTTGTTCGCGATGATCGCCACTACCTTGAAGGCATGCTTATTAGGGCTCGTGCAAGTCTCCAAGAGAAGGAGAAACAAATTCAAGAATTGGCTGAATCAAGTGGAGAGAAGGACTTCGAAGCTGCAGAGTCAATAGTTAAGAAGAGTCGCCCAAAGTTGAAGATCACCGCACGCAAGAGGGTAGGAAACTTAAAGGAGTATCTCAGCGGTTTCACGCCTGCGTCGCGTGGCATAGTCATCAACGGTCAGACGATCGAGCTTCCCTGCACTATGAAGAAGGAGAAGACCCCTGAGGGAAAAGGGTGGGAGATTGTCAGCATTGACGACGACAAGGAGGATGATCCGATGGATGCAGATGACGATGAGGAGGAGGATCCCGAGGAGGTAGAGCCTTGTGATTCTTCTGATGATGCTGAGGAGTGACTACAGACTTCCTTCGATTCGACCTTTTGTGCCTAACCTAGTAGACGCTAGATTTCCTTTTTTTGTAGCAGTTGTTTTAGTATGGTTGATGTATGCTGGATGTTAGATGAGTTCTGTAAGCCGATGAGGCTAGAAGCTTTGTATCTTTTGAAAAGCTGATTTATGAAAAAGTCATTTTGCATATCCTTACTCTTATCTCTTAAGTTAAATGCCAGCATTCTGCTAGCATCTCTATGAATGATTCTTTCCGAATCAATGTCTCTATTCTTAACCTCCTGTTTGAGTAGGATGGTTAACACACGTGCAAGACCCCAAGAAGGAGAGCTAGAGGGCGATCCTAGCAATGCAAGGGCTACACCCGGAACAAGAAGCCGTACTAACCCCGATAGACCAGGATCTTCGACGATGCCACAAGGAGGTGACATCAATGATGTACTGCTATGGATGGAGCGGAACTGACAAGAGTCAGCAACTGTGCAGAACCAAATTTTGGGACAGTTGATGCAACACATCGCATCTGGACAAGCGGAAGGATCCAAATCCAAACCCAGCTTAAAAAAAAGCAACTCTATCTTGCTCAGGCTCCAAATCCAAACCCAGAACTTATTTTTTGAAAAAGAAAACAAAAAACAGACCATTGTTGATGCAGATGATGGAGCTCACCGGCGTGGAGCAATCTGTGAAGGTGAGGCTCGGTGCTTGCAGCGAGATCGGCCCACAGGACGTGGTCGTGGTTGAGGAGCTGGTCATCGCAGCTATGGGTGTTGGAGCTGCGGTTGTGGGCTAGGGCTTGAGCTGCGCCGATGACACAAATTGGACATGGTCGGAAAGAGAGAGAGAAGGGAGGGAAGAGGAACGGTGGCGTGGAAGGTGGTGCGAAGGCGGTAACCAGGTGAAGCTGTGGTGGTAATGTCAAGCAGGGACAGAGGACGAAATGACAGGAAGAAGAAGAAAGGTGGGAGAAAGAGAACAAAGAGAGAGGAGGTGGCGCGGGCACGAGAGGCGACGGCGCACAGCAAGATCGGTGGCGGTGCAGATCTAGGCGGCGGCGCATGTGGGGCGGAGGTGGCGGTGCGGGACACAGGTGTGCGCGGGATCGGCACGGGCGTAGGAGTGGATTTGCGGGGCGGCGTGAGCAATTAAGGCGGAAGAAGAAGGAGAAGAAGGAGAAGAAGAAGAAGGAAGGAGGAGGAAAAAGGGAGAGCAGCGGCAGGTGTAGATCTGGGCTGCGGGTGGCAAGGGAGGCGGCGGATCAGCGAGGTAGGTGGCAAAGTGAGGAGAGGTAGAAGAGGAAACAAAGCGGGTGAAGTGTGAATGTAGATCTAGGGTTTGGAGGCTAATAAATCACCTGATTTCTTCTATCGGTTCCAAATAAAAAACGGTTAGTAATTGTTTATTTCTTCTAACGGTTAACGTATTCTATACCGTCAGAATAAATCATGCTATTTTTTCTAACGGTACACAAAACACTACCATTAGTAATTGTTTATTTCTTCTAATGGTTAACATATAATATACCGTTAGAAAATATCATCCCATTTCTTCTAACGGTTTCTATGCAAGTTACCGTTAGAAAAAATACCTACAACATACCTGTAGACACTGCACAACATATACACTAACGGTTTTTGTCTAAATCGCGAATAATCGTTAGAAGATAGGGGTTAGAGAACTGCATTTCTGTACTAGTGATTGGACGCGACGATAAGGAGATCGACGTGCAATTCGACTCTGCGACGAGATGCAAGACTAAAACTAGACCAAGACTACAACTAAAAACCATCACTCGACAATGATGGACAAAAATTCAAAGATGCAAACTGACAAGAACAATGCAAGATTAATGGCTAGGGTTTGGACAAGGTAAACAATTTTTTTTTAGGCCAAATTTTCTGGACTCTAGGACGAAGAACATAATCAATCTAAACAAAGAGGAGATACATGTAGTGTTACCTATCGGGCAACCTTCGCTCTGATACCAACTGATCTGGACAGTGTCCCGATCTTCCGATAGGTAAAGGTAAGTCGATTGATGGAGAACTCAACATTGATGATCCGGCTTCTAATTAGAACTGATTCAAACCCCTGCAATCGTTACACCACGGCTCCGTTGGTTATCAACCACGCCAAGACACGGTTGACCTCGCCACGAAGGCTTATCCCTACATGTGAATTGAGAACACAAACAAGAACACGGTAGACGCAATGTAAATATTGCCAATTACCAATGAAGAGTACGAGTTGGGGTTCCACAAACCGATGAACGGCGAAAACTGTCTAAGCAGTATAATCTAAGCAAAACCCAAATCTAAACAGTGATGGCTATTGAGTATATGAAGAGGCGGCGTGGCTAGGGTTTCTCACGCCCTATTAGGGAATACATGGGCCGAAGGACCGAAACAAGGTGTTGTAGCACCGACTTGGCTCCATCAGAATCTGGTCAAAAATTGTTTTGTTAATTTCCGGCGATCCAGAAGGAATTTGGGTGTGGGGCTAGATCCATTGGAAAGACCTCGTTGTGGGCTTCTCCGTGGACTATAAGAATGTCCCAATCGGGCTTCGTATGAGGGTGCTATGGTCATTCGGAAGCAGGTTGCTCCTAGATGGCCGAACCAGACTCCAACTCGAATCCGTCTTGGACTTCAACTCGACTTCGGCTCCTTGCTGGTCCTCTCCATGATTCCTAAGTACAATATTATCACCATTAGGTAGTAAACCATTCTCAAAACCATATATATATAACTTAGGAATGAGTTCACCTGACAAAGCAACAATCGGGCTCGGCAGTGTGTATCCGAAGAAGTGATGTCCTCATCACTACTGTGGTCCACAGTAAAGGTACTCTCCTTTTGATGTGAACGGTGTCCCGATCTTCCGATAGGTAGAGATAAATCGATTGATGGAGAACTCGACGTTGACGATCTGGCTTCCAATCAGAACTGATTCGAACCCCTGCAATCGCTACACCACGGCTCCGTTGGTTATCAACCACGCCAAGACATGGTTGACCTCGCCACGAAGGCTTGTTCTTGCTGTAAATCGAGAACACAAGCAAGAACGAAGAAGAAGCAACTGAATTGCGAATTGTATTAAGCTCACGAGTTGGGATTTCACAAACCGAGTTCGACGAAACTGCAATGGCAGAATAATCTAAGCAAAATTCAAATCTAAACAGTGACGGCTATTGAGTATATGAAGAGGCGGCATCGCTAGGGTTTCTCATGACCTACTAGGGAATACATGGGCCGAAGGCCCGAAACAAGGTGTCACAGCACCGAATTGGCCCAATCAGAATCTGGTCGAAAATTATTTTGTTAATTCCCGGCGATCCAGAAGGAATTTGGACGTGGGGCCAGATCCATTGGAAATATCTCATCATGGGCTTCTCCGTGGACTATAAGAACGTCCCAATCGGACTTCGTATGAGGGAGTTATGGTCATTTGAAGACAGGCTGCTCTTGGATGGCCGAATCGGACTCCAACTCGAATCCGTCTTGGACTGCAACTCGACTTGGGCTCCTTGATGGTCCTCGCGTCTTTGCTGGTCCTCTCCATGGTTCCTAAGTACAATATTATCATCATTAGGTAGTAAATCATTCTCAAAACCATATATATATAACTTGGGAATGAGTTCACCTGGCAAAGCAACAATCGGGCTCGGTCGTGCGTTATTGGTCCTTGTGTAACAAGCGGAGGATTATGGTTGGTGTGTGTATCCGAAGAAGTGATGTCCTCATCTTCCTCCCCCTCTTGAAGTGGAGCCATCCTCGGCTCAAGCTCGTCTTCCTCTCCCAAGTACGGCTTCAAATCCGTGGTCCAAAAGCTCTTGAACTTGTCGCTGAATTTCCTTTGTCTCCTCTGGATTTGTCCTCTAATTGGTGGCAGCCCCGGGGGTATCTGTCGCGCCCCGAGACTGGGACTACGACTACTCCTGTAGAAACCTAGCTCGCTGCAGCTAGTCCCATATATGCATAGCATACACATACCCTTGACGTCCCAGGATAAGTCAAGCACAGGAGTATATCACATTGCAACAGAGTAACTTACAAAATAGTTAAGCAGTGTGGCCTGCTGGCCTTGATATTACATAAGAAGATTACAATGCCTTCACGGCATTCATGGTTTAGCAAAATAACATCTCCACAGCAGAAGGTAGGTGACCCACCCACAAAGAGAAGTGGACGGCAGAACAACACACATCAGGGAAATGACGGGACTGACGCTCCTCCTTCTGGATCCACGAAGTACTCCATGCCTTCGTCTTGGTTGTAGAACGCTCCATCTACTGAATTGTAGGTTGCAAGAGTGAGCACTTACGTACTCAGCAAGTCATAGGTAAGAGTAGATACATGTAGTAGAGATGATATGAACCTAGACTAGTCAAGAATTATGGATGTTTGTAAAATAATCTTTCTCTTTCCTGGCTCAACTCATGGCAGCACCTTTCATAATATAACATAATCATTCATGTTCACTAAATTATAGCACTACCGCGACACGTCAACACATGACCGCCCACGGCAGCACTCCTTATCATGACAACACATGTCATTTGGGTAATCTTGATTTAATATATTTTATTTAGAAAATAATACTTGTGTCACACCCCGTGGATTTAATCCACCGCAGCAGACTCCTAAGACTCGGGAGCACGAAGTATTCGAATACATTTTCAACTCTGCAGAGAGGTACCAATTTACCCGCAAGATATTCCACTTTCAAGCCCATCCTATCAGAATGATTGGACCCCTGACTCACTTCGTATTGTGAGCGGCAAGGTGGAGATAACAGGAACTTTTGTTATGTTTCACTTACAATTCACCCCTGACCCTGCAGTTTTCTTCACACAAACCGCAGTTGTGGCGGGCTATACCCCCACCCATAAGCCTCTTCCCATTACTGGGTCAACGTGCTTGATCAAATCACATTCAGTGATACGTGGAGGAGCTGAACCCCGTGAGTTTAGTGTATTACTTTCCATCTCATGCAGGGGTTTCATGTACGATTCACATAAGTACTTGTTCAGGCCTGTCCCATACCAGGCTTGCGGTTAGTACGTTTGTTCATGCCACTAGACGCACAACACAAGGTTCTAGTCCTTATATGCCAGTGACCAGACCATCCACAACCCTGCACCTTCAGTGCCTGCACATCCTTTGCAGTCTAGCACCTCCAGTGCTACCACCATTCCATACCATTTCCTAGTCACGGCTAGGGTTTTATTTCATGAATATAAGTATATAAATATATAATAGTTCATGGCTCAAAACTTGTTTATTGCACATTTCACAGATAACCAGTCCAGTACTGCCAATTCATAAATCAACCATTTCCAATCTTTCTCATGCAATATTATCTATATTCAAGGTTATGTTACAGCAACTCTTAAAATATAGGTTCGAGATGACCAAGAATATGACTTGCCTTCCGCGTCGTAAAATACAGCAGTTGATGCCGGGTCAACAGTGAAGTCCTCGAACTGGGGCTCTTGATCTGCTCTCCAATCAAACAAACAACCAATAATCACAATCTTTTCAATACATTATTATACTATATGCAATAATGCAAAGATGAAGTCTTGATGATTCTGAAATGATTAGGTTATGGGAATAAAGGTTAAGGTTAGTTACTGAAGGTTTACAAGGTTCCAAATGTCTCAATATATCAGAATGATATCAAGGTTGCGACTGGTTCGCTCAAAAACAGCGAACGTCTTTAGGTCGACATTCGGTTCAAGGCATCGACATAGGGTCGATGGATGATAGAGGGGTTATCTCAACTTGTGGTAGTAGAATAAAATGTAGAGCACAACTCCACAAGTCTAAGGGGCAAGGTCATTTCCAGTTTGCACAACTGAAAGGAGGTGAAAAGAGCTAATGCCACTGGCTGACATGCTCTGGCATTGATCTTGACATGGCCAGAAACTAGGGCTTGCCATATCTTTTGATCTAGAGCTCCAAATGATGCACCACTTTGTCTGGGAGGTAGGCATTGATAACAGGAACAAATCATTCAACAGGATCTAGGGCAGAAGATGGCTAGAAGGTGATGAAATTCAGTGATGAACTGAGGTGAACTAGTTGCACTGGAGCAGTTCTGGACAAGATTTTGGCATGGCTATAACATGAATTCTGGGCAGTTTCAGAGATCGAGCTAGAAGGCAAAAATGTTTAGGAGGTTGAGGCACACTTGAATGACAAAGTGGATGAAGCTGAAACGGCCAGGAATAGGTTTTCCGGTGATCAACGCCGGGGAAGAAACACTGCCATTTGGGGGTTTTCGATTTAGGCCGAATGAACTCAATTCCAAGCTTGGAGAGTGAAAGGGGGGTAAGAGGAAGCTACCTGCACGATCAATTTGGCCGGAGGATGGCCGGAGAAGCCTGGCGACGATCGCCGGCGACTGGTGGAGCTCAAAATTGGGGAAAGCTTCGATTGAAGCTCAATCTGGAGATCTGGATGCATAGGCTTGCTAATTAGAGCTCACTGATCAATTTGTTTCACAGATTCAAAGACTAATTCGGGGTAATTTGGCCTGCATTGCCGGAACAGGGCATTTAGCAATTCCGGCGATCACCGGTGTTAGGGTCCACCGGGGAGCAATTCAATGTCACAGTACAATCAGGAGAATGAGAGGTACTCACTGCTAGCTTCAAATTGGCAGGAGATGCTATGGTCGAGGCTGCCACCGTGAAGCTTCTTGCTGGACTCGCCGGAGAAGACGACGATAGCGAGAGAATTTGCAAAATTGGCTAAGTCCTGATGAAGTGAAGCTGTTACAAGGTATGGGGTTGCTTTTATAGGCCAGAGGCGGAGCTTGCAAGGAGGTAGCAGCAAGGAAATTGGCGCCGGGGACTTGACTGGCCGGGCGCAGGCGCGGCAACAGTGACGGTGAAGCGATGGCGCACAGGCGATGGAACGGTTGATGCTACTGTTGCTTCATCGGGACGCAATGGTGTCGGGCGGTGCAAAACAGTGGCGACAACGGCTGGCAAAGCAAGCAACGTGGCGAGGAGTTGCTGACGACGATCGCGCACGGGAGCAAGGCTGTTCGACGGCGCTGCCACGACGATGGCTAATACACAGACGCGTGTGCACATGCAAACTCAAGTGAGCATGAGCTCAGGCGCAGGCGAGGCGTGGCCGGCGGCGAGCAAGCGCGGCGCAAATGCACGGCGATCTCTGGTCGTGCACAGCAGCTGCTGTCCTGGTCGAATCTGGACTCATTTGCAATTTCCAATTCTTGATTTGGACTGATCTGTAATTCTGGAGATTTGGAAGGTTTTATCAAATTTTGATTCTGCTGATTTGGCAAACTTGATTCAACAGATGATTTGGCACAGATTGAAGATAAAATTTGGGATGTTCGGATGATTTTGATATGAACTGAAAACAGAGTAGATTAGGATAAAATAAGTCTGAATCTTATTGATCTCGAATTCTGGGATTTAGGGTCTGATTTTGAAATACTCATAAAAGAAGAATTTGTGTTGAAAAGCATTTGGGAGGTGTTCCCTGAATCAGATTTGAATTTTGGAGATGATTTGCAACATTTTGCCTTTTCTGGCTTTTAGAAAATCTGGAAAAAGGACTGATCTGCGATACTCTTGGACTGATTTGCGAAAAAGGTTCAGATGGTGAAATCTGGCTGCCAACTTTTTGGATTAAGGTATTGGCATACCCTTGATCATAATCCAGGAATAATCTGGTCTGAACTTGGCTAAGATTTTGATTAAATCTGAATTTCTGAAACTTAGGGTAAAAGGTAATAACAGATATTCTGTTTTCGAAAACAGAAAAGAGTTGATAATTCTGGAAGTTAGGGATAGAATTGAATCTGGGTTCTGAAGGCTTTTAGGTTTAGGATAACTGATAGATCAAATCTGGCAAGTCAGATCTTGACTTGGGGTCACAGGATAGATTTGGAGATTTTAGGGCTAGAACAGAATAAAGCTGAGGCTGATTTGGTTGATCTAGAAGAGACATATGCATGCATGACTTTTAAGAAAGAAACTTTTCACCCCAAAACTCAGGATGTTACAGTATCTCAACGGGAGAAATGTCCTCATACTCCTGCAAAAGGTTAGTGATAGGAGGGGGCAAAGTGCTAGATATATCATCAAGTGAAAACAAAGAATCTTTGCATATCAACGCAGAGCACATCACATCATTCTCTTCAAATCAGCAAGGTCAGATTTGGTTGCAAGGAGAACTCCACTCTTCAACTTAATTTCAGCGGCCTTAGAGCTAGATGGTGCAACATTTTTCGCTATTTGTTTACTTTCATATTTCAAAGCATTCTCCTTTTTCTCATTTTCAGTTTGTTCTCTATCAAAGTGCACAATTTCAGAAGGTGTCATAGGAAGTAAAGTAATTTTCTTTCCTTTGTGCACAGAAGTATATTTGTTACTTCTACCATGATGAGTTGCATCAGTATCATATACGGATGGTCAGCCTAATAAAAGTGAACATGCTTGCATAGGTACTACATCAAAATCAGCTACATCATGGTATGATCCAATGAAAAATTATAGTCTTGCAATTTGTGTTACCTTTACTTTACCGCTGTTGTTGAACCATTGAACATGATATGGATGGGCATGTGCAAGTGTGGTCAAGCCAAGCTTCTTGACCAGATCTAAACTCACCAAATTGTTGCAGCTCCCACCATCAATTATGGTTCTAACACGTCGGTCCTTGACAACGAGGAACATCTGAAACAAATTGTGGTGTTGGACTCTCTCTACTTGCTCCATTTGTGTGCTCAACACTTGCTGCACAATAAAGGTCCGGTAGTTATCCGTCACCGCAGTGCCTAAAGTTTCCTCATCATCGCCGTCCGCATCATGTTCAAAGTCATCATGGTTAGCTGCATGGTTAGTTGCAAGAACTAATTCATCTTCCACATCACTTGCACTAATGTACCCACCATCCACAGTAGCAATGTATGCGCGTTGACTTGGGCAATCCTTCAAGACATGTCCCATGCCCTTGCAGCGGTGGCACACAATCCCTGTCGTGCGACCCGTGGAAGCAACCGATGAAGAACTATTTGCTAGGCGCCTGCACATTAGAAGTTTTGCTCACCTCATAAGTTCGTGGAGGTGGAGGTGGACGCTGCTGCTCCATATTGTCCAACCTGGTAGCAAGGTCAGAGATGCGCCGGTCCATCCTCTCAAATGCAGTCTGGTTCTCACGGTTGGTTCAAGCCATGTCATCAATGTGCTTACCGAGTTTTGCACTGATGTCAGCCAACATCTTGAAGATTTCATCTTCCTCTTCTGTAGCTCGAGCTCTTGTTTGCGGTCTTGCCATGGTTAGTAGTAGAAAACAGAAGACAACACAGGAGTATTATCCCTATGACTACTAGGTGGGGGCAAGTGGGACTCTCACAAAGCGTCTTACCATGCTCTTACAAGTGTTCTTACCAAGGCAGTAAGGGTGCAATCGGTGGCTGGTTCGTGATACCGTGACGAGCGTGAGTGAGGCGATTGCAAGGTAAATCTGTAACTGAGTTGGAAGAAAGTGGAGCTCAGGATGCTAATATATGTGTAGCAACAATTCAATATCAGTAATGCAAAGTTGAAAATTAGTCCAAAGTAATAGTCAAAGTGTTGGAACTAGCATAGACTCAGATCTAGCTCAAGCAAGCAACTAGAATCACAAAGAACTAGAACCCAAGATGCACCACTGAAAATTTTCTTCTTTGCTACGCATATTTTTCTTCTATGATTTTTTTCCTTTTTTAAAAAAAATAGTGCGGCTTTTTTTTTTGTTTACACTTACCTCTTTCTTTTGCAACTGTACAACAAAATAGAAACGTTGTTCGGCAACTTTGCACTCCAAAAGCTCCGAATCTGAAGATCTACCCAACAGAAAGGTTGTAGAGAATCTTTTTATATTTCCAACAAGCACAAGAACGTCAAAAATGGAGTTGAGAATCAAAAGATATGTCAATTATATCGAAGCTGTCTCAGATTGAGCAATTTAAATCCGAATTGGACTAGAGTTTGAAGATTACACAACTAACTTTGCCCAAATTTTAGTATGATCAAAACAGCCGAATTTGAAGATTACCCCAACCAACTTTTTGTGGGATTTCTCGCAACGATTCCAGAAAGTATAAGTTTATCCCAATCCGAGCTCGGATGAAAGAATTATAATGAAAATACCGAAACAGACGTATTAGATTCAAACTCTACACCATCGACATTAATGGCCCAATATCTCATAGATGGAAGCCAAATGTGACTTCGATCTCAACAGAAAAGTTGTAGAGCACGATCTGATGTTTCTAGAAAGTACAAGAATGTAAAAATCCGAGTTTGTATGAGGAAGATATGATGAAAACAACGAACTGGACAGTGGCATATTTGAATTGGACGCGACGACGAGGAGATCGACGTGTAATTCGACTCCACGATGAGATGCAAGACTAAAACTAAAAACCAGCACTCGACAATGATGGACGAAAATTCAAAGATGCAAACTAATAAGAACGATGCAAGACTAATGGCTAGGGTTTGGACAAGGTAAACAATTTTTTTTTTGTAGGGCAAATTTTCTGGACTCTAGGACGAATTGAACATAATCAATCTAAACAAAGAGGGGATACAGTGTTACCTATCGTGCAACCTTCGCTCTGATACCAAATGATGTGAACGGTGTCCCGATCTTCCGATAGGTAGAGGTAAATCGATTGATGGAGAACTCGACGTTGACGATCTGGCTTCCAATCAGAACTGATTCGAACCTCTACAATCGCTACACTACGGCTCCGTTGGTTATCAACCACGCCAAGACATGGTTGACGTCGCCACGAAGGTTTGTGCTGCTGTAAATCGAGAACACAAGCAAGAACGAAGAAGAAGCAACTGAATTGCGAATTGTATTAAGCTCACGAGTTGGGATTTCACAAACCGAGTTCGGCGAAACTGCAATGGCAGAATAATCTAAGCAAAATCCAAATCTAAACAGTGACGGCTACTGAGTATATGAAGAGGCGGTGTGGCTAGGGTTTCTCATGACCTACTAGGGAATACATGGGCTGAAGGCCCGAAACAAGGTGTCGCAGCACCGACTTGGCCCAATCAGAATCTGGTTAAAAATTATTTTGTTAATTTCCGACGATCCAGAAGAAATTTGGACATGGAGTCAGATCCATTGGAAAGATCTTGTCGTGGGCTTCTCCGTGGACTATAAGAACGTCCCAATCGGACTTCGTATGGAGGAGTTATGGTCATTTGAAGTCAGGTTGCTCCTGGATGGCCGAACCAGACTCCAACTCGAATCCGTCTTGGACTCCAACTCGACTTGGGCTTCTTGTTGGTCCTCGCGTCCTTGCTGGTCCTCTCCATGGTGCCTAAGTGCAATATTATCATCATTAGGTAGTAAACCATTCTCAAAACCATATATATATAACTTAGGAATGAGTTCACCTGGCAAAGCAACAATCGGGCTCGGTCGTGCGTTATTGGTCCTTATGTAACAAGCGGAGGATTATGGTTGGTGCGTGTATCCGAAGAAGTGATGTCCTCATCACCTTTATCCAGTAGTGGGTCATTGGAAGGGTCAACGATCGGAAGGGATCCTCCCTAACTGGCAATCACACAATCAACAATTTCTCACTCTTCCATGTAGAGGCAGGTTCATTATTTAGCAAGGATATTAGGTCATACCTGTCCCATACCAGGCTTGTGGTGGTACGTTTTCATGCCACTAGATGTCTAGCACAACTATTTAGTCCTTATTTGTTAGAGTGAGGTATCCAACTACCATCCCACTCATGCAGTCTTCGCCAACCATCCTTACCATCATCACCACCAACGTCCATTTGTTTTTAAAATAAACATTGATTGTCGAAATATTTTAAAATTTTTCTTACCCAGTACATATGGATTTCCACTCCAGGTGGTTTAGATCCAAACCATTACGGTGAGCCTAGCCTGCTTAGTGAGGATTTCCACTCAAGGTGGCTTAGATCCTTACTATCTTAGCCAATTTGGTTAACTGGGTAAACAAGAACACCCTATTACCAGTTACTTGTGGTTGTTCATTTACATGCATATACCCATGCTTTATCAAAAATAACATATGTAAATTTTTATAATATATAGGTTCAATATGGTTACGAAGTAGTGACTTGCCTCACTTGGCTATAGTGTCATCAGTTCTTATCGCCTCCTCGCTTCTTGATGATTGTCCTTTGAATCCTAAAGTTATATCCAACGTACTCACATACATGGTTATCAATCAAGAAAATAGTTATACATAGTTATATATGTGTGCATGAAAGGTAATCGAGGGTTGAGATCGAATAGATGAGATGAGTTCGAGATAATCAACTCAAGAATGAACTTTGATAGAAAGAGGATTTTGATCTGGGGCTCGGATGCAAAATCAGATCATATATCTGGAAGGCTGATGGTAAGATGGACACGGACGGATTTTTAATCTGAGGTTTCTAAGGCCATGAACGACATAGGCATGTCGATAGGAGCGACATTGGATGCAGATTGTCAAGGCTTGGTTTGGCCAGCTAGGATTTTCTTTGAGGTTGTCGGGGGAAATCTCCGCGAGACTAAGTCCAGGTAAGATGTGTCACCATTACCCGGGGATGTGGCCTCCGGTGCCCTCCCGGGCGCCGCCATTTGCCCGGGGACGTGGCCTCCGGGGCCTCCCCGGGCGCCGCCTTTTGCCTCCCAGGACGGGGCCTCCGGTGCCCTCCCGGACGCCGCCTTTTGGCTCCCTGGACTGAGCCTCCGGTGCCCTCCTGGGCGCCGCCTTTTGCCCGGGGACTTGGCCTCCGGGGCCTCCCCGGGAGCCGCCTTTTGCCCGGGGACGTGGCCTCCGGTGCCCTCCCGGGTGCCGCCGTTTGCTCGGGGAGGTGGCCTCCGGGGCCTCCCCGGGCGCCGCCTTTTGCCTCCCGGGACGGGGCCTCCGGTGCCCTCCCGGGCGCCGCCTTTTGGCTCCCGGGACTGAGCCTCCGGTGCCCTCCCGGGCGCCGCCTTCTGCCCGGGGACTTGGCCTCCGGGGCCTCCCAGGGCGCCGCCTTTTGCCCGGGGACGTGGCCACCGGTGCCCTCCCGGGCGCCGCCTTTTGCCCGGGGACGAGGCCTCCGGGGCCTCCCCGGGCGCCGCCTTTTGGCTCCTGGGACGGGGCCTCCGGTGCCCTCCCGGGCGCCGCCTTTTGCCCGGGGACGTGGCCTTCGGGGCCTCCCCGGGCGCCGCCTTTTGGCTCCCGGGACTACGCCTCCGGTGCCCTCCCGGGCGCCGCCTTTTGCCCGGGGACTTGGCCTCCGGGGCCTCCCCCGGGCGCCGCCTTTTAGCTCCCGGGATTGAGCCTCCGGTGCCCTCCCGGGCGCTGCCTTTTGCCCGGGGACTTGGCCTCCGGGGCCTCCCCGGGCGCCGCCTTTTGGCTCCCGGGACTGCGCCTCCGGTGCCCTCCCAGGCGCCGCCTTTTGCCCGGGTACGTGGCCTCCGGGGCCTCCCCGGGCGCCGCCTTTTGGCTCCCGGGACGGGGCCTCCGGTGCCCTCCCGGGCGCCGCCTTTTGCCCGGGGACGTGGCCTCCGGGGCCTCCCTGGGCGCCGCCTTTTGGCTCACGGGACGGGGCCTCCGGTGCCCTCTCGGGCGCCGCCTTTTGCCCGAGGACTTGGCCTCCGGGGCCTCCCCGGGCGCCGCCTTTTGGCTCCCGGGACTGCGCCTCCGGTGCCCTCCCGGGCGCCGCCTTTTGCTCGGGGACTTGGCCTCCGGGGCCTCCCCCGGGCGCCGCCTTTTGGTTCCCGGGACGTGGCCTCCGGTGCCCTCCCGGGCGCCGCCTTTGGCCCGGGGACCTGGCCTCCGGCGCCGTCCCGGGCCTCATCGCCCTCCTAAAGGTAAAAGTCTCGAACTGTTTATCACGTGCAGGTCACGCGAGGAGCGCCTCGGGAACTACCGGCCACCAGTCAAGCATCCAAGGCCTTTGACCAGGAGAAGGACGGTCCTACCCTTCAATCCGACGGTGGCTTCCGGGGTAGTTTAGGTTTTTTGCTGCTTTTTGGGGCTATAAATAGCCCTTGTACCCCTCTGTTATAAGGGATCGGTTCATTTATTGGAATAGCTAAACTCACAGGCGTGCTCCGGAAGCCTCTCCCCCGGAGAGAGCCTCCCCTGCCGACTCCGGTCGGGAGCGCGTCGATAGGACTAGGGCCCCCACCGGGACCCGAACCTGTATAAACCCGTGTGTCTTTCTTTGTGCTTGTCCGGCGGGGGAGGACCGGTCATCCGGTCAACCCGCGCCGCATAATCTTCGCTAGGATCACTCTCAAAACCTGCCGGGGTATTCACAATACCACTACAGTTGGCGCCGTCCGTGGGGACCCGTGACAAGACGCCATGGCTCCCCCAAGAACAAGGGCTCGCACCCTTCCCGACGACCCGGGTCTCCGAGACCCGGCGCCGTCCGCCCGGGACACTGCTGTCCCGGCGGTCCCTGCCGGAGGCGACCTGGCCCAGGTACCGCCTCCCTCCTTTCCTCTTAACTTAGGTGCTTCCACCTCCAGGTCGTTCCCGGTGACCACGGGGACCTCGGCCGAGACAAGCGTCCCCCCGACGGCTCCCTCGGCTCCCCGGGACGCCCTGCTCGAAGTTCTCGTGGAAGGCCAGCTTCGCGCCCAGCGCTCTATGGATGAGCTCCTTAGCGTGTTGGCGCGGCCTCCGGCCCCCACGTTTGCGTCGCACCCATATCCGGGGAACATGCCCCCATTTATGGGTTACCCGGCGGCCCCTCCGGCTTCGGGGGGGTTGTCCGCTGTGAGACCCCCATTTGAGGATCACCTTGGTAACCGCCCAGGTAGGTTACACACAGCAGGATGACACATGAGCTCCAAACCACACAAGCATAGTAATATCATTAAACCAGTATCAGGCCAACATGGCCAATATTACATAGCCAAAGCACCGAAAATGGCGCTAAGTAGAGTTGCTAAGAAAATAACAAGTTTATCAGAACCAGAGTCGGTATCCAGTACCGAACACACAACATGAAACACAAAGCAACGACAAAAAGCTTGACTTCCATCCGCAGCGAGGTTGAAGTGGCTCCTCCCACATCTGTCTTGACTTGGTACGCAATCCTTCTAGAACGTGGGCTCGTCCGGGGCACTTCCATCTTCTGCCGGGAACTCATAACTGAAGGAATCGGGATCCTCGAATCCCTCTTCTACAGTTGGATGTAAATGCAAGGGTGAGCACTTGGTGCTCAGCAACACTCATTCCGGGGATTATAGTAATAGTACTTATATGAGGGTGAAACATATGATTCAAGGGCTTTAGTTTCATATGGATAGAGATATATAGATTTCCAAGTTATTTGTTTAACGAAACAGTACTTTGTCATGAAAGCAGTACTTTAAACATTAACAGGTTTTCAATAAAAACACTAGATGTAGTGGTCTCCCATGAGTCACTACTTTGTTAACCGCATTATGAAAACATTCCAAAACATTACTTGTGCTATAACCCATGGATAACATCCACTGCGAAAAGACTCCTGAACCTGGGAGTACAGAGTATCTGATACTTCTTTTACACTTTGCAAAGGTGTACCTCTTTTTAAATCCACTGGTTCACTCGGCTTTCAAGTCGGATCAGCTTCATGTGACTTATACACATGTGACAAGGCCGAGATCACACAACGCTTTACAGTTCAGTATTAACAGTATCCCTGCCCGGTAAATAGACAATTAAGTCTCAAGTACCGTTGTGGGTCTTCCCCACTGCCTTACTTCCTAGCCTCTCTGGTCTATGTTCCCTCAGGACACATAGCCTTGGTCTATGTCCACGCGAGACATACGACCATTTAAGATTACAGCCGCTCACGGCTTAATCAGGTCTAGGGCGCCTTCCTTCATTAACGCCTTTTCTCTCATCATTTTTCTGACTCACATCACTCATGGCCGAACCTTGGCCTTCCAGTTTCCACGCGTGAAACCAGATCGTCAAACCATGCAGGGAACTGCTAATACCAAAAAGCTACTGAGTTGTGCCTGTCCCATACCAGGCAAGTGGTTGGTACGTTTACAATTCGTATAGAGACACAGCACAAGGTTCTTGTCCTTATGAACCAATAGTGAGGAACATTCACATACCCTGGTGCGCACCGCACCCTCTCCATACAATCCAATCCTCACTACTGATCCCTTTTATCAGTTTTCTTGTCAAAACGGTTTTCATTATAACTTCTCATGCATTTGACCATTTCAAGTTTAATGTGGATATTCAATATATGAGTCCTAGGGTGACAAGAGCATATATACACGAAGGTTCAATAACAAAAAGGGTTTCATGATCCATTAGGTAATATCTACTCATGTCATTCAAACATAACTTGTATTTCAATTAAGCATGCATAGTAAGAAACAGTGAATATACTTCATATGAAAATATTGGGTGAGACATGATCAAAGGAATGAGGCTTGCCTTGCAATGTTGGGTCTAAAAACTCAGACGGCTCTTCAAAGACTTCTTCCGTTCCTTCCGCTTCTGACTCTGCGGCAAACAATTAACACACAAACACATACCACATAAGCATACTGAAAATAGTTTCTATAGAAAGTATTAAGTAAATAAGTCATGTATGCAGGGGAAAAGGTCAGGGCAAGGTCACAAGGGCTCTGGTCGAAGAAACGGCTAAAAAGGATTGAACGTCGAAGGGTCGACATTCAGTTCAAGGCTTTGACATAACTGGAAACTAGTCTTGGGATGGTTTTCTGGAGAAGTGACAGTAGAGAAAGTTGTAGAACACAACTCCAGGAATCTAAAGGACAAGGTGGCATTTCAATTGCTCAACCAGAAGGGGTCAAACAAGGCTAATGTCAGTGGCTGACATGCACTGACATAGTGCTGGACATGGCCAGAAACTAGGGCATGGCTTAACTTTTGATCCAGGTCTCCAATTGATGCACCACTTTGTCTGGGAGGTAGGCATTACTAACAGGAACAATATACTCAACAGGCACAAGGGCTGAAAGTGGCCGGAGGGTGGCCAAATCCGGCGATGAACCACGGTGGCCTGGACATGAACTGAGTTACTGGACAGTGATCTTGGCATAGGCATAACTCACAATCTAGGCAGATCCAGGTGTCGAGCTAGTGGACAATATTTCTCAGGGTACTGGAATCTATCTAAGGGACAAGGTTTCAGGTGCTGGATCGGCCGGGAACAAATTCCGGCGACCGGCGCTGGAGAAGACGACACTGGACAAAGGGGGTTTTCGATTCAGGGCGAATGAGCTCAATTCCAAGCTTGGGAATGATCTCTAGGGCACAACAAAGCTACTGGGGAGGTTAATTTCATTGGATATCGGCCGGAGAAGCTTGGCGCCGAAGTCCGGCGAACGGCCGAGGTTCAAATTTGGGATTTCTTCGATTTGAGCTTAATTGGGGATTCTGGTTCTACAGGCTTGCTCTACTAGGCTTACTGATCAACTTCTTCTACAGGATTGAGGGTTAATTTGGGCTGAATCGAGTGGCATTGGGGGAACAGGGCAAATCGGGAATCCGGCGATCACCGGCGATGGGGATCGATCTAGTGCAATTGGTTGCTATGACACAGAGAGGGGAACGAGGGGAACTCACTGGTGAACTTGGATTGAAGAGAGGGGCTGTGGAAAGGGCTGGCACCGTGAGCTCTCTCACTGGCTCGCCGGAGAAGAAAGTGGAAACGGCGAGAAGCTGGAATTTTGGCTAAGTCCTGAGCTTGTGCTTCTTCACAGCGTTGAGGGGGGTTTAAATAGGCACGGGGACGGAGCTTGCGAGGGAAACGCGACAGCGGTTGCTTGCGCCGGGGAGAAACTTGTCGGGCGCAGGCGCAACGACGGCGACGGCGACGTGATCGCGCTTCAGGCGGTGCTGCAGCTTTGCCAGTTGCCTTGGGACTTCACCAGTGATGGCGCAGATGCGGAGGCGACAATGTAGCTCCGGCAATGACACGTAACGCCATGCAACTGCTACGGCAACGGGAGCGCGCGCGAAAACGAGGCTCGGGAGCGCGGCCGTTTAACCGCTGGGCGAGGCGATGCCACGGCACTGGCACGTGCGCGGGAGGTGGTTTGGTTGCTCACAACACAGGTGACAAGAACGGTGGCCGGCGGCGAGCGAATGCGGCGAGAACGCGGCGCGGCAACGGTGGCTCGGGCACTGGTCGTGGCAACGACCAGGCGCTGGTCGAAAGGACTCGAAAATAACATTTGGGCTGTTCTGCAATTTCTGAAACTTATTCCAGGGGCTGTTCTGTGAGGATAGTTTGAATAGGACTTGGGCCTGTTTGCAAATTTGGAGATCTGAGGGTCCGATCTGAAATCTGATTTCGCAGCTAAGTCGCAAAAGATTATTAGAACTTATCTGGCCAAAGTTTGGTAAGATCGGGCAAGATCTGAAGGGTTTCGACAAAATTGGGGAAAACAGTTTAGGGTAATTAGGGTAATTAGGGTTTTAAAATAGCAAGGCTTGAAACTCAGCTTTAGGGTGAGATTTTGGAGGTGGTCCCGAAGGGAAAAATGTTCTGAACAGCATTTAGAAGGGAATGGCTGAAGCAGATTAGGTTTTGGGGTCCGGATGTGGATTTTGGCTATTTTAGGGTTTAGCAAAAACAGGGGTGTTACATCCGCCCCGTATGATCCTGCCGGGGGGTTCCCTCCCCCTGCGGGATACACGCCCGGACCCTTCCCGGCACCCGGGCCCGTCCCGATGCCGGGAGGTTATTTCATGCCAGGGCCCTTCGTGGCACAAGGGGGGTACCCCGTCCCCGGCCTGGTCCCGGGGCCGAGAGCCCACTTCTTGCCGGGGGTTTACCCTACGCCGGGAGCCAGTCCCGCCCCCCGCGTTGCGTTTACCGCACTGGGGGCGGTCGACAGAGCGGCCCCCGTCCCGCAGCGGACTTCCCCTCGCATGGGCTCCCCGGTTCTGGACGCCGCCACCAGGGCTCCCCCCTCGCCGGTTCCGGGTGTTACAGGGATTGCCCCCTTCCCGGTTCCGGTCGTGGCCACTGGGGCCCCCTCCACTTCGATTCCAGGCATCGCCGCGGGCGCCCCCTCCCCGGTTCCGGATGATACAGGGGCTTCCCCCTTTCTGGTCCCGGGGGTCGTCGTAGGGGGCTCACCCCAACCGGCTCCCGAAGCTACAGCGCATGAGCTCCCCCCCTCGGCGGGACAGGTCCGTGTCGTGTAACATCCTGAGTTTTGGGGTGAAAAGTTTCTTTCTTAAAAATCATGCATGCATATGTCTCTTCTAGATCAACCAAATCAGCCTCAGCTTTATTCTGTTCTAGCCCTAAAATCTCCAAAATTTATCCTGTGACCCCAAGTCAAGATCTGACTTTCCAAATTTGATCTATCAGTTATCCTAAACCTAAAAGCCTTCAGAACCCAGATTCAATTCTATCTCTAACTTCCAGAATTATCAACTCTTTTCTGTTTTCGAAAACAGAATATCTGTTATTACCTAAATACCCTAAGTTTCAGAAATTCAGATTTAATCAAAATCATAGCCAAGTTCGTACCAGATTATTCCTGGAACATGATCATGGGTATGCCAATACCTTAAACCAGAAAGTTGGCAGCCAGATTTTATCATCTAAACCTTTTTCGCAAATCAGTCCAAGAGTTATTGCAAATTAGTCCTTTACCTGATATCTGGAAACCCAAAAAGGCTAAAATCTCCAGATTAACTTCAAACTCAAAATCTCTTCAGCAAATCTTTTCTAAATGCTATTTGTCACAAGTTTCTCTTCTGTTCAGATTCCAAAATCTCATCCTAAATCCCAGAATTCGAAATCAATTGAAATTCAGATTTCAATTACCCTAAAATGCCCTATTTTCAGTTCATATCAAAAATCATCCGAACATTTCAAATTTTATCTTCAATCTGTGCCAAATAATTTGTTGAATCAAATTTGCCAAATCAGCAGAATCAAAATCAGATCAAACCTTCCAAATCTCCAGAATTACAGATCAGTCCAAATCAAGAAATCGGAAATTGCAATCAGGCCCCTAATTCGACCAGGGCAGTAGCCAGTGCACGACCAGAAGCTTCGCCGTGCATTTGCGCCGTGCTTACTCGCCGCCGGCCACGCCTCGCCTGCGCCTAAGCTCGTACTCACTTGAGTTGCATGTGCACACGCGTCCACGCCCCAGCCATCGCCGTGGCAACGCCGTTGAACAGCTTGCTCCCGTGCGCGACCGTTGTCAGCATTTGCTTGCCACGTTGCTTTGCATTGCCAGCTCCAGTTGCCACTGCTTGCACCGCCCGACAATGTGGAGTTCCAAAGAGCCGACAAGCTGAGCAGTAGTCACCTCGCCTGAGCACCGTCGCGTCACCGTTCGCCGTTGTTGCTTCTGCGCCCAGCAACTCATGTCAACCGACACAAATTCCCTTGCTGCTATCTCCTTGCAAGCATCGCCCTGTGGTCTATTTAAGCAGCCATACCCTGTGTCATCTCCCCTTCACCAGGACTTAGCCAAATTTCCAAATCTCCTCGCCGTCGTCTTCTTCTCCGGCGAGTCCAGATTGAGGCCTCACGGTGCCAGCACGCCCTGCTGCACTTCTCGCCGAATTAACAGCACCAGAAG
The DNA here is from genome assembly GCA_019359835.1 of Pharus latifolius. Classification (NCBI taxonomy): domain Eukaryota; kingdom Viridiplantae; phylum Streptophyta; class Magnoliopsida; order Poales; family Poaceae; genus Pharus; species Pharus latifolius. The sequence goes on from CM033322.1 coordinate 59,789,474, forward strand.
GTATAGCTCATCTCCCTCATCATGCTGTACCATCTAATTGAGTTATATTGCATCCAGTCGCCGGTGATCGCCGGAATTCCCGATTGCCCTGTTCCGGCAATGCAGACCAAATCACTTCGAATTAGCTCTCGAACTTGTGAAGAAAAATGATCAGTGAACCTTTTGAAGCAAGCCTATGCATCAATATCTCCAGATTGAGCTCGAATTGAAGTTTTCCCCAGTTTTGAGCTTCTCCAGAAACCGGCGATCATCGCCAGGCTTCTCCGGCCATCCTCCGGCCAAATTGATTGTCCAGATAGCTTCATCTTACCCTTCTTTCACTCTCCAAGCTTGGATTAGAGTTCTTTCGGCCTGTATCAAAAATCCCCAAATGGCAGTGTCTTCTTCTCCGGCGCAGTTCACCGGAAATCCTTTCCCGGCCGTTTCAGCTTCATCCACTTTGTCATTCAGGTGTGCCCCAACTTCCTGAGCATATTTGTCTTCTAGCTCGATCCCTGAAACTGCCCAGAATTCAAGTTACAGCTATGCCAAGATTTCTGTCCAGTGGCTTCACTGTGCCGTGTCGCCACCACACTTCTCCTTCAAATTTCATCACCTTCCAGCCATCTTCTGCCCTAGATCCTGTTGAATGATTTGTTCCTGTTATCATTGCCTACCTCCCAGACAAAGTGGTGCATCATTTGGAGCTCTAGATCAAAAGTTATGCCAAGCCCTAGTTTCTGGCCATGTCAAGATCAATGCCAGACTATGTCAGTCAGTGGCATTAGCCCTTTTCACTCCCTTCCAGATGTGCATTTTGGGCATAACTTTGTCTCTTAGATTCCTGAGGTTGTGATCTACATTTTCTTCTTCTATCACAACTTGATTTGAGCCCTTGAAATGCATGTTATGCTAAACCCTAGTTTTTGACACTATTCCAGTGCATGCCAGCCAATGGCATTGGCCTTGTTTACCCACTTCTGATTGTGCATTTTGAAAGCCACTTTGTCCACTGAATTTGTAGAGTTATGATCTACATTTTCTTCTACTGTCATAACTTGAGATAAGTTCTCTAGTTTTCCTTAAAGTTATGTCAGATTCTTGATCCGAATGTCAATCTGCCGACATTCGCTGTTCTTGATCAAACCAGCCACAAAACTGATGTTCTTATTGTAACCTTGAAATCCTAAGAGCATCTAACACCCATCCTTAGCCAAATCCTTGAAACCCTAGATCTCAACTCAGTTCAGCTTGCAATCTCAATTATCTCCAGTATCGTTCAGTCACTCTTGTAAAGCATATCTGCATATAGATCCTAAAACATCTTAATATATAAATAATATTTGTGTGTATTGTTTGGTTTGTCGTCGAGCAGATCTAGAAGCTGAGATCGAGGACTTCGCTGTTGAACCGTCATCAACTGCTGTTTCTTACGACGCGGAAGGCAAGTCATATCCTTGGTCATCTTGAACCTATATTTTAAATGTTGCTATAATATAACCTTGAATATAGGCAATATTGCATGTGAAAGATTGAGAATGGTTGATTTATGAATTGGCAGTACTAGACTGGTTATCTGTGAAATGTGAAATAAACAAGTTTTGAGCCATGAACTATTATATGTATCTATATACTTATATTCATGAAATAAAACCCCTAGCCGTGACCAGAAAAATGGTATGGATGGCTGTAGCACTGGAGGTGCTAGACTGCAAAGGAATGCAGGCACTGAAGGTGCAGGGTTGTGGATGGTCTGGTCACTGGCCTATAAGGACTAGAACCTTGTGTTGTGCGTCTAGTGGCATGAACAACGTGCTAACCGCAAGCCTGGTATGGGACAGGCCTGAACAAGTACTTATGTGGATCGTACATGAAACCCCTGCATGAGATGTGTTGTGATGATTGACTTGGAGGCTGACTCCTACTATCACTGAAGGTGATCTGATATTTGACCCAGTAATGGGAAAATGAGGTGGGGTGGAGGTTATGATACAGCCTACCACAACTGTGTTTCGCTGAGAGCCACAGGGTCAGGGGTGAATTGTAAGTGATGCATAACAAAAGTTCTTGTTATTTCCACCTTGCCACTCACACATGGTTGTGAGGAGGGGTCTAATCATTTTGATAGGATGGGCTTGAAAGTGGAATATCTTGCGGGTAAATTGGTACCTCTCTGCAGAGTTAAAAACGTATTCGAATACTCCGAGCTCCCGGGTTTTATAGGAGTCTGCTGCGGTGGATTAAATCCACGGGGTGTGACACAAGTACTATTTTCTAAATAAAATATGTTTAAATCAAGATTACCCAAATGACATGTGTTGTCATGATAAGGAGTGCTGCCGTGGGCTGTCGTGTGTCGACGTGTCGCGGTAGTGCTATAATCTAGTGAACATGAATGATGATGTTATATTATGAAAAGTGCTGCCATAAGATGAGATAAGAAAGGAAAAGATTATTTTACAAATATCCATAATTCTTGATTAGTCTAGGTTCATGTCATCACTACTATATGTATCTACTCTTACCTATGACTTGCTGAGTACGTAAGTGCTCACTCTTGCAACCTACAAATCAATAGACGGAGCAAACAACAATCAAGATGAAGGCGTGGAGTACTTCGTGGATCCAGAAGGAGGAGCGTCAGTCCCGTCATTTCCCTGATGTGTGTGTTGTTCTGCCGTCCACTTCTCTTTGTGGGTGGGTCACCTACCTTCTGCTGTGTAGATGTTATTTTGCTAAACCATGTATGCCGTGAAGGCATTGTAATCTCCTTATGTAATATCAAGGCCAGCAGGCCACACTGCTTAACTATTTTGTAAGTTACTCTGTTGCAATGTGATATACTCCTGTGCTTGACTTATCCTGGGACGTCAAGGGTATGTGTATGCTATGCATATATGGGACTAGCTGCAGCGAGCTAGATCTCTACAGGAGTAGTCGTAGTCCCAGTCTCGGGGCGCGACAAGAAAAGATGGTATCAGAGCAACATGAGAACTTGACTGTAGGACGACACCTATAGGGATTGGCTGTGCCAGGAAAACATAATTTATTTAGAAAACTATTTGTTGAAAGCTTTATTTTGGTAAAAACAATGAGCTTTGTAGCTCTTGAAAACTTTTATTTCAAAATTTTATTTGGATTTTCTAAAATTCGGTAAGATTGTGAGAGTGCGTTTTGTTGTTTCAGAGTGTTTAGAGGTTGGTGTAGATAGAGCTAGTGGATGCTCTTGATAGTTTGTGATTCGCTGTTGCTTTTGCAATGGTTAACTTGTGTATTATGGCTAGTAGCCTAAGTATTTCATGCACTAAAGTAGTTTGCATTATTTTCTGCATTGTTGTCTTAGTTGGCCCTAGATAGTTAGATCAGACCAAACTTCTTTTTCAGAGCTACCATGGTTGATACAAGAGGAAAATCTCAAAGCAGTGGAGAGGATAGGGAACAGACTCCTCAGGAAGAAGATATTATGACAAGAAACCCTTTGTTTCAGCAAGGACCTCAGAGTTCCAACCCTCCACAGAAGGAAAATATAGAGGGAGAAGATCGGAAGAGAAGAATGCCACAACAAGTGCAATCACAACTAAACTCAACTAGAAGGAGAATCCCTACCGCCTCTAGTTTTCAATCATCATACCAGACTTCCAGACCAATAACAATGATATGTCCCAATTGCAAAGGAAACCATCTTCAGAAACACTGTCCTTGTGCAAGTGTCCAATGTTTTCATTGCAAACAGCATGGGCATCGCAAAGAATTCTGTCCCTGGATCCAATTCCCTAGACCCATAGCCATATCTCAAGCAAAGATACGGTTAGTAGCACCTAGAACATTACCACTGCAGAACCCCAAGAGAAAAAGAGCCATATTTACCAGAAGCAAGGGAAACCCTTATATGAACACTCAATGTTATCACTGTTGGCAGCGTGGACATCATAGAGAATTTTGTCCTTGGACCCGGCTTCCACCATCTATTGCCAGATTACAGACAGGAACACAACCAGAAGCACCCAGAGTACCAGTGCCACCAGCACCGAAGCCTAAAGGAACTCCACCAGGAAGAGGAGGGAACATGGCTAATCGAGGAAGAGGAAGAGGTAGAGCACCAACCGCAACCCAAGGAGGAAGATTAAACTATACTTCAACCCAGGAAGCAGGAAACACCACCGACATTCTTCTAGGTAGATTTCTGATTCAATCTGCATCTGCCTTAATATTGTTTGATCCTGGTGCTACAAATTTATTCATGTCAAAAGCATTTGCACTGAAGTTGAAATGCATATAGACCAAATAACACTAGAGTACTCTATGGTTATACAAACTCCAGGGGCTAGATTATCTGTCTACTCGATCTGCTCAAATGTAACTTTCAATATAGAAGGGGTAGAATTTGAGGCAAATCTACTAGTTCTGGAACTGCAAGGACTAGACATTATTTTGGGAATGGATTGGTTGTCCCAACATAAAGGCCTAATAGATTGTGAAGAGAAAACCCTTAGTCTTGTCAGTAGCCAAGGGGAGAAAGTTCTATTCTATGCAGAAAGATCATCAGTCAAGAAATCGCTAAGATCTGTTCAAGCATTACAAAAATTATGCCTGGAACAAGCGCCTGTAGTGCAACCATATTCTGATGTATTTTTCAGAAGAACTTTCAGAAATGTCAGTTACAGATATAGAGAAGCTCAAGGATCAACTCAAAGATTATGATCTTAGTATTCAGTACCATCCAAGGAAAGCTAACGTAGTGGCCGATGTCTTAAGCAGAAAAGTTTACAACCTACAAGGAATGGTTATGTTAAAGAACTCTTACCTACAACAAGAGTTGCAGAATCATCAAGTGGAAATAGTACCGCAGGGAACAGTAGCTACTTTAACAATAAAATCTCAACTTGAAGAACAGATAGGAAATGCCCAGAAGAAAGATGAAGAAATTTGTAAGATCAAGAGTCGAATCAAGTTAGGAAAGGCTCAAGGCCTTACTGAAGATAACCAAGGGATTATATGGTATCGAGGAAGAATCTGTGTACCTCAAAACGCAGATCTTAAGGAAATAATTCTCTATGAAGCACATAAAACTCCATACTCAATACACCCTGGTAACCAGCCCCTGTGCCGAAGACTTCGCAGCATCCGGTGGCCGCGGCCCTACCGACCGCCAGACATCGAACATTATAACGGCGAGGCAGACCCTTACGAGTTTGTGTAGGTCTACTCCACTGCCATCTCCGCGGCCGGGGGGGACGAGTCAGTACAGTGCAACGTCTTCCCCCTTTACCTCTCCGGCATCGCCCGCTCCTGGTTCTCCAACCTGAAGGCCGGCTCCATCAAGTCTTTCTCGCAGCTCAAGCGGGAGTTCTGTGCCAACTTCCAGGGGAACTACGTGCGTCCCCTGGACTCCTCGCAGCTGTACACTGTCCGGCAGAGGACTGGGGAGACCATCAGAAGCTTCTTCAAGCGCTTTGCCCAGGTGAAGAGCAAAGTGGCCCACGTCCCCGACTCTACGGTCATCGAAGCCTGCAAAAGCGGCATCCTCCCGGGGGAGCTACACCGGAGGCTCTCCCGGAGCTGCCCCTCTTCCGCCGACGAGCTCTTCAACATGCTCGAAAAGTACGCTCGGGCGGAGGAAGACGATATCTGGAAGAAGTCCCAGGGGGCTCCCGCCCCCGCCGACCGGGGGGCCAGGGATCCCCCCAAACGCTCCAGGCAAGGGGGGCGTAGCGAGCCACGGCCTCGGGACACCTTTGTCCTCGAGGGCGGAGGCGGCTCAAGCGACTCCCCGAGGACCAACCGCCCCTTCCCCAAACCGAAGGGCCATGGGGGAGGACAGTCTTCGCGCGGCCGGGAAGGCCCCGCGGGGAGAAGGCGGGAAGGACCGTGGTGCAGCCTCCACAGGTCCAATACCCACGCTACCCGAGAGTGTAGCCAGCTGCTGCAGCACTTTGCGGACTTCCTCGACCAGCGTGAGCAGGGGGGGGACTCCGGCCTCCTTGCTCCCTCGGCCAGCTGTTCCAGCCCCTCCCGCTCCCACGGGGGGTCAGCAAGCGCAGGAGGGGGAGCCTTCAGAAGCTCTCCCCTTTCAAACTTCGCAGCGGCGCATCAACGTCATCATGGGAGGATCTGCCTCCGGGCGGGACTCTAAGCGCCAGCGTAAGGAGTACGCGCGCGAAGTCAAGGTTGTGGGGGTGCTTCACACGTCCCCGCCACCAAAGTGGTCGGACGTCCCCGTCACCTTCACGGCAGAAGACGCGCGGGGGGTTCGCTTCCCCCACGACGACGCGCTCATTGTCTCCGCGACCATCTACAACTGCCATCTGGCCCGGATCCTGGTGGACGGCGGGAGCTCCGCCGATGTCTTATTCCTGAAGGCCTTCAAAGAAATGCAGGTGGATGAGAAGCTCCTGCAACTCGCTGCCGGGCCCCTGCAAGGCTTTGTCCCGGGGAAGGCGATCCACCCCGTGGGCAAGGTAGACCTTCCAATGACCTTCGGCACCCCGGAGAACTACCGGACCGAGCTGGTCCGCTTCGACGTGGTAGACCTCCCCTCCTCCTACAACGCGATTATGGGGAGGACGACAATTAACCGGCTGAGGGCTGCCACCCATCAAAATTATCTCTGCATGAAGATCCCTGGGCCGCGTGGTGTGATCAATGTCCGGGGAGACCAAGACATGGCCCGTGCTCTATACGAGCGCGCTGCGGCCACGATCGGAAGCGTCAACTTCATAAAGACGCCCGGGGGGAGGCTCCTCCCCCGGAACTAGATGCTGCTGCACCACCGCCCGGGAGGCCCCTACTCAAGCCGCGTCTGGAAGGGGGCCTCCGGAAGGTCCTGCTGTCCCCGGGCAACGAAGACAAAACCGTTCGGATCGGGGCGGAGCTCCCTCAGGAGCACGCAGCGCAACTTGCGGCTTTTCTGCGCGAAAACTCCAATGTTTTTGCGTGGAAGCCGTCAGACATGCGGGGCGTCGCCCGGGGGGTCATTGAGCACAAGCTTGCAGTAGCCCCCGGTCACCCCCCGGTCAAACAGAAGCTGCGGAAACTCTCCCTCGAGCGCCAGGAGGCAATCAAAGCGGAGATCGCCCGGCTCCGAGAGGCGGGGTTCATTCGAGAGGTCTTGCACCCCGAGTGGCTCGCGAACCCCGTCCTCGTCAAGAAATCAACCGGCAGGTGGCGGATGTGTGTAGACTTCACCGACCTTAATCGCGCCTTCCCCAAAGACAACTTCCCGCTCCCGCGGATTGATCAGCTCGTCGACTCCACCGTGGGGTGCGAGCTCATGAGCTTCCTAGACGCCTACTCGGGCTACCATCAAGTCCGGATGGCGGAAGGGGACGAGGAAAAGACGAGTTTTATTACTCCCCTCGGAACCTTCTGTTACGTCCATATGCCCTTCGGGCTCAAGAACGCGGGGGCGACCTTCCAGCGCCTGATGACACTGGTTTTCAAAGAGCAGGTCGGCCGCAACGTTGAAGTCTACGTAGACGACGCGGTTGTCAAGAGTCCCCGCGCGGCCTCCCACATCGACGACCTGGCCGAAACCTTCCAAAACCTCCGCGCATTCGGGCTCAAGCTGAACCCGGAGAAGTGCGCCTTCGGGGTGCGCGGGGGGAAACTCCTAGGTTTCCTCGTGTCCCAGCGGGGCATTGAGGCAAACCCCGAGAAGATCCGGGCATTCCTAGACATGCCCCCGCCGCGCTCTGTCAAGGATGTCCAACGGCTCTCCGGCCGCCTAGCCGCACTCAGCCGCTTTGTCTCCCGGTCGGGGGAGCGGGGCCTCCAGTTCTTCAAGATCCTCCGAGGGCTCGAGGGGTTCCGCTGGACCCCCGAGGCCCAGGAGGCGTTCGACGACCTCAAGAAGTACCTCACAAGCCCCCCAATGCTCGTGAGTCCGTCCCCGGAAGAGCCCTTGCTCCTCTACCTCGCCGCGACCCCCGTCGCCGTCAGCGCGGTCTTGGTGAAGGAGCAAGGGGGGCAGCAGCGTCCGGTGTACTACGTGAGTGAGGCCCTCCAAGGGGCCAAAACTCGGTACACGGAAATGGAGAAAATCTGCTACGCCCTCCTCATGGCGTCCCGGAAGCTTCGGCATTACTTCCTGGGGCACCCCATCACCGTTCCGTCGTCCCTCCCCCTTGGGGAGGTACTGCGGAACAAAGAAGCCACCGGCCGGATCGGGATGTGGGGGGCTGAACTCGCCCCCTTCTCCCTGTCCCTTACCGGCCGCTCCGCCATCAAGTCGCAGGTTCTCGCCGACTTCGTCGCAGAATGGACTCCCGCCTCTGGGTCCGGGGACGAAGATCTCCCTGTGCCGCCCCGACGCAGTGATCATTGGACCCTTATGTTCGATGGGTCGCTGTGTCTCGCCGGGGCTGGCGCGGGAGTGGTCCTCCGGAGCCCCGAGGGGAAGGAACTCGAGTTCCCCGCAACCAACAACGTCGCCGAATACGAGGCTTTGCTCCTCGGGATGCGCCTTGCGCGCTCCCTGGGGATCCGGCGCCTCCTAGTCAAGGGAGATTCTCAGCTCATAGTTTGCCAAGTGGACAAGTCTTACCTGTGCCATGACGCAAACTTAAGTCTTTATTTGCAGGAAGTGCGAAAGATGGAGAGGCATTTCGACGGCCTCGAGGCCCGGCATATCCCACGTAGGGACAATGACCGGGCCGACACCTTGGCCCGGGCGGCCAGCGCCCGGGAATCGCTCCCCAAGGGGGCTTTCCTGGAGATCATCACGAAGCCCTCAGTGGCCTCCCCGGACACTGGCGACGAGCCTCATGTCCCGGAGGTCGCCGAGATCACCCGGACTCCGTCCTGGATGGACCCCCTCATCTCCTTCATCAGGGGGGAGGGGGACCCTCCTAGTGAGACCGAGGCTAAACGTCTCCGGGCTAAAGCCCGGGCATATCTCCTCCTGGAAGGGAGGCTCTACAAGTGGGGGGCTTCCGCCCTCCTGCACTGCCTCCCCCGGTCGGAGGGACTTCAACTTCTCGAAGATATCCACGCGGGGAGCTGTGGTTCTCACCTAGCCCCGCGTGCCATCGCAGCCAGGGCCCTCCGGCAGGGTTTCTACTGGCCCACGGTCATGCGCGACGCGCGAGACCTCGTCTCCGCGTGCGAGGCATGCCAGAAGATGGCCAAGGGCTCGAACCTCCCCCCTATAGTGCTGCAGACAATCCCCATCACTTGGCCCTTTGTGCGCTAGGGGATGGACCTCTTAGGGCCCTTCCCCCCAGCGCCCGGAGGATACAAGTATGCGGTAGTCGCAGTTGGCTATTTTACAAAGTGGGTTGAGGCGGAGCCTTTGGCCAGCATCACGTCCCGGGCCGTTCAGCGGTTTTTCTGGAAAAACGTCGTATGTCGTTTTGGTGTCCCCCGGGAAATCACCGTGGACAATGGGACCCAATTCGACTAGGCTTATTTTCGGGAATTCTGTGAAGGCCTGGGGCTCGTCATCCACTTCGCCTCTGTAGCCCATCCCCGGGGCAATGGGGCTGTCGAGAGGGTCAACGGCGTGATCCTACAGGGATTGCGCCGGAGACTCGAGCAAACCGCTTCTAAGCGAGGTGCATGGGCAGAGGAGCTCCCTAGCATCCTCTGCTCCATGCGCACGACCCCGTCCCGGGCGACGGGACGTACTCCCTTCTCCCTGGTCTACGGGGCGGAGGCAGTCCTCCCCCCGGAGATTGGCTTCCGGTCACTGCGGGTGGAGCTCCTAGAGGGAGCCACCCCCTCGGCATATCAGGCCAACGAGGCCAATCAGCGCCTGGAGATCGACCTCGTGGAGGAGGAACGCGATCGAGCGCTCCTCCGCCACGCCATCTACGAGCAAGAAATAGCTCGCGCATACAATCAGCGCGTGCGCGAGAGAGCTTTCCGCCTTGGGGACCTTGTCCTCAAGCGCGTGACGGACCCCCAGGCCCAGGGTAAGCTCTCCCCCAAGTGGGAGGGCCCCTACAGGATCTCCGCGGTCCTGGGCTTGGGGGCCTACAAGCTCTCCAACCTCCAAGAGCAGGAGCTGAAACACACGTGGAACTTGCATTTACTTCGCAAGTTTTATGTTTAGCCTTACGGGCATGTCCCCTCCCCCGGGGCGTTCACGCTGGAGGGGGAGGAGGGATGCTGTATTTTCCTCCCCTTTCGCGGCTTCGCAGGGGGAGGCCCTGTACTTCATTTCATTAGCAATACATAGGTCTTGCTTTGCAAACTGTCTCATTGCAGGTCTTTCTCATTACCGCCCCTAGCGGCGATGCCCTCCCCGCGAGGAAGCCCTCCCCGCGAGGATGCCCTCCTTGTGAGGATGCCCTCCCCGCGAGGAAATGGGCCAGCCCCAACAAGTCCCTACAACGGAGCCTGCACTCCCGTAGGGCGGCTTATGATCAGCCCTCGTGGACTGAGGGTGTAAGCGGCAACCCGGTCACAGTGGCCGTGGTAACGAGTCACTTTGGGAGACTAGTCCCCTGCCCAAACACTCAAGTCCCGTCTTCGGGCATTTCCTCCTCCGGGAGTCGACGTTATTCCCGGCTCCCCGTTTTCACAGCGACCGGAAGATCAGCCCCTTGCGGCTTGATTGGATCTATCTTCCTCCTCCGGGACTCGACGTTATTCCCGGCTCCCCGTTTTCACGGCGACCGGAAGATCAGCCCCTTGTGGCTTGATTGGATCTATCTTCCTCCTCCGGGAGTCGACGTTATTCCCGGCTCCCCGTTTTCACGGCGACCGGAAGATCAGCCCCTTGCGGCTTGATTGGATCTATCTTCCTCCTCCGGGAGTCGACGTTATTCCCGGCTCCCCGTTTTCACGGCGACCGGACAATTGGTCCCCAGTGACCTTATTCCCGGCTCCCCGTTCTCACGGCGACCGGATGAATGCCTCCCAGAGACCCTATTCCCGGCTCCCCGTTCTCACGGTGACCGGACGATTGTCTCTCGGAGAAGTTGGATTTCTCGGGCATTTCCTTCCCCGAAGACCCTATTCCCGGCTTCCCGTTCTTACGGCGACCTGACGAGTGTCTCCCAGGAAGCTCGCCTCTGGAAATCCCACCGGGTTCTCTTGGACATTCCTTCCGCTTAAGGCCTTATTCCCGGCTCCCCGTTCTCACAGCGACCGGATGATTATCTCCCGGAAGGTCTTCTCCTTGAAAACAATTTAAGATTTTCTAACTTAGAAAATTCCCTATGCTACAGGTAACTTCTATCCCGGGGGCCTTGTTACCCCCACAGCGCGCGGAGTTATCCTCCGGCCCGCTGTGGGCGGGGGGGATAAGGAACCCCCGGGTGTCGACCGCACCGCCCACGAGGAAACTTTGCTCATCCTTGTTAAGATGAGTCGTCCAGACCATCCAAGAAGAAAAAATAAAAGAGGCGCAGTAAAAGGAAGCAACAACACCACAGCGCTTTATTGATCAGCAAACCCGGAGGACATCTTCCCCCTCCGGTGGGCTTCGGAAACGATACAACCCGGGTTCTAACCCGGGGGATTCTCTAAGCTCTAAGGCTCCTACGCCTAATACTCCCGGAGGCTCTCCGCTAGCTCCCGGGTCAAGTCCCGGTACAGCGCCCGCACGCGGAGTCGAGCGTCCCGAAGCACATCTTCAGGCCAGAACTCGTATCCCGCCGGTGGAAGTATCCGGAGGGGAGGGATCATCCGGAGTCCCGGTCGCGGAGGGGACAATTCGGCACGGTGATTATCAAAATTGTCCAAGTGCCACTCCGCACGCCACCTCAACCGGATCGGCTCCCGGACACTATCCTCGCCGCGATTCCCGGAGAGAAAGCTTAGCAAAATCAAAGCCGCTTGGGCGTCCCCCGGGGAGCCCCTCCCGGACCTTCGCCCGGGAGCAACCTCCCGGGAACCCTGGTAACAGTAATTTCAACTCAAAGACTTAGAAAAATTATAACTTCATTGCATTAAAAATTTTTGTACAAGTGCCCGGGGCTTCTTCTAAGAAGCTACCGGAATCAAAAAATCCTAAATCAAAAAAAGGCCCTAGCTAAGACCTGGGGCGAGGCTCATACATGTTCATTGGCGTCCTCCCCCCGGGGGGCTTCCTCCGAGGCCGGGGCTAGGGCGTCTCCTGCCGGAGGCGCCGGAGCCGGGAACCACGCCCGGACGATCCGGTCGTAGAACCCTCCGGCGAGCTGCTCGACCTCCCGGCGCGAAGGCTCGAAGGAGTCCGGGAAGCTTCGGGGGATGCGGCCCCCGATCGCCCGGGCGCCGACCCCCCGGAACTCGACGAGCCCCGCAGCGGCCGCGACGACGGGGATCACCCGACCCCTCGCCCGAACATCGGCAGCCTCCGGGATGGCGGAGACCTGTGCGTTAAGGAAACGCACAGCCTCCGCGAGAGTCGCCGGCGGCACCTCTCTGCTCCCGGAGCCGAGGCTTACGCCAAGGCCCTCGAGGGCCGTCCGGACGGAGCGGCCCGCGTCCGCCACCGCCCGGACGCTTGAGCTCTTGAGCTCACGAAGCGTCTCCTCCCTCGCCTTGGCCTCCTCCCGGAGGCGGGCATTGATGGCCTCGGAAATGTGAACCTGGGCCCGAACCCGGCTCAATTCCGCGAGCGCCTCGTCGCGTTCCCGGAGGGCCTCCTCGCGCTGCCCTACGGAGGCTGAGGCCCGGCCCTCCGTCTCCTTGAGCAGCCGGGCGACCCGCTGCTCAAGGCCCCAGGTAACAGCTGCCACCTACAAAACACATAAGTTAGAAAAATTTCAAAGTGCACGGGATAAGCGAAGGTGTTATCGACGGGTTACCTGGGCCCCGAGGGACTGAAGCCCCTCGAAACGCTCATGGAGCGTCCCTCCCGCCACAAAGGCCTGCACCTTCCGGGTGTGCAGGCCCTCCGAGAAGCGGGCGACCTCCCCCGTGGGGAGCAAGGGGGTCTCCCGCCCGGAACCGCCGGTGCGGCCGGCGGGGGGTCCCCGGACCTCAAGGTCCGGTAACGCAGCCGGCGTCTTCGTCGACGAGGTTGTGCCCCCCGAAGACGTGGCCGAGGAGCTCTCGACGGGAGCCTCCGCCCGAGGGGGAACCATCAAGCCTTTCCCTGCCCCGGGCCGGAAGGTCTTCGGGGCCCCCTCCTCCGGAGGAACCTCGTACACTGAGGGGCTCCCCCCCTCGTCCATCGGCCAGACCCGCAGGGGCGAGGCCCCCGCGAATCTCACCTCCAGCCTCTCTGGCTCCAAAGAGGCCGGAAGGGGCGAGAGGAGCTCCACCACTAGCGGCGACGGGGCGTAGTTTGCCGAGTCGGACGCCGCCCCGCCCACGGTCGCCTCTTTCCCCCGCGCCTCGACGGGGCCCTTCGGGGGAGGAGGCGTTGCCTCCTTCCGGGACGGCACCCGGGCACGCTCGCCCCCGGGGGTCTCGTCCCGGGGCTTCGCCGGTGTCGCCGCCGGCGTCGTCGATGGGCCAGGGGTCTTTTGAACACGGGCCTTCTTGGGCTCCGAGCCCCCGGCCGCCTCCTTCCCCCGTTTATGCGACCCGGGGGTGGGGAGAGGCTTCCTTTCCGGCAGCTTTAACCCGAAGGCCGCCGCTACCAGGTTCTTGGGGGGGCCCTCGCCCACGGCGCGCACGACGCGCTCGTGTTCATCCGCGAAGTACCTCCCCAAGAGGTTCTCTGCCTTCTCCCGCGCCGCCGAGTACGGCCGGACTGCAAGAGGTAAAGAGTTAGTCAATTTCATTAAAATGTTGTAAGAGCAGTGCATCGGGTTCCCGGAGCTTACGTCGCGTCATCGACGTCACCGGGGGCCGCTGCTCAGGGCCCATTCCGATCCCCCTCTTCCCGCCGGTGAAGGGGGAGATCCGGAGGAGGGCGATCTCCTCAGCCCCGTCCCGCATCGAGCGGGTCTTCTTGGAGAGGATCACCTTGCCGAGGAGCTCGTACTCCTCGTCCGTCCACACCGGCGGCTTCGGTGCGGACGACCGGCTGTAGGTGGGGGCCTCCGGGGCGTACACCACCGCGTCGTCGCGGACCCGGAGGTAGAACCAGCTCCGGACCCAATCCCCCAGTGGTCCCGGGAGGCCGCCGCCGGGTAGTCGATTACCCGGGCCGGCAACATCTGGACCATGACCGAACCGAAGGGGGACTTGGGGCCCCCCTTCACCAGGTGGGAGGTCCGCGCCGCCGGTTCGTAGAAGTACCGGAAGGCGCGAAGGTCGGGCTCCCGCCCGGTCGCTGTCTCGAAGAGCCAATGAAGAGGCCCATCTGGACTAGCGCGTTCGGGGTGAGGTGGTTGAGAGCCACCCCATACTCCTTGAGAAACTCCCGGAGCATGGGATGCACCACGAGCCGGAGCCCCGCCTCGATGAAGGCCTCGAAGGCCACGATCTCCCCAGGTCTGGGGCGGGGGGCTCCGTCCTTCTTCACCGGGACTCGGATGTCCCCGGCCGCAACAATGCCCCTTTCGGCCAAGGACTCGGCGTCCTCGGCCGTAAACTCGGACGCCCAGAGGAAATCCGAGGGGATTTCCTCCGGGGGCACCTCCGTGGTCTTCGCTCGACCCTTGGGTGCCATGTGGTTAGTTTTCTTTTTGGTGGCTAACTTTGCAGGAGGCTACTACTAGAAACTCCCGGACGCCTGCTACCGGAAAAAGCTACCGGGATAGGGCTACCGGGAGAGCAAAGATCGTTGGGGATGAGAATTTGGAATGAGCTTCCGGGCCCCCCAAGGCCCTATTTATCGGGGCGGGCCGTGGTCTAGATGCACGCCACGTGGCACCCACGGATCAATCTGGACCGTAGAAGTTCAAACCGTGCGCGGGAAACGAAGGGACGGGCGCGTGAATCGAGGCGCCGGTTCGAACTGCGCGCGCATTTATGGTGAAACGGCGCGGCTTTAAGTGTGGGGCACAGACACCGAAGCGTCGCGGCTCCAGTAGCTTGGCCCGGAGATCTTCCCGGTGACCTGAACCATACTCGCCGGGGACTCGAGCATCGTCCCCGGCGGGCATGGGGGGTTGCTGTCGGGGGAAATCTCCACAAGACTAAGTCCAGGTAAGATGTGTCACCATTACCCGGGGACGTGGCCTCCGGTGCCCTCCCGGGCGCCGCCATTTGCCCGGGGACGTGGCCTCCGGGGCCTCCCCGGGCGCCGCATTTTGCCTCCCGGGACGGGGCCTCCGGTGCCCTCCCGGACGCCGCCTTTTGGCTCCCGGGACTGAGCCTCCGGTGCCCTCCCGGGCGCCGCCTTTTGCCCGGGGACTTGGCCTCCGGGGCCTCCCCGGGCACCGCCTTTTGCCCGGGGACGTGGCCTCCGGTGCCCTCCCGGGCGCCGCCTTTTGCCCGGGGACGTGGCCTCCGGGGCCTCCCCGGGCGCCGCCTTTTGGCTCCCGGGACGGGGCCTCCGGTGCCCTCCCGGGCGCCGCCTTTTGGCTCCCGGGACTGAGCCTCCGGTGCCCTCCCGGGCGCCGCCTTTTGCCCGGGGACGTGGCCTCCGGGGCCTCCCCGGGCGCCGCCTTTTGGCTCCCGGGATGGGGCCTCCGGTGCCCTCCCGGGCGCCGCCTTCTGCCCGGGGACGTGGCCTCCGGGGCCTCCCCGGGCGCCGCCTTTTGGCTCCCGGGACTGCGCCTCCGGTGCCCTCCTGGGCGCCGCCTTTTGCCCGGGGACTTGGCCTCCGGGGCCTCCCCCAGGCGCCGCCTTTTGGCTCCAGGGACTGAGCCTCCGGTGCCCTCCCGGACGCCGCCTTTTGCCCGGGGACTTGGCCTCCGGGGCCTCCCCGGGCGCCGCCTTTTGCCCGGGGACTTGGCCTCCGGGGCCTCCCCCGAGCGCCGCCTTTTGGCTCCCGGGACGTGGCCTCCGGTGCCCTCCCGGGCGCCGCCTTTGGCCCGGGGACCTGGCCTCCAGCGCCGTCCCGGGCCTCATCGACCTCCTAAAGGTAAAAGTCTCAAACTGTTTATCACGTGCAGGTCACGCGAGGAGCGCCTCGGGAACTAGCGGCCACCTGTCAAGCATCCAAGGCCTTTGACCGGGAGAAGGACGGTCCTACCCTTCAATCCGACGGTGGCTTCCGGGGTAGTTTAGGTTTTTTGCGGCTTTTTGGGGCTATAAATAGCCCTTGTACCGCTCTGTTGTAGGGGATCGGTTCATTTATTGGAATAGCTAAACTCACAGGCGTGCTCCGGAAGCCTCTCCCCCGGAGAGAGCCTCCCCAGCTGACTCCGGTCGGGAGCGCGTCGACAGGACTAGGGCCCCCACCGGGACCCGAACCTGTATAAACCCGTGTGTCTTTCTTTGTGCTTGTCCGGCGGGGGAGGACCGGTCATCCGGTCAACCCGCGCCGCGTAATCTTCGCTAGGATCACTCTCAAAACCTGCCGGGGTATTCACAATACGACGACAGAGGTTAAGATTAATAAGTAGTGGAAAGGTTGCTATGGCCATGGTTATATAGCTGAACACTAAGACGAGGCTAATTCTCAGGTTAGACGCGAATGTGGTGATGTTCGAACGTTGACGGACGACATTCGTCTGGGACGACAAAACTGGAAATAGGTCAAGATGAGGTTTTCTCGCGATACGATAGTTGAAGTGGATTCTAAGTTACATGCACAAAAATGGCTGAATTGAGCTAATGCCACTGGCTGACACTGGTTTGGCATGAACTAACAGTGGTTGGCATTGGCTGAGAATTAGGGCATTGATCTTTGTTAGGGGAATCCCCAGCGGCCCCACGAAGTCCCGAGGAGTCCCCGGTGAGACCCGGACAGGCACCGGGCGCCCG